>JAWNKX010000994.1:0-669866 GCA_035041755.1 Cacoxenus indagator | reverse complement strand
TCTCAATCTGAGTTTGGAGGCAAAATTAAACCGCGATTGTTGTTCAAATGGGCGGTGAAACACGTTTCTCGGCCAAGAGTGATTTTAGACAAACGTGTTGCTTCGACGATTGTTAAAGTAAAAATGCATAGCATAATATCTGCGTACCAATAATTTAGTATGAATTATAAGGCAGAAGAAATGTCAGCTAATTGTTGTGGTTCTAGAGATTAATGGCGCCATAGAGTAATATACAAAAGCTTATCTCATTTTTGAAAACACCTACACGAGAAAAAGAGCTAGCAAATTATTCGGCTCAATCCAGTCAACTGACGTCAGTTGATATTTTTCGCCATGTTTTAGTTTATTAAAAAACATTGTTGTTTTGTGATTAAAATGACCACAAACAAGAAAAACAAAATAAAAAAAAAACAGTGTCAGGCAACGTGAGCCACAGAGCGAACACGCGCAGAAATTAATTAGAAAATTTATTTTCAGGCTTTTTTGTAGCTCATCACAACACCTTAAAAATTATAAATAAAATAGCAGCACGCATTTACACATTAATTAAGCCCTAAGCTCGGTGACCAACAAACCAACCAATAAAGTCAGCAAGCCTCGCCTTTAAATGACAACAAAAATGACAAAATGTATCTCAAGGTGAAATTCGCATACACAAAACGAAAATAAAAATGATATCATAGACTAAATTTCTGTGTTGTAGTTTTTTAGTTGGTGGTTTCTCTTGTTTTTGGCAATAAATAGCACAGTAACTAAACGACCTCAATGAAAAATAATAACATTTTTTTGATTAACCCGCTAATAAATATCTGAGCCGCATGCAAATTTCGTGAAGGCACCCGAAGGCACCCACTTCACTGATGAAGAAAACCACTAAAAAATGTATTGGCGTGTTTTTTAAAGAGTTCTTTTTTTTTGTTTTTGTTGTATTGACTTGAATAACTCAAATTAACATGAAAATAGACTCGCCGAGTCCAAATAAAGCCATCCAATGGGAATCAAAATGACAATATTTGATTATTGCGTTTATGTTGAATCGTTATCTTTGCGTTGGTTCATTGATTTGGCTATTTAAAACAGACAAATTATTGAGAAATTGGGAATGTAAAATATATTTCTGAATATTTTCCATTTTGTAGAGTGGCCAGCCAACAAAGTTTTAGGAATACCAACCGAAATGTTGGCCAAAGATGTGGTTTTCTATAGAAATAAGCCGTAATGAAACCATTTGTTAAGGCAATTACAATTGGTACTTTTGAGTTTCACTAGGAAAAAAGATTTTTTTTTTTTTTGTATTTTAACATCCTCAACAAGTTGGCCAAAAAGGTGAGTAATATATATAACAAAAGTTAAGGTTAAAAGCCTATACTGAAATTCCTCAGAAATTCAGACAAATTATCTCAGATCTGTAAGCCAATAGTTCAGCTTTCGAAAAAATCATTAAAATTTAAAGCTGACTCATGCATATCACCTATATTTATAATGCCCTAAAGAAACTACGACACGCGAAATATTTAAATTATTATTGATTTTTTGTTGGTAAAACCATATCATTTATTGACAAGTCCATGTGTAACTCAATGCGGCTGTGGTACTACAAAAGTAAGAATAATAAAACCTTTAAATACAACAACGAAATATTAATCTCTCTCTCTCACGTCGACGACCCCAATGACGAGTTTTTGTAGTTTTGTTGTCGTTGCTGGTCAAATGAGCGAGTCCGCCCGAGTGAGAATGACCCACGGTGACGGTGTTTGCCATTGGAAAAATGCCACTAAATTACTGGCGTTATTGCACAATATGTCGTACGCCTTGATACAATACAAACATTTTGCAGTTTTACGAAATATAATACATGAGAGTACAGGTACAGATACAAATTATATATATGTAATATATAATAAGTTTTATCGATTTTTAGTTATGGATTGCGTGTGTTTAGTTGACTTATTTTCTTAGTAGCCGTTTCTGTTAATTTTGAATTTGTTTTTATATATTGTAAAAAGTTGATGAAAACCGCCCCTAGATAAAGCATGAACAGAGTATTTTTTGCAATAATTTTATCGCTTCTAAGCGGCAAAAGTTGCTAGCAACAATTCTCCGCTTGTTTTTCTATTATGCATAGTTACTTTAATTTCTATCTAAGCGATAACAAGTACAACACCTACCCGACAACCACTTGTGTAAGCATTGTACACAAACATTTGCTAATCGCCTATCACCCAACCAACCCCCACCGTCTTAGTTTCGACACCTGCCGACGTCATCATCAATGTTGCCATTACTGATGTCTTTTTCCCTTGTATGTATGTGGAATTAATACCCATATTGGCCTTTAACCTTGAATCCCACACAAAGTAGTTACGTGTTTGCATAACGTTGTCTTTAGGAATAAATGACAACTTATTCCTTTTTCTTCTTCTTACTCACCAAGCTAAAGATTGTCTTTCACCACGCAGCCAGTTCAAGGCATGTCTTTCGAGTGATGTACGTGTATTATGAGTTTACGCAGTTCGTGGTCGTTCAAGTAAACTATTTTCGTTAGTGCGGTCATTAGCATTCCAGCCTTAGCATTTGTCAAGTTCAATTCCAAAATGTCGATTATCGATATCCCCTCAAAGGTATTGTATGTTGTACTTTGTTTTTCTTTTCTTCCGACTTTCCGTATTCCGTCTCCTTATCAATTATATAGCCAATGGTGGTGCAAGCGGTAAATTATTCATTAGCTTTTGTCTAATTCGTAGATACTCTTTTTTGTGAAAATTCTCATTGTGCTAATAGCTTTTCTATAGGATGTCAGTAACCGGAAAAGAACAGACTTGAGATAGCGTGATGTTCGTTGTTTGAACTTCATTGCCGAGGTGTTTTATTACACTGAATTGATTGATATTGTATAAATATTCATAAAGTGTGAGAACGAGAGGGGAAATAATCGTGTATTTGTGCTTTTACCATTTTCGCGCGATGACTTCATCTTAGCTCTTGACTTGCATTGTGTGCGAATGCAGAAAAAGCATTATTTCTTTAATTGATTAATTTGCCAGTTTACTATGAATTGGTGGCCACCTTTTTAATATTTTGAACAAATTTCCTAATTGATTTTTTTAATCATCCTCTTTATGTATTATCCATTGACCGAGCAAAACAACAGCCATCATCATGATGTATCTAAATCATAGTAGCCTCTCAGTTTCCAAGCTCGAAAGCAAAAATGTTGCAAGAAGTTTTCTTTCTACTATATCTGAGCACTAGATGGGGGCTCTCTCACACAAACTAAAAATTCAATACCCTAGAATAATTGGATCCAACTGTCCCCATACAGAACAATGAGTAAACCTAAAATTCTTAGTAATTTTTTTTTTTTCCTTTTACTGAAATGTAGATAAATTATAACTCTTATAATGCCTTAAAAATGTCATGATTCTGGCTGGGATAATGAAACGTACAATCCCAAATTTCAGCAAACCGTAACATCAAATATGGTCAAATATTTAAGACCCTACAATTGCAATTGAACCGAGTTTTTAGGGTTCCGTACGTTTGAGTGAAAACGGAACTATTATTTTCATTCTTTAGGCTGGGCGAGCATTCTTTCTAGTTAGTTTAAGATTACTTACTTTTGGCTTAAATATTATTGTATGTATATATTCAAAACTCACTTCAATTTTTGACGAATATTCCTCAATGAGTTTCTCTTGTTGCTTGACGAGCTCCTCGTTCTTCTCCAGCAACGCTTTGCCCAGCTCAGCGGCTAAAAGAATGTCAGATTCTTTTTGTTGCAGTTGCGCATAAACATCGACGTCCCGTGGATCGCGTTCGGTGGTAGCGCTCGTACGTGCCTCCATGGCGCTAATATAATCCTCTAGATTAATTGAACCGACAATGCTTGTATTTAAACTATTATGTAAAGCTGTTTTTGTTGTATCATGTAGGAACGGGTTACTTGAGTTTGTTGTTACTAATGCCGGATCTCGGCGATCACGTTTGGATTTAATGTGCGAAATTGAAGATGAAGCGGTATTTAGCTTTGGTTTATGCATGATCCCGATGACGATGATATTGGTGTATTAATATTGATGATGATGTTACAGAGAGTAGCATAAAAGCTGAACCGAACCGAAGTTTAAGGTTGATTTAAGTTCAAGCAGTTGTAAATTGAACCGAATTGGCCAATTTTTGCAACGATTTAGATAGCGTATTAGAAATATGATGTATTATGATTGATTTTAGCCAGTTTTAGATGAAGTTGTTTTTCAATCGTCAGCGACGTTGTTCGACCAGCGCGGCGCGTCATCTTGTCTTTTGGGTTTTTCTTCTCTTTCCCTTTTTACGAAGTTCAGCACGAAAAAGGGTTAATCAAATCTTAAAAAACCAACACCAATTTTAACCTTCCACCGTTTTATGGTTTATTTACACACGATTTTTTTTCTCTACGTATATACAATTCGTAATGGAGATGAACACTTTAAAGCGCACGTATTGTATTGAAGGGGAAGTGTAGCTAGATACTATACAATGCACTGCAGCTTTCTACCATGATTAAGCAAAGGTTTTTTTTGGGGGCGGTAAAGAAATAAACATGATATCTGCTATAGGGTTAAACTAACGGTAGTCACACGTTTAGCCGTTGATTTGTAGTCGCTGCTGTTAGACTCGTTTAAAGCTTTGGCTGTTGTAGTAGTAGTAGTAGTCGTATCAGTTTTAGTATTAGTTGCGGTTAATTATTTTCAATATATAAAGTGGATTAATTTTTTTATAAATTATTAATATTATTCAATAAAAAAATTTTGGATTTTTGCTTGTTGTATCTTAGAAATTTTTGATTTCTTTTTGGGATTTTTTACTTCACGCTTTACTGCCGTTAGTGTAATACATTGATCAAATTGGTGTTTTTGTTGTTGTTGCTGTTATTGCTTCGTTTTTTAACAATTGCTTTTGATAGTTTTAGTCAACTTTATTCGTTGTTGTTAAATTACTACACATAGATAGATACTTTTGCACAAACACACTCATGAAAAAGCGTTGCTGTTGTTATTGCTATTTCCGTTATTTATGTCACTTCACGAAATTATTGACTAAACAAAATCAAAAAAAAAAAACTGAATGCGAATGCAAATTGTTATATTTTATTTTTTATTCTGGCTTTGCATGCATTTCATTGCCTCTATCGTTGTTATTGTTGTTTGGGTCTGTTTCTAGTTGATGGTTATTGCCGTCGAACTTTCCACTTTCAAAGCCAACCAAAACGTTAGTCACGTTAAGGCCAAAATCAAAAAAAGGCAACGAAATATAAACGCGAACTAGCAGAACTTTCGATAGTTTTATGTATTTTTTAATTTTTTTATTTTATATTTATTTAGTTATGACGAGTTGTTTGTGTAACTTTTTGGTTGATTGATGTACGCCAACAATGCTGATGGTCTACAAACAAGAAGCGAATGAAAACGCATTCGAACCAAACCGCGTTAATTCACGCCGCTTTTTGACTGTGCCGTGTTAAAAGCCCGAGCGTTGGTTTAAGAGTGAATTGGCAAAACATAGTTGAGTAACCAAGCCAACCAACCGACCAGACCAATAAAGTAAACCAAGCGACCAAGTGAGCGAGCTGTGTTGGATACGGAGCGAGCGTAGCAAATAAGTGAGTACAGTTTGTGGTCGGTTGTTAACTGTTAAGAGCGCCTTTTGCCGGATGGAAAATTAAGAGTGGAAAAAGAGAAAAAGATATACAGTGTAAGTTAGTAGCACGCGATAAACAGTTAGAGTTGTCAGAGTGTGTTGATTAGAAATAAATAATTTTAATTATTTCAGACTAAGAATGGGTTTTTATTATAGCGAATTGAAATAAACAGAAGGTTATGATGCATATAGAAATACGGGGATAGTTCACATAGAATTAGTTAGGCAAAGTTCATAGCTAGGTTCATAAGAGATATGTGAGATAGCGATGTGAGCCACTTTTTTTTTGTTTTTATTGAAAGATAATAATAATAAAAGCATTTTTTTTTTATTTGAACAATCTTGCGTGCTTTATGTTTCAGTTTTGTCGGGTGCATATATCACAAGAGTTTATTCCAATGGATATAGTGGTAGGGCAATGCATGCTGATCATTTTAATCAATAATAATTCTAATTGAAAAACTGTTTCCATAATGATTATGGGGGAATCAGACTTCTAAACGAAATGTTATCGAAAAACATTTCGTTTATCATCATTTATCAAAGTTGTTTTTCTAAATATTCAAGAAATCAAAGACTGTTTATGTGGATCTGTGGTTTATTAAGTGTAAAAAGGGGAGCGAATGTGAACTTTGGCTGAGCCAATATGTAAGGGAAAATTTTCGTAAAATATGTACAGACAGACAGACGGACATCAACTCGTCTCGTCGTGCTGATCAAGAAAATACATATATACTACGATGTCTTTTTTACCATTCTACAAACATCATGACAAAGTTACAAGTGTAATACCGATGCGTGAAGAGTGTAACGTTTTGCTGACAACCCTTAAGCAGCGCAGAGATTCAACCAATGCCTATGTGGTTAACGTTCGTTGAAGCCAAGAGCAGCAACGTACTTCATGCATAATTAGATCAAAACTGTAACTGCACGTACAACAAAAACAACGACAACAACACAGACAGACAGCAACTGCTTCTATTCTTATTACAACTGAGCCACGAGTTTGCGTGCACTCTTTGCTTCCTGTATCATAAGCACATCCTCTCGCATGCAATTTAAGCTACACTCCACTTCACTCCCCTTGTAAGCTCTACCACTCATTGCTCTCATTCCCTCTATCTCAATGTTCTCTACTGCAACAGCGCCTTAATTTGACCTTATTCTGCTGGCCTTTATGGGCTGCGTGATTGCAAGCAACTTTATATCGCTCCTTTGGGTACTCGCTAGCTACATAGCTCTGTGGGGAGGCGTCTCTCTCTACCTCTCCCCCTAATACTTAGCACATTAGCGTAGTGACGTGCTTCACTAACAACAACTTCCGTCGTGCGGTTGCCATTTTTAATTGCCTTTTGAAAAGTGTTCAAGAGCACCGACAACGGTACTTGATGACAAATTCAATTATTGTTGGCCAAAGTCGTTTAAATCAAATTGTTAACCATTAAGTTCTGACGAGAGTCCATTGGCTTTTGTATTTTAAGCTGGTTTTATTGTTATGCTTTCCACGTTTGGCTTTTGTACTTCTACACTGCGTTATGCGCTTTGCGCTTGTGTGAAATATTTGGTTACCATTTCTCACGCCCATTTTTTCGGAAATTCATTTTTTCACAAAAAAGTAAACTAGCTTTTGTACGGTATTTAAAGTGATTTTTTGTAAAAGGTTTAAGAAAGAATAAAAAATAAAAAAACACCATTATGGAAACCGACAAGCGCAGGTCAAGCGGGTGCAACAAGTCGGCTTTGATTAGTGCGCAAGAGCCATGCCTAAATGTTTTGTGATACTTTTTTGAGATACTTGGGTGTCCAGAAACATAGTTTCTACGCTCTTTAAAAAATAATGCTGACCTGTGCTACTTTTGAAAAAAAAAAAAAAAAAACGTTGCGCACTACAAATGACGACCGCCAAAGTGACACATCCTTTCTAAAAAAATCACAAGTACAAGAAGACGAAAAATTGCAGATAAAAATGTATCTGCCACTGACACAAATATCGTATAACGCGAGGTCCGCCTGCGCCCGCAGTTTTTTTTAACTGTTTTGCGAAACATGAACAAACGAATGTTTAAGAAACAATGTCATTGGGCACCTCTCAGAATCGCCCGTTGAATGCGACATCGAATTCGAAGACCAAGAAACCCGCGAAGATACAAACAACCACAACAAATAGCTAAAATCAAGGGGCATGGAATGGTAAAACAAAAGTAATACAAGCTACTTCATATTTGTGTATTCGCGTAGTTCCCAAGTCTCGAGACATCGGTTCAGTTGACTCATGCCACAGTTACAACAAGAACAACGTTTGTGAGAAACAGACGCGAAGAAACAAAGTACTACAAGATACAAAGTGTAAAACAAGAGCAGCGACCAAAACAAGACTTGGCTAAAATACATTTAAAAGAAAAGAAACAATAAACTACTAAGCTAAAAGTAAAAAAAAAAACTATGGAAAACAAGCTCCAAGTTATGTTAAAACAAAGCATAAGGCACGGCGTGCTAAGACGGGGAGAATGGTGGCATGACCAGAGGCCATAAGCGGCACGGCACGTTTGCATTTGCGGATGTCACTGCGCCCAACTGCTCACCACACCAACGATAATAATAACTATAACAACAATAACAATGAAGACAACGTCAATACCAACTGCAATCGAGAGTGAACGCGCTCTCAGAAATAAGAGAAAAAAAAACCTACAAAACCTAAAAAAAACCGATTCAAGAACGTTACAAACGACTAATTGCATATGACGAGTTGAGTTGTCTCGGACACAAAATTGAATTTGGTTGGTGAATGGCAGTTGTGTCTAGTGAATGAGTTTCAAGTAATACAATCTTAAATTTTGATGTATTTTTTTATGTTTTTTTGTTTTATTAGTATGACATATCCCTGTTTGTTTACAGATGTAGATGGGATGCCACTTGAATTTTTTTTTTGTGATTCAATAAAACTCTGAATTAAAAATAGGTTCAGGTTTAAAATGTAAAGGGAGAGATACATTGACAAGTACTAGGTACATGCACATAATTAATGTACATGTTAGTACTAACTATGTATATATGCATATCTATAGATATAAAATTGGAAATATGTTTGTTTGTTTGTATGTTTGTTTATTTGTCCGTTATGGGCGCCGAAACCGCTATACCGATTTTGATGAAATTTTCAGGGAATCTCTATAATAGGCTTTAGATGCTTACTATGAATTTTGGTGTGACAAAATTATCGAATTCGCTACATATTAAGACCATTTCAATTTTCAGATGCTTCTCAAACTGAGAATGAGTTTGCCGGCAGTTCTGCTCAAACTGTACAAAGTCGAAATGTTAAAATATTCAAATGAAAAAAAAGGGAAGAATACGAAATACCATCCAAGAAGTTAAACACTGGAAGATCAACGAGAAAATCGTAGCAGTAGACAGAGCGCATAGATGGTTGAACATGTGTAAAGCGAGATGCACGCGAAGGCAGCAACGCGCCGGGGCCCTCCTAGTATATACATATAGAGTGATAAATTGACATATAGAAAAAAGGAAAAGCTTTAGAAAACCCGATAAACTGCCCTCGTAAGATCGAAAACTCTTGTTATATAGTATCACTAGACAGCTGTTGAAGCTTCAATAACATCGAACACATAATTTCTTATTGATTGCAATATTTCATACTTGTATTTATTGTTAAGCAAACATTATTTGAAAAAAGTGCAATGAATACGTCACTTTACTCTAGAAAAAAAGAAACATTCAAAACGATGGGTTTTTGTTGGCGTAGCGGCTCCTAAGAAGTTGACGATGGATAGCTTATGTAACATCTCCACCGCGAAATTTTCACTTTCTGTTTACCTCTTCATTCTATACACACCAAGAGCAACACATGTCCCCTCTTCTTTATGCGGAGGACATTAGTGAAAGAATATGGATTCCATTAAGTCGAGTTTTTTTTTTTTGTTTACAAAAGTAGAGGTAATCCTGCTCAGATAACAGAGATTCTAGCCCAGATTCCTTGTCTATTATCGTCCATTTGTGTCAGTCTTGTGGTACGGTTTTTTTTTTTTTTTTTTGAATTTCTTTGACCTATGCCCCTAACGATCTCATACAATGGTTTAGATATAGTGAGGTAAATGGCTCCGCTTTGAGTACGTGGATCCATCTTTATTCATGAGTTTTGTTGTCCGAGCGAATTAACGAGAAAAAAAAACAATCTTCCGCCTACTTGAGAGAAACCATATCGGATATGCGTGGTCTATACAAATATAAACAAGTCCTGAACATAATCTATGTATGGCCTTAAATCCCTACGACGATTTTTTTAAATCTAGCTCCCCAAAGATCTTATGTACGGTAGCCATTTGATTGTTAGTTGCTTCGTCTGTTCAAAAACTAATTATGGAGGGCACACGTCTAGTCGTAGCAGAGCATTCTGTATAATTAAGTTGTACACATGATTCTCGACAAAGATACCCTGGAAAAATTCTAATATTGCAACAAAAACCATATTTTTTGCCGTGCACACAACTACAGAATGTAAGAACAGTAAGAATATTGAGGAGGTTGATTGACTACCTTAACAAGATATAAAACTTGCTTTTAAGCCCCCTCAGAATGCAACGGAAGTGAAGTCAGGCTATCCCAAATAAAACCGCTGATTTAGAATTACATTTATAAACTATAAAGAACCAACATTTGTGGAAAATAGTTACACTTGAGCAATTATAAAGAACAAGAAAAGCCCCTAAAAAATTTAATGAATGGTATTTCGTCATTGACCAAAACAGAAGCACAAGTACTCAATAACGCCGTCAGTCAGTCAGTCAGTCAGTCAATCACCCAATCAATCGTCAGCTGGCATAACCTTCAATGCAACTTCTTGCTTAATGATAACCAAAAAGAAGCCTATTGCCAAGCCAAACCAAGTGAAGTCGTTTTTCTGTATAGTCACGGCAATTGCAATGTAACCCAACAATGGCGACAATTGTAAAGGGAGGGAGGCTTGAGGCGTCAGCCGTGGAGAGCATTCAACCGAGTCAAATGAAGAAAAGCCAAGTCAAACCGAGTTGGGGTTCAGGAAAGAACTCGTTGGCCAAAAGCAGCTGTTTGACTTGACTTATTGTTCATGTATAATTTTACAGTCTTTTGTTTAAGCTTAGATTGAGGTGCCTCTTCTTCTACCATCCACTTATTCTTCTATAAACTGCTTTTTTGAATAGTTGATAAAGCCATTGTTTTAATTCTGCCATTCTTTCTTCTACTCAGTTGTTGCCGCTGTTGCCTTCAATGAAATTTATTACCGATGCTGTTGTTACTGTGGCTCACTTTCAAAATATGCTGAGAGGGGGAGAGAGAGAAAAATATTTATCTTTGATACATAGATCATATCTATAAAATACTCTTTGAGTTTGAGTAGTACAACTCCATTCTCTTAAGCCATTTGTGAATCGCATAAATTTTATTATTCACATTTGTGTACGATAACTTTGCTCTACACTGAAATTAATTGCCGTAGGTTTGGAGTAATGGTGGAGCTTGCCTCGTCTTTCCTACAGAGATAAAAAAACGTGAGGGGGCGCTGAGGGGGTGTGAACATTCTTGGCACCCAATTTTCCATATATATCAGATATGATTATATCTGATCATTTCGGCGATATCTATCTCCTTCAGTCGATCATATTTTAATAGTAGTACCTGGGAAACTTTTTGAAACATTTCTGGAGGCCCCGATGTTCATGTGCCGTCCTCAAGTGATTTGCTGCTATGTTTACTGAGGCTCTGACACTTGCAAGCTATGATTTTTCCCATGCAAGAATCCCCTTAAACGGATGATATATCTTACAGTATGGTTTGAACAGATGAGCTTAGTAATAACATAATACCCCATCCAATAATCCGTTTACGCTGTCACTGGCCCCTTTAGCACAACCACTACCGTTCCAGGTCGCTATTCCCCGCACTTGAAGAGGAAGGGAGATTCAAATTATTTTTAAGAGCGACTGAAATTGCGTGGTCAATCGTTAGATTATTTCGTAGAGGAAATAAGACGACAAGACTAGAGGGTTCCTAAAAAGCTGATGCATGTGAAGAGGTGCACTGTGGTAATGCACGCAAAATATCGGCACCTCCATTGCCTAGCAGTCCTTGATGACTGGGAGTCCAGAGGATGATAACTTCTACATCGTTTACATCTCACTAATTGTGGAATCACTGTGTGACAAGCTGTCAGTATATTAAACATTTGTGCTAAAAGACAACTTTTAGGTTAGGTTAGATAGGCTGACGGCAGTAACCTGCCATTTAGGCCAAACATAGGCCTTTTGTAATGCCAAAAGCCTTGGTGATGAGAGAGCCATTTGACGCCGCCAAGGAACAACAACGCCACCTACCGAACGTTGAAGGTAATGTCCCTGCCTCTAGTGATGTTCGAACCGAGGCACTCTTAAATTGACAACCTTTTAATATAGCGAAACTTCTGTGGCTAGGATGGAGTTGTACATCGGTAGTAGACCAGCGTAATGATAGATTTCTTGTTGTCAACAGCATATCCATATAAAAAAATGTTTTCGTATTGTGCAAAATATAGAACCATGAGCAATGCGAGTTTCTAGTATATCGATAAGAACACTATTTTTTAAGATCTTTTTAAACATCAAGAAAATAGATTTTTATTTTTTTAAATATCGATTTAATATATTTAATATAATATTAATAGTTAAATATTTTACAAACATAAAGTAATTAAATTAGTTAAAAATCTTTTTTAGACTCCAAAAATAAAAACATAGAGTGATTTTTTAGGGCTCGAACACACGCGGAAAAAAAATGCCAAGAACTTTGTTATACAAACTGAGAAATAGGAGTACTCAACGTCTATGAAATTTGTGCACATTTTCAAACTCAGAAAATCTATCAAAATCAAGCCTAGGTATTTGATATATTCTTGTTTGTTGTAGTGTATATAAATAAATATGGAACATGTGATTAGCGAACATTGCATTAGAGTAGATCTTATGAGAGTAGACCCTATTCAATAACAACTTCTTTGTAAATTTAAAGCCACTGATTTCCAACTTCAGAGATTTCCAATACCAACCATCTTACGATCACTACCTCCTGTCTACACTTTCAGGACGTGTTTCACTTCGACCGTGGGAAACGCAGCGAAGTCACAGTGCGCTGCGCGATGCGGCTTACGCTGCAAATACTCGCCGAGTATTTCGGTCGCTAGATGGGAGGCTCGCGCCTTAATCTCCGTCTTCTGGGGCAGCTGCTGATGGCGCCGCTGCATAGCCACCTCGTTGGGATTCTGTGCAGTCGCTTGTGTGGGCTGCAGCAGTGACAGCACCCAGGCGTGTTTCATCTTGGTCAACTCAGATTCCAGTTCGTTGATGCGTTTATCCTGTGGCTGTGGCACATAGATCGGCTCAAATTTATTTAATTTGTCGCGTATCTCCTGCGCCTGCAGGCGTATGCGCATGTTGCGTTCGGTGTGGAAAGCCGTATTCAGCAGCTGCAGCTCATCGGCGAGAATTGGTGAACTGGATGCGACGTGTGTAGTGTACGAGACCCCCGAAAGGCCCACGCCGCAGCTACTCGCGGTGGAGATGTTGTGTAAGCTATCCGACAAATGACTCTTCCCACCGACACTGCCGCTTGTGTTCAGCTTCAGCTTGTCACGCAAATCGCTCCTCTCACTCTCTAATTCGTCAATATCCTTCTGCAGATGATCCATGGTCTCCTCGAATTCCTTCTCCTTCTGTTCGAGGAGCTTGCACGCATCTTCGTACTGGCGCTTCCACTTCTCAACCGTGTGTTCGTATTCACCCTGCAACACAGAGAGCTTCTTCTCGGCGAGATCCTTGCGTATCTGCATCTCAGACAATTCATTCTGTTTCATTTTTGCAGCCAGTTTCAGTTGTTTTATGTCTGCCTCGCGATTCTCCAGAGTCGCGGCGAGCACATTCTTTTGTTCCAGCTGCTTCTTGATTAAACCTGCTCGCAATATAATCGGCGAGACAGGCTTCTCTTGTTTCTGATTGGCTGAGGACATAATCTCGTACTCCTTGTCAAGCAGATGCTGGGCAATGTGTTGCAGATCAGTGTTGGCCTGTGACAGCAACGATTTGAAGTTCTGAGTTGGTCCGCGGTCGTCCTGTTCGTAAATACGCTCGCAAGCTTGTGACAACAGCTCCCAGTATTTCGACTGCGGTATGGTGTGTTCCGCCGTATTGTCGCTTTCAATGGAAGTCACAATAGCCTGGAGTGATTGCTTCGTTGCCAGATGCATAGCCGACATAATGCGACTGATGGCCTGCGCATGTTGACGCATGGCACCCACTTTGCGGGTGGACAGGCCACACTTGATGACATGCAAATCCGTGGGTAGTCGTCGCTTTATCAGTTTCACGTGCTGCTTAATTGATTCCATATGCTCATCCAGGAATTGTATTAGCAACATTGAATCGTTGGCCGCACCTGCCTCTTCAATTATCACGCGTGCAATTGCCGTATCATTTAGTATCGACTCACAAGCCGAACCCAACGAGGCGACACAATCGCGTATCATTTGAGTTTCGTTGAGCAGGTCCTCACCAGCGAGTAACACCGAATTCATGGCATTAAAGAAAGCTACACACTTCTCAATGTTGTCTGTCGTCGAGTTCTCATCCAACTGATTCGATTTCAACAGTTCAATGATGCCATCGACGATCTTCTCCTGCGCAACCATCTCGGGTAGTGAGCTGCCGGCACGCAGCAGAGTCTCTGGCTGGCAGCTGTTCAGGCCATAGAGTATCTGATGCAATGCACACTGCAGATTATGTATGTAATGCATTAGGCGACACTTGAACACGTATTGTTGCACTGCATGACCTTGCGTCACGGACTCGCGCGTCACCGCATCCACGGCGGGAAAACGTTCACGCGTCTGACTCACCACAATTCCGCACTTGAAAACGATACGTGAGATCAATAGAATGACCAAAATTGAGTCATGATCACCGCCACGGCTCATAAATGACTCCGGCATGAATGCGGTTAGCATCTGAACGTGCTCATTCGCCTGCGTCAGCTCGATCTGACGCAGTTGCACATCAATAGCGCGCGTGTACGCTTTCGACTCGGCGAACATTTGCTTGTAGTCGATTGTCTCGCTCGCGATCTTCATGGCCGGATCCTGTAAGGACTTCTGCTCATTGGTTGCCGTACGGTCACGCAACTCGATCAATTGTTCGTTTAGCTTCTGCACAAGCTCTCGGAATTTTGTTATCGTCTGGTCGCGATCGTATATCGTCTCGATGGCTGCATCACGTTCGCGTAACACTTCCTTCTTGGCTGCATTCGCCATATCAAGTTCCTCACGCAGATCCAACTCCAATTCGTGATTGCTCTCGACCAGTTGCTCGTGCACCTCCTCTAACGCTTCCAGTTGTGCGATCTCCTCCTCGAGCAGCTTCACTTTGTCCTCTAGCTCCATTTTCTTTTCGGCCAGTTGTTCGACCATCTCCTCAGCGCCCAGTGCAGCATCAACTTGTTCCTTCGAGCAGAAATTTGAATTTGAGTCTTGAATGTTTGAGTTTTTTAAGGAACCACTTCCATGGTTTATAATTTATGATTAATGGATTAATGCACACATGATGTCGTAATGGTAATAATGTTGAATTTGGAAAATTATAACAATTAACAATAAACACCAAAATTAACAAAAAAAGAAAAAAGGGATGCAATATTTTGGTTACATTTACATATGCCATTACCTCCTGCAAACCGCATTCGCAATTAAATTTTATGTAGGCCAGAAAAGATATAAAGAAAGAACACCAAAGAGATTAGGACCAAAGACTCGAGTAAAAATTAACCAATGCGAAGTATGAAATTTGATACTACTAAAAAATAAGGACAGCGCCGACTCGACAGGAAATGGTGTTCGCCTTTGCCGGATGTGAAAAACTTTTACAATATTAAAGAAACTTCGCACAAGCCAATGAAGAATTAACCAAAAAGTAGGTGTAATTAGCAGGTGATTGATCGAAATGATAAAGGTGCAACAAATGAAGACGATTTACAAAATTAACAACATAATGAAAGCAAGGACGAACGTTAACATATACCGAAGTTGTCACACGCTTCAAATTCAAAAAGATCTATAAAAAATAAACCAACCAATAATCCCCGGGTCTGAAAGAAGTGTGTTCAAATTTAAGCTCGTTATAATAAAACAAAAAACGTGCCCTATACCTAGAACTAGGATCTTGGATCTTAATTTTTTTTTTTTTTTAAATAAATTCTGAAGTTTCAACTCGTAAATCAACAAGCATATTTTTCCTATAAGTTTAACATTTATTTTCATGCTACTATGAAAATAAATCATTAGAATTAGATCAGTTGAAATGTATGTAGGTTACCTCTCCTAGTGATCGGAACTCAACTCTACCGACAAATGCTCTTTGGCTGAAAAAACTGAGGGTCTGGTTTGCATTCATACAGACGGACGAAAGGACATGGCGAGATCACCTCGAATATAAAACTTATCTGTTCCTTGGTTCCTCTACTGTGTAACAACAAACTTCATGACAATGTTATAATAACTATCGCTACATGAAGAGTGCAAAAAAAGCTTGGAGATAAAAAAGTGCAGCAAAAACAAACCAATTATCAGTGCTTGTGCTGCGTGAGGTTGCGAGAAAGTGCGCTTCTACGACAAACTCCAATTTTTCATAACATAAAAATACAAATCAAAAACACACTTCGCTGTTGACTCACCTGTAAATCGGAAACTGTTGCCTCGAGTTCGTCGATTTTACTCGATAGCTTCTCTTTGGTGCGTTCCAGTTCGGCAACCTCGGACTTACGCACTTGAAGCTCTTTCGTTAGTTTCTGTATGTCATGTTTATCGTGCGCCGAAAGATCACGCAGACGCACGAGGGTCTCCTTCAGGCGTAGATTTTGCTGTTCCAATTGTTTAAATTCGTATGCAGACATTCCACCCGCACTTACTCCGTCGCCCGCATTGTTACCAATTGCTGATTCCGCTTTGTTTTGCATTTCGGAACGTAGCAGTTCTAAATCGACTTGCAACTCCTCAATGCGTTCCTTTGCCGATTCGAGCTCCAATTGCAAAGTATCTGCTTTCTCCTCTGCCATCTCCTTGTCGAGAGTTATTAATTCCACATTATCAGCGAGTTCAGCCATTTCTTGCGCGTGACGCTCGCGCGCTTCTATTGCATCCTTGGTCTCTTGTTTGGCACGTTGCAATTCCTTCTGCAGTGAAGCTTGTGCAGCCATTATTTTTGTGCGGAATTCCTGCATCTGCTCAAATTGAATTTTCATTTTATCGAATTCGCGTAGACGCTCCTTATCCTCATTGCGCCGCTGTTTCAATGTCTCCAACTTCTCTGTGAGATCGGCGACTTGGGTTTGAAGTTCAGCGTTTGTTTTCTGTGCCTCAACTAGAGCAGCTTTGTCCTCAGCCGAAGTGGCATTTGGCGGCGTTGTGAATGACGGCGAACGCATTGGCTGCGATGGTGTAAATTGTGGTTTGAGTATTTCGAGAAATCCTGTCTCGACGAATGAGGCACGCTTAGATGTTGCGTGTGATCCACCATTACCGCTGCTATTTGAACCGATAGCATCAACGTTGGATATAAGTTGCGAATTATTCGAAGACTCACGCGACGACGACGAAGCGGGCGCCAATGACTTGCGCGCAATGTTTGTGTTGCTTGTCGTGCGTTCTCCACCACCTAGGGATGTTGTAAGTTGTGTGCGTGAACCCAACAATGATTGGCGACTGGATGATAGAGATGCGCGTGAACCGCTTAGCCGAGCTCTGGTGGGTTGTGGGGTAGATGTAGCATTATCATCTTCCGACGTTGATTTCTTCCCCAAATCTGCCGGGGCTGCGCCAATCACACGTAACTGTGTTGGGCGTACAAACATGCCGTAATTCTCTTCGCATTGAAAATACGATTGCCCTTTGATAGAGCCATTGTTCTTTCCCTTCGGTTCATCCAATACCACACCAACCCACTTGCCAGCAGCAAAACTGGCCATGCCCACGTAGGCGACCGTGCCTTGCAGATCTTTGCCAGTTATGTCGACACGAGCGCCTACCTTCAGGTTCTTCTCCGACATGATGGGCCACTCTGTCTGTTTGCGTGTATGTTATGAAACTAGCTTTGTTCGTTCATATTGTGTTCCATGAAGGACAGAAATTATTAAACAAAATGGCGCCTGGCTTTGGGAGTACAACTTACGTGTTAGAATGCTGTCAGCTACGCAAAACACAATATGACGTCGTCAATCGTCGCCGTTGGCTCGGCCGAGCCAGCTTTTACCAAAAGGTGAGTGCACACAGTCACAGAATTGAAGAAGCTTTGGGCAAACAGAGAAAAAAAAACCAGAATTGTTGACATCATTAGTCACCCACCAAGTGCAACCTCGCATTTGCAAATCAACATTGTACTTACTTGTTTCAATAATAGTTTAAAATTAAGCTAATTACACCTAATTTCCTAATAAGAAAAAATTGGAATTGGACCTGCCGTGATTTTACAATAATAATTCCCGAACAGACCGTCGAAGCGATGACGTCCAAACCAATCAAGCAGCTGAGAAGTGTTAGACCATACTGATTTCTACTATGCAAAATGCAAACACTAAAAAATGCCTTTATTATCGATAAGTATTTTTTCTTCAATGCACGAAATCGATTTTTATTGTACGACAGCTGTTCTTGAACTCCTTTTCAATAGATTTGGGTTGTTGGAGTTTACATCAACACAATGGACGATGAAGAGAGTTTGCATCGTTATGGAACACCATTGTTGCCATTGGAGAAAGGTAAGCTTTAATAAAAGAATAATCCTTTAAGAAAATTACGCATTTCCAATATTATTAGACGAGGTGCCCGTAAAGAAGCCCCTCGTCATCGAGGATCAAATTGTTAAGGATGAGAATGGCAAACGCCGATTTCATGGTGCTTTTACGGGCGGTTTCAGTGCTGGCTTTTGGAATACAGTTGGCTCGCTTGAGGGTTGGACGCCCCAGAGCTTTAAGAGTTCGCGCGGCGAAAGAGCAGAAAAACGCACGCTGCAGCGACCGGAAGATTTTATGGATTCAGAGGATCTTGGCGAGTTTGGCATAGCGCCCCAAGGCATACGCACACGTGAGGAGTTCGTTAAAGATGACAGTGGTGAGAATGGCAATAGTCGTAAGCGGAAATTATTACAGCCCAACAGCACTGGTGGTCCCATACCAGGTGTGCCAGTACTGGAGCAGCTTCTCAAACTAGTGCGTGATAAAGTCTCTGTGCGCATATTAAAAAGTATGGGCTGGAAACCTGGCCAGGGTGTGGGACCACGTCAAACGCGTAAAGAGAAGAGGAAAGCAAAGGAGCGCAATGTGCGTGAGCAGTATTTGAAGGGACGTTATGGTTGCAGCGAAGAGGATGGTTTGCGAGTCTCTAAAAAGGAAAGCGATGATGAGATCAATGCCGTTGATGAAGACGGTGACAATGATGATGAGGATGATGATGAAGAGGAGGATCTCACATTTGCACCCGATGACTATGAACCGATCTTCTACAATGCCAAAAACAATCGTTTTGGCTTGAGTTACACAGGTCTCAGTCGCACGCCGGTGTTATCCAAAGGCGTTGATGTTGACGACGTTGCAAAATCCTCGCAACACATAAATCTTTTTGGTCCACTGGAGATGATGGACAAGAGCAAAAAGCTCTTGATACGTGGTCAAGCCTTCGGTGTTGGTGCACTTGAGGAGGAAGATGACGATATTTACGCCCGTGATGATATGACCCGATATGATTTCTCACTGGGTGGCTTAAACGCACCAAAAAAGAAGAAACTCAATCATGTGCAGGAACGTCATGTCATCGAGGGCTTTGCAGAGGACAAGACAAACGTGGCTTATCGCGAGCCCTACAGAATTGATCTACCACGCGATTTCAAGCCACGAAATTGGGCTGTGCGTAGGAGTCGCTTTGAACCAATGGAACCAATGCGTGCTAAACAATTGGAATTGGGCGCGGAATACAAGAAGGTTGGCCTTGGGCGACATGATTTGAATCCAGAGCAGCGGGCACAGCTGTTGGGCGAAGCAGTGCCGCCGCCAATCTGTGAAAAGAATATGGAGGATCTCAAAAAACGCAATGGCACAGCGACTGCTGAGCATACGAAGGCTTTACTGGAGCGGATTAGTGCGAAAAGCAGCAACTTTACACGAGGCGGATTGATTACTGCTGAAGGTGAAGAAAAACCAGCTTTGGAACTGAACCCAAAAGCTGATGATATATCCGCACATGTGCAAGTGGAAAACGCAAATTTACTGGAGCGGGCGGCAGCCAAAACGAAACACTTAGGTGCGCTAGTAAACTTCAATTCTTAAAGAAGAGAAATTTAAAAACATATTACTCTTACTTTTTAGACACTTCTGGCAGCTTCAAACCATTTCTTTCCGATGATGCCAAACAATTGCGTTATGAGAAATTCTTAGCCAGCAATTTGAAAGCGGAGTCGGAAATCGCCGAATTCCTGCACAATTTACAACCCGTAACGCTTTCGGCCTGGGATCGTGAAATGGAAATGAAGGAATTTATACAGGCCCGGAGCATTTTCAAGCCACTTGGTGGCCTCATGTCAGATCGGTTAGTCACGCCTCTATTTACAAAGCGATATCGATTTTTTTACCGATTATTTACATTTAAAATTTTTCCTTTACAGTTTCATCACAGAAGGTGCTGTGCAGCAGGAAGCGGTTAAGAATGAATCGGAGACACCACGCTCTGAAAAGAAAATTATCATGGAGCGCACCAAATGCATGTGGAAGCCCAGTGCTCTACTCTGCAAACGCTACAATATCCCAGAACCATTTGGTTGCGCATTGACCGATCCGGAGAAGCAGACTTCTACCAAACCAAAACTGTCAGTATTTGATTACTTGGAGGCTTCTATCAATACGAAAGCGAACTTCCAAACGCCTGTGATTATACCAAAGCATGTGGTGCAAAAAATGCCACCAGCCACACAACCACCACCTATAAGATTAACATCACCACCACCATCCCAAGCACAGCCACCTGAAACGACAGCTAAAACTGAAACTGAGCCTCCACCGCCTGGCACAGGTCCCCTTCAACCTATGGAGATCAACACTGTGCAGCCAACAACTGCAACACATGCAAAGGCGATTAAATTCGTTCCTAAAACGGACCTGGAGCAACGCGTTGAGGATAGCAAAAACAATCCAATATCAGAGAAGATTGATCTCTTCAGAAGCATATTTGATGACAGTGACGATAATGAAACAGAGGAGAAAGAGGTACCGCCGGCAGTTCCAATCGTGCTGAGCGAGGCTACCGCTGAGAAGCGTCGAGCAGCAATGCTCGCTCAGTTGGGATTGCCCAGCGTACCGACGGTGGCGGCCGCCAATGTGCTGCGCAATGATTCGCCACCACGTGGCATATTTGCATCATTCTTTAAGCCAAATTCATTGGCAGAACAGTCACAGGAAAAAGCGCCTGAGAGCGTGTCGAAACCAGAATCCAACGTTAACTCATCAGCGCCACCTAAAATTGCCTTCAAAACACGTGCTGAACGCCAACATAGTGAGCAGCAGGCAGCGCAAGAACAGAAGCCATCATCGGAACTTTCATCTGCGGATGTATATGGTCCAAAAATGCCGGGGACTATGCCATCAACCAAGGCGAAGGTTACTCCGAACTCCAACGTTATCACCAATGAGCATGAAATCGATGTCAAATTGCAACAATTGTGGCAACAACAGAAATCAACGTCGATGCTCAATACAAAAAAATGTAAGAAATCTGTGAAAGAACAATGGATCGAAAAGAGTTTGGAAAACACAGATGATAGTGATAGCGATAGCACAACTACGGAGAGTAGCGACAGTAGTAGCCAAGGCGAAGACAAACGGTTGAAAAGTAAAAATAAAAAAATCGCCAAGAAGTCCAAAAAGCAAAAATCGTCTAAGAATAAAATTTTAAAGAAAAAGTCGAAGAAATCCAAGTCGAAGCAGCATGAAAAGATGTATAAGAGTAAGAAGCGTAAGAAAACCAAAAAGAAAAAGTGGTGAGGTTATTACTTTTTGATTTTTAAAAAATTAAAATTAAGACATAACTGTATATTAGAATAATACAATAACAATTAAATTGAGTCCCCCAGGCACAAGAATTGAATCTGTCTATTGCGACACAATATGCATAGTAAACTGTATCATTCCGAAAGTAGACTGCTTTTACAACTATGGGGTAGGGCAATAAAATACGAACTTTAAAATTTGCAGCAATTTTGAACCACACTTCTCAATACTCAGTACGATTGAAAAAATACATTTCAATGTTAACTCAAAATCCCAACCCTAAGAAAGAGATACTAAAGACTGCCATAAATACTCCACTTGCCTGAAAACACATGTAAATGCAGTCGCTATAAACCTTCGGATTTCGATTTTAATAAAGAAAAATGGCAAGGTCGATGATGAAGACTGCTTGATCCTATACACTGAAAATACAACTACATCAACTTCACCGCATTCCAAAGATAATTTAAGAATACATTTCTGATGAAGAAATAAAACTTTTTCGACAAAATGCTCCATATCCATCACTTCCCTTCACAATGGAAATGTGCTGTGATTGTTAATCTCCCTTAGAAATTACGAAATTACGTTTCGGTCTGAAATCGAAACGTTAAAAAACCACAGTTATCCTATATGAACAATCGGTTGAATGGGTGAAATAGCATCGTATATATACTCGTTATATAACCAACGGCTAGTTCGAATAGAAACATTGACATACAAAGCGTTGGCTACCAACCACATGGAATGAGGGATCTGTACAATCTGAACATTTTTCAATTAGTCCTACTGTTATTGGAGTCCCAAGACCGTTTTGGACTACATTGCTCGTCAACCTATGCTACTTTTTACCCAATACTTTGCGATAGCGGGAATCAATCATATCGTAAATACACTATGAGCTCTTCTTGGCTTATTTAACACCTTTACTCAGAGTTTGATTTCGAAAAGAGCATTGCATTGCGCACAGGTGAACTCAGGTAATGATCGTAAAAAAGAAACAGCAACAAACTCATTCAAAAACTGTATGTCAGAACGAGCAATCGAGAGAGCCGGTTTCGCTTTGGCCAAGTTTGGCTTGTTTTCGAGTCTCGGCGGTACTTCAATTTCAATCGCAAATTACGTGTTACCAAAGGCGGACGAGCGTAGCGCACCTACAAAAAGCGTGTCGAGTGCTCCGAAAAAAAGAAGAAAAAATTCAAACAAGAAAAAATTTTCGAGCGGACGCGGCATTCTGTGTTTGCAGATCGTAATGTCTGCGAAGCGTAACGAAAAAAAAAATTGTTTAACGTCTTTGTTGTGATACAGTGAGAGTGCATATAATATATAACAAAGAGAAAATAAGAAAAATTGACGAAGTACAAAGATGCCTGTGAACATTTTTTCGTAAACGAAGAAAATTTAATACCAAAAAAGCGTTTTAAGCCAAAATCGTAAACGACCAGAAAATAGATCTGCAAATCTATGCTAAAAGCAAACAATAGTGTCAATAAAAAATCTCAAAATGTCACAAAAGGTTAAGAAGAAGAGAAGTTTTTAATATATTACAAAATCTGCTTTGTTGGCCATTTGACCAGTTATGACGGCGTTTTATTCACGGTGTTGTTGTTGCTGTGGCTGCTGCTGTTGCTGTTCAAGCGATCGAGCGAGCGAGCGTATTTGTGACGCGTTAACGTCCAAACAGCAAAAGTGCTAAATAAAAAATATCTTATACAAAACATATTAGGTGTGGGTAAAAGAAAAAGGTTTACAGTTTTTTGGCTAATAAAGCAATTTAATATCGTAAGAATATAAGAAGAAGAAGCATACAGAAAAATAAAAAACAAAAGGTAACAAAAGGCAAGCAAAAAAAATTAAAAACGCAAACAACAAAAAATACAGCGTGCTTATGAGCAAGCGTGAGAGAGCGCGATTAACTTTATCTCTCCCTCTGAAAGCGCTAATGTTTCTGAAGTTCGAAAGTAAAAAAACACCTGAGTACAGATCTGCATCTCATGTGAGTGAGTGTGTGTTTATATATAATTTAAAGGGAGTGTGTTTTGCTCAGCTGTAGTGCAATGCCGCGAAATGAAAAGAAGAAATACAAAATATAATCATAAAAAAAAAAACATTAGAAAATAGCCAATTTCTAATGTTTGTAGGTGTATTTTTAATTATATATTTTTCTACTTTTATAAATATAACTGATGGCATTTGTTCATTTTGTTTTTGGCCTCATCTCACACATAACTCCAAGAATTTTAATTATTATTTTTACTAAGTATTCGCTTCGTTTGCAATGCTAACGATGATGCACACTCACTCATTCGTTAATTCAATCCTTCGCATACCAAAGATAAAGTGATGAAATGAACTAGAATAATGGGCATAATATATGTGGCGTAGGTTGATACGACGGTTGATCAATGAATCATTGAATTTTCTAATATAATAGAGAATTCCACTCCTTTAACCGTAATTAAAACCTTACATCTATGTACTATTATCGGTTTTTATTTTTTATTTATAGACTTTAGTGGTTTTTCTACATGCACTGGAAAAAAGAGAATTTTGCTTATGCTCAAAAAAAAAAAAAAAAAAAACTTAAAAAAGTGAATCGTTTTAAATGAAATTACAGATCTGAATGAAACAGTAAAATTAAACACTCTGTTCAATAACTCTTCCAGTTAAAAGTGTAGTTTCAATAAATGATTTGTTTAATAGGAATAGGTTCAGCGATTTTTCTCTTGTTATAAAGGCCCAATGGGTACGATTTTATTACGACCGGGATAAAATGACATTCTTTATTATCTATATAAAGAGAAAGCTCTATGGTAATCACAAGTCTTGCTACAACTTGAAATCATTAATAATAGCAGATAGTAGTAGTTGTTCAATGCCGTCTGCCAAATAAACTAACCTCTCCACCTAGCGATTTCGTCGGGTTTTGATATAGGATTTCTCAAGTCTTTCCTTGAGTTGGTGAATGGGATTTTACTTAACATACCAAATATGTTGTCAAAAGTTGATAAAAGACTATTAATTGAACTTTTTGATCCGCCCTCGTTGGAGTAATGTGTGAGAATATGACTTCCACTAACAAAAACAACTAGGGAAAAGAATAGTTGGCTAATTGAGTTGTGCTAAATTATGAGAAACTTAAGACTGCCCTAAGACTGTTTATAGCATGAACATTTTAGAGGGGGAGTGCAGCAGACAGAGACACTGCAACAAAAACATGTCACCGCATAGTTTTAGAAGTTAATATATAAAATGTGTTCTTTTTATTTGGAGGCTATGTTATTCTCGTACATTGTTTGAAATCAGTTCGATGCTCACTGCGCTGTGCTGCGTGCTCTTTCATTTTGCTTCTATGACATTTGCGCATGCGCTCAATAAAGAAGGCAATACTATCGTAGAATTGGTAGAGCTGTGTGCGATATTCGTTGACGAAAATAACTGTTGTTTATTCTTCTTTTTTTTGTTTTGGTTTTTTACATTTATTTTGTTTGCTCATTTACGATATTAGTATGAAGTACCTGTACTACTACTTAAAATAACAATTGATGACATTTTGCAATTTTTCTTCTTCATTTTGTTGTTGTTGCTTTTATTTGTTTTCTTTTTCTCACAAACAAACATGTTCTCCGCATTTTTTTCATGCGCAGCACAACCAACGTTGTCATCCTATTGCCGTCTTCGTTGTATTTACCGCACAAAGAAATGCAAATGGCGCATAGTTTAACGATCTTTGCATAGTTTTGTCGACGTCGACAGGTACCGCGACGACTTTTATTATTAAAGGCCGAAATGCTTTTTGCAAATACATATTGTTCGTTTTCGTGCCGCCGTCGCCGTCGTCGTCGCCATACCCGTCGTCGTGTTTTTTAATGTGCACGCACAAGCAAAAAGCCAATAAAGAAATTCATCTATCCGCTGTCGTGGCTGTTGTTGCTTTTCTAATGAACTTCGTATGGGTATTTTGCCAGTTGTGGCCTTCTGCAATATCGTAAAATGTGTTTGTGGTACGCTTCTAGCTCAAACAACATTTGGGCATTTCTTCTTTGGGATTTATTTTAGTTTTTGGTTTATTTTAATGTCAAAAACTATTTTTTGTGTATGAGTTTAGTCAAAAAATATAGTATTGGTGTTGGTGTATTATTCTACGCCCTCGATCGAGATGGCGCAGCTGGCAAAAGATCGCGACGGCTGGAGAGGTGTGTTAGTTGCGGCCCTTGTCCACCTCGGACTGTAGCGCTACAGAAAGATGAAGAATATGATATTATTTTACAGGAAAGCGAAAGAAGTAGTTGGGAAAAATGAAAAAAGGAATGGGATAATAATGCACCTATATGAATTATATATTATCTCACCTTGACCCAATTGTTATCTCCGAGGATGTCTTATTAAATATTCATAATGCCCTTTACCACACTTTACATATGAGTATATTTAGGCACTTTCCACCACGTAAGAGTGGAAAAAAATTGTTTTTAAGAATCTAATTTAGTTTTTTGCTAACAGACATTTTATGGATTTTCTCTGGCTTCGTTCTTCTGTTTTTCCATGCCTAAGAATTCTTGAAGAAATGAAAGCAGGGGCGCATTAACAATGTCGGGTCACTCAGGCAATGCAATTCTCGGTGTCCCTTTACCCTTGTCTAACTTCCTAAAATACATTTTTATCTACCACAATGCAATTATATTCATAATGGCGCTATTTTTTTACGACATTATGAAGGTATGTGATCACCCAAACAATAAATGAAAGGAAAGTATGCCTACTTTTTTATTAAATACAATAAAATACAACACAATTTTGGGTGGAAGGAAGATTAGATGATTTATCTTGATATAATATGTTGGCTGAAGAAACTTAACATTTATGTTATAATTAAGCTACACAAGACAGAAGTTTTTGCAGTTCTGGGGCTACTTTCTAATATGCCATCAGAAACTCCTTCATGTTTACCTTATCCTCCAATATTTCTCTTAATAATGGACTAGACAAAACGTACTGCGTCTTTTATAGTAAATTTTCATCGGATTTTTATCCGAATTCAATTAGGAACGAATAAATTAAAAAGCGAACATCTTTATTTCTGGCTAGAGCTCCATGAATTGCATGTGATTTTAGCCAAATTTTTGTTTAACTTAAATGCCAATGTTCTGGAACATTATCCATTTGTGCATCTTTGTTTTGCAACTTTTGATACAACAAGTCAATCGCATTTACGCATTTAATAAAATGCACTAATAAAATGCTCAAATATAGCTAACTATTTGTAAGTCCAACTCTTTTAATCACAAACATAAGAAGGGGATGAAATATTTTTTCCCAACACTATAGTCATTCCCAATGAAATGTCTGTTTCTGTAAAGTTTTGTCAAGTATGCACCCCATATGCATCGGCAACCTCATGATATGCTAACTTTTAATGGGCTTATTATTATTATTTTTTAATTGTTTACTTATTTTTATTTGTACTTTTTTTATTGAGTTACGTACGCTTAGCACTCACCGCTCGCACAGTCATTGTCATCATTCAGGTAGTCAGACATACAAAGACGCAGAGAAGCCATTCAAGCATCACAGAAAGTCAGTTTGACCGTCATAGAGCTCAAATCTCTATCCATGGGTCTGTCTGCCGATTTGTTGGTCCAACTCGCTCCATTCAAAAGAAATCAAGCAATAATAACAACAACAACGTCAAAGTGTAATTGTCTGCATTTTTTATATACTCGTATTGGAGTGAAATAAAAGCTAAATTTTCACTGCTTTCCTTTTAACAATTTTGTCTTCTTTTTTCCTCGCACATTATTTTCACATTTAAACTCGCTCTCTCTCTTTCTCTCCCTGTTTCTCTTCCTCTCATCTAAAACACGTAAATCAATAATTTTTCTTCATTTCGTCGAAAGGCAGTTGAACCGTTCAAAAAGCATTCACTGCGATCAGCGCTGTCTTTACTACCGTCGTTTATCTACGCATCCGCAAATTTGAGTGACTTCGCAACGCTGCCACAAAATTAATGTTGCTCAATCGTTGCGCACGGAAGTCGCGCTGCGCACGCGCGTAGAAAGTAACACAAAACTCTCGAAAAAATTGACATTCCACATCGGTTTTTTTTAAAGTGTTTTACAACAAATCAACGATAACTAAAAAAATAACAAGAAATAACATTTTTTCACGTTACGCTTTTAAAATGTTTCGAACGTGTTGGCCGATATCGCATGTTGCATTTGTACATCTAGAATTAAAGACAACGACCACAATCACCACCATGCCTACAGCGTCAAATGGAGCGCGGCGGGTATAATGAGTCAAAATGTTGCTGACAGCCTGGTAAGTCAAATCCACAATTTTCAATTAACATAGATCTTAAACTAGTCGCTAAAAGCTTATCTAAAAATGGACCGCGTATTTCACGCAAAGTCAGTTTCTATTTATTTTTTTCGTAGGTCACTTTCCACCTTCTAATAGCCTAAATGAATGTGTGAATTTTTCATTCAAATAGACCAAGTCATGCCTTATAAATTTGATGAGATACAAAATGTTTAAGATACAATATTTCAACTAATACATATGCTATAATATTTGCATGAAACGCATATAAAAACGTTTGCGGCGTTAATAAATCGTTCAACTAAAATTATGGTGGGGAAAAAAGGAAGGCATGTGAATATAAACATGCGGGTTTCGATTATTTTTGGTCGTCGTTGTTGGATCGCGTAGTATTACGTAAAAACGCGTTAATTAATTTGTCATAATTTCAAAAGATACAATTTCCATAATTGTGTCATTGTAAGACGATCATCGGTTTAGGTTTGTTTGCATGGGTTTGAATGCAAATTTAATTGCTTTCGGTTAGATATTTATAAAAGGAACATTTGCAATGGGCACAATGGAAATACAAAGAAAGAAAGATGTTAACATTTCATTAGTATAATCTATGCATACCTGAGCATAGAAAGAAAAATGTTTTGTTTTGATATAAATTACAATTTCGACACTAAAAAGAAAACAATATCATGAGAAAATTTAAATTCCACACTCACATATAGTTGGCACCCTCAAGGGCAAAGAACATCAGGGTATCTAAGGACCACCTAGTCAGAAAGTGTGACAACAGGAACTTCAACAAGGGAATTAAAGGCTTTAGGTATTTTAGAGATTGACATATGAATTAAGTGAATTTAATTATTTAGAAAACATTTCCTAGTAATTATATTAAACTTCAGATTAAAGTAAAGTTGTCCGTGTGAGACACCGAGATTTTCCAGATACAATCCACAAATGGCCAATGTTTGGCTTTGCGTCTTATTTATGACCATTGCAACGGCCAAACGAATGTCATGGCATGTCATTTCAATATTTAGGCGAAGTTAAATAATATAATATTTTGTTGTGGCAAATAGAGTGAATTTAAGAATTCAGAGGGGTAATTGACAGCTTAATTTACATCTGTCACAGTGTCAACCTATTTGAGTGATATAAATTTTCCGGACAATGTTTGTTGCACATATTTGGCAATTGATTTCATTAACAGTTCAGTATGGAAAAATGGGTCTCGAAATGGGTCCAAAACTATCTTACTTCTCAATCTGGGGCCAATCATATGATATATATTTCCAAAATAAATTTATCTGTTAGATGGTTTCGGAGATTAGCGTGAACGAACGTAATGACAGGTAATTTTTAATCATATGTGTAAAACAAAGTCGGGTTAGTTACACCACTCATGTATAACTCAAGAACGAATAGCAGAATAACTACTAGTATATAGAAAAAAGTGTCGCGAATGTCGGGAATTCCATCCAATTTTTATGTGTGAAATTAGTATTGCTTCATCAGTTTGCGTTGAAAAGTAAGTGAAATTCGAAATCAAATGTCTGTAAAAGAAAAACAAATTTTAAAAAAGTATAACTCAAATCGAAAGTTTAGTGCGCAATATTTTTGTCTTTCAATAATATGTCCTTTTTTCTTGAATGCAAATGAACGGGTTTGGTGAAAAGAAAATTTATGATCAAAGTGGTTCATGCGACGATACTCAAAGGAAAATTCAAAGGTGACGAATAGGCAGAACAACGTCTGGCAGGTTACGTTAGTATTAAAATAAATAAATCATTAAATATAAGAGACAGTATGAAATCCCTTGCGACAAAAACTGAGTAGAGATCAAACCTGATGGATATGGTGGAGCACCCACTTTACCTAGCCAATACACTTAAATATATATACATATATACATGTTTGTACACAAGCAGACAATCTCTTCAACAGTAGAAATTAGAAGTTGTGATTAATAGAAAATCATTTTAAACAATTTATGTAAAATCATTTTTTCATCTCCAATGACTTATTTATTGTATATAAAATAAATATGAAGAATATTTCAGAAAATATATCCAATCGTAAATGGAAAGCTATAGGTGTTTTACACAGCTAAATTAAATTATGTAATACGCTGTGCATAATAAAGTGTACCGCACTATAAATTGTAATAGATCAGAGGGCTTTCGCGAGAGTACTGTTTATCGTGAGAAAGCACTCATCCAAGAGCATATACAAAAGTTCTCTCTGCCGACGTTCATGAAAAACATAAACAGAGCGTGCAAAATGAGAGAAGAGGCAAATAAAAATCAAACAACAAAAATATGTCGGTGCATAGATTTCCCACGATTATACACAAAGCAACTCATGTTTAGGTGGATGGATGGTTGTCTGGTTGGAATGAGGCCCTGGAGTGGCTCAGATTAAAATACATATTTGATAAATGAATTGTATGGAAAAAATTAACTACCTTAACAATAAAAATCACCATTACCATGATTTATTATGAGTGGGAGTGACAATGACTGTCTTTCTCTCGTTGAGGCTTTCGCGTCGATTACCTTCATGATGATGATGATGACACCTGAATGATGAGAACTCACGAACGATAACGATAACAACAACAGAAGCTCAGAACATCGACAGTACAGAACAAACCGATGTGACAGACGCGAGATTTGTTCGAATGGGTGAGGCAATTCATTTCATTCGCTTGAGAGACGTCGAATCGGGTGGTTTATTCTGGTACGGTACGGTTGTTGGTTGCGGATTCGTTTTGCTCGCACGAATGTTTCTTCGTTCGTTGTATTTATTCGCGCGCGCTTTAAGAACTTTTCATTTTTATTTAATTGTTTATTTTTGCTATGAGGATATAATTTTTACCTTATTTAAGAAACTCTTTCAACGAAAAAGTGAATCAAAAAGAAACCTAGTGCAAGAACAAAAATGAAAGAAATGATAATTTTAGGCAATTAAGTTTAACAGAAAAAACAGAATTTAAGTTCGCTACTTTGCTCTTTTTTTTTAAACGTCTCAGCTGCTTTGGCGAGTTTTTGCTATTTGTATTAAACAAATTACGTGAAAGACAACAATAGCATAATAAGGCAAATTAATGTTTATGTTAAATGAGTCAAACACGACATTATAAATAAGATAACAAAAACAAAGCGGAGTGAGAAAAAAATATATCGGAAAAAGTGTAAAACGGCGTATTGAAAAAAGATCCCAATTGGAAATTCGTCATGAAATGCAATTGCAACAAAAATAAAAGGAGTTTCCAAATGGCATATGAAAAAAGTCTAGAAAAGCAACATTAAAAGCAACACAGACATACAAGAAAAGTGCAACGAACCCTTAAGGGGTAAGCGCACATCCAAGCGTAAAAGGGCGAGAGAGAGAGGTAGTGAATGATTGTGGAGCGTGGCGAAAAGAAGACAGAAGACAAGCATAGCAAAGACTTGGCAGGCAGTCGAGCATAGAGAGAGCGTAAAAAGTGCCTGCTGCCTTTGAGTCTGCTCAGACAATTTGATAATACGTCAGTGGGGGAGAGTAAGCTCGAGGACCGAAGTAGTACAAAGAAATTAACTTCAACAAAAAACAACATTAAGGAGAGGAACAAAAACAGGAGTTTAAGACAACACGAAAGACTGGCTATTTTGTATGTGGCCAACTCAACTTTTGTTGTGCTATCAATAACAACAACAACAACAACAAATAAAACCAACGAAACCAACAAATAACAAGGCACAGAAATTGAACAATTACTCGATTAAAGTGGAGAGCTTTAAGTTCGCACATGCTTTCGGTTGGTAATGTTAAGACAGCGTAACAACAACACCATCATCAATACAATCCTATGATAATAACAATAATAATCGCCCACTACGCCCATTAATAAGAAAAATATCGATTAATTAATTTTTCACGTCATAGACAAAAACCAACAACAACAAAATCACCATTAAATTCCAAGCTTGGCTTTTCATCGACGACGTGTTGTGTATCTGTGTAACTTTGTATCCTATTGTCGTCGTGTGTGTGTTTTCAAAGAACGCGTGTGTTTTTTACTTGTTTTATTTTGCTTTACCTCAACGAATTTATGCATATTTATGACTGAACACGAAATAATTTTGATCTCAAATGGTAATTCATCCGAATAAGCTACTCTTAATTAAATAATATTCATCTCAAAGTTTAACTGTCGTTTGTGGTGTCAGGTGTCACCTACAATAACATCAATAATCATAATAAAATAAACATGATGGCAAAAAACGATTTAAAAATGCGCGTACCTTTTTCCAATGCTCCTTCGTACTTGTTTGCTGTAAATACATACATGTGTATCTGTGTTAATTGCATATGTACTCATGTATCGGCGTATGTGTACTTGATTGAGTTTTAAGTTATACACTATAATTTCTTATATTTTTGCTGTTACACTACAAACCGTTCTGAATACGTGCGGCGGTGTATTTATTGTTGTACTTTTGTGCTCGTGTCGTGATGCATTTTGGGGCGTGTGCTCACAGCCGTGATTTGCATTTTTGGCTGCTGTTGTTGTTTTCGGTTATATGTTATGTAGTGAAATCCCTTGACAGTATGAAGACAAAGGTCAGGAGGAAGGTGTCATTAGGTGATTTACGTATTGTGTATTGTGTTGTAATGAGAAATATTCTTAAATGCTGTTTGAATCAGTTGGAGTTTGAACATTTCTTTACTCCATTGATAGAGGTTCTGAATATCATCAAAGCATGTTTGAATTTTCGTACAAAGGTGTTTTCAACCACTAAGGAAAGTTTGACGAACTTTTCCCAATAACCTCTCACTATTACCATCAGCGCACGTTTGTCCAGTATTTTTCTAAGAAAATTTATATGAGTATTTTCCAGCTTAAAACTAACATATCCATATATATCCGATATATAATTCAACTTAAGCTAGAGAATAGCGAAAATTTAAAAAAAAATTATATATAAGAAAAATTCTTTAGATTAGCGAGGAACATATTAAATAAATTCCCTCAAAAGGTGGGTATAATATAAAACTTACTTAAAAACTAAGACTGGTCCTTAGACGTAGTAAACTGGGGTCTAGTAGTGAAAAATACCAGCCAGCCCAAGGGGTGCTGAATATTAGAATTTCTGATGCTGAAGGCTGTATTTGCCAATGCGACTTACTTGAATTTAGAATGTGGGCAGTGAAAAGGAAGATTTAAAATCATATTCAAGATAGTTGCGTGCGTAGTCGTCCTAGATCTTAGAACCATAAAGCATAATTGGAACAAAAATGTATATAAATAATAATTTATTATTATAGTGGACATATTCACCGTTAGTGGACAGGTTAAATTAGGTAGAAAATTTGGCTTTCGCTTTCTAGTGAAAATATGGCGTTTGTTTTGCTTGCGTTGTATTGTATTTTCCAACGAGCGAAGTAATTTACAAACGAATTTAGTGCGATTTGCAATTCATAAGAAATGCCTTTGTAGAATGTGTATACATACATCATATCATGTGTATTAATGTTAGGGCCGCAACCATGTGGGCGCCATCCATAGCATAGCAACTATTTTGCTATTTTAGAATATTGAGGCAGGTCCGATGATTTAAATAATTTTCAAGTTACTCTACATCAATATCATATTTTATACTCTTCCTCAGAGATTCAGAAACCTAATAAGGTATACATATATTTGTTTAGTTCGACGACAAGAAAAATGAGGATATTTATTAATGTATCAAATCAGATCGTATTAATGCAAACAAAACATGCATTAATTTTAAATATCTCAATGTAGAAACCATTAAAGTTTATGTGATCAATAGCAATTTCTATTGAACAAAGAATTTAGTTAAATGTATCTGCATACTAAGCTGAAATATGAGCTAGAAGAAGCATTCGTATTAAGTATGCTTCTCATAAACGCCGCAGGGTCATGAATATAGAAACAATGGTGCATAAATTTATTGAAATACACGATTGACTTTTTGGAGCTTTGTCATTGTTGTCATTCTTGTAATTCTTCCCATCGTTTTTTCACCCTTCTTTATGAAACTGTGCGCTTTGTTTGTGCAGCGGTAGTGGAAGTGGTTTTGATAATGGGGCACAGCAGTAGTAGTTAAAATAACAACAACAACAATAACAATGACGTCGAGCACAGAGAGACCAAGAGCAAAAATAATAATAATAATAATAATGTCGTGCAGTGGTGCCAGCCATTCCAGTCATGTCGTCAATCAGTCAATCAATCAAGGGAAGCAGAGTTGCTTCATTTATTGTCGGGTGTCTTGCACACGTTTTATAAAATACAATAACTGCTTCTTCTTCTTTGCTTCTTTTCACTCTTTTTCGTTGTACTAGTTAATTCAATAACGTCGCAACCAGAGGGAAATTATAGCTAAAAATAGCTGAAAGAAACACCCACAAACGTTGGCAATATAACGATGATATCTACTTGACACATTTGCTGTCACTGGCAGCTTCTAACCGTTTGCCATACCATCCAATCAACCAACCATTCTACAGACACACACACTCAAGCAGATATATGCACATGCAATTGAATTATGCTTGTTGATATGTACTTATACATGTAGATGCTTTTCTACTTAATTTAATTTCTATGTATATTCTATAGATACAACATGTATGTAAGAAACTTTTTCAAATAGGTCGCAGTTCAGCTGCTATTTTTAGTACGCTGATGCTGCCTGGACAATAACAAAAATAGCAAAAATTGAGTGGGACTTTTGTGTCGAGTTTCTCCTACCTCATCCTCATAATCATCATTATCGTCAGCAACATCATAACAGTATTTGTCGCAGTTATTTTAAGGCGAAAATTATTTCCCTTATGTCATTTTAATTGACTTAAATTCACATTGCTCAAGAAACAAAATTGAGTACACCAAAATTTAACAAGTGCTGAGCTGAAAATCGATGCTCGTCGTCACTTTGTTAATAATAAAAAGACAAGCGAAGCTCCCCCACTTTTCACCGTTTCATTATCGTTTCACATGCCTTTTGGAATTGCTATGACTCAGTTTTGTTGATGATTTTGCTGCTTGTATTTGTTGTTGTTATAATTTTATGCATAATAAATTGTTCTGTATATGCAAATTACTATGACAATGTCTGATTTTCTTACAGTAGCACAATCTCACATGCAGATACATGCAAGCAAATCTAGATACATAAATGCGTACGTAGCTGTGCTGCGACTTTTGTGCAAAGGTTAACTTGCTGTGATTGGCTCGGCATGAGTACTGCGTATGTATAACGAATTTGTGGAACCGAAGCCAAGCGCATTCATTAAAATAATAAACTTTATTAAATATCTGCGATACAAGCTTAATTGAAATTTTCTTATACACACACATAAAGCGACATTTGTATTGAATTTATGCGCGTTTCATTATGGAAAATATTGTTTAATGGACTCTGGGGGGTTTGGCTGAGTTCTACTTATATATGTGAGGCCGTAGCTCAGAGTTATTAGGTACAAAGTTTATTGAATAGAATTTAACTGAATTAGGCAGAGAGTAAATAAAATTACATATCTCAACGCAAAAATAGGACATTCGTCAACGAACCTCTTGACAAATTATTGTACGTACTTTATAATCAGATGTAGCAATTATGAATAGTACAGAGATTCTTGAGAGATATATATCATCAGTAAAATGCGATGCGATATGCAAATATGTAGAAAGAATCAGAACTTTGTACCGGGGTTTTTAATGAAATTTAGTGATGAAGTGTTATCTACATTTATATTTTGCAGGCCTGACCATTAAAAGAGAGAAAACTTGTTCAGTGAAGTCAAAGACTTCATATAAAAGTTTATGACATTCATTTAGATCTCACGTTACAGATCTGATAACCTCATTGTCTATATTTCCAGCCTACAGCCTCAAAAATAAAGACATTAACTCAATTGTCACTTGAAATACTTGTAAGTTTACTAGGAAAAGCATGGCAACCACAAGGTTTTGAACTAAACGCAATTTGAACAACATTTAAACAAGTTTGAAAATCTTCAAATGGTTAGAGATGCAATTCTGTATCTAAAATAAGACCTTAATTGGCTGCGTTTAAATAAGAAATATGAAACCGGTTCGGAAATAGTGTTTTTCTTAAGTGTTTCTTGTTTTAATATTAAGTTGGTTTTTCGAGTTATGCGCCAATGCAGTTCAAGTGAAGCAAAATCAGCTAATTCCGTGAAAAGGAGAATCGAGCGTTTAAAGGAAAACTGTGCAAGCAGTGCGAAAATTAAGCAAAAACTGTCAATGCGTGTAATTTGCCGGAAAAGTTATCTGCAAAAAAAAAAAAACAAATTAAAAATGTAATTAAGAAAAGCATAAATTTCAGATAAGGTTGAAGAGTGTGGCAGGCAGTCAGACTAGGATGTTGTGAACGCAATGATCATTATGGCAATGCTGATTGAATGAAAATGACATGGGAAATGCCTTTTTCATGTTTATGGCAAACAAGTAAAAACAATGTGAAAATCATTGTAAATGTAGCAAGGAAATTGCAGTTTAGGGTAACAGTTACGCGGCTTGAAGGTGGCACATATATTTGGATACATTTCAAAGTATCTGAAATGTTGTACTGGCTTAAATAATTATTATTATTTTTTTTTGTTAGTTATTTATTGTCTTTTTGATGTGTGTACTTTTTTGTACGTACATACAATCGACAAATTAGCCAAATAAGGTGTTAGACAAAATTGAAACGTGAATGGGTGATTCAGAATTTTTAGAGACGACGCACCGCCGCTTCAGCCTAACGAAAAACAATGACGAAGTTTATATTTTGAATTACGGTTTCAAGTAGAAGGGGAACTTGTTTTTCGAACAATGAATTGAATGAATTTGAGTGTTCTTTTTTCATGATGAAATTTGTTGGAGTTGTTTCCAGCGTTTGCGAGTATTTCTGTCATCGCACATTTATTGAAGAAGCTGCTCAAATTACAACAATTAAAACAATAGAATGTGTTGTGTTTCTTTAAGTGGCTGTTGTAGACACATATATTTTGTTATTTGTTGTAGTGTTAGCAAGGTCAGGGGCGTTTTTCAAGCTCAAGTAGCGCCAAAGTGGTTGTAGTTTTTTTCTGTTTATTGTTTTTGGTTTGCTGCTAAACTAATTAAGTAAATGAACTGAGTATTTTTGTGCGTTATTGAACCGCATATAAAATACGATCCCCGAATTATACAACGAAAACCGCAATGAACTTTACTCAAACAAGTACGAAAAAAGCACACATACATTCTCAGACAGTAAAACGAAATATTACGTAAAAAAAAGTACGAAAATACCAAACACAAAAACTAAATTTTTTTGCAGAATCTCACAAGTCCAATAAGTAATCAGAAGCCAACGCCCAAGCCAAAGCCAACATTAATCAAAAGCCATAGTAGCAGCGCTTATCAGCTCCAAGATTTAGCAACTTTAGGTGACAGCGAAAAAACACCAACGAAAACGCCAAGAGCAACAACAACAATTCGTGGAAGCGGAAATAATAACAACAACAATAATTATAATAAAGCTCTGATGCCGCCACTAGATCAGGGCATTAATAACACGTGTGCCTATCATCACAGCAAACAACACCATCATCAACATCACCACCATCACCATCATCATCGCCACCACCAGCAGCAGCACCAGCATTATCAACCACAAAAGTTGCAAGAACCTGCTTTGAAAACAACCCCACAGAAATCTCCCCAGCATTTGCAACTGCAACCTAATAAGTCGCAGACATGTATCAATGTACGTCGCTTTGTTGCGCCGAACAGCACGCTTCGTACCACGCCCATACCAGCAACTATCTCGTATGCCACCACAAAACGTCGCTCGCATTCCGCATCGAAATCACGCCGAAATAGTTCATACCATTCGTACGATGATCTGGATGCTGCCGCCGCCACCGCTGAGCGCAAAGTCGTCACCAGTCTGAAGTATCTATGTGCCTGCACCGGTGCTACTTTGCGCAATCTGTCGAAGAAGACCAAAGATTTGCATGCCAAAAACTTTCTTTATACAAAGGTAAATGCAACAGCTGCGGCTCCATAAAAGCGAAGCCAGCAACATTGGGAATTCGTTCTTAGTGTTTTGTTTCTCTCTACAATTGGGTACCAAAGTCGCAAACACCACCGCCATAGTGATCATCTTCATAAACATTTTTGTTGTATTATTCATCTGTACCAGTTCGTACCAGGCGGCATGTGTACTATATTGCTGAGATGAGATACATTTCGCATTATACTCGTAATTCCGTACTTTTTGTTTGTTATTATTTTGTTATTGACTTTCAAAAGCTGGGTATCATGTTTGTATTGCCGCCTTTCATTTGAAATATTTTGTATACAATTCAGGGTACATTTCTATTACCTTTAGTTCTCTAATATGAAAAGAACTTTAATGCAGTTACGTTTAAATACTCAGTCAATTTGATAAGTTTCTATATCTTACTCGCAGCCCGCCCCAAATTCGCACTCGCTGTCTTCGCAAATATCCGCATAACATAGCACAGTCACGTGATGAGGCTTCAAACTTTTGAGGGAACAATTTATATAAATGTATTTGCATTCTACTTATGATATATATAATAATTTATATATATAATATATATAATAATATATATATATAATATACTTATAATATATTAGGATAGATCATGAAATTTTTCCAATTAAAAAGATCAGATAGATCGGTTTTATTTTTGTTAGTTTTCAGCGCTTCTATTTTAGTGAATTCTTCGATTTTCATAAGGAGTATAATACATAATTTGGATTTCTACCCTGGACAAGCACATTTAAATCAGATCGATTGAATATACTAGTTGTTGTACCGTTATATGATTCTTAACTTAACCTTAATAGCTTCGAAAGGTTTTCACTATTTGGCAAGCAAATGTTTTTGTTCTTTGTAGCTGACGAGCAAGAATATCGTTCCTATGATGACATGTTAAGGGCGGCAATGAAAGCAAAACTGTGTCAGATAATCAAAGAACAGAACTCTGAAGAAAACAAACTAATTAAACCATCACATTGCTTCAACAACACATATCCAGAAGTGATTTTTTTTTATCGTTGATCCATGTTTCAGGCTCGTCGGATACGTTGTCCTGTGTCCTTGGACTCTGTCACTACAGTAAGTCACTACAGTTTTTGTTGCCTCTGGGATCTTACTAAGTTGGTGGCAGTTTATGTCGCTATTTACCCAACTGATCAGCTTGAAATTATAAGTGAAAAAGTAAAAGTCATACTGTCGTCCCGGAAAGCGCATTGACCTTGAAATTCCGTTCTTCGGTTCTTTTTGGCGCATTTGGAATCTTCTAAAGAATTATGGTCTGTGCTGTTTGAATGCGAATTCGAATTCACTAGCTCCTTCATACTTAGCAGCAGTTGACATCATGTCGCAGTTCTGCGGCAACTGCGAGACAGTTGGGTAGCATGTTAAGGGTGTCGGTTGATCTAAGTCGTGGCGAACCGCTGATTAAAAACTTATACCGATTACAACATCTTTAGCAGCGGTATGAGGGTGGTGTTTTTTAGACCCAAAAACACTTTTTAATGGAAAAGAATATTTTGCAGTGCAGTTCGTAGAAAAGTTATTTTGGAAAATTTAACTTTACATTATTGCACATTATATACATGTTAAGCTACAAAATAGAATTATTACACAAGAAATACAAACAGGATTTTTATACGATGGACCAAATTTTCCAAAACCAAAAAATACGCCGCATACCAAAATTAAATGAAATATCAACCTTGACTGAATTTATTAGTGTAACCAACATCAGCAACAATAAAAACAACAAACAAAAATAGAAAATGCCTCGAAATTTATGTGTGGCACTTCAAACAAAGCAAACACTTTCGCAAGTAAAGAAATGTGTTGATATGTTTTTCTTTATTCTTTTTTTTTTTTGAAAACAGAATACTAAAAAATACAAAACAAGAAATAAGAATCTCTTTTGGTTGAAAATATGTAAATGGCATTAAAATAACTTGAAGAAAACGAAATTGAACTCAATTAAGGAAAAAAATTAAAGTGTTTGAGTATCTAAAGATTACCATAAAAACAAGGAAAGTTATAGGATATTTGTACTCTTAACGTAGTCAAAGCTTTTTTCCATGAAGTTGGTAACATAGTGAATGAGATATCGGAAACTGCAAAAGTATAAATTTCCTTAATAATCTCGATGAGTCTCACTCGAAGTTGAGTTGTATTATAAACACCACAGCAGTTAAATTGCAGATAGATTGACAGACAGATAACTGTTGATAAAATGATCCCTGTTGAATGCAAACAATTTCTTGACTCTATGATTATTGCAATGCTCTAAGATGTGTGTAATTTTCATTGTATTCAACTTACAATTTTATTTTAGGGAACGAGCCGTTTTTAGGCCACTGATTCTATACACTTTAATTACAATTAAAACAAAATTTTTGAACTATGCATGTATACATATGTACTTGTATATGTATACGTTATTTTCTGCCTCAACATTTTCTCCCTCTTTTTAAATTTTAAAACACTCCGTGGGCGTTGAAATTTGACATAATTTCTCTGTTTCATTTTTGTTTTGGTTTTGTAGTTGCAGTTTACATTTGCTTTCACTCGTTTTCCAGCGCAAAAATGAAACATCTGTGGCTATTTTTGTATCTAAAAGTATTGTATCTCAAATGCGTATGTTGAACTCAAAGCAATTTAGATGCCTACTAGTGCTGGCGGCTGGTTGGCTTCGTTGTAAAATGAATGAAGAGAGCTGAATGTACTTGTGAAAGAAGAAGAAAAACTGGGAAACCCACAAAAGACTATTCATTAAACAAAAAAGGTTGCTTTAGTAAAAAAAGGGCATTTTTAATTGTAATGAACCCCATTTGAAGCCATTGAAAAATTTTAATTTAATATTTAAAAGTTTTGGATTTTTGACTTTGAAGCAAAGATTGGATAACTCTTGCTGTGTGCTTAGGAGGGCACCCGTTCTGTTGAAAAATTATTTCTTCGTCAGGGTAAGTGCTTTCGTCTACTAAATCTGGCAATTAATTTTGCGACATGTCCAAGGAGATGCATATCTCCTTGTTTATTGTTCACCTTGTAGGTACCAAAAGGCCAATATAGCACCATGTAAAACACGCACCAACCATCGAATTCCCGCTGCCGAATCAATGTGCTTTTTTTACTTGCCCAGAAGTATGCCTTTCCATTCCGACTGATATCGGTTCATCTTAGTCCCGTGCAAACGTTTTCAGTTTTCTATAGTCCAACACTTCCGTTGTCTGCAAAATTGGAGCCCCGCTTTTAGGTTTCGCCCAGACAAAGTAGGTTTTTGGTTTGTTTAATTGCTGCAACCATTCCGACTTTGTTCAAAGTACATCGGACAGTCCATGGACGGACTTGATATTGCAGCTTAGAGGCAGCTTCCCGAGGAGTTTTAAAGAAGTAACCGTTCAATAGCACGCGTATTTCCTTTGACAACACCTTCTTTGACAACATAATTCCAGCAGAAATAGTGAATATAGCGGCACTTTTCCACTATTTAACACAATGGTGCAAAACAGGCAAAATGAGGTACAAATGACTTTCGCTCTAACATATTTATTATTAACATTTATTCGATTTGTTTTGTTTATGCATTTGAATAGAGGAAACGTCTACAATTTATTTTGCTATGTAATTGTTGTAGTTATTGTAACAGCTAACCTGTTGACGATTTTGCTTCCCGCTTGTATAGTTTATTTGAGTGTGATCGAAGGTTTATATTTAAGAAGCATAAAAAATAGGAAAAGAATATCGTCAGCTACTAATTATTTTCTTTTTATATAGATGTTTTAGTCATTCAATCATGGCGCGCGCTTGACTTTGACTTTGATCGCTTTTCATCGCTGTTGCTATCGTCGTCGTCGATGTTGACTTGCCAAAAAATTGGCGTCCGTCGTTTTTTATTTAAATTGTTTTTAATCTTTCTAAATGCAAAATAATTTATTTGCGTCTAATTTGCCCCTTTTTTATTTCTGATCTTCTTTCATTCTATCCTATTTTATTTTGATTTCCTATGTAATGAGGCATTAGTAAAATTCTTGTGCTTTTGCGTTCTTCGCATTCATAAAAATCCTTAATTTCGACATGTACTCATATCTTTGATGGTCGTGTCCAGACTTGTCCACACTTGTATCTGTAATTGTATTTACAATAGGAGCTAGTAGAATACTTTAGTGCTGACAATATTTTTGCTCGGTATTTTCCTTTGCGTCACTCGCAGTTTCCCAATCAAAAAAAAATATGAAAGAAAATCCTTTTGGCTTTATGTAGTGTTTGGAAATAATTGTAGGAAATCCCAATAAATACGTAAAAATTTATTGCACTAGAATAATATTAATTGTTTGCATATATTCTCTTTAAGAGAAATCAAAAAATTATCTTTATCTGGAAGGGTGTGTTTGAAGCATGTGCGGCTTATCGGCCTAGGTTTTGGGCTCGCCTAACTAATTGCACTTCTATTAATAATTAGTGGACTTGCCAAATCTGTGCTTTTTTCAATGTTATAACAATATAGCGAAGTGTTCCAATATTACATATTATATATGTTATATGTATATATATATTATATATAGCGGAATGTTATAAGTCTATGCTCTTTAGTTTTTTAAATCTCTAATTTCGATCACAACTTTGCTACTATGTGTAAGAACACATGTACATATAAGTATTTATATACGTACGTAGATTTGTGCCTATGGGTAGACTTACATTTTTTGAGAGACCCAAATAGACTTATGCGTTCATCAGCAGAGTCAACTTTAGGAACAGGGACATGTACAGTAAACATTTATAATGCTGGGATTAATTACTATATCGCATTATTAGCTCCTTTAATGCTTATACAATTGCAGAATCCTCGCTCACGAAAAGTATTACTTACAACTTTAATATAACTTTAATAAAGCCAAAAAAGTTGTGTCGGTTATTTCGTTTCCATTACCGTCTAAGTTTTAGCTAGGCATTCCGCTAAAATGTAGCACAATCTCAATGAAATTGTTTTTGTTTACTTTTTATTATATATTATATAACCATTTATCGATCCATTTATCCAATCACACTCGTTCAGTTTATTAGAGAGTGGAGTGCAGTGTATAAGACAGCAATTCACATTTGGTTTTTAAGAAATGTGTTTGATAATATATTCTTTTGATTTAATTGGAAAATTATTTACACGCCGAATTTTTTCCAAGACGAAAAAGAATACCCACCAAGAAGAACATGAAGACGTAAACTGAAATTTAAAAATGAAGAAAAGGAAATTTCGCGTATCCAATAATAATAACGAAGAAGCGAGAAAACAAAGTTGCACACATGGAAAACTTATCTAACTCGTATTAACTCTAAAGCAGTGAAATACATATGTGTATATAAAGCTAGGGCAATCAATAATTTTCAATTTGTTTAATTTTTGCAGCCCACGTGGCGACTTTGGGGTGAGGAACACGAAAAGAATGCAATTTTCACGGTTTATCTCAAAAAGGTGCGCTACCATCGACCAACACCAACGGCAAACAATGTAAGTACAACAAGAAGAAGCACAACAATTCCCAACAACCAATTCAAATACCATTTCGTAACTGTTCTTCATTATTCCTGGCAATCCTCGCACACAGGACTCAGATGATGAAATTTCACACCTTGAATGGGAAACGGTTCGCGTACGTTTCGTTAAGGCGGCCACATTGGCGCGACTTGTGGAGGCATTGGCCACTGACGATGGCGAGCTCGAGTCGACTTTCATCAATGTGTTTCTCTCGACCTATCGCACCTTTTCGACGCCCAAGGAAGTGTTAAGTCTATTGACGAAACGTTATGATACGCTGCACGAGAAACATCTCGAGGAGCTGGCACAGATGCAACAGCAACAGCAACAGCAGGGTGGCGAATCGAATTACGATCCACTTAGCTCCATACATGAGCAGCACAAGAAAACTCTAGTCTCAGCGTTGCATGTTTGGCTCGATGGCTTTCCCGAGGATTGGAACGAGGACAACCTACAGCAGATTCTCGCGTTCGCGGCGAAGCGCTTAAAACGATCTGATCTGCATATCAAGGTGCTGAATAGACTTGAGCGTTTGTTGCGTCAGCAGGTATATGGCGGTGAACACAATGGCATTCCAACGTGGTTGGCGCCAGGCGGTGGCATCAGCGCAGCGCAGAGTGCCATTTTGAATGGCAGTGGCGGTTGCAGTAGCATGGTTGGTGGTATTGGCCTGCTGCCCACACAATATGGAAGTGCCGGTGGTGGCTATGAGTTGTCCGAGCAGTTTGCCGGACTCTGCTTGGCACCTGCCTTTCGTGGTCCAACGCATTTCTTGCAAGCATTTCGCTTTCCACACGTACCCGTCCGTCACTTTGCGGAACAATTAACGCGCATGGATTCGGAGTTGTTCAAGCGTCTAATACCGCATCAGTGTTTGGGCGCAACATGGGCGCGACGCGATAAAAGCGGCTCGGAGAGTGTTGTGGCGACCATAAATCAGTTCAATGCTGTACTCTTCCGTGTGGTGTCGAGCATACTTATTGAACCGAGATTGAAACCTGCGGTGAGTTGAAAGCGGAGTGATTAAAATAAACAAGTACTGAGTGGGAGAAGAAATTTTCGAGCGAAAAGAAGAGGGAATGAAAGAGTTATGGAAGTAATGACAGAAAGGAATTGGAAAATGAGGTAGAAAGTTAATGAAAGGGGGAGAGGGGGAATTGGTAGTGTGAGGAAGAGAGCGTGTGGGGGTGACAGTGGAAAGGGGGGATGAACGAAGAAACAGGGACAGAGAAAAATATAGTGATCAAGGGAGCAAAAAGGTGATGAGAGAAAGGAAGAAACTGTGAGAGGAAAAAGTCGAGAAAGCGTAACAAAGGTCGACCTGGAGATGAAGAATTCGAGAAAGGGAAAGAGAGTGAGAGAGAGCGCGCGAGAGGAAGCATGTGAATGAAGTCTAATATATAAATCTTTACAGGAACGCGCTTTGAACGTTGCCACTTGGATTGATATCGCACAGGAGCTGCGGCTGCTCAAAAACTTTTCATCGTTGAAAGCGATCATATCCGGTTTACAATCGAATTCGATTTACAGACTTTCCAAAATCTGGGAAGCCTTACCCAAAGAGAAGGTGTGTGTGTTGCTTTAGTGAAATGCGTGTATTAGCCAACTAATCCAAAGTCTCCTGTCCCAATTTTAGATGGAAATCTTCACCGAACTTGCCAGAATATTTTCGGAGGATAATAACGCCTGGACACAGCGTGAGGTGCTCATGCGCGAAGGCACCGCAAAATTTGCCGATACTGTAGGCGAACAAGATCGCCATTTGCAGAAGATCATACAGAAGCAGGTGGGTATTTAATGCACAACCACTACTCATCATCACTTAGTGTCTAATCCCTGACTCTTTCAGAGCACACAAACCTCGCACGGCACAATACCTTATCTGGGTACTTTTCTCACCGATCTGACGATGATACATGCCGCAATACCTGATACGTTCGGAGAGGAGCAACTCATCAACTTCGATAAGAAGCGCAAAGAATTCGAAGTGCTCGCACAGATAAAACTACTGCAAGGCGCTGCGAACACTTACAATCTCCGTGAGGATCCCATATTCGATCATTGGTTCGCCTCAATGCTGGTGCTGAACGAGCGAGAAGCGCATACATTGTCTTGTCAGCTGGAGCCTCAACCATTAGCACCACGTAAATCGACCGCTTCGACGAACAATTCACTATTGACAAACACAAAAGCGATGACACACTCAACGGCTTCAACATCATCCCTTGGTGGTGGTGGTAGTAGTGGTCATCGCAAGACTGACTCGATTGCCTCGAATTCGAGCAGCGGCGCTGGTTCACAGTTCTTCTGTGAGTTCAACAGCAGCCTAACAAGCTCGCATTACAGCTCTAGACACAACTCACTCGATCGCGATGCGCCTGTGAATGCTTCGCTGATGTCAGCCTCGAGTAGCGTCTCAAATTTATCGCTAGACTCCAGCAATTCCGGCGGTCAAAAGTCCAATTCGAATCACTCCAGAATGACGCATTCCCATTCGACCAACGGCGTAGGCCGCTCGACAACATCAGCGACGCAAGCCAACGGTTCGCCCTTGATCAATGCACAGTTGGTGCAACCGCCCGGAAGTCCGTCCAGTGGCAATACGCCGAATTTTTACATCATACGCGTCACCTACGAAACCGAGAATGTCGAATTGGACGGTATTGTGCTGTACAAGAGCATCATGCTCGGCAACAATGAACGTACGCCGCAGGTAATACGGAACGCGATGTTAAAGCTCGGACTAGAGGACGATCCGGAACGTTATACGCTCGCCCAGGTGCTGCCGGATAAGGAGCTCGTGATGCCGCGCAATGCAAATGTGTACTATGCCGTCAATACCAATTATAATCTCAATTTCATACTGCGACCGCGAAAGGACACAAAAGATGGCAATGGCAGCTAGTCCGCACTTGTACCCCTCTGGTGCTTAGGCTATGAGGGGGAGTAGCAGGCAGCATGTCGGCGCGCGACTAATAAATCTAATCAAAATTTGAACTCAAAGAATTTTTTGTAAATATTGTCAGAAATCTATACAACAAACAAATCAACCAACACACGCACACACACGCACACATACGCACATACATACAGAAAACTAAACCATGACAACGATAAATCAATCGTTCTTTTTTTAATTTGTGAAGCTGTTGTTGTTGTGACAAATTAGTTTTAATTATGTAATTTGCTTTCTTTTTATTCTAACGCTAAGCGGTTAATTAATTTGTAATTTATTTATTACTGTTTTAATTTGATTCTTATTGGATTCCATGTATATAAAAGTACGATAACTAAAGTCAATTATTTATGGCATATTTAGTTTTGTTAATTTAGGGCTTCCTTTTCGAGAAATTAATTTTTTTGCATAAGTTTAAAATGAATTTGAAATCTCTCTTTTATCGCTTAAAGTATGCAGATATATATATATATTTATAGACTTCAACTGGAATATTTACTGACAAATTAATTGATTGTTTTATTCATTGATTGACTAATCGATTGGTATTTGCAGCGATATCTGGAGTCGTCTGAAATGTACTTTGTTGAAAGAATTGGAATCCATATTTGTATAGGATTATTCACTGTATTATATAAATATTTACATAATTACTTTACTGAAGTTGATACAGATGTTTTACAGATATACACAAACACCGCAAAGAAATAGTTTACTTTAGTTGTAATAAAAGTGAAAAACAAAGAAGACAGAAAATGAAAGGAAAAAAGAGACAAACAATTTTGCAAAGATAATGAAATACAAAATATGAATGGCACTAAAATCGAATGCTTGGTGTTTTCTTAAAGTTTCTGAAACATGTGGAATCTGATTTAATTCGAAAGGCAAAAAAAAAAATTTTATGTCACTACTTATGCAGTTTTTCTGGAATATATATATCATAGATATGTGTGACTTGTTCACCATCATTCCAAAGTTGCACCAAGTATGGTACCTCGGCCTGACTCTGCACTGGCGACATATCTGGAGCCCTCACGTAAAAACCAGAACGGCATGGTGCTGCGAAAATTGGAAAAATTAGACAGGTCCTGTTTGTCTCTTAGTCACACAAATTTGGTTAACCACTACCGCCTAACTAACATCAGAAAGGTAGCGGCTTGCAAAAATCCTGAGTTGAATTTTCACACTTGAGTATTACTTCGAAATTCCGACGATGGTGAAACCCCTACAATCAGCAAGGACAGATTATTGGACCATCCAAATCTTTCTTCAAAGTCACTCAAACTAAATAAAATAACTTAAAGTTAATAATAGCTGCCACGTTAACAGTGATATATTCAAATCACATATCCGCTATGTCTACATATATCATTAACTGCATTGCGAAAATTCTTTGTGATAGAGTATACGGTAATGGCAGCTCCTTAATTATCTTCAGGACCAAGGACACCTCTTAACAAAAATGCACAATCACATATTGCCTTTTTAAGGCCCCTTAAGTATCATATACTTAGGGGCCTTTTCCATAGAGATTTCTTCTAGACTCTGCGGTCTTCTTCAACCTATTTCGTGTATTTAACCCAATTAGTTGGGTTTCAAACAATGCATTCAGAAGCAGGCTTTATCCATCTAATAGCGGTGCAGCAGTATATATTGCTTTCCCGGCAAAAATGTTAAGTTGAAAAACACCTCGTGGATATATACAGTGCCGCACATATCTCTTGGCACAGAAGTCATTTTCAACTTCACCCCCTAGATATGTTTTCAAAAATATTTTTCCCATATAAACCACTCAATTTACTTTTTTTTATTTTTTTTTTTATAATTAAATTATAACATTTAACGCAGTAAACTGCATAACACATTTGTCGGATTTAAAGAATAATGACGTCACAGAAAAAAAAAATAAAAAATTTGACTTATACTAAATTAATTAATTATAGAAGGCTGTATCCTTCTTAGAGGGAGATCATGCGGGTGCAGCCTCTTCAGTCTACGCCTTGTTGAGATACGGGTGAGGGAGAAAGCTAGCGGATTTGGGTGCGACAAAAGTCTGTAGTGATAGCGGCAGCTGTGAGAATTAATCACCTCCATAACAGTTGGCACGGCAAGATCCCTATGCAGCGTGGTGTTGCGGACGTACCACTCAATTTACTAACGAACAACGTTTTATTTGTTGAATAAATTATTTTAAATTTTTTTTTTTTAAATTAAATAACTAATTTTTTTAAATTAAATAACTAAAAAGTAAGTAATAAATAAAGCACAGCTAACTTTAAAAATGAAAAAGTTAATTGTGTTGCAAGTACTAATATTTTTTGGAATGGCCTTTTGTTTTATCAATCAATTCAATTTTGTTTTATCAAATTTTTGGATTGTACTGATACTGTTGGGTGTGACTAGACATATATATATATAAAAAAAAAGAAGTAAATTGAGTGGTTCATATGGGACAAATATTTTAATACACATATCATGCTGACATCCTTAAACAAAGCGCTAAAGCTGAAAGTGTCTTCTGTGCCAAGAGTTATGTGCGGCACTGCAAAAGTTAATGAATTTTTTCTTCTTCTTATTTTAATTTACAATATCGGTCGATGTTGTGTCGATGTAACCGAATATAACCAGTTTACAACAGTTGCTTTTTTCAAATTTTTCATAAAATTTGTCGGTCCTTTCCGATGCGGTCAATATAAGGGTTACCTCTTAAATAAGACCAAAGAGAAATTCAAATTTTTATTTTCATTCGAAAATTTGAACATTTCGACTTTGTACAGTTTGCGCAGCATTGCCGGCAAACTCAATTCTCAGAGGCTACCTTGTTTTTGTGTTTTTTTGTTGTATCTGTACAGTTTGAGAAGCATCTGAAAATTTAGTTAATCTTAATATTTAGCGAATTCGATGATTTTTTTGCACCAAAATATACAGTAACCATCTAATGGGTATTATAGAGATTCCCTGAAAATGTCGTAAAAATAGGTACAGCGGTTTCGGCGTCCGTAAAGGATAAACAAACAAACAACCAAACATTGACCTTCCTAGTCCGGAAATTCGCTAATCCGGACAGTTGAATGTTTTGGACAGTTTATAAATTTTACCCGTACAGTCCGGACACAACACAAAGTTTGGCTTTATTCTCTCCTTTTATTCTCTTTAGTTTTATTTCGGGAGAGAAAAAAAGATAAGACCTTGTCAGTTTTGCTGTTTTTGAACCTTATTTTCCCGTTAGTCGAAGACCACCAAAAAGAGAAAATGAATGAGTGAGTAAGAAAGAATGCCGAAGTTCCTGAAAGAGTGTTAACTTGCATGAGATTTAGTTTGTTTAGTTATGTATAGTTAAGAATATACATATTTATGATGGCACCAAAAAATAAACGGCAACACAAAACCATGAAGCTGGCGAAAAAATGCAAAATATTGCGCACAATTGAAAGAGGAAAGTCGATTCGAGAAGTGTCAAAATCGACTATTTTTTATATTAAAGCTTACAAAGAGAAAATAAGAAATTTTGTCACTAAAAATATACAAAGATGGGGTCAGCAAGGCTAAATATTTCTTGGCGAGGATCAACTATATAACGCTGATGAGTCTTCATTATTTTGGAGGATTCTTTCTGCAACGACATCAGTTCATAGTGGAGAGAAATCATTATTAAAAGATCGTGTTACGTTTATGCCCTGCGCGAACTCAGATAAGTTACCACTCTCATTGTCATTGAGCCTTTGCAGTGAGCAGTTGTGTTAACAGTGTGCATCAGTGAAAAGCTAAACGGAGACAATAACAAAATCCCTTTGATTATTAACCGTTTTTCTGTTAAGCCGTTAAACAAAACAATAACAATTGTGCCGTTGGTCTGTCGCAAGATGTGTGACGACGACGACGACGATGAAACAGTTATGCCTTGGCAGAAAGCTGTGAAGAATCCAAAGCAAAGAAAGAGAGCAAGTCTCTCTTTCCCAGCAGCAATCAAAAAGTTGCCGGCTCTGAACTTTGAACCTGGAACATTGAATAACAACAATTACTTTGAAATATTGAGCGACGGAGACGAAATCATTCATAATAAAGAAAAAGAAGAAGTCAATGTAAATATACAAACCGAAAATAATGCTGCTAAGCCGCCACCAATATTTTTATCTGGCGTGAATGATGTGAACGAAATGCTTAAATATATTACCACCAAGATAAGTAAGCAAGAATTCATCTTTAAGTCACAACGAGATGGTCATGCTAGGATTATGATCAAGTCCATTGACAAAGACCGGCAAGTTGTCAAAATTTTAGTGAAGAACAAGTGAAACATCATACTTTTTAACTAAAACATGGGAGATCGTTCAGGGTTATGTTTAAAAACTTACACTTTTCCACACCAATCAATATCATAAAGTTGGAGTTGGAATCGTTGGGCCACGTAGTGAGAGTTGTGAACAACATCAAAAGCCGCATTTCCAAGCAGCCTTGAATATGTTCTTTGTCGACCTAGAGCCAAAAAATAATAACTCAGAAATGTTTAAAATCATGCACATCGACAATGCCATTATAAAAGTTGAGTCACCTAGGAAGACCACCGATATTGTACAATGCTTTCGTAGTCAAGAATTCGGGCATACGAAATCATACTGTTGCAAACAATTCAAATGTGTTAAATGCTCACTAAAACACCAAAGCAGTACATGTCCAAAGAGCAAAGAGCTGCCAGCTGAATGTGGAAACTGCTGAGGAAATCACGCCGCTAGCTACAAAGGGTGTCATATATACCAAGAATTGATTGTCAGGAAAGCTTCCTCTTCTCGCCTCCGCCAACAAAACCACAAAATAACTAATGACCAACCAAACTTTGCATCCCCTAATAGACCGTACAATATACGATTCGCCGAAAACAAACCAACCTACGCCCAAATGATAGATGAAAGCCAAAACACAAAAGAAAACAGTGCATTAGATAGAATTGAAAAAATGCTCAGGGAGCAAAATGAAAAAAACAAACAATCTTCTCACGGCTATTATGGCTCTGCTTAATAAACTATGCAAGTAGATCTTCGCATTGCCACCTGGAATGGCAACGGGCTCTCCAACCATATAAATAAAATAAAATTATTTTTAAATTCTAACGATATTGATATTATGTTAATATCTGAGATGGATGGCAAAGCGCATGGTGGCTCAGCAAAAATTGTCAAAATTAGCCTAAATTATTCTTTAATGGAAAGTGTTACCGAAAACTCAATTCAAGCTGCCAGCATTAAGGTTAAATGTGTTCATAGATACCTAACAATAACGTCGGTGTATTTTCCGACAAGATTTTCGCTGAAATTGACGGATTACAAGCGCTTATTTCAAATACTTGGTCAAACGTTTATTGTTGGAGGAGATTTCAATGCTGAAGGAAATGAACTATTCAAATGTGTAATAAACAATAATCTAGAAACGCTATCTACAGGAAAGCCAACTTATTGGCCTACAGATGTCAGAAAACTACCCGATTTGTTGGATTTCTTCATTTGCTCTGGCATACACAAGCAACACTTACACATAGCTGAAAGCTATGACCTACACTCTGATCACTCCGCCATTATCCTAACATATAGTGCAGTCGTTGTCGGAAAACCGAAACCCTACAAAGTTGTAACAAATAGGACTAATATAACCGACTTTAAGGACTGGCTCGAAAACCATACGAGTCTAGATGTCTCCCTGAAAGACGGGGCGGATATTGACTTAGAAGTGGAAAAACTAACAGTTTCCATTCATGAAGCAGGATACTTTTTCATTCGGATATCGGAGAACAACTCTAGTACGCAAAATCAACCTTTTCTATCACCAGAGCTGAGATCATTGATTAAAAATAAAAGATTATTACGAAAAATGTGGCAAACTAGTCGCAACCCAACTGACAAAAGGCTTTTCAACAAGGCTGCCACTGATTTAAAGAAAATATTGAGAGATTCGTAATGAAGCCACTGCAGAGTATTTGCGGCAACTGGATCCCTTTAATCCAAAGTACTTGAAGCGCCCTACAAGAAGAAACGTTTTCATGTTAGGTAGTAACGGTGTGTATCTGATATTGAAAAAGCTGAAGCATTCGCTCGATATTTACACTCAGTTTTTCAGCCTAAGAAACCAAACAACACAACCTCTGATTACGAAGTAATAAACTTCCTGGAATCCCCTTGTTAGATGAGTTTTCCAATTCGTCAAATGTCATATGCGGAAGTGGAAGCCGAAATAAAAGCAATTAAAAACAAAAAATCACCTGGGTTTGAAAAACTTGATAATGATTCCCAAACCAAATAAGCCGGAAAACTGCCTGTCATCTTACCGTCCGATCAGTCTATTGGTAACTTTCTCCAAAGTATTCGAGAAAATACTTATGAGAAGATTGTTACCAATTTTGGACGAACTCGCCATTATATCGGAACATCAGTTTGGGTTCAGAAAACGTCATGGTACACCTGAACAATGTCATCGAATAGTCAATATAATAACTGAAACTGTATACTGCAGATCTGCCTGTCTCAAATTATATACAAATTACGACATACGCTGATGACACTGCGCTAATTGGCACATGTGCAAATCTTTCTGATGCATCTCTACTCATCCAGTTTCAACTCAATAAAATTGAGGAAGGGCTTTCTAAGTGGAGAATAAAGGTCAACGCTCGAAAATCCGTAAAAGTCACCTTTGGTCTTAGAAAAGGACTGTGCCCAAAGGTAAGCCTATATGGTAACGATATCCCACAAAGTGAAACTGTGAAATACCTTGGCGTACACTATTTCGCAGGCTAACATGGAAAGCTTATATCAATGCCAAGAAGATGCAGCTTACCCTCAAAACCCGCAAAATGAACTGGCTGCTCGGTTCAAAGTCACAATTGAGCCTCGAAAATAAAGTTCTGCTATATAAAGTTCTGCTGAAACCAATTTGGACTTATGCTCTTCAACTTCGGGGTACTGCGAGTAATTCAAACATTGAAATTCTCCAACGCTATCAAAGCAAAGTGCTCAGAATAATTACAAATGCTCCCTGGTATGTAACTAACTATGCAATTCATAAAGATCTTGAGATCCCATTTGTCATGAGTGAAATATCGTAACTCACTACCACATATGTTAAAAAACTGGATACACATGACAACACTCTGGTCATTAACCTCCTTGACAATAGTCAAACGGTTAGGCGGTTAAAGAGATTACATGTTTTGGACTTACCAGATAGATTTTAAGTAGATATAAGCCACTTTAGCATAGCCTGTAAAGCTAGTATGTAATAGTGTGTCTCAATGGAGATAAGCTATTTTTCTTATTTATTTCAAGTACCACAAAATTTGTTTACTGTTCCAAGAACAGATTGCCAATAAAAATATATATTAAAAAAAAAAGAGTTACAACTCTTAGTAATTGTCAAATCAGCAAAGCCAAGAGCTTTTAAAAATGTTGAACTCCCTGTTGTGTAAAAGTCAACTAAAAAAGGCTGGATGTCGACTTTAGTTTTTGAAGGATGGAAGTCTTTATAAAAAACGTGTGGCTTTTTTGACAAAAGCAAACAAGCCATTGAAAGCACTTTTGGTAGTAGATAACGCTCCATCACACCAAAACGAAAAACAAATCAATTCTGACCCTAACTTTAGAGTGATGTTTCTTTCAGCGAATTGCACGGCAATCCTACAACCAATGGACCAAAATTTAATTCAAAGCATCAAAGTTGATATAGAAAGAGTCTTTTGAACCACATCCTTAAAAAAACGATTTAGATATTAGCAGTGTTTTGAAAAATTTCAATTTACGAAATGCCATATTCCTTTTAAACTCTGCTTGGCTTGATTTTAGTAAAAATAACATTGTAAAAAGTTGGTCAAAGTTGCTCAAAAGGTTTACTCACAAGAGGGGGACAAAGAAGAAGATATACCAGTTGTTTAGTTAAGAGCGAAGGATGCGAGCAGCATATATTCTACAATAACCAATATTAATCCTTGCGATGAAATTTTTAAGGATGAAATTATTACTTGGTCATGTGGCGAAAATGAATACGTATTTGATTATTCTGATGAGGATATAATTCAGTCAGTTAGGCTAAATAAAAATTTAAAGATAACTTAGATTCTGATACTAGTGTTGAAGAAACTGATGTAGTAACCGATAAAGTGTCAAATAAGGAAGCATAGAACTTTTTGCTAGAACTATTTTGTGGGCTAAAAGTCGACAATCGCCTCTGAAGCTGAAATATTATTTTTAAGTGAATTAAAAATTGTTGGTGTAAATTTACGAAAAGAAAATTGTGTTCAAGCACAAATAACCTCGTATTTTAAGTATTATTTGATCTTAACTTTTTAAATGATATTTAAATGAATATGGATTAAAAGTTATGCCTATACAAATTGTGTGTATCACCGTTGTGTAATGTTTTGGACTAGGGAGGTTCAATTTTATTATTAAGATGAAGTCTTAAAAAATACTTTTTTAGGAAAATTGCATAATTTTTACCTATTATCAATGAAGCCGCTATTCGACATAGGCTTCTTGTTAAATAGCAGCGTGACTTGACTAAAAAACGTACAGCAATACAAATTGGAATAACTTTTATTTACAAGCACAATAAAACAAGCCGAAAAATAAAACTTTTAATAACATTAGCGCAATAATTGAGCGAGCGCGAGTAACACCAAAAATATCTAATAAAATAATCAATCTAATAATAATAAACCCAAAATTACGAATTGCAAAACATGCCAGAAAGTCAACTTAAAATCGAATTAGCATAAAAGCCAAAAACGCAACCAACAACAATTAACAACAACAAAAGTTGCTATAGAAAATATTTTCACTTTCGTTCCCGTGGCAGACGGTGGAAAGTGGGATGGAAGTGTGTAACGAGTATGCTAAAACAAGCAACTACCAAAAACTTTAATTAGATCACTTTAACAACACGAAATAATAAAGCAAACTGACACACACAAGTACAGACATACTCACATACACTAATACAACGGCAGACCTGAACGTAGCGAAATTGCGTAAACAAGTTTTGAACTTCATTACAAAAACTTTGGAATTACATAGAACAAAGAGCAAGAATTGAATCGAGTCGAGTCGTCAGTATGTCCCTAGACAACAATAACGGAGAGTGTGGCATCAGTAACTAAGCAACCAGGAAAGAGCATCGAAAGCATTCGTCCGCCTGATAAAAATGTCGAGAAAAAAAAGAGTGGATGACTACACAGATTCACAGAATAAAAGTAGAAGGCATAAGTTCAAAGAAAGGACAAATGCAGGGCAAGGAGTGTAGGAGGGTAGGAGTCCATTTTGTTTGACTTTGCTGCTGGTGATAGAAAATTTAACGCTTACTGGCTGTTCGTTCCTAGCATAGGGTTAATAGTGACGTCATAGTTGGGTGCGCATTTATTGGTGGATATTTGTGTGCGTAGCGGAGTCAAAAATACTATGATATCCCGTCATAACCTCAAAATGCAAAAAAAAAAAACTACTACGATAGCAACAACAAAATCAATGCCGCAAAACGCAGACACAATGACGCAGCTGATGTGACATAATTTGCTTTCGCGTCATCATCATCGTAGTCCTCATCGGCATCATCAAATAAGGACATTGAATCTTGTACAATACAAGGATATGCATTAGTGTGAAGCGCAAGGATATCTTTGTATACTTCGTAACAAGTTATGAATACACTAACGCAACGGATATGATACGTACTTGACGCAATTGTAGTGATTTTCAAACTTTTGGTTTTTCCTCGTTGCGAATATGAAATCGAATTTGTGAGCGATTATGTACGTTATATGCATTGGTTCAAGCTAAACGCGCACGTGCTCGCCTATATACTCATGAAATAGGCTAAACATGGAAGCGGAAACGCTCAACGCACAACACTTACCCAACCTTCAAATGCCGTGCGCAATTCTTTTCTCAGATGTACAGCTTATTGCTAATATAATTCAATGGAAATTTGACATATTCCAACGTAAGCAGCAATCACACAAAAGCGTAACTGCTACTGCTGCTGCATAGTTTTCGGCGCACATTTCACAATGGCGTTCGTGCTGTACTTGCCTTGCTATACTTCTTTTTAAACTTTGTTTTCTTTGGAAAAATGCAACAACGTGCTGTTCTGCAAACACGGTGGGAGTGGCGTATACTGTGCTGGTGTGGCGCGCAGGTGTGTTTTGCAGCCCCAGCACACTTTGTGGCTGGTGGGGTCAGGCGCTAATATAAGAGCTCTGCCATGTGCGCCATGCTTTATATTTCACGTTTATGTTAAAATGTGTTTTGCGTCCTCTCTTGAACCCTCTCTCAACCGCTTGTTCTCAGCGTGTTGTGGTTCATGATATGTGCTTTTCACCACACTTCTTCTTGCTCACTCAAGAACATACACGCACAGTCTCTCTCGCTCTTAAAACCGTTCTCAACGCCATTTATCTTACCTGGACGCAGAAGGGAAGAATTTTATTGCTTTTTCGGAGTATTGAGTGGCTTTTGCAGTCTAGAATATGAAGACTTTTAGTAGTAGGTGGTCTAGATTTATGTGCACTGTGCGAAATTTACCAGGCCTTTCGAGAGTTTACTAGCCTTGCGAAATTGCTACACATAGTATTACTATTGGGCTAGTGCCACAGAAAGTAAAGTTGTCCGTGCGAGAAACATAGATTTTCCACATTTAATCTACATATGGCCAATAATTTAGTTTGTATCTCTCACAGTGTCGACCAAGTTGAATACCACCAATTCTCCAGGCAATGTTTGTTTTATTTGGCTATTAATTTTATCAACATCGACATTTTTAGCTACCAAAATCGTTGGTTTACTGAGCCATGTGACATTCATTAGTTATTAAGAAACAAAAATTCAGTATGGAAAAAAGATCTCTCTCTATATGGATCTGACTAACAGTTCCACCTATCTATTCTACCTTTCAAGCTGGATTGCACCATACACTTTCCCTAAGTTTCATTGAAGTCGGTTGGGTGGCTTAGGATATTAATTAGGGAACGAACTCCGCCATCTTCTTGAACTTTCGGCCTGCCAATACATTCTATGTCTTCGAGGTCAAACGCGCTCACTTCTACAAGCCTTTGATGAACAAAGTTATTCGGCTCAAAACTAGACATTTTCGCAAGAAAACAGATATGTGATGCTGACACAAAGAGGCTATGGTACTCCTAGATGACCAAACTAAAGGTATGACATTTTATATAATATCTAAAAATTACAAGCATACCTTAGTGGGGGGTATTTTTTTATAAAACGAAGGAAATTCTTTGTACTCGTTCCGAAAATCTTTTATGTTTATTAATGCCAACTTATTCTTGCGCTTAAATTAATATTTATATTGAATTTTTTTTTTTTACCTTTATGCCAACATTTTCCACCGTATACCATTTCATCTCATTGCTCAAACAACACCAATCTCACAAAGCAATTACAAGCTTAAAGCAAAGCACGCCAACTCAAAGGAATAAAAAAGCAACAACAAAAAAAAAAACACAAATCCCAACAACGCAAATCTTGAGTTAAAAATAGAGAGCAAAAGCAATAACAATAACGACACGAGGAAAACTGAGAACCACTCAGTCAAAAACCAATCAACGCAAATGAAATCCTCAAAAGTTTAGTGTAAAGCACTCAAAAATTTTTTCCGCGACTGATTTTGGGCAAAAGCTTTGCCAAGCTAAGAGTAGTAAAATAAGCACTGAAGTAGTTAGAGAAAAGGAGCCAAGCAGTGAAGACAGGCTCGAGAAATTTACGCGGAAAACGACAGCGTTTACGCCGTTCAAAGTAGAAATAAACATAGTTAAAAAGCGCAGCAAGGCACTCAGACAGATAGACAGAGAAAACGGCAGGCAAGCAGTCAGACAGCTATAAAAATAAAAATTGGCTGCCATTTTTGTCGTTATTGTTACTCCCTTTTTGTGTGTGCTTGCATGTGTGTGTGTGCGCGCGCTTGATTTTTTTTCTGTGTGTCTGTGTGTAACGGGACAATGACGATGAAGACGCCAAACCATTGAAACAAATGAACAGCGGAAAAAATGAAATGAACTGAACAAATCTAAACAACAAAAACAATATTGTAAACGGAATTGTGACAGTTTGACGAACAAAATATATAGATTTATGGTATACACCTCCTCCAACAAAGACGGCAGAAAGTGAAGCAGTCAAGCAGTAGCAGCCAGTCTTCAGAGACTGCACGGGCAACAGCATCCAAACAGCCTGGCATAGCAGGCTCAGCACAATTTATGCCTAAGAAGGCTGTCGAAGGCACTTCGTGAACACGGTAGTGAAATGTGATAAAAAAATAAGAAAACATGAGAAAAAAGGGGGAAGGATATTTCAATCTTAACACACATAATAACGAAAAAGTATGTTGTATATACTTCATAGCGTGTGGCATGCAACAATGTCAGCATGTGATGGCATGCGTCGAAATCTATGCTAAACTGTTTGCGATGACAAAACTTATTTGAAATATTTTCGCTAAAAGGAAACATATATTATTATTGCTATCATGAAAAAAACTCTATTAATAAAAAGCGAACAACAACAAAATATTATGCTTCAGAAATGAATGCAAAAACGTCACAACTAAAAGTGTAAATAAATATAAAATTATTATAAAAAGTGTTTTTGTTAAATCCGTCATTGTTGTCTTATTTATTTATTTGTTTTGTTTATAACAGGAACAGGAAATAACCTTGAATGGGTACGTGTGCACCATGCTCAATGCTCTGTCAACACTGGACAACTTGGTGTATGAGCAACGTAGACAGTTGCAGTGAAATACATGAGAGAAGAAGCAAAAATAATATTTCTTTCTTGCTTATATGAAATAAATTAAGTAATTACAACATGTGTATGCTTTAATTAACAAATAAATTGTGTGTGCGTGTATCAAAGTAAAAAAGGAATTAAAAAACAGATAATCGAAATATTTATTTAAATGCGCGAGAGAGCACAGCACTTTACTTAATTTTTCGATGACGCATTCCAATAGAGTAGGGCAGAAGGTTAAATTACGAAAACGGAATTACTATAACTGTGCTCGAAAGGATTCGAATTCGGAATCCGAATATGCGAGCGAAGGAAATCAGCAGAGCCAACAGCAACAGCACTACCACAAAAACCAACACCAACACATACAAGATAAAAATAAACAACAACAGCTACAAAGATAACTAACAGCAACAGCAATAGCAATAGCAGAAGTAAAAGCAGAACAACAAAACCTGCGCCAGAAACTACAACCGGAGCGGATACACGCAACGGCAGCAGCAATAACGCTGCCATCTCGACAACAGCAGCAGCAGCCCGTTGCCACCCTCACAAAAGCAGACAGCGACAACAACAACAACAAGTGAAAGCAGTAGTAGTAGACTAAGCTAAGACTAGCTAAGACTAACACCGACACAGGCACAGACATCGACACCGATACCACCAACGAAGACGCCGTTTCCGTCGCCATCGAAATCCACGTTGTCGTCTTCGTTGTTGCCCGCACTATTTTCCATAACGACGCCGCTCACGTTGCTGTGTAAACGTTTTTGTATTTGTATTTGTAATGTTGCTGTTTCAGTGATGAATACATATGTAATAACAAGCAGCAAAGCAACAACACTGCATCAACTCCAAAACAACAACAAACAAATGGAAGTGTGCTAAAGCCACATTAAATTAAAAGAGAACACAAAAAAATATTTCAAATAATAATTAAAAGTTTAAACAAAAATTTAGTAAATAAAAAAATTAATTAAATCAAAATTTGTGCTTTGTGCGCTCTCCCAGATAAGCACGAATGCTCAAGTGTGCATATTCACCACGAGATTATTCAAGACACGCGCTCTTTCAGCCTCGCTCTCGCTGTTTCCCGCTTTTTACCACATTTATTTGCACGCTCTTACTCGTATACTTTTTACTTTCACTCTCAGGCGCTCGTATCGTATCGCTGGTGCTCTTTAACTGTCATTTTGGTTAAACAATAAAAGCAAAAAAAGAAAAGTGAAAAATCTCATGCCCACACAGGCACCTACACTGAGCGAAGTGAAAAGGCAAGCGAGTCAAAAAAGGTGAAAAACACAAAACGTACAAACCACTCGAAGCTCGGCAAAGTGGTTAAAAACAGTCGTAGTGCTTCACATTGGCAACGTGCACAGCTGACAACAGCAACGGCGGCAGCTCGCCGAGATTTTTAGTTTTACGCGCGCGACGCAAAAACGTGAACGAAACGTGTTTTATGTGTGTGTTCATGAAATATTTAATTTAAAAGCAATAAGGCTGTTCAAGAAAAAATAGATAAATAATAAAAAAATAAATAAATAAACGTACAGGGGGAAAAGGCACATAAATCAGGCACAAATCAACCGTCGTCGCCGCCGTCAGCCTTTGTGGCACCTGCTTATGTGCGCTACGGCTAAAGGAAATGTGAGCATAAAAGGAAGGCAGCAGCAACTAAAGCTACAGGAAACAGGAAGTGAATCTGAAGTCTATGTTGTCCTACAATAAATAATAGAGACAAGCATTTTTAATGCAACAAACAAGCAGACAAAAATAAAAAATAAGAACGTCCAAGAAGAAAAGCTAAAAAGAATTACGACGATAAACGCGCGGACAAACGCAAGAACGCAATTTAATGTATCCTTAGGATTTAAATCAGGTGAGAATAATTTGCATTGTAAAGTTATGATAACAATATTCAAAAGCATAAACGAACTAACTAAATACGTATATAGATGTATATCGATGTGTGCTGTGAGTGTGTTTAGGTGCGTGTGTATGGCTATGTATGTGAGCCAACTCCTTAATGTTTGCCTACTTTGACTTCATTTTTCTATAGTTTGGTTACTTTTTTGTGCCAATAGGGCGTATGCGTTTTTTCCCTATGACACTACTACAATGCAGTTCCATTTGAGAAATAACTTTGTAATAGTCCTTGGTGTCTTACGTTTTCGATGGGCTGATCTGATATGCATTGTGTACTTATGATATCCCAAATATGACTCATACATCCAGTTGTAGAAGTCTTCAATAGTCACAAAGATAGCATTATGAAGGATTATGTTAAAATATTTTATAGATAGCGTATTTCTCGGCAAGAACCTTGTTGGCGTATTGTAAACATTTTTGTAGCTTCCTTTAAAGTGCAGTAGCTATGTAAACGGTTTTTTCATTTAATAACGATCTCCTTCGGTTTTGTCTTGGTGTTCCTTATGCCAAAAGTCTACATAAAGTCCTCCATGTGAAAAACATGATTTTGAAATAGAGTCCACATGCATTCAGCGTTTTATCTTCGACGTAATTTATTGACATTCAAAAAATGTCCCGTGGCAATCAGCGATTGTAAAAATAAGTTGATCGCATATAAATTATATAAACGCGCTTGCAGTAGTTGAAATAAAGAGCCGATCTGAATGAATCATATTAATATTGGGTATTAAAACAGGATCACCAGAACTAATGCCAGTCAAAGGAATAACTTTAATAAATAATATTTTTGACAAGCAGGCGGACAAGCAAGTCACTTTCGTGAATTTGAAAAAAAATAATTAAAAAAAAATAATTAAAAAAAAAAATTGAAAGACAAAATAAGTATATGTAGATTAAAGCATATAATTTTTATTGTCAACATTAGGGACTTCAACTTCAATTAAAATTGATTTGTTGTCCTTTAGTACTCCTCCTCTCACTTTTCGCCAGCGCTTTAGATGTATATTATCCGAATGGAGTGCGTGGTGGTACGGCGACGGCAAATCGGACAACGCTTGTGAACTCTGATCCACTTTCTCGCACACTTTATACACATCACGTGACCACAGAAAGTGGCGGAGAGCGGTCGCTCTGGCAGCATGCACAATGGACATTCTAGTTCGCTTCTTTCTTTAGGATCGATCGAATCAATGGTCTCTATGTTTACGACCGCATCCGCTGCCCTCTCACTATTGTTTTCCATTTCTTGTTTTTTGTTTGGAATCGGACTGTTGGGCGCATCGACTGACTCTACAACAGAGGCTTCATCGGCTTGGGTACGTGTTAGCCAATTTCCCATGACTCTTTTTTTTAATTCTCTTCACAATTTTTTTGTAATTCAATAGCACTCCAATCCATTCCTAGAGATGGCAGTGTTCTTTAGTGATGTGTATTAATTGAGTTTGACAGAGTTATCGGCTTATGCAACATTGCGTAAGTCAGAAGTTCTTTTTTGATTCTACTTTATTTCTTTAAGCGGCCATTAAACGGTCAAATTGCTGTATCAAACAATTGTGTACGTGTGATTGATACAGCATAAAAAACACCAAAAAAAAAAGAAAAGGATGTGGATAAAAGATTGGCATAAAAAAGAAATCAATTTAAGCATTAAAAATTATTTATTATTTATTGAAAATATATTGAAACTTATTTCTAAATTTGTTAAATGTTTGTTTGTGCACTTATAATACTTATACTTATGTTAAATGTAACAAATAAATAATACTTATAAATTATTGAATTGAAATTATCCACCCCTGCGTCTATAGCTTGTTTGCACTTTCATTTTTTTATTAGCTGACGGCGCTTCAGAATAATTTCACTCACGGGCTCACGTGTGTACCTTGCAAATATTTCACAAAAGTGAGCACTTTTCTATAGTCAACTCCTTTTTACGTACTTACTTGTGCAGGCGCGTAAATGAGATAGCTATGCAGCGAATATCGTCAAAGAGGAACGTTTGTAATGGGAAAATATCAAAAATAAAATATCATATGGGTGCGGTCAATGAGTATACAATATGCACAATATATTTTCTGCTCTTTGGATTACATAAAGCAACAAAAAGTAAACCAAAGGGTATACATTCTTATTATTAATGACGTATACTCATTGAACGTGAACAGCGAACGAAAAATGTTGCGCGTAGTTTTGTCTCTCTCTCTTGCACCATTCACAGTGAACATCACATACAATAAGAACCGAACGAAGATCGCAATACTTTTGTGCATCAGAGAGAACTTACTCATATAGAGCTTACATTTCTCCCTTAAATTTTTAGACCATTTTCCAAAAGTCAGGCGCTATTAGAATCTGTTATCTTTCTGCTATTAACATCGACGAACCAGCGCAGGCCGCTGTGTAGCAAACTCATTGTGCTAACTACTGAACTGAAGTAATCAGGAAAACAGAAATTTTAGAAGGTGGGTGGGTGCCTGTTGTGAAATCGAAGCAAGCAATGTTTCCCCTTCTAGTAGTGTCTTCCTCTATTTTGTGTTCTTAGCGCGACTTAGCATGATAAGGAATTTCTGTATATCACTTTCGTTTTGGTTATTTTAATTGCCGTCATCCATTTTTATTTTGATTGTATTGATATTGTTGTGGGAATGATATGATAGCGAAAAAGGAACATGTATAGGTTTGATCTATTGATGTACAGAATCAGTGTCCGATTCTAATCGTGCCTGACAAGTTTCTCCTGCCTTTTTTTAAGGGAGAAATGTAACCTCTATATGAATGAATACTCTTTGTTGTGCATGGTCAAGAGAGAGTATACATTTGTATTCATAACTGAGCACACTCACTCTCTTCGCAAATATCCGCTCATATTCTTTTTGCAAGCAATTCGCAAACACAAACACAAAAATGAGGAAGACGAAGAAGCATAGCAAAAACAACGAAAAAATGTACGAAACATTTTGTGCTTGTGCTTGCAGTGGAATTGCAAAAACCTAATAATAAAAAAAAACTAAAAAAAAACGTTCTTTTCTCAACATGGTTTTTCATGTTGTTTAGAATATTATTTCATTCCAACGAAAATAAAAATAAACAAAAAATAAAACAGTATTTCCATAGTTTAATCTTTTTATCTACATTTAGCAAGCTTTCTATTAATATTGAATTCATTTTTATTTTATTTAATTTTTTTTTTATAATTCAAGTATTTATCGCAGTGAACTCCATAACACATTTGTCGGATTACAAATAATCACGTGTAAAAAAATAGAATAAAAATAAAGAGAAAAAAAAATAAAGTTTCCCAAGCTTCCCTATTTATAATCACTAATATTTTCCGTAGACTTGTTAAATATTAATTTTCCCATAATCCGATTGCCTAATTAAGTCAAGTTTCTACAATTATTGAGGACGAATTTCTCTGGCACTCCCTTTCTTCTATGAGCTACACTCCACTAACTTAAAAACACTCAACGTATAGTTCCCCTTAAAAACGCAGTGGCAAGCCAAAAACACATTTCCACTACCAAATTTCTAATTAAGTTTAATCTAATAATCGATAACGCAGGCAATAAACTGTTTCAAGCACCGACACAGATACGAGTACAAAAACGACTTAAGTTCTGAGGTTTACTAGTGCCTCGTTGCCTTGAGTGGTTAAATTTTGTCATTTCTACTGTGCCAAAGCACGAAAGGGGAAAAAATATTTAAATGGAAGATATCGATACATTTCTGTTTTGAAAAATTCGCTAAAAAATAAATTAATATAACAATAATATACATAATAAGTTGAATGGCTATTTCTATGACAGCGTGGGTTTGAAAAGTTTTTGTGTATGCCTCGAATTTCTATTCTAGAAGATTTAGTAATGAAATTACATGGAAATTGTTTAAAAAGCACACACTGAAGGAAACTTACACACAACAGAGTCGGCCGGGAAGGGAAACCTTTAGCTTAATACCTAAAAAGTGCAAAAACCTATCGAGGAGTTCCTTTTTGTGCCTTTTTCCAATCAAGTGCATGTGCTTTTAAATTTGATAAAAGTAAAAACGGATGAAAAAGAAGAGGCATCGGAAAGAGCAGCAACTGAAAGGCTGAAAAAATTAGGAAGAAAAATAGAGATGATAGAAAATCCCAGTTTTATTAATATTTTCATTTGCCTATTTCAATGGGAAACTACTTTTTTCTGCTGCAGGATGTGTTTCAATAGAAAAGGCAGGTAGACAGGCAGCGAATCTATGAAAGTAACATTAACAAACAAAAAAAAAAAAATCCAGCATACTTTTCTGAGAAAACTTTCTTTATACGAGATACTTAAAGGACAAATTATGTTGTAACGAACTCGTATAGAACGTTTTCACCTTTAAAATGCACGAAAGAATAAAGTAAAGGCAGCGTATGGCAGGATAGAACAAGCAAGGTTGTCGATAGTTCCTTACTGCGCTCGCGATCGATGTTCTTTCAACTGTGCCCGACTCAAGCTGAAGTCTTAAGTGAATTAATAAAACTTGTAGCAATTCCTTTTTCCTACTGCTACTTTGCTTTCGTTTTGTTTGCTTTTCACTAGTTTTCCTTACGCCTGCATTCGTCTTCAAGGTTTGTCCTAATAAGCAGAAACTAAGACGACGACAATGACGGAACGACGAAGGTGCCAGATCAATGAGAGTACGTTTGTGTGTTGTATGGATGCATGTGTACGGGTGTTAGGTTGCTCAGCGGTGGGCGTATAGGGCAACTGAATGCGGTTGAAGTACTCAATTTGAGTTCATAAATAAGAAAAGGATTACTTTTATGTGAATGAGACAGTAAGGTACGCAGGAGGCGAGAAATTCCAGCTTTTATAATAGTAGCACAAGTGGAAAACTTTTGTTGATAATGATTTTGTTGGTGCTTGGCCTCTACGCAGGTATACACACACATTGAGAGAGACACACAGACAAATTCTAACACTGAGAGAAACACGCAGATACTTACTGCGCTGTAATCTACACTTCCTTTCTGAAGGACTCACTCATTAAATAAGCACCCGGCGTTTTGTATACCATGAGTAGGGAGCGAGCGCACTAAAAAGATTGATTATCATCAACAACAATCAGCGCCAACAATTAGCGATTGCTTGGCAAATGATAAATGACTTAAAATTTATTGTATCTCTCCTAATTTTCTGGTTATTAGAAACATTATAATTATATAATTAGATTGAAATTTCTGCCAATTAGGTTAGACCGCTTTAGTTTATATTTTTTGTTTTGTTTTTTGCATTTTGTTTTTTTTTGTACTTTGTTGTACCAGTTGTACCTTTGTTGTTTCTTTGTACGAAAGATATTTTGTCACAAAGGAATAAAAACAGCTGATGAAAAAAAGTTATCCCATAAACAGAACTTAACTTGTGTGGGAGAATTAAGTAGAGTGGTGATATTTCATAGCCAGAAGAAAATTATACAAAACTATACGAGAATTTCTAAAGTTATGAGTCCCGGATAAAATTTTATCTGTGAGTGTGTATGTTCGTATGTTACTTATGGGCGCTAAAATTACTGGACCGATAGTAATTAAATTCTTGTAGGATATACTGCATATAAATATTCGCAGCAAAAAGTTTAAACGGTAATTCATGCAATGCGCTGATTTATACAATCACGAACTGCGACTTGTCCAGTTAACCTAACATTCTAAAAGTTGGCACCATAATTAAGAGTAGTATATAAATTTCAGAATAGACAATTTTAAGGCATTAGAGTGGACGCCTTTTAATTTAAAATTTTGACTACAGACGTGAAATCCTTGAATTATTCAATTGACGCATTCGGAAATTTCATTTAAATTTAGGTGCAGCAGTACTTACAATGTGGCAATGCTTACGTAAACGTTACAAAACGAATCTTCAACAACAAAATTAAAAATTACGCATATGCAAATCTAGTTAGCCGAGAAATGATTTATTTGTATAACAACAAAAGCCGCAACAACAACAAAAATCACATTAGCGATCTCTACTTTTAATGTAATACTGCTCGTATACGCAATATACTGCCTATGTGAATACAGTCGTACTCGTAGTGATACTCAATTGTACGCTAAAAATAAAACATCCGCAAAAGTCGCCGTTAACCCAAATATGTAAATTCAAACAATCAATAATGTCAACTGTCAGCTTTTTGTTTTTGACACCGTGCCTGATGTCGTCGTCGCCGTCGTCGTAGTTATTGTTGCTGTGACTGCTGCGTGCCATGTGTCTGCAAATAACATTTCTCACACACGCACATACACAAAAAGACACAAGAAAATATTAAAAACCTATTTATGTAAATATATTACGCATACGACACGTTAACTATGCGGCACTAGGACAATAAATAGCACGTTACTGGTAGATAAAAACGCAATGACAGTGGCGAGCTGGAATGGTAGTCGGTTAAATAACATTTTCCGTGTGTTTGCGCACCGGTGATTTTGGCGACTACTTTGCAAAAATTGTTACAGATTTAGTTTTTATTTTTTATTCCTGAAATTTGCTCATTCATTGTCCCTCCCATTCGGGTTCCAGCCTAGTTAAATTTTCTATTTGCACGTATGGTGACATATTTTGTTGTTGTCCGCCTAAGTATGCTTTACTAAACCTGGTGCTCATGTTTGTTAAACTAACTTTCGTGACTTGCACTTTACTAACAACAACAACAACAGCACAACAACTACGCCTACATTACGACTAACACTAAAAACTTGACTGCGCACAAAACAAGCAAAGTACAACTTGCATGAGTATGAGGTTGGGCAAGAGGGCGTTTGTACAAACAAGCAGCCGGCGTAACACAAATCTGTCTTTGGGAGACTTGTAGTGAGTCTAAAAAAATAAAATGAAAAATTATAAAAAATAAAAAAATCGTAAACGAGTAGTTGGAAAACTGAACTTATGAACAATAAACTAAAAAGAGAATGCTAACTTCGGCTATGTCGAATATGTAGTTCTGCCCATGTTCAAAGGATTTTTATTTAATCGGTGCAGTAGTGCATTTTTGAAATTTTCTCAAAAAAACTTAAATTTTACGGGTAGCTTTACATGAGATATTTACCTCCTAGTAAAACTAGGGTGTTGCAATGTTCATTGAATCAAATCCATTTAGTGTTTGTTTAGTGCCTTTTGTGCTCTCAAGCATATCCGTTTCAAAGAGTTTTTTCTATCTCTAGAACACAGTGTTCATGCTTTATGTATATGCACCTGGTCAGACAATTAGTTTGGTACTTCGAAAAAAGAAAAATGTCTTCCAATAAAAACTGGATTTTGACCCATAGGTTTGTAACAGTTATAGAGTTCGGACAAATATGCAGCTTGTGGTAAACTTAAAACTCTGTCCTTTAGCTTAAAAACTAAGGAACTATATAAATAATTTCCATACATTCAGACGGAGTCAACTCATCGTCATGCTGACCACAAATATTTGTACTTTTTTACTCTATGAAGTGTACGATGTGTCCTTCACTATATTACAAACTTCATGCTATTCACTATGTAAGGAGTGAAAAAATAGTGGAAAGGCTCAGTTAGTAGGTGATTTGCTTTCTAGTACTTTTCCATTCTGCCTTTCTTTCATTTGGTTGCCAGCTGAAAGTGTTGCACACAGCGCATTTTTACCATTGTTGGCAGTCATTTTTTATACCTTTCGTTTTTTGTCTTTTTTCTGCGTATCCTCTACTCTTTTAAGCTGTTCTTTACCACACACATGCACTTACAGAAACAGACATAGGACAATTTCAGGATAGTTTCATTTGCTTTTTACATTGACTTGAGTTTCCTTCATTTCCTTCCTGCTTGTCGCACTTGCTGCCACTGTCTTTCTGCCTATGCTTCGTTCCTCCTCTTTAGTGCTCCTCTCATAACGTCATGCATTTAAAAAGTACAAGCCACACAAAGCATCTCAAAAACTACGATTGAATAAAAGACACAACAATGAAATATAAAAACAAGAAGAAACGTTAGCTTCATACACACCCCTTGGGGTCTGTGTGGTGAGCTTATTCTTCATACTGAGTGAGTTAACACAGAGACCCACGGCCTTACTGGGGATATCCAATCTAGTTATTTATCTTTTATGTATGTGAGTTGAGCTAAAGTTAAATTTGTCCTAATTTCAGTTCGATACTTAAAGAACCAAAATATATGGATTGAAAAAGGTGGTGACATTCCGTAAATTTTCTGATGAGAGGTAAAAACAAAATTCGTGGATGAATGCTCAGCGTATATTGGAAAGCGCTTGCCTCGCTAGGCTTACAAAGCACTAAAATTTGAATGCGTGATTTGTATGGGAGGCACCCCTCGTACTGGTCGAATTCGGTCGGTTCCGAAAAATGTACTGCCCAGAATGAAAATGAAATTTTTGCGACGTATCGCCACTCAAACTCTAAAAGTGAGTGAGTGGCTAGTTTCATGCATACATATATACAGATTGACCGGCGGTGGTGATTAAATTAATTTGTATATATACATATATATAAACAACGTAACTTATATATAGAGAACGTAGCAAGAAGTTGGCTGACTGACTTCTATTGTGTCTTTCCTCGCTCCCTCGCAGTTCTGTGCACTCTAATGTCTGGGCATTTATTATACCATATTTCTCCCTGACGTTACACAATGTGTCATGCTCTGCGGTGACTTACTTTGAAACCCGTGTATTTCTGGTGGTCGATCGCCCCCACGTGCCTAAAAGAGTCTCCACGTCACTGCTCGTTATTTCCCGCTGCAGGCTGTATTTCCTATTAGATGCCCTACCAATTCATTTTAGTGGTGTATTGCATTGCAAAACTTTCTGGTTCTTGTCGAATTTTCCGAAGATTAGTAAAGTTTGACAATGTTAACTAAGAAAGTTAAAACTCGGAGAAACCATTTGAGATTAAGTTACATTGAAATATGTATGTTGGAGTAGAGGAGATAAACTATACTTTCTTCTTCATCTATAGTAAAGGAGTCAATGAAGTGTTAGTTTAAGAACACATTTAGAATTAAGGCTACATATTATTGTTTTGTATTCACTAGCTTTTGTTAAGTAGCACAATGAGAGGATCAGTTTAAATATCAGGTTGTTTTTACTATCATATCTAACAAAAAAATCGAAGAAAGTTGAAAGGATCTCCCCCAAATAGCCAGATTTAAACCACATGCAAATAAAAAAGTCAGTTATAATATGAGGTGGAGGTATATAGTATATAGTTTAATTAATTTCATTATTTGATCATTTCGGGGTATTTATGGCTTACTAGTATGACAACAAAATGAGTTCTTGGCAACAATATTTTGGTAAATCTGAAATATTTTTTGGGGTGAACCAGTAGCTGATGGTTTCACGTTGGGAATTGTTCAGAGAAGTAACATCCGGTGTCATACTACTTCTATTGTAGCTTATGGAATAGTAGTTATCATACCTAGAGAACCTAGACTTATAATGCACAGTTCTCGTTGTCTTCAAAATAGAAGAGCCACTAAAGAATCGTAGTTGTGACGTTAAGTCTTGTTGTAACAGTCTACAAACTAAGCTATTGACTTGCTTTTAGACTATACTATTATTGAGTTTTTAATCAAGCTAAGTTAGTATAGTGTCCTCCATAGCCATAAAAACCCAAATCAAATCAAACCGTCGTATGTTTAATGTGTATATCATTTTATTTAGTTTGGTGTCTTCAAACGTGCCGTACCTAGAACGTGCCGTGACAAATTGTGCCTAACCCAACGTACACTCCGCACAACCCTTAGCACGCCTTTAATTTCAATGTAAATGTATGTTTGGCACCACAAGCGATATTGTCAAAATGTCGTTGTCATCTTCTTCTACTTCCGCGTCGCCGTCACCGTAGTTGTTATTATTAAAAATTCGAAAATGTTTGGCCTCCCAAAAATGGTAAATGGGAAATAGGAAAGAAAAGCTGCAGCGCATAACAAAGCAAAGACCAGTCAAGCTGAGCAACTAAAGTCAAAGGCAGTCAACACGCCTCGAAATTGTCGGAGACGTAGTCGTCCTCATCGGCCTTATTGTCGTTATTGTTGTTGTCGTCATCGCATGCCGCCGCATTTATTTAACGCGTACAAGGGCTCTCGGTGTGCGGAACTTATGACTTGGGATAGGAATGAGAGTCCTTTATTATTTAGTATACCTCACAACATATACGAAACGTAAAACGTAAGACTACTTCTAAGACATCGTCAGCCTTAATGTTAAACGTGTTGTAACGTAAAGCCGACTGTGTTGTGGCGCTTTTCGTTGCTTTTTGTTGACTCAACTCGGCTTTCGTGCTTCATTAATATTTAATTAAAAAATCAATAGTTGACATGTCAGTAATTTTTTATTCATACTTCTGCTACTCCGTCTTCTGCCTGTTTTTATGTTTTACTTTTATGTTGCCTTTCATCTTTCGAGGCCTTCTTATATCGTTTTGTTCTTTCGTTTGACTCTACATTTATAGGTTTTGCATTATTGTTTGTTCCACATTCTTTTCACTAGTTTTTTTTTTTCTTTGTTGCGCTTTTTTTTTCTTTTTTTTTTGTTCTTGTGCATTTTACATTTTAAATATCTTGTTAACCATTTTTGTGTCTCGTTTCGCGCGAATTGCTACGGCATCTCGTGACGCGGCCGCCATAACCTCGTCGACTGCCGTCTTCCTTTCCTACTCTATGTTATACACGCTGTCGGCGTTGCTCTACTTTGAAATCCCTACTTTTGCATGCCAATTTCAGGCACACAATTCACGATATAAAAAAAATGGAAAATAAAAGTTCGAAGCCAAAGAAGAAGATAAATGGGTTGTCACAATATACGTATAGCAAACAATACAAAAAATGCTGAAGAAAAAACATTTTACTTGTCATAAAAAATGTAAGAAGCTGTTCATGTGCTGTGCTATGCTGTGTGTGCATGTGAGAGTATACTTCTTTAGTAGGTACCGTGCTGTGGCAAGTAGTCAAGCCAACCAGTTTCGAACTAACCGGAAACTGCTTGGTTGTACACCTGTTTGTTGTTTATTGTTGCTGGCGCAGGTTTCAGTTATAGCACGAAAGTCGATGCTTATTACATACGCGTATATTTATGTGTGTTTGGTTGCGTTGGTGTAATTTAGGACATTAATATTATACTTATTATTCTCGGACAAACACTCTATGTCTCATCGTTTCGGTATACCACCCATCTAAACAACCATGTACATTTTTGTAAGCAGTTCCCAACACGGTCAATGCCGATTTGGGCGACATATAATTTAGTCCTTACATGTTCAAAGGTTATTAATACTCGTAGTAACACATTCTCCTTCCATTCCACCCTCCCTCCGATTCTTTATCGCCCTCCCTCATTCTATCTGTGTGTTTCTGGAAATTCCCTAATGCCTTACTTTTATTTTTTCGTACTCCGTGTTTACGTATTGTTTTTAAAAATGTTTCATTGAATTGAGCATGAATTAGCTATGTTTTTGCAATACGATGAAGCGAGTGAATACGTAAATACCAAATATAGGCAAGCGTCATAGTATCAGCATAATTATTTAAGCTATACTTCAACTTTGACTATGCAATTCTTAATTCGAACTTGTAGAAATAGACAGAAAACAAGTCAGAAAACTCTCCAGAAAACTTTTCAAAAAACTGTAGCATATTTTGCGGCAACATTATGGCAAAATAATGTGGGAACTTTTATAAGAGAACGACAGAAAACCACTCGCAATAATGAAATCATAATTACTATGTCAGTCAACGATGTCTGCATCCTTCGGTTGTGTTTTCGCATATCAGTAAATCGCAGTTTAGTTCAAAGCTTATCAAATTTTTAAGCGCCTATTCTCTCTTTTTCTTCTTTCTTTTTTTCCTTCTTCCGTTTCGCTTTGCTTAGCGATACCCTCAAAAGCAAAAGGAAAAAGCCAACTCCTCTTTCGGAAATTTTCCCAGAACTCCCTACAGTCAACTCATCAAACCCCAAATATATATTATTATGTCAGCCCTAGCCCCTCAAAAACCACTTTCCTCGCTTTCTTGTTTTGCGGTCGAACGTGCTATTAAACTAACCAGTAATAAGGTTTTGAAAATTAATGAAATGGACTCAAACTTCTCAGATTCCTTCAAGCAAAACAAACACCGTTACACAGCCCAAACACACTTAACATATATCCCGGAACCAAAAGCAAAACTAATTGAAACATCCATCACGTTAATTGAGCTTCAATCCTGTCTTAGTAGCCTAAAAGGATCCACACCTGGCTTTGATAACATACCCTACGATATGTTAAAAAAGCTTCCGCCTGCTGGCATCAATAAACTACTTGACCTTTATAATAAAATATTTGACACCAGCATCATTCCCCAACAATGAAAGATAGCAACTATAATCCCTATAAGAAAGCCTAATAAACCAAAAAATTACATTTATGGCTACCGTCCAATATTTTTACTCTACTGCATTTCAAAAGAATTATGTGGTATCTCAACCAAGAAAACATGCTGTCCCTAAACAAGTACGCATACAAAGCAAACAGATGCACCATAGATCCTCTTTTAATAATAGATAATTACATTTGCAACAAACTGTCATCAAAGAACCATGTATCAGTTCTTTCCATTGATGTGGAAAAATCGTTTGGCAGAGTAGGAATTTACTGTATTATTCAACAGCTCTACGAATGGAAACTCCGACCAAAAATTATTAACTACATTCGCAGTTACCTTAGTAATAGAGGATGCAGAGTAAAACTTAATAGCACCCTATCAAAAGAAGAGCAACTACATAATGGCATCCCGCAGGGATCCCCACTGTCTGTCACCCTTTTCCTCATAGCTTGCACCAAATTAAGACACATAATAAATCAAATCCAAAGTAGGCTATTATACTGAAATAAAAAATGTGTTCCACAAATTCAATCAATGGTGCACCTTTAGTGGCACAAAAATATCCAGCGAAAATTCCTCACACTTACTTGTATGCAAGAAACACCACTGTACAAACATAGACATTAAAATAAACAATACAATCTTATTTAAAACACGACACCTTAAAATATTAGGGCTTATCTTTGATAAGAGACATTCTTGGAATGAACATATTAATACACTAATAAAATCATTAAACACTAGATTAAATATTTTAAAATGTTTAAGTAGCAAAAATCTTAAATGTAACACTATCTCTCTCATAAACGTTACAAAAAAAACAATATTATCCACAATAAATTACAGCCTCTGTGTATACGGCAAAACAAGCAAAACCAATATTAACAAATTATCCACCCCCTACCACTCCTCCATCAGACTCTCTCTAGGTGCTTTCCGAACCACTCCCAACGCCAACATCCTCACAGAAGCTGGACTCCCCGACCTGAGTACGACATTTGATTGGAGTATCAGCAGACAAATAAACAGACTAACCAACACATCCGGCTCTTCACTGCATACAACACTAATCAACCAAATTAAACGGAAACGAGATCTTAAAATACCATCAACTCCAACTCATCATCAAAAAAGCTAAAGAAATCAACATAATTATACCTACTCACCAAAAATACAATACAAAAGATTCTACCATGTCAATTTAGTGAAAACTCAATTATACTCCAACTTGCATATTATAAAAAGGACTCAACTCCCAAGGAGATATACACGACAACCTTCAATGGTATTCGATCTGAATTCCCTACGTGGAAGTTTATCTTTACCGACGGCTCAAATACAGACAACTCAACAGCCTTTAGCGTTGTCACTGAAGAGAAAGAAATTCTAAGATTGGCTATAACACCCTCCTACACTTCCATTTTTATAGACGAAGCTGAATCAATTCTATTGGCTGTGGAACTGGCAAGTACAACCAAAAAAACCAAACATGTCATATGCACCGACTCCGACACCGACTTTCAACACTCGTCGCTGTACAAAATGTAAATAACAATGATCCCACCATAAGCAAAATCAGGGACATGATATCCGCAAACCATAAAAAAATAAAACTAATGTGGACACCAGGACATGCAGGAATAAAAGAAATGGCGGATACAGCAGCAAAAGCCGCCACAACAGCCCGACTAATTCTTCATAGCACTCTTAGCAAGAAAAAGATTAACAACCTCGTCAATATGACAAGCAAACTAGCTTTAAAAAATATCTGGGGCGAATACACACACTACTATAAAACAATAAATCCATATCGGAAGCCAACATATATACCAATAACTGTAAACAGAAAACACGCAATTATCTACATTAGATTCAGGCTAGGACATACGAAGTTACACATGAACACCTATTCAAGAAAACATCACCACCGATCTGTCCATACCTCAATAGAAGCACTCTCACTATTAAACATTTCACGAATAACTGTCAATTTATCCTCAACCAATGCATCTCCTTAAAAATTCTCAGTCCTACCCAACTCCTCGCAGAGATCAATATTGAAAATATCAACGATGTTGTAGAACTTATTTCTAGACTAAATATAAGCCTCTAAATATATGTACATGTAAAAAACCAGCCTGAAGGCCTTCGTTGCTGTGGCTATAAAAGTATTATAATTTAGGATTAATTCTAAGCTACAATAAAATAAAAAAATAATAATAATAATTACTATGTAGCCATCCCAGCATATATCCATTAGCAGTTTAGAGTGCCAAAACTTAATGACCAGTTGAAGGATACCAGTATATTTTTTTCAAAACATATATGTGGATAACCTTAGTCTGACATCTTATTGATAAAAGCGAGGTATAAATCGATTAATTGTCGATTCATTCCTGGTATACAAAGTTGGGATACTTGATACTATTCACTTAGTACGTGAGTACTAGACATTCGGGATGGGTATTGGCCAACAAAACATCGATTATTATTTGTTACTAGTTAATCGATGTGTCGATTAAATGTTGCCTAAAAATCGATTAATCGATTAATTGTCAACTTTAAAAACGGTCGAAAAAAAATGAATTACACATAAATGTATACGCAATTCAATTGGTTTTAATGCCACACTTGATCAGTTTAGATCTCCTATAATTTTAATAACAGAAGAGGAAAATTAATAAATTTAAAATAATAAAGATGTTATACATAAATACTACGACGTTTAATAAATTCCAGACAACAATTTATAGGAGCGAACAAAATTAAACTAATTTCTATAGTGATCAAAATATTTTACTTAACATTATAAATTAAAGGTGTATGAAAAATTAGGAACTTTTTTTAAGCTGTCTGAAAGCAAACATAGATGATTCTATCTATCTGTCTATACGTCTATCAATGATTGTCGCCTGTCTTCCATATTTACGATTTTTTTGTTTGTTTGTTTTTCTTTCTTTTTACAAGCCCTATACAATTTTAGTATCCTTTACAGACACTGCAGATACAGATACAGAAGAGATTTTTTTGTAGTTTTTTTTTTCACGGAGACTGATTTTTTTACTTCTCTATGTAATGTTTTGTGAACGTTAATTTGATTTGATAAATGATTATCCATTGAGCAACGATCGATTGTAAGCTGTTCGTTGAGATACAAATACAGTTATGGAGTTACCTTTTTAGGTACAATAGAAATGTTTGCTTTATTTGCAAATTTACAAATATTTTGACATATGAGGTTTAAAATTCGACAAAAGAGCTTTTCGCGCTATATGTAGATTTATATCTACTGATTAATAACAAAAAAAAAACTTTAAAGTTAAAACGCCTTTGTATTTTCTCGGTGCAGAAAAAAGTTTAATAATCGTCATAAAACCATACATTATTCAATTAATCGAACCCAGATGACGTGGTTTAAAAAAATACCGACTGTTTCAAGAAAACATCGATTATTTCGATTGATCGATACCCATCTCTACTAGACATTATAGTTTAAAGTCTGACTTGCTTTGGTTGGCGCAATTCTATTTTAAATGACAGAAATCCACTTATCGTGAACTAACCTTTGATGATTGATTGACTTTGATATTTTCTTTATTAAAAGACAAATAAGCCCTGCTAACTTATCAAGAGCAGTCCTTAGGAGTACCGTATATTTGTAGTGTCACACCACAAAATATAACACCAAATTAAAGGTAAAAAAATTTATGAGATAGCATATGATTTCCTATCTCTGGAGTTTTATAATTTTTCTCTTATAAAAGAATTAATTGACTGATATAGCTTGTATTATGTTAGCCCACACAGACCAACATATGTAAACCATAAACTGAGATTACAAAGTATTGCACATGACAAACAATGTATGAGTTAAACAAATACCCAGAGCATATCATGCGATTACTATAATTACTTCCGCAGTACATACAAAAAGCCGAAGAATAAGACAACTGAAGAGCCAAAAAAAGGAAGGAAATACGCCACATTTTATAAGTATTATCTAAAGGCATTCCTATTTTATATATTATAGTGTGATATAAAATAATCGTATTCCGTTGTTTTGAAAAGGACTCGTATGCTACATGCCAAAATATCCACAAAAAGCTCAAAATTTTTATTGCATAATTTTGCGGTGTAGTTTGATTAACAACATGGCTGAATCAGACAACTGAGCAGACGAATCCTATAAGCCGCTACAAGCATAAATAAATAAATAAATAAATAATAAAAAAAAAATCTAAAACAAAACAGTAAATGACATTCGTTGACTATTGGCAAATACTTCCAATAATTGCCGTTTATGTGTATTCAATTGACCAGTGGCACAAATATTTCCGGGGTACAAATGTACTCAGAAGATAGCGCAATGAAATGAAACTATTTGGGCTTTTTGTTCTTGTTGTTGTAATTGCGCAAAAATATACATAACGACTTATTTTAAAATCGAATGACACAAAGAGGAACAAAACTGTGCACACATACACACTCTAATACACCATGGAATAGCAATGAGGAGCAAAGCTACCAAAATGTCACAAACACACATGTATTTACATATATGTATACATGTGTATAGCAACGAAAAATGGCCTTGTAACGTTTGAACGCTATGGCTAAAGTGACGTGGCACAGTTGTACGGGCCAAAAGAGATGCTGATTGAGCAGGGTGTGGGGCGACACTGAAACGAGGAGATGTGCAAAGGACTTGTGTGAATTGTTTGAGTGTTTGCTCAGCAAGGTCATGTGTAAATACAAAATAACTCGTACAGCAATTTGTACACTGGAGGAAATATTTCAATGGCAATTGGTTCAATCTAGAAATTCAGTGGCTTAGCAAAAAAAAAAGAATAATTGAAGCAAACATAATAGTGAAAAGGGACAACGATTCTGTAATTCTACATCTATTAATAGTTTTATCTTTTTACTCAAATGTGACTTGTTTGAGAAATTTTTTAATTTCATAGATTTTGCACTACAAATATTATATGTTAAAAATGTTACGGGATGAAATGAGGACAGATAATTCAGTATCTTTTTGATTTTCCCACATAGTATCCAACTTCAGGCCACTCTTTTCCACTGGGCACACTAGGCAAGTGGCCAGGGGCCCGTGTTCAATGGGCCCCATCACCAACCAATAACCAATATTTACTACTGATAAATGTATTTGTTTTGAGAAAATCAAACGATAATCAGTTATTGAAAATAATTTTGTTTTTAAAAAAATAACAAAATAAAAAAATTGTTAGTACACGAGGTAATGTGAAACATATTGAATTCATATTAAAACATATTGAATTCAGAAAGTGTACAACTTTTTTTCGGGCTCTATCCACTGATGGAAAGTATTGACAGAACATTTAGGATCAAACAAGTTCTTAAAAGTCTTTCACAAACCAGATGGTCTGCGCAAACTGATGCAGCAAGCGCCCAGCATAAAGGTCATAAACAATTTATTAAATCTTTGATGTATGTCGTTGAGGATACAGAACAGCCAAGAGAAACTAGAGACGAAGCACTCAGTCTGTCCAGAAATATGAGCAACCTAGAATTTATTATACTGATTGAAATTTGGAATCACTGGAAATAGACAAAACAAATAGTTATGTTCAGAAGCAACAATAAGGATGTTCTAATTTATTTTGATTTTATGTTAACCTCAGAGATAAATTTGATTACTCATTATTTTTTTCGTAATTAATCCAAAATGAAAAGTAAGGAAAGGCTTGATAAATACTATGGCGCCATTCATTTTAATTTTTTATGGTTAAGACATAGTTTACAGAATTCCAAAACGCATTAAAGAGATTGTCACTATAGAAATCGTGAATAAAATACTTGGAATGATATTGCATGATCGGGGACTATTGAAAAAAAGCTATCCGCGCGATAGTTCTCGCGATTGCTCACACTCGACAATAAGGAACTTTCAAAGCAATGAAGCTTAAAATGACTGCGGTAGACAGGGTCAAATATAATAATAAAATAAATATACATGTAAAAAATGAATGAATTCAATGGCTCGCAAAATTTGAAAGCACCGCGAAAGCAATAAGTGAAACTCATTGAATTTTTAATAAAACAGGAACTTTTTGCTATATGGACTTAAAAATATCAAATAGGGAAGTAACAATAATAAAAGTACTTCATAACTTTGGAAAAAAAGATTCTTCTGGAATATAAAATATGATATTATTGATACCATTTTTATTATCGTAGTGCGATATTATTCCAAATCTTAATTAGTTTACCTTACCTAATCCCAGTTGTTCTTCAGATATAGTTCGAAAATGGATGATTACAGAAGTAATTCAGAGTGAGGTTTTTAGTATTAAAACTCCCGTGCGAAGATAGGGCAGCTTCTTAAATAAAGAATACCTTTAAAAACGAATATATTCGTTATAGAGGAATACAATTATATATTTCTTTGATCAAATTTTGACGCCTAGACTTCTGAATTCCATTTACTTTAGAAATTCGCAACAGTACTCTCAGTACTGCTTACCATAACATTTTCTTTATTAAAATATTTTTAGTGCCGGAAAAATTAGTCCAGTGTAGGAAAACCTAAAATATTTGTATTGCTACCAAAAAAAAAAGAAAATATATATATATATATATATATATAAAATTAAAAAATAAAAGTAAATAAATAATCAAATAAATAGAAAAAAATTTAGTTTGAATTTTCTTATTGATATTTATAAAACACGACATATTTATGAATGTTTGCTAGCTTGTTATATGGCTCGACATACATTTGGTACTCATTCTGCTACTTGTATTCGTGGTAGTGCTTCTAATGGTACCGTTCGACGTCTGTTTGCCAATTTGTAGAGAACGAAGCACAAATGCAAATTTATATCATAAATCAAAAAAGACATTATTGGCTGTAAGTAAGCGACATAGTATGAAGGCAACCAGGCACTCATTCACTCAGTCAGTGGATTTCGTGCAGGGGGCGTGTCGGGTGGCAGAAAGAAGAGAGTGTGGTGTTTGTTGACTTTCATTGTTTGGCAAAGTTAGCACATAAATAATGAAGCATCAGATCCGCTATTGACGCTGAAACAAAAGCCAGCACGAACAAAAAAATTGGTTCGGTTTTGGGTTCAAAACGAATATTTAAACATAAGACGACTCTAGAGATTAGGCTTTGTTATAATGGAATGGAATTGGCCGGCAAAGTGTGGTGTAGCTTAGTGCAGACAGATAGAAAAATGGATGGAATGAATGGATGAATGGGTGAGCTGGATTTGCATTGCAAGCGCAAATTCATACAAACAGAGGAAGCGCACCTGTGTGAACGAGTATGTGTTTTCTCATATGAATAAACATTTATCTTCTCTTCTGTTCCAGCTTCAGCACAACAGTGTAATGCGCCTTGGGGGTGGTGGTTTAACATACGACGGCGACCCCCTGACAATGAGCGCAGCTGGCAACGACTATGCCGAATTATGCGATCTTGGACCACCACGTTGGAGTTCACGTGGTTACTATCATGCAGCAACCGCAGCGGGCCTCGCTGGTGCCACCCAATCATCATCGAGCGTGCCGACGGGCGGCTCAGCTGGTCTCTCAGCAGCACATCATCTACGCAGCGCCGTACCAACGAGTAGTTACGAGGCAGAAGATATTTCGTTCGGCATGATAAGCCCACCGCCGGGTGCATCGACGGGCGCCCACATGGGGCCGGGTCCCTATGGTGTTAATGCACGCGGCGTTGTCAACAGTACGAGTTCGTTGCGTGGCGGTCGTTCAGGTCTCTACTATTCACCGCCCGGCACTTCCTACACGATAATCGAGAGGCCGCATTCACCACACTACTACTACAATTCAGCAGGTGTGCCAACCAAGGGTGGTTCACTGCCCGGTCGTGGCTCAGCATATATCTCCTCCTCACCCACGACTCACATGGCCGCCGGCACCGCGGGCACGTTGCCCACATCGACGGCGTCCAGCGCTCGTCATGCGCTGGCAAATGGCAACAAGAAACGGCCAATATCGCCGGAGCAGGTGCTACGAATGTTTGGCGCCACACAATCGTCTTCAGTTCCTACAAGCAGCTACCACTACAGCAACGGCACACGGCATGGAGATCGCACCGGTGGACGGCGCAGTCCGGCCAGTAGTCCACCATCGACAACGCATCAGGTGAGTCTGAATTCAGAGGCGTGAACAATTTCGATTTTTATAAATTGTCACAATATTTGTCTCTTACAGATCTATCGTGATCGTGATCGAGATAGAAGCATACCTAACATACACGAACTGACAACGCGTACCGTTTCCATGTCACGCGATCAGCAAATCGATCATGGTTTCGGTATCTGCGTTAAAGGAGGCAAAGACTCAGGTGAGCTTCAATTATGGTATTTCTTAAGAATTGTAAAGAAAAGTATAAAATATACTTCTGTTCCCAGAAGTAGTCGGCCTAACATAGATGCAAACTGTTTCTAGGTGATTTTTCTTTTCCAGTATTGCAAATGAAGTCTTAAAAGCTTAAGGTTAACTATATGATTTGAAGACCTCAGATGAGTTTTAAAAATGGAAAAAACTTGTCATCGCTACCTAAAACAATATTTGAATTTAAAAGGTCTAAGTCCAACAGGTATTAAAGCTGAATCGGATTCCAATCTTGGAGAGTCTGCTTCTTCTTGTTTAACCCTAAAAATTGGGTGGCCGAATTCAAACGTGGCTATAGCAGCTGCGAAGATGAGCATAGCAGCGGTCGATCATGCGAGGTGGCTACACAGGGAATGGTGATAAATGTTCATAAATTTGTAGTGTATAACCACCGATAAAGTTGACGCAGATAGCAGAGCAAAGTAAAGCACATCGTATATTGGCTGAATATTTGGATATGAAGAAGCTCTGCGCAAGGTGGGTGCCGCGTTTACTAAGAATTGAAACAAAAGAAAAAACAAAAAAAACTTCGTCGCGAGAATGTTTGGTGATGTTTAACAAGAATCAGGCCGACTTCATAATCATGGATGAAAGATGGGTACATCACTTCACTCCCGAGACAAAGAGCAATTAAACCAGTAGACAGAGAGACGGCAAAGACAGTTTCATTTGCAGGCAAGGTTAAGGCGTCCGTTTTCGGGATGCTCGCGGGATAATTTTCATTGAATAGGTCACAAAGTGGAAACAAAACAACGGAGAGTAGTATTACGTTAATTTATTACAGCGTTTGAATGATGAAGTTAAGGAAAAACGACAGAATTTGGCAAAAAAGAAAGGTTTGTTTCACCAAAAAAACTCCCTCACACTTCAGTTGTAGCGATGGCAAAAATCAATAAACTAAAGTTCGAATGCTTTCTCATCCACCCTATGCACCGGATTTAAACCCACTTACTATTTCTCTTACCAAACCTGAACAAATGGTGCGGTGGGAAGAGATGAGGAGCTGGAATGTGTTGTAAATGACTGTTTTGAGACTCTGAATGCTTTGCTCTATAAGCAAGGTATAGAAGCCTTTGAGAATCGCTGGAAAAAGTGTATCGCGCTAAAAGAGGAGTATGTTGCATATAACAAGCAATTCTGTCAAATTTCATTTGCTATTTATATGGGGCTGACTACTTCTAAGAACACACTCGTATTTCTTTAAGGACCTTCTAAAATATACAGTTATTTCAAATTAAAAGTAACAGTGATTTGAAGGATTAAAACCTAACGTTGAAGCAAAAAAAAAATCAAAAGAGATAATTGTTGGTAGTTAAAAGGCTTCATTGCTAATGATTTAGAAAAATAAAATCGGTTAAGGAATTAACATAACACGTTACTTAATAATTCCCGAATTTAAGTACCAAAAGATTTTTTTTTTAATTTCTGTTATACTTTCTTATCAATATAGGCCTTTTGTCTGATTTTTTTTTCCCCCTTTATATTTAATTTTTCTGTTAATATTAGAACAACTTCAATTAAATTGTATATACAAAAATTAACAAAACAACATAAAGTAGTAAATGGATATAGTATAGTGTGGGTATAATAATATTAAAAGGATCTATTACGGTGGTCGGCAGGGTGCGATCTTCTCAGCCGCCTCGCCCCTAACTCATCCCATTCTGCTTCATTTTAGAAGGCGCCATGCTAGTTTATTTGGATGATTTTTTAACCTCTCTATGTATTTCTTGGCCTGACGATTTATCACATCGCCAATTTTCGGTATTTTTAAGTCGTTTTCAAGGTCCGCCGTTCGCATGAACCAAGGGGCACCAGTAAGCATACGCAATGTCTTGGCCTGCACTACTCTCACCTTCGTGATGTTTGACCTCGCTGCTATGCCATACACCTGCAAACCCTATCGCCAAGCAGAAGCAATTTTGGTTTTGTAAATGTTCACCTTGTTTCCCAAGGACAATTTATTCCTGCTAGTTAAAAGCCAATGCAATTTACCAATCCTCTGTCTTAAGGATTTCGTGATACTTGAAATATGCGTCTTGAAAGTTAGCCGCCTATCCAAATACACACCCAGGTATTTGTAACCTGAATGGTGTTCCAGCAGCTGGTTTCCAATGAAAACTCCCGGACAGAAATCCGGCCGTAAGGCGTACGTCACATTGGCACATTTGTTTTTGTTAATGCAAATTTTCCAACGTCGTGTCCAGTTTTCAAAAATATGCAGGTATTGCTGCAGTGAGTCCGTGGCTTCGTAAATGTACTTGTTGTACTCCTTAGCCTCAAACCCTTCGAGAATAAAGTTAACCACCCTATTCAGCTGCTCTGGAGTTCCGTGAGATTTACGAAAGCCAAATTGAAAGGAAGGAACTATTTGCTTTACCTTTTTTAAGTCCAGGATCCGTGTCGGCAAACAGCGTTCAAACAATTTTGCTACAGTGGGTAGCAGGCTAATTGGCCTGTAAGAATTTAAGGTGTAAGAGCTCTTGCCGGCCTTATGAATCATGCAAATTCTCGCCTTCTTCCACTGTTTCGGCACATACCCCAATCACAGCACTGAGTTAAAAATGAGGACCAGAAACAGCACAGCTTTTAGCGGCATTGCCTTAAGTGTAAAGTTGTCCAGTATATCTTCACCTGGAGCCTTTTTAGTGTTCAAACCTTTAATATGTGCTGACACTTCCTCGGCTGTAATGGGAGCGACCGGGAGGCATAATTGGCCGGCGCTTTCAAGTCTCATATGGATCTGGCGAACGCTGGTTTCTGAGCTGGTATCAAATGGCTGAAATCGAGCTTCCAATTCCTCGGCGAAAACCTCGGCCAAAAAAAAAATCTAGCCCAGGATCCGTCAGCCTTCTTTTTTGTCTGAGGAGTACATTCTCCATTTTGTTAGTGTGTATATGTTATGTGCAAATTTCCAGAAATTAAATGTTTTCTTACGCTGAATACTAAAAATATATAAAAGTAAAGTATAATCAAGCGTTTATATGTATATATTTATTATTAGTACTACTCAAAAATTATCATAACAAACATATATCTAACGCCAACTGTATTTTAACTCCGCTTATATGGAGTAACCATATAAGCTTTACTTTACTTATTTATTCTGTGTCATACTGTCACCCCTATTTGTATTATTCAAACTTAGTGCTAAGAGTCCAAATTGTGTTGACAGGTACATTTCAAGCGGAAATAAAAAATAAAAAAATACTATATAATACATGGGAATGATGAACAGGAACAATGATATTAATTTTCTATATATTTAAAAATTGATGTTTGTCTGCCTGTCTGAAGCCTATAGACTGCTATACCGTTTTACCCAACACCATAAAAATTGGTACATATATGGATGCCATCACTGAGATTGTTTCTATGTAAAGTTTGATGAGATAGTTTACCGGGAAAGTCGGGAAATTCCTTCAAATGTTTGCATGAAAATATATGAGAGTATGAAATTTCCAATAGTGCTGCATCAGTTTGCCGTTGATATATATGTCAAATTCGAAACCGAAAGTCAGTCAAAGCAAAATAATAAATATTAAAAAAGTTTAACTCAAATCGAAAGTTTAGTGCGTTATTGTGGTGATCATGTCTTTGGTGTATTCACAGCGATAAAATCAATTTAGTGTGCGCCAATTCCGGAGCAACGTCGAGGCCCTTGATTTGATCTAAATAAAATTACAAATTTGAGAGAGATGTCAATAAGGGAATGCCGTTAATGATAACTTTTTGAATCTTACATATGTGATGAATTTCATACTAAATGAGGGAGAGATTTGAAAACGTCACATATGTCCGGTCTATCCACTATACATATAACTTCTAGGGTAAAAAGATTTACTGATTTCGGGAATGAATGGTATTACTTAAGTATAATGCTACTGACGAAAAGTAATATGTATAATATTGTAGAAGAATTATTAAGAATCAATTCTAATAAATCCCATTGACTCAGTAAGGTATTTTAGTAAAAAATACTATAAATAATCTACTCTTCCCTCCGCTTTAAGCAGTGCTTCAGTGAATCTCATTAATACATCTCATTCTTGTCTAGAAGACAAAACCATTCAGTATGCACATGAATAAAGTAAAAGTGGTGAACAAAAGTGTACATTCCATATGTATTTTTCAACAGATAGCTGCAGCAGTGTTAAGAGCAGGACACAAAGAAACAAGGTGAAAAAAAGTTTAGTTCTGCTATATCGAAGTGGAAATACTCCTCACACATGACCAAGTCCAAAATAAGATCGTTGAGACAGTAAACAAAGTTTTTTGTTTCTGATAAGAATTAGAATCTGTTAGATGTGGTGGAATCTGCAAATGCACTGCCTCAAATTTCGTGCGTTTTTGCTGAGTAGGTAAAAGATTCAAACAGGCGGACAACGGCAAAATAAACTAGTCTGATAGTGAATATAACATATATAATTAATTCTGCTGCATCCGCTTCGATGTTACAAACTTTATGACAAAGGTATAGGATATAGTACTGAAGGGTATAAAAAGCTGGAGGGATAATAAAGTCTGTTCAAGGCTTACGCGACAAACCCATTGCAGTATGCAACAACTAATTTCATTACTTGATCAATTGAATTTTCAATTCACCAGAGGCAATTGACTTTTTTCACATTGTGCTCAGTACAGAAAGGGCAACAAAGTAAAGAACTCAATGCCGTTGACGATTGTAACTCCAGCAAGGACTCTAATAGCCAAACGTTGAATCGCTGCAATGCATGCCAAATTGCAATGAAATTGAAAGCCAACCAGCTGAAGACGAAGAAGAGGCGAAAGATTAAAAAAAACCACTGAACGTCACAATGTTTTTGTATTTGCAAGTGTATGTGTGTAGGTACGTACACTGAGCTGAGCTCAGCCTGACGTAAACTGGATTGTTTAGTTGACATTTATAAAAGCCATTCGCACCTTTTGTGAAGTGTGTCACACAGCGGCAACAAAAACAAAAAGAAAGAATGCGGGGCAGACGGCGGACTGCCTTCAACTACGTCGGATGGCACTGCGACTATATTGTTGTTGTGTTTTCGTAATTCATTGACTGAACACATTTTATTTTTAGTTTACAATTCAAACAAACAAATGACGGCGAGAACGTCGAACCGCGTGGAGCTGGCTTTACAATCAATAAAAAATTTATTTAAGGAGTCAACACATATATTTCAAGCCATGCATGTGTACGCGTGTGTTATGTGCTTATATGTATTCAGGCACACGTGCTTTACAAGCTGTAAATAAATTATTACTGTGCACCATGCATAGAAATATTCTCACATGCAAAGCTGAAAACGCCAATAGCTCTATCGCCATTCAAATGAACGGCCAGCCATATTTAGATCGGAGACGACTATATGCTCTTCTGAAAACTTAAAATATAAACATTTAAATTATTTGTAAATTAAAATCACAGCAACAAACATACATTCATACGCAAATATTGTCAAACAACTGCTAATGTCGGCTCCTATGAAATAGGTACAATATCAGAATCAATCGTGAATCCAATCCGATAGCTGGCTCACTGACTGCTAACCCCGCCACTGGTATTCAGTGCAATTAATTCCTGAGCTATTAGAAATAATTTTTATATTTAAAAAAAATCATATAAATGTAAAACTATTTATCAAAAAAAAAAAAAATTTAAAGTTTTCTAAACATATTTCAATGACTTTTTTATGATTATGATTTCGCCCTTTTACTAAAAACTTAATTAAATTATTTTCATTTATTTTTAGGCTTAGGCGTTTACATCTCACGCATTGAAGAGCACTCAGTGGCAGAGCGCGCTGGGTTGCGTCCAGGTGATACAATCCTAGAAGTGAACGGTACACCCTTCACCTCAATCAATCACGAGGAAGCATTAAAAGTGAGTTTACCCTTTGATTATTTGCCAATCGTCAGAGACAGGGTTGGCTGCAATAAGTTTGTACATTTTTTTTTAAGAATATTCTATATTTATAAGTAATAAGTTTTGAAAATAGAACAAGCACACGGCGAAGCCAAGTCAAGCACAGCTAAATGAACCCAGTTTTGATAATATCGATTTTTACACATTTTAACACACACATTATGAAACCGTAAACCTTTCGCTACCACCATTTACCGACAACACCAGCTGCAGCTACATCGCAATTCGTCGAAGCGCATATCAGGCAGGCACATTGTCAGGACATTCAAGCAGTTAGGCTGCCAGGCAAGGCAGGTTGTTAAGCAGGCAGAACACAATGTCAGGCGTAATATTGCCATGAATTTTGTAGCGCGCTGAACACAAGTAGACCAAGTTTATAGGAAAAATAATTTTCTTCTACATTTTATTGATTTTTAATGTGATTTTCTCCTAGTCTTTTTTCTTTTTTATACACGATATAATGGACTCGATAATAGAATAGTTTCAGTTTGTTGTCAGGACCTTTTTGTTAAGAGTTCAATTTCACTCTGTCTGTCTGCCTTCTTTGCAAAAATCGACGACACTCGCTGGGTTTCTTGAGCGTTTACTGTCTGTCAGTCTGGTCTGCATTGTGACTGAAATGCCAATACGTTGACATAGAAAGTCAATTTATTGTAGCATATTTGATGCCACACGTTATGATAGCCATTTTCTATTTAGCTACTCATACAACAACGTCAATACAAAAAGCTATTAGTGCATTGAATGTAAGTTATAAGACACCCATCACTACCATAAATATCAGAAAAAATTCACACGATTGCGATTTACAGTTTTTCCTTATTTCCTTTTTCAATAATACTCGTAATGTGCTTACCTGCACGATTTGTGTGGCCCATTTTTTGTGTCAGTGTTAGCAGGCAAAATTAATTGAATGTATGAAAAACTGCCGTCACTTTTAACTAGCTTAATTTTTGCTGGTGTTAACATTATGTGCTAATTAGGTTAATTAAATGTATAAAATATATAGTTGTTTTTTTTTTTTTTTGGCAAATATTGAAATCCTTAATGCACTTTAATACACTAATACAATGAGAAAAAATTGGCAATAGATTAGTCACAATGTATTGTATTCGTAAATGTGTATATTTTTTGATTTGCTTATTTTCTTTGGTATTTTACCTGCAGCTTTTGGTTTGTAAACAGCACTTTTTTAATCAAATCACGATTTCTAATTCTATTCCAATTGTGATTAACTTTTTCTGATCGGTTAAATTTTCCATAATGAATAGATCAGTAGTGATTGCAAATCAAAGCAATTATTATCAATGGAACTGTTTAAGCCGAGCTTTTTCGACTCGTTTAAATCTAAATGATAAAAATAAATGTAATTCATTACACTTTCATTTATACATATATACATACATATATCGCAATATATATATAGAGTTCCTAATTTACAGCTTGTGGCGCAAATTTGTAGTTTGGCGAATGCCTTGAGACAACTAGTTCAGCTCCTTGTCACTGCTGATGCGGCTGCTCTCACTCAACTCAACTGAAGCTGTTACATTTTCTATCCAGCTGAGGCGGTGGGTTGCCAACTGCCTGAATTGGCAGACCGATCAAGCGTCGATAACGCCTTGAGGATCGTTGTTGCTCCCGACAGGAACTTTAAATATGACTAGTAGTTCCGGATGTAAAATTCGGTTGTCAAGTTATTTCGGCTTAAACACATTTCACAACTGTGTGTTAAGTGTTCACTTATCTACTTATCCTAAAAATCTTTCTGAAATGGACTAAAATTCATAAGGTCGTGTTACGTTTAATTAACTGCTTCGAAATGCATTTTAATACATGCCTTCTCTAATTCTGAGTACCTTTAGTATACAATATGTCAAATCTTATGCAATAAAAAAAGTAATCTCTTTGTAGCTCAATGTGCTTCGCCTGCGAGCTTTATTTTTAGATAGCAATGACGTCAAACAATTATTCTTTACGTTTCGAAATAGGGGAATGCTTTTACTGCAACTGAAGAAACTGAAACTGAAACTGCATGTAAAAGCAGTTGATGAGATTTCGGAGAAGTCTTGTTGGTAGAGACAATTTTCTCGCAATTGTCGTTGAAATAGTTCAATAAGGTACAACAATATTGCATAAAACCTTAATCTCTATGTTGTGTATGTGGCCCTGGTATGCTGTACGTATCCTTGGGCTGTCAAGCGACTGCTGTGTGCCGGTTGTACATGTTTCTGTCAGCCTTTTTTTCCCTTAATAACTGCCAGCGCCAACGTCGTCAACTAACTTACGCAGATTAATATTGTATTAAGCATTAATAAATATATCGCATTAAGATATACAAAACTGTTAAGCGGTTGCAATGATCTTGTTCCCCAAAGGACTTTTCTTTGGCACCGAATCACTCCAAAACTCTTTCTGTCCAGTGCAGCATTCGTCAATAATTTGCCTCGTTGTATTTCCTGTGTCAAAGTAACTTTCTAATTATGTAGCTCCTCCGATTCATAACTCGATTGTTTTTAATTAAAAACTATACCATCGAACCATATATATCGATAGATAGATAGTTGATCAATTCTTGTTAATGGTGCAACAACATAAATAAAGAATCTTTCCATATCGAACAGCAAAAGTGAGTGGTATTGCATGGAAGTTCATAATTTTACTTTTAACATTTCCGTAAATTGGTCAAAACGAATATGTGTTAATATCTGTGCTGGCTATGGACAAATGTGGTGTAAAAGTAGGAAGTTCGATTTCTGAGAATTTTTTCATACATTTAATTAGTGCATGATGTACTCGTACAACACATCGTTTTGTTCAAACAGAACAAATAAAAAATACAGCACAGTCACAGTCAACAATACGAGCACTGAGAACCAAATATATTGAGCCCCATGATTTTAGTTGTAATTTATGTTCTTTTTGCCGAATCTTAGTTTTATTATTTCATACTTTCTTTCAAACGTATTTTGAGTTCGCACTTTTTCAATTAAATTTTTACACCTGATTTAATTTCGTTTGTCTTTAGGTTATTTTATTTTTTGTGTGTTCCTCTCCTTTCTATGTTTTTGTCTCTTCTATTGCCACATTTTTTCTTAACGCAGAGATGTGTGCAGATATTGAAATCGTCACGTCAAATCAGTATGACGGTACGCTCGCCCCCGACAATGAACTCAACGGCGCCGCTGCACGGCTTCGGTCCGCCCTCTCGAGATCCAATGTATGCGTCCATGGCACCAATGCTGCCGCAGTCAGCGCAAACGGTAGGCGCGACAGTGGGTAGCGGTGGTTTGCCATTTCGTCAGACATGTTCCTGGATGGACCGACACGGTCGGCCCGCATCGCCGCCAATGGAATATGGCGGACGGCGCAGCGAGCGTAGAGATAGGTGAGTCATTTATTTCTCTGCAAATGTACAGATCTTGATCACCGAAACATATATGTATGTAATTATTTTTTTTTTTTTTCAGAATACGACACGTTGAACTGCTTATTGACCCCGGTCAATCGTTGGGTCTCATGATACGTGGCGGTGTTGAATACGGTCTCGGCATCTTTGTCACTGGCGTCGATAAAGACAGTGTCGCTGATCGGGCCGGTCTTATGATCGGCGACGAAATACTCGAGATCAATGGTCAATCATTCCTCGATGTAACGCACGATGAGGCTGTCAGTCAGTTGAAATACTATAAACGCATGTCACTGGTGATACGTGATGTTGGTAAAGTGCCACACTCCTGCACATCAATAGAAATGGAACCATGGGATGCATACAGCCCGACGGGGACACGGTGAGTAGTAAAGCAGAGCATACACTCTAATTGCGTACTATATAGAATTAAAATGCGCAGAGCACGTCGGAAAGGTCAAATTGCTACCATGGTTGAGGAGAAGGCACGTTCGCTACTGCCACGTCATCATTTTGCAAGCCTGTCGTATTATATCGCTGAGTATAGTGCGAGAGCAATGACCATAGATGCCTTTGTTGCCGTATTATTAGAAATGCTTGATACATATGAGAAGGTGTGTACGAGAAATTAATTTTAGGAAATATATTGAACACATATTAACACTTCCGGAAATATAATACAGCACACGCTAGTGACGGAAATGCGCGAATTGGTATACCCCGAGGATCGCGCGAGATATGATGAGCTCGTCTATCGCAGAGAACGTGATCCTTATAGCATAGAAAGGCATAGGGTGAGTTTCAACAATTAAGCCATCCTTATGGACTTAACAAAAGACGTAAGCAACAAATTTGTTGCTCGCGATATCTATGCTAAAACAAAACTGAAGCAATCTTACTTTACTCCCTTTAATTACAGCGTAAAGGAGAATCCGCACGTGATTTGCCGGTAAGCTTTTTAGAAGATTTATTCTACGACACAGACACTATCTATTATTAAATTCAGCAACATTTGAAGATAAAATTTCAAGAAAATACTACTAAAATATGTACTAAACCGCACGTGCCAAGCTGAAGTGAAATATTTAATGATTATGAAAAACACCGTTTTAATGTCTATTAAAGAACGTGGTTATTAATTTTTTTTTAAAAATTATTATTAGTTACTATTGTTGTCGTTGTACTTTAATGTTGTTGCAGTATATTTTAATTTGTCTTCTTCATTGTTGTCAATGTTGGTTAAGTCAATATAATTTAAAATTCTCTAATCCTAAACTTTAAAATACACAAAATTACAAACACTTTATTAAAATGGTACTTACAGAACATTAATAGCAAATAACTACGAATATCCCTATAACTATTTACAACACCTCTATGTAACTCTATTATTGTTAAACTACTTTGTATATTCAACTGAACTGAACCTGAAAAATAGCTTTTAATGCATGCATTCCAATTTTTTGTTGTTGTTAGTTTAGTCTACTTCAAATAACTAAATAAAATGTCTTTTATTACAAACTTGTTTGATGTGCAACGTTGTTATTTGTATTTGTTTTTTGCATAATTGCTCCAAAGACACTTATTTTGGTTCAAATCAAATTTTGTTTAAATTGTTTTTCTGTGCCGTTTGAGACAACATCGAATGTCAATTTTTGTTATTCCTTTGTGTGCGATGATTATTTGTAGTTGCAAACATATGTTTTTTAAGCTTTAATCTTAAGTTAAATTAGTAGTGTGATTAGGGAAGTGCACTGTCGAATGGTTTACTGTGTTCGATTTAATGATTGATTTATATTAAATAGTGAAGTTATGTTTAAATAAAATACGTATCAATAATCTAATTAATTTGTATAAAAATACCTGACATAAAATATCCTAACGCGAATTGTTTCCAAATTGAAAAGCATCATATAAACAAGTTTGATTTAGGGAGCCCATATAAAATCTCTTTATTAATGAAATCCTATTAATCCATACTTCACATAGTAAATTTATGTATGTATGGCAACCCAGTCGAAGTTTGCGGAACGTTGGTTCCAAGGAAATGCCTTCTGTACCAATTATTTTTCCATCAAGCCATTTTTTCAGGTTTGGAACAGAAAATAGTCAGAGGCGGCTAAATCCTATGAATAGGGTGGATGAGAAAGCAATTCCAGAGATGCCCAGAGCTTTTTCATATCCATATCATCAGCCAATATGCGATGTGCGGCACTTTACGAAATGCCTACAATCCCTCCTATCTGCGTCAACTTTATTCGGCGGTTATCCACAACATGCTTGGGAACCGTTCTTACCATTCCCGGCGTATCCACATCGCGGTGTAGCCGACCACTACTATACTCATCTTCGCCGCTGCTGCGGCCACGTTTGAATTTGGCCACCCAATATTTTAAAATTGTAAACGCGAAGCAGACTCTCCAAGAGTTGTATCCAAGTCGGATTTAATATTCATTGAACTTAGACCTTTTAAATCTAAATATTGTATCATATAGCGATGACCAAATGTTTCAATTTTTAAAAATGCTCTGAGGTAGTCAGCTGTTAGTGCCTTTTGTGTACGAAACCCTGAAAAAGCATCCCATCTTTGTCATTGCATTTGGAACATAGTGTAGGAGAAATAGCAGTCCCTTCGGCCTCTGTATTTATCTTGATGATTGTTCGACGAATCTGCAAACAATATTTTAGCTTGTCATGGTTACGCCACTGTGTTAGTTCTTCTTAATACATCAAGCATCCTGGGAAAAAACGAGCATTTGAACAGACATCAACAATGTTCTTGATATTCTGAGTCCAAAACTCAAATTATTCTGTGAAGAACTTTAATAATGCGTTGGAATTTCATCAGACAATATTTCAGGGTTATATATAGAATATTTCAATTTTCTGTGAATATCGTTAAGCCCAAATTTTTTAATGTTATTTTTTTATTGTTAATTGAACTCAAAACGGCATTGGGCATCATATGGTTATAGGGTTCAACTAAGCTAAATGTCGCAAGCTTATTCCTTTAAACTGGTAAAAAAATTAATATGTCATAATAAATAAAAATAATTATTATAATTAATTCGAGTGAAAATATCCTAATTTTATTAATTCAGACCAAATTTATATATAGGAAATTTAATTATTTTCGAAATGTAAGCAATGCCCGAAAGCTATCTATCATTCAAACAACATACGATAGCACACGCCCTGAGTAAAGTAAAAAAAAAAATAAATAAATAAAATAAACATTAACTTGTACAATATTCGAAAAAAATGCCTTCAAATTCAATAGTAACAATACTAACAATAATTATTACTGACCTCAAAAACAATACTTTTAAGTCGCAAATAATATGTTGGATAGATGTATAGGTGACTAGCAAGGTTTAATTAAGTAAAGCTAAAAATTATCTATGTCAAAGACAATTTACAATACAAATATATAAATTAGCAAGCAAACTGCACCAAAGTCACAATAATCGAACAAACTCCATAACAGTAACTATGCGCACTTTTTTAAAAACAATAAACGCAAGAAATGCTTTGAATATTATGAACAATATGCTATATAAAAATATGTGGAAGATTAAAAAAAAACGAAACAATAGAACTACCTTACTACTATTAAAAATATCACGTCTATTGCACTATCATCATAAACTCCTCCACTTCTCTACTACTACTACTACTACTACTACTACTACTACTACTACTACTACAACTATAAAAACCAATAAAGCTGTCCTTTCTCTATGAACAACAATTTAGTAGATTTGTTGAATGATTTCCGAAAACGAATCTTTTACTACTACCTAAAAATATCTACAGGTACCCGATGTCGATTTGGAAATAAGCGCTGCAACCGGACGTAGTCCCTCATCGGACTCTGGGCTGGGCATGACAGTTTCGGATATAAAAAATCGGTACTAAGCGCTTCCAAAAACTAATTACGACAAAAATAGTTTCAATTTCTTTTACTAAATTCTAAATGAAAAAAAAAACAAAATTTATATATACGTATATAAGAAAATTTGAACAGGTTTTTTTTTTGTTTCGAAGTAAAATTTTTTGGCTTTATCACTAAATTTCCAAAAAAGAAGAAATAATTAAACAAAATAAAGAAATAATTGATTTTACGACCGACGTGTATCCGTCTGCTTAGACCCGTTCAACAATTGCCCTATCGCCCAATGTCGGCGGGACCAATACTACATCGTTCACAACAACTACAACAACAAAAGCATTATCACCATTCAACGCCATCACATCCATATTATCCACATCCACATCATTCATCATTGCGTCATTTGGGTGGTGGTGGTGTTTTGGGTGGAGTTGCCGCCGCCGCTGGACGCAATAATCTATTGGGACCAACAACAACAACCACAACAGCAACAGTAACAACGAATCAAAGCAAACTGCATGCCACCGAAGCCAACAACAAAAGGCAATTAGACAATCAGCATCAGGTGAAGAGAAATCAAAACAAGAATCTCCCAAAAAATAAAGCTGAAAATCTAGCGATATTGTCGAGTTAACCCAGCTTCTGTTGTTTTTTTTTTTTTTGGCACTCTTTCGCTCCTCTACACTTGCGATCTCATATTGGCGTGACTGTCTCTGTCACTCATCTACTTATTTCAATGACGCTGTCACGCACTTATGCTGATCCCCACCCTCTTTCCCCCATTCACTATCTCTTTCTACCGTTCTCTTCGTCTCGCTCTCAGTTTTTTATTTTGAATTAATGGCAATTTTTTAAGGCACCTTTCTCTCTCCTTATAGATCTATAATGCTAATTTAATTAAAAACTCTAACTAGTTTTTAAGGAAAAATTGACATTCGAATCAGCGCAATCGTGTAAAATTAAGTGTTCTAGGCTTTTTCGTTACGAGTCTCGTTTTTGGTTAAGTTCTCAACAAAAAGAACATTATGGTGTGTGTCCAACTAAAAATATTTTGTAATTTTCTCTATTTTCGTTTCTTTTGCTATAACTTAATTTTTCAAATGTTTGTCTGTGTCTAATCTAACATAAACAAAAAATTAACAAATTGTCATATGTATTTTACTTTAATACGAAATTGGCTGTTTATTAGTATAATCTACCAAATCTAAAACAATTAAAAAACAAATTCTCAATAAAATTGGTATAATTTTTAATATTGCTTTGTCGAAATTTATACGAAATACACCATTTTGCTCTTCTTTTTCTCATTTTGATTTTGGCTCGCCTTTAGGAATATGGCTGTGATGACTATAGGTCGCGAAGAGGCAGCGAGACCCAATTACCGGAATACGAACAAGATGCGGTGAGTAAGCACGAAAGTGGTTAGACCACTTCTTCGAAATATTTTCGACATGTTTTCCTTGTGACACATCGTCTAAAGCGGCATTAAATAATTGTTTCAATATACGAAGCCTTCAGGAGTACATTAGGAACATAGCGATGAAAAAATGTATATTTATATATATATAAATGAGCGATATGTATTTGCATTCTATGCAAAGTTCTATAAGCTGTAAAGGTATATCTAGAGTTCTGGCTCGGGAAGCAATCCTTTGGAATTATCAATAAGATTCAAAATTAACTTGAAGCTATGGGTTCAGTGCACGACCGGTGCAAGACATCTTTGACTCTGTTCATTTCTGAAGTTATAATGTAGTACTCGGAATTATTGGAGTCAATCGTACTCACATAGGAAACACAAGTTATAAATATGGGTAATATTCGCAAGGTTTGGGTTTTTTTTCTTCAAAACTCTAGATTGTTATGAGACGATATGTTATATGTTTCCATTAAAACATAAACGAAGAAATTATTGAGATGCCATACCGCTCATAATTATGCTCGGCATTTTTTGAGTTTTTGAGTCTCTCTCTAATCTAAATATTTTACAGGATAAAATACACTCTTCCATAAAATTATTAGCTTGGATAAATTTACTTGAAAGGTGCTTAAATGCATTAGACCAGTGAACAGGAAATTTATTGCGATGAAAAGAGTAACTGACAAATTTTATAATACCTTCAAATATGTGAAATTTTTGTCATTAGAATATAAAGAGGATACTGCTACATAGTAAGCAGTTTAGAGTGTTAATAGTACGAGTTAAATTAATTAAAATTTTACCTTCGAAGTTGCCTTAAGCTCAAGCATTACAATGTGGGCATCACCAATTATTAGTTTGCTTAACAAAGTGAAGAGCGCAAAAATTGAATTATTACACAAGCCATCACTAAAAAACTCACGCCTCACATTGGTCATTGTCTCATGTTCTGTACGCAACACACAAAGCACAACACCCAAAAACTGAAGTACGCAAAAACTACAAAAAACTTTATTAACGTCATTTAAAACTACAAGTATAGCATTAAAATTATGATGTATGTGGAAAAAACACTAAAGCTTAAGAGGCAACCCACAACATTGTGTGCAGATAGCTGGTAACGCCCATACCGGACGTGTCCTCCTATCACGACTCCACCTCCACATCGTCAACCACATTCACTTTCAACTGTTTAATTGAACGTTGCGTTGACTCGAAGGCGCTTATGACGTTGTGCGCAGTTCCTCCGAGGTGGCTTGAAATGAACGCGGTCGATTACCGTTGACAGCAGTAACACTTGCCACTTCATTGGCCCCGCTCGTCGTCAAGTGATAGTCCCGAGGCGGCGTAAACGGACGCACAAAATGTCGCCAGTGGTTGTGGTGGTGATGGTGATGATAGTGATTATGATGACTGCCACCAGTGGCTTTCGCTGGGCTACTATTGGGTTCGAATTTTGGGCGTGGTATGCGCAATTGTTTGATTTCAGTTAGATATGATTCCATTGTGTATGTGTATTAGCACCTCTTTGTACTGCGTTGGTTGGGGATTCTTGCTGCTAGTACGAACTGCAAAGAAAAAAAAACATTACGTTTGAGTGATTTCAAACAAGTTGCGGTTAAATAAGTGAAATGATTATATCAGTCAGCAAACTACACACTCACAACCAAAGCAACAACTCTGACAACAATTTGATAACATGATACACATACGCGCGTCCAATTTACATCAAACCACAAGATGCAAAAAAAAAGTAGTGAAATAAATAAATAGTTTGAAAAGCCATGAAAAACTAGCAACCACAAGTTGAAAAACTAAAGTGAAAGTTATTTTTCTTGTTTGTCTGTATGTAAACTGGCAAGTTGGGAAAAACAAAAACGTTATTTTTCTTTTATTTATTATTTATTAATAATTTTTTTCTTATTTTTATTTTTTTGTTGCTCTACCGTAGCTGCACAATGAAATTGGCAAAAATTTAAAATCTATTGAACCCCGTATCTGTCCGTGCGCTAGTATCGACCATCAACATTAACCGGAAAGACAAGAAAATTGCAATAATTTCCGCAGTCAACGCCGAGTAGAATTGATTCACTCGATGACTTGTACTTCGACGCTGACTTCGATTCGTCTGTATTCGCTTGACTGCAGCGTCTACGTTTACGTCTCGCTTTTTCGGGTTGCAAATAATTTTCCAGCTTTCTTGTTTCATTATCGACGTCCATGCTCTACCTGCGTGTCTGATTCATTTTATTTTATTTTTTTTGTAAAATTTTTAAGGTTTTACTTTTGTGCCGTCGCTTTTCATTTCAATTGTCAAACAAGTTCAATGTTGCTTCCTTTGAACGGATAATCTGAAGCGTTAGTTGGTATAAAAGGCATTTTTACGCTTTTTTGATTGCATGATTTTATTATATTGCGGTTATTTCCAGCACTTTTCAAGAGAAGAATATAGAAAGAGTGAAAAACAGACATTTTGGCATGTTGATGAACTTCTAAATGACTTCTAAATAAGATTTGGAAGAAACCTTCCTTCTAGATTGCAACAGTTAGTATTTTAGCTCAAATTATTAGATATTTTTAAAAGGAAAATTTCAACATTTGTTTAGACAATATACATATTAGGTGTTTTTAAAAGGATCCGCGTTTTTTATAACTAGATGGTATTGATACTGTCATGCGAACGAATGTTTGAAAGGTGAATTTTCATTTTTTGTGAAGGCAGTCCTGTAAGCCGTCGCTCGTGTAAAAAGTTATATTGGTTTACAAATGAGTAAAATACCTGAGATAAATATTATATCTATATCTGTCTGTCTGTGTGCCGTTCGACCGATTTTGATGGAAATTCTAGAGTAGCCTGTCGAGTAATCCTGTGAGGTTTGGTGCGTTGCTATACCACAAAAGGCAGTGAAAAAAAAAAATAAATAAATATAGTTTGTCTTTGAAAAGTATTTTAAATTCGAAATCGAAAGTTTAGTGCGCAATATTCGGCGTTCACTAAACACATTTTATTCAATGTAATGAAACTGGTTTGGTGATATGAAAACTGATGATCAATGTGGTTCATGCGACCATACTCAAAGGAAAATTCAAAGGCGACGAAGTTCTCATTCTCATCGCTTCAATAAAAAAAATTTCTTGCAAACATTTCTTGATTTTTACACTTTTATTGAATTTTCATTGCCTTTGCTAATACAGGAAAGGGCAGAACAAAGTCTGCCGGACTACGCTAGTATTAAATATTAATAGATTACATAGGTTATATATTATAAATTTAATGATGAATTTAAGTTCATTGGCTTTACCTCTCAGCAATTTCAAGTACTAATCATTGGCCTTTTCATACAGCATATATATTTTTATATATTTATATAAATATATATTCTTTTATATTTTTCAAAATCAAACTTTTTATAACTACTTATTTGTGGTCGATATTTAGTCGGTATCGATAACTTTATAACTCTTAACTCTGTCAAGAGGACGCATCTCATGGTAGTAGATTTCAGTAGAGAATCTTTACTGACAAATAGTGCAAATGTTGCTTCACTACTTCTTTGACTTGCAATACCCCTTTATCGTCGTAGTAATCTTAAAAACTGAATTGTTAGCTTCCAAATAATAACCGCAGTTGATTAATCCAGTGAACAGTTAAGAATTAATAATTTAAAGAAAGACTTTCAACACTTTAATTCGACACGAAAAAGACTAACTTCCTCTCTTGAATATATTAGAATCCTTCGCTAAATTAATAAACTGGCTTGATCACTCGTCAATGACATCGCTAATCTTATCTCTACTCTACAAATGCACTATTTAAAATCCTTAACCTTTTTACAATCCATATACATTGGTTTCTTTTTTAAAGCCATCTTCCTTTCCTTTTTTCTCGGTTAGTTTTTTCACACTTGCGCCAAAACAAGCAAACTTGTAAAAAAGACTGACTTTCCAACATCTCGCAGGTTACGTCAATCTGGCTATCAAGTGAAGCTCTCCAAGAAGTAGCCGACTATCTCTCATCTCCAGACTGTAGTCGAAATCCCTGCTTCCTGTTGGCGCTTATACAAGTCTGACTGACACCATTTGGACGGCAAACCGACGAACCGACCAGCCGCAAACAAACCAGACAAGTTTCTGTGTACTTCTTTCTTGTGTCTCTGTTCTTGCTTCTTCTTTGTCATTTAAAGTTATCTTGAAAATGTATTTATAAAACAGGCACAGAGTGACTTGGACGGTGTGTGAAAAAGGTTGACGCGGAGGAAAAGAAGATGGGATATAAAGAATGAAACGCGTTTTGTCGCTTAACTCTTTTGGCCAACATTTGTGTGGCAGTCATACACTCACTTTTTAAAATTACAACCAGGTTTGAGAAGGACGGACAATCTGTGTTGTTTTCTGTTGTTATCTACCTTCTCTTTCCCGTTCTCTGGGGGACCATCTTTCTACAATGCTCGAATCTAAAGTGGGTCATTAGAGAAACGTACTATATACGGTTTGAGTACAAGAACAAGAGTACAAGTCCAGCCAAACAAATGGAAAGTAAATGTTGTTGTTGTTATTATTGTTGCAGTGTTTTATGTGCATAAATAAATCATTTTGATGGGCTGCCGGTAAAGTCGATCGCTCACTCGCAAACTCACTCGTTTAAGCAATTGGCGCACATGCGCAATATCAACCGAATACAAATCACGTCTTAAATTTAAAGCAATTTTGTTCGCCACATGAAAGAAACAACAACAATGAAAAAGAGTGTGAAAAACACATCACTCATAAGAAAAAAAACCTTTGCGTTTGCGCAATTAGCAGTTAAGGTTCAAGTAAACCTGAGAGGAGTGAAAGCAAAAATCAACATCATTGATTGCTTGCTAAGTGAAAGACGTAAAGAAATACAAGATAATGAAAAATCGAGCGCTTTTGACCTACAAAATCTATTTTTTCTTTTAATTAGGAACAGGAATCAAACTAGTCATGGTTATTACTATTGAAAGACCAGAAGAATTTTGAGACGCAATTGTAATTTGAGTCGTCATTGCTTTTCGCTCAGTAGTTAGGCCTGACAAATGCTTGCACAACAATACAATAAAGTACGAGCAAAAAAATAAATATTCATAAAAAAAAAAATATAAATTATACAACGGCAAATAGGCAAACTGGAGCAATTTGCGTATCTGATTTCAGGTATTACATATCTGCTGCCATGGCTGCTGCTATGACAAATTAAAAGCACGGTCGCCTTTGGATACTTTTGTATTTGACAGTGTCGCTCAACGAGGTCAATGACATATGGATTTATTTTCAATATGTTATACACATGTAGAAACCTTATTTTATTTTATTTATTCGTTTATTCGCTTATTTCTTTAAAATTATACTTATTTATTTATTTTTAGTTGAAGTTTATAAGCCTTTCTGATTCATTTGAAATCGATATTTTTTGACTGTGAGTCTGTTTTTTTTTATATATAAATAAGCTTGAGTAAGTGCTTGAGTTACTCATCTAATATAGCATATAATTTTTTGTTATAATAATAATCGCTCAATAACAAGCGAAGTGGCTTGCAATAAAAATAGCCAAATGTTATGTTTATCTCAGGGAATGTTCAACGTTTACTTATTTTAAAGCTTTCTAATGTTAAATGTGTCACCTTAGAAATTCTGAATCATTCATAGGTTCTGTCATTTATAAAATGTCCATTTTAGTAATGTTCGTTCTCAGCAGAAACAAAAACAAAAATAAAATAGAACAGAAAGAGAAACTCTTTTGCCAGTGGTAGTAATATGATGAAAAATATTCATTCAGCGTGAGAACCTCATAATCTGAAACGAAAATATTGAAAAAATAAAACCACTATTATGTTAGGGCCTAAATCACTAATATAGCAGCCTTTATCTAAAATGGAAATAGGAAATTATTAAATCCCGTTGATATTTTATTTTTAAGAAACTTTATAGAATTGTTGGGGGCTCTCAAGAGAAGTTTAACTGCCAATCCACATCAGAGGGAAAATAGTTGAGGCAACAAAAACAAACAATCTGAAAAGTCAATGGCTCTCGGAAATAAAAAGAACAAACAATTTTAAAATAAATTATAAAAAAAATTTTGAAATTCTTTTGTATCTTTTGCATCTGATGTATAGCAATAGTATTTTCACTATTAAACATTTTTGCAATGTGTTGATTAAGTTCTATTCTGTTTTCAAAATGAAAAGCTGTTGTCTACAATATCGAATCTATGGAGATTGAAGTGACAAATTGAAGCGTATAAAACCACACATTGCTCGAAGAAATTAAATCAGTGTTCTACGCCTAATCAAAGTTGAACGCATGAAATAGCAACATATCATTAGTATTAATGTTTAAATGGCCACGCATCGTATCGAGGAAACTAAATCTCTATGTTTTAATATTCTGAAATACTGCATAACTTCATATATAATAATTTCCTTCAAGGTTGAAACCAAGTCTAATGTTTAATATTTAGCTAAAGGTCTCTTTGTACATAATAAGTAGAGAAAAACACTTTTGGTTATCTCAACTTCTTGTTAACTCCATCTGCACTATGACTACCACTTCGATTCTCTCCAGGCCAATTTCATTCCATGCCAATCAAAGTTCGCTTCTCACACAAAACAGAAAAAGAAATTGAAACACAAACAAAAAAACAAAAATAGCAGAAAAAGTAGACCAATTAAAAAAAATAACAACTTCTTGGGAAAAATACACAAAAATCAGTTGGAGCAAGAATAACTAAAAAACTCAAAATGAAATTATAAACGAAAAATTAGCACGTAGCGCACGTTCATCACTAGGTACGAACATCAGAAGCAAAATTTTTTTTAGCAGTTACTTTTTGAGCAATTACTCTTTTTGACTGGCGCACGTAATTTTAATCAAAACACATGAACTGCGAGCTTCTTGAGCTAAAATCAAGTTAAAACTTATTTCGAAACCATCAAGAGCAGCATTGCACACATGAAATACGAACCAGAAGTTAATTAAATGCAAACAAAGAGCTGCACAGCGCAATACCAGAGTATCGCAAAATTGTGGTGTTGCTGCTGAGAGGTACTCGTACTAAACTGTGGCAGATAAATGTTTGGGCGAAGGGGATAGCAGAAAGCTTGGAAAAGCACTTGAACACATGCGAGTGTTACTAAAATCAAAAACAAAAAAAATCATACACCAGCAGATTGCGCGATAATATTGCAACAAAAGCGGCAAAAAAAATAAGTGCTTCGTATAGATACGCAGTTGGACAGGGCGATATGATGAACGGATGTATATTTAGACATTTCAGTACCAATGTATTGTGATATAACAAAACTAAGCCGCTCATCATCATTATCATCACCACCTACGACAATAATAGCAGCAATGGCAGTGATTACGATGGCTTAAACTGTCGAAGTACTTACAAATGCAAGCGAATACAAATAGTATCTTGTGTACAATATTTTACAATTTGTATTTTCCATTATTTATTTTTTGTTTTTGTTCCAACGCTTAGCACAAATAACTGCTTCAATTTGTGTTAAACAGAGCGTGACACGTGAGATCTTATAGCTACGAATATAATGGCAACTAAATTGTCAAACGAAGGAAAACGAATCAACTAATTTCCTAATAATTTCAAAAGTACCACAAACACACACACAAGCATATATACAAAAAATATGGTTGAAAAATATATTTCCCTTACAAAATCAATTTGAATTTTATATTTTCTTGTTTTGTTTTTGTGCAATAACGATTTTTAACGCTTTATAAAACGCGTAGACTTGTTTCCTTACTTTTGGCACAATTATCCGAAGAGCAAACAATGCCAAATTTGAACTAAAGTTGGTCAAGCAAAGGCTTGTTTATAGCAGCAGTTGTTTTTGTTATTGTTGTTGTTGTATTACTTGCACTAAGCCGCCGCACTGGTTTATGGCTTACTACGTTTACAACTACTGACTGCTGACTGACTGACTACCTCACGCTATAATCAACACCGAACGACTAACTGACGCTTTTGTGCGTTTCGAGCCAAATGAGGCTGGCTTGGTTAGATGTCTAGCTAGCTGGCTGATTCGAATGGTGCTGCGGCTGTCGCAGCCGTTGCTGTTGCGGCCAAAAGCCGAAAGCAAAGCACACACACAGATACAGTATTTTTTCTTTAGATACTGTACTTCACGTATCTGTGTATGTATACCTTTGTGTGTCTTTCAAGTGTCTGTGTTCGTACACATTTGTGGAGTTTTATGGTTTGTTTTGGGCTTTCTATCTTTTCACTGTTACTCTACACTGCTGCTGCTTTGCGGTTACTTTACCTCTTATGACTTGGATCTGCAAACGCGGGTCGCTTTTTTTTGTTTATTCGGTCTTTCAGTTCTTCTTACAGTCTGTCGCTGAGTCTGTCAGTCGGCCTGCCTGTGCCTATAAGTTTATGTTTTTTCTGAGATTTAGCCAAGTTTAGCGCGCTTTAAGTTTGCCAACTATAAAAAATATAGCAACAACAAGCGGCAACATCTGTATCAATAAATTGCAGCAGCTGCAACAACAACAACAACAACAACAACAGCAGCAAAACAACATCAATGCGGAACAGCTCGATGATTTGACCTGTGATAAATTCGAGTTGCTTGAAATATTATTGCTCTTCATAACAGGGAGTATGCTGAAATGAAAATCAGGGCTGGCAACCGCAAACATTTTGAAAAAATTCAATTCCACGGTGTTTATGTATTTCGGAGGACTATAATGATTTCCAACAACTGTGTACAACCAAGTTCTCACTCTCAAGTTATGTTCTCATCTCACTATCTATCAGTCTGTTTTCCCAGAAGTAGTCGGCCTAACATAGGTATATGACCTTTCGATATTACTCTGTGTTTGGTTCATGAAGTAGCTCGTGATACTCCTAAATCCAGATGTGTCTACTTTTTAATCTTTTCCTCTTTTTTTTCCATAAAATTGAGTCGTTTATCAGTTGATGTGTCAGTTGCCACATAAAAAATCACGGTTACAAGTCCAGCGAAGCCTTTCAAAGCTCTCAAAGCTGAGTGACCAGAGTGATTATTAAAAGACAAATAACAGAAAATTTGAATATTGTGCCAGGAAATGATTTAATTGCGACATTTCCAGTATTTATTTATTGGCTGGTCAGGACAAACTTTGGATTTCTTTTCGACTCACCTACATATGGTATTTATAATAAGTGAGCTCCAACAAACTACATTTAACTACATTACTAACTGTAAATCTTACTACATAAGTTAAATAATAATGTGCCGCTCGGAAACCCCTAACCGTTTACACATTGACAAAGAAAGAAAAAATATATTAAAAATACACACACACCTATACCCAGAGAAAACCGTAACAAAGCATTCAACTTAGCAAAAGATATAAATTTATTGTTGTCATTTTGCTAGACGCGGATATGCCATAACTGCAATGCAAGGCAATACACATGAAATAACAAAATATACTTTTTATATAATGAACCTAAGAAAACAGACGCAAACAGAAGCGATAATAATTTCGAAAAACAAAAGCGGCGACACTAGAAACAACCGCATTGCATTTGATTTGATTTTACGCAATGAACACAAGAACACACACACTTACTTCAGCAACAGCAACTAAGAGCAACTTGCATCTTGTATCTGCAATTGAGCGCGGCTGCTGCTGTGGCGGTTGCTTGCTGTGTGTCTGCAAAGCCGTTTAATGTGTGCCATGCAATATTTACGCCGATGTTGCAGCTTGTTTTTGACTTGGTCAACGTTGCCATTGTTGTATTTGCTGCGCTTGTGTTGTTGTTGCTTGCAGTTTATTGTGACTTTTAGTTTGATTCTTTGGGTTCTTCTTACATGCTTTTGGTTTGAAATTTCATTTGGTTTTGTTGTTGCTGGCCGTTCATTGCAGCTGCGTTCAATGCTTTTGTAATTTTTTTTGTGCTTTTTGTTTTCGTTGTCTTTATCAGACTCTTGCATGACGTAAACATTTTTGGCTTCATTTAAACTTTAAGCTTTTTGTTTGTTCGACCATTTCCTGTTGTTGTCTTTTTTAGTTGTGTTTTTTTTTCTAACTTTGATGGCCAAAGGTACATAACCGTAAACTTTGATATTGAATTTGAAAATGGGTCGACTTCATAAGGTCTTTTTGTTACTTAGCTGCCATGTTTTTTTTTTATTATGCATATTAAAGCAGCTGGGAAAAACTTTACGTTGAAATTAAATTCAATCTGAGACCTTTTTTATTATAATATATAAAATATATAATATAATATAATATAATATAATATAATATAATATAATATAATATAATATAATATAATATAATATAATATAATATAATATAATATAATATAATATAATATAATATAATATAATATAATATAATATAATATAATATAATATAATATAATATAATATAATATAATATAATATAATATAATATAATATAATATAATATAATATAATATAATACAATATAATATAATATAATATAATATAATATAATGTAATATAATATAATGTAATATAATATAATATTATATAATATATTATTATGTAATATACAAATGTTCTGGATCACATATATTAATATGTTAATAATGTCAATATTATAAACAGTACTAAGCATGTAGTATACTCACTAAAAATGAGATATTTGATATCAATAATTAAGTAAAGAAAAATCTTTCGCTAAGTGTAGGACTAATAGCTCAACTTATGTAACAAGAAACATCGACTCGATCGAAACTGCAAAACGTCGCCCACAGGCATTGAAAAATTAATGACAAAAAATGTCTTACAACATCACACACTTAATAGCAAATTAAGTATCAAATTTTATAATTAATCAATTAATTTGTGACTGTCTCGCTTTCCCTCTTTTTTTCTATATCATTTTACGCCACATTTTGTGTCTCGCCTTTGAATGCAGGAGCAGGTAAGATATAATTAAAATTAAATAAAGAAAAACCCATGCTTTATCTATTTTTAAGAGCATAACTTTAAATCGTTCTATAATGAACTGACGAATTGTCGGACCTTATTTTAAAAAATATGCATATATTTTTCTTCTATTATACTAACTGAAAATGAAAATGCTGCTTTTAACTGAACTATGAACTCTATAACGGTTAAATGAAAGCTGTTAGTTTTATGCAAATGACCCGCGTTGAAAAATTTGTCAAAATCGTTCAACAGATATTGAAGTCAACTAAGTTTAGCATAGATAGAATTAATGTAATTTGTTAGACAAGCAGTAAAACCGATCATATTCGTAAAATTTTTTGTAAATATATAGAAAAAACGCGGCAGTATGATTTAGTACAGTAATCCATATATTAAAGTAGGATTCAAGTAGTACCACATGAATACGATTTTGGTAAATCATTTACAGTCAATATCTTCCATAGAAAAGTAGCTTCATTTTCGCTATATTTACCTACTAGTTAAATAAACTAAAAAAAACTTGGTGCTCTTTTACATAACGTAGTACACGAAAGCTCCAAAACTACAAAGTTTTAGACATAGTTTAGTTAGTCTCTCTCTTTGTCTCTCTCTCTCTCTCTCTCGGATTTACTTTTTTGATTTCATAACTTATTATTTCAATTTGTATAATAAATAATATTCTAATTTTTATAATTTAATTTTTTCTCTCATACAAAACAAAAACGATCTTTTCTTCATACGTTCTGTTTCTTTTTTCTTCATTTCCTCTCTCTCCCACACACGATATCCCACAAAATGGCGCCAAAAACAATAAAAAAATAAATGGAACAATGTTCTTTTAATTTTCTTTCAATGTTTGTTTTTATTTTGTTTTTGTTTTCTCGTTTGTTCATTGTGTGCATTTCAGGGAGGCTACTTAGATGGACTGCGTTCACATTTGGGTGGTTTAACACAACGTGTCAAATCATGGTATTGGGGACGACCTCTTGTAAGTGCAATTGTATTTTTCGTTAAACAAAAACAACAACAATAACAACAAAAGAAAGTCAAATAAACAACAATACCACCAACAAAAAGGCACCACATAAAATCGCAAAAATAAAAATAAAATAACAATAAAACAAAAAAAAAACAATTTTAATAAAAAGCCATGTTTTAGATAAGAAGCGAACTGCATATAGAATTGCATTATTTAGTGTTTATTTATTTATTTATTGATATTTTTTTCTATTTTGCATTTTTTCTATCACTAGAGCACCAAGAACTTGAAAGGGTTGCAAAACGTTGACTTTACTGTACAAGTTTTTGTGTTCTATTTAAGTAGAAATTTTAAGTAATTTGTTTATCACGCCAACCTACACACACCTACGCACACACTTTCAGAACTTTACCAACATTGCTTGCTATACACTCACAAGCAAACAAACAAACACACAAACAATTACACTTTTTTTTATTAGTTACTTAAATTATTTCAAAATTCCTGTGACATTTAAAAAACTTAGCGTTATTCATTTTGTTTTTAATTAGTCTTGTTAATTGTAAAGTATTTGTCAATGTAAGTATATAAAATACGTCTTCTTCTAAATAGTCAAAAAGTAAACGGCAAATTACTCGAAAACAACAACAAAAGTCAAACAAAAAAATCCATAAATTAAAAAACTAACAACAAAAAAGCTTGAAAAATACATTTGCACATTTACGCATGAGTCACCCTGATTTTTCATTAAAACTAAAAATTAAAACGACAACAACTTCAATTTGCAATTGGTTTTCGCTCACACACACCCACAAACACAAACACAAAAATTTTGTTACGTTTTTACTTCAATTTTTACTATTATTTATAGAGGCAAAAAGTGCTGCGATTTCCGTAAGTGCTCAACTATTCGCACAGCTCTTTTTTCCTGTAAGCATTCTCACTTCACTTCACTTCCTCATCCGTAATTAGTGTATTATTTTCTTTACTGTATGAGTTTTCTTTAACAATTCCTTTAACTTTAATATTTTGTTGTACAATTGTAATTTTTCTAGATGCTGCCCTACTACACTCACCAAATTTTCGTAGTGTTTTTCTAGTCTGTAATATAATATTGAAGTTTTAGTTAGCGCTTTTCTCTATTCGAAAATAGTATGATATAGTATCGTATAAAGCAAGTATGCAGCACACTCTAAATGTGTTAGTTACATTAAAAACATGCAAGCATCCTCCTCTAGTTGCTAAATGCCGCCGTCGTTGCCGCAAGCATACAAAACATGCTCACATACATGCCTACGTAGCTACAAAGAAACAAACATACTAGTATATTCACCGACATAACTACATGCAACACATACCCACTCATTTATACAAGTACACGTGCATACAACACAATCATACAGGCCTACATATACACATATATATAGTATCGCATAGTTAGAAGAATCATAAAATAGTAAAAGAATCTAAGCCATAGATACTTTCTAAAGGTTCAGCGTTTAAATTATATTTCAAGCCGTATAACTTGAGGAATTTAAATGCGACGTTTGAAAATTAGTGGATTTTTTCCCTACGTGCTTCAAAAATTTAAGGTAAAACCTTGTATTTCAAAAAGATAGCGAATTATGCTTGTGTCACCACTGTTTCTTCAATGTTATGACAATATAAGTTTGTTACTTTATAAGTGTGCGGTATCTCCAAAGTAGCCTTACACCATTGGAGTTTCTACAACACAGTCGTTTACAGGGCACAAACATGTTTTGGAATTTAAATGGTCGCGCTTTTTCTTTGGTATCAGTTCCTTCATTGCAAAATTGTTAAATACATATATCTGTACTTCGCAGTAATTCAGAAACTTAAAGTTAAAGTAATGTGGGTGGAGTGAAGAATCTTCGGCATGGCTAGTTAGTTTGACTTTGTCAAAAGATTTACTATGATAACTCAGAAATATTCACCTTCTTTTGAAGCAGAGTACTAGGTGTCCAGCGCAGAACTTGTGACACCATTTTTATCTTTTTTCCACTTTATTAATCCCTCTTTACTTTAGCTCGATATTTTATTTCACAATTTTTTTTACTTATTTAGGAGGAAGCATAGTGCTTCAGTACCCATTAATAGCTTTGAAATTCTAAATGAAGTGAAAATTAAAAATGAAGTGTTAACTTGCTTTGATCACTGCTTCACTTATACAATATAAACGGCTTAATTACTCACACCAAGTAGTTCAATTAAGCGGGTACTTGTACTAACTTGAATCTAGTATACTTTATAATTGTAGCTCAAAAAATTAAAGCTTTTCAGGAATTTTTCGATTAAAAGATAATTAAATATCTATAAAACTAAATAAAAATAATATAGAATTAATCTTGTTAGTTCGAAGTAGCCTAAAAGAATGTTACTAAATTTTCTGCACACTTCTAACATTTCTTATATAAAGTCTCGTGTTTACGAGCTTGAACCCTTGTTAAATCGAAAAAATCGTATTAAGGATTAAGTTTTACCTATCCAAAGTTCGGATTTGCACGAGTTAGGCTTGTGTGTTTTGCTATTTATGCTCAGGTCCTGTTATGAACAGAAATTCTTCGAACAGCTCTCAGGCTTTAAAAGAGGAGCAGGCTTTATTATAGTTTTACTACCTACTTGCCTTTGTGTATAGGTACAGTATGTGTATGATATATATATTTATGAATCGGTCCATTATCTGTTAATAGGCACATGTTTCACTGTTTGGTTATGTCGGTAGTAATAAAGTAATTCTCTGTTATAACTTCATTCATTACATATATTGGAATAGCATACCTTTAGGCAGCAGTGATATTTCTTTAATGGGATCAATATATTTATCCATCGTTGAAAGCTTGAGGTAGATTCCAATCAAAACCATAAGTCTTCTTAATAAAAACCCCCGTTAAAAGTTTGTATCTTGTTTTTTATAAGTATTAAAAATAAATATCTTATTTAATTAAGAGAGTGGCTTCGATTTTGAGTCTTGCACGAATGCATTTGAACGGCAGACAAAGCCCTTGATTCGTTATGAGCAAAGCAATTTTCAACTAGCCGTCGGCCAAATTGAATAAACGGAGTTTCATTTGTAAATGACATATGTGTGCTCAGGCAACATTATGTCTTATTTCGAATGTCAACAAAATGCGAAGGAAACAAGATTTCAACGGAAGTGAGAGTAAGGGTCGTGCACGAAGTCGCTCGTATCGCTTTCGCACATGACGATTGTGTCAACAGAAGTGCTTGCCGAAGCAGCATATTTACAACTACACTCAAATTTTTGGAAACATTTCTATGGATAGAATACGATGCATTTCATTCCGTTTGATTGGTTTTTACTTCATTTGGGCTCTTTGCTTTTCTAATGTATCAACTGCGCATCACGTACAAACACAACCTTTTGGTGTCGTTTGTTTGCTTTTTTCTGACACCAAAAGAATAATGTTTCGAACATCTTTGGAAATGTGTGCTAGTGAATGCATTCGTGCAAGACTCTACTTTAATTCACTTAATTAATTCGCAACGGATTTATAATTTTTAATACTTATTTAGCTAACATACTCACTCTCTAAATGAATTAAATTTTCGTCTGTGTTACAAAATTTTATTTCAAATCAATTTCTTAAAAAAAAGGTTTAAAAAAAAAGTTTAATCACTTAAGCAAAATTCTCTTTGTCACTTCCAACAACCAAGCAATAACTACTCATAACCCATTTTTCAATCACCTTAAAAGAAATGCAAACTTCCGACTAAACAAAATCTCTATCTCTCTGTTACAATAATCAAATCTCAAGCACGAAAAAGCTTCACATTTTTCAAATGCATACTGTCTCTTAATTCAATTAATCTTTCTGAATGTTGCAATTAAAAAAAAAAAATCAAAAATGAAATGAAACTAAATTTGTTTGCAATGCATTAAAACGAATAAAACAGAATTAAAACAAAAAACAAATAACAACAAATGCAAAACAGGACATACAATTTATGAAACCAGCAAACATTCGCAATAATATATTTGAATACAAATCAATTTAAAACTCAACTCGCAAACGCAAAAAGCAATAGAAATTCTATAGACAAAAAGGGTATCAAAAACACAAGAATTCTTTGTCAAAATCACTGAAACAGACTCTTGTTAATCAATTTAGAAACACGAACAAATTTCTTATGCAAATGTTCTACTATTTCGTTTATTTTTACATATTTTTATGTACAAAACTTTATTGCCTACTACTACAAAAACACAACTCTACTGCAAAATGTTGCAATGAATTATATAAAAAAAAAAAAAAAAATTTATCAATTCGATAAACACCAAAAATATAAATAAATATTAGGAGTTGGCCACAAAACTCTCGAGAAGTTTCGATATGAAGGAAGAAGGCGGCATATTGCTGGGCGATAAAGGTGTTCGAAGGCATCAGGTGAGTTTTTTGCAACAATATTATAAAAAAAAATATGGTTTTGAAAATAAACTGAAAATCACAAAGAAGCAGAAATTCACAAAGAAACAGAAATAAAAGATTACACAGAATTCAATTCAACTTAACATTCATTGAACGATTCATTGCACTCATGTTGTACACCAATCAAAACAAAACAAGTCAAGTCAAAGTACTCATCAAAATTACTTCCATGTACAATTCATAAATTGGCCTCAGCTTGAACATACCCAAAACTAAAATATACACACTTATCACAAAATATCTAGTTTATATACCTGTCCAAGCCATTATACGTATTGTTTGGAATTTCTTTACAACATTTTATAAACTATCTTGCTCTAATATTTACACCTTACTATTTGAAGTACTTCCCTAACTAAAAATATATTTTTGGCAAAAAAACCAGTTCGTGCAATAAGCATTATTTATTTTCTCTAGTGAAAGTAGTTGAAGCGAACGAATAATTTGAGCTGGTTTGATTTAAGCTATTCGTATATCGGTGCAGATTTTCGTTTTATTTTTATTTTTTTCTTTATATACGTTTAATATATAGTACCTACAATGTATAATGTATCGTTGGCTTCTAATTCAATTTCAGTCCATGCAACGTCTGTCAGCAGAGCAAAATGGTTCAACGACTGAACAAACACATGAACACAATCCAAACGTCGTACCTGATCATAGAGGCAACTTACACATTACTGTTAAGAAAACTAAACCAATTTTAGGTATTGCTATCGAAGGTGGTGCTAACACAAAACACCCGCTCCCTAGGATAATCAATATCCACGTAAGTTAAGTCGCATAAATACTTTTTTATACTATGAAGATTTTAAAGCAGAAAATATCAAAGGAAGTAGAAATAATGGTTCCCACAGTTTGTAGGGAAGTTATAAGATCTGTAATTGTAAGTAGAATAAAATCCAAATTGCACCGCATGTGCCGTGCAAAGATATTTTAGGCACTGACGGATATTTTCAAAAGGTTTTTAACTTAAAAGTTATTGACAAAATAAACCTCTAAAACAAGAAGTTGAGAAAAAAGTATGCCTTTTTTTGTAGGTCATTCCAATGCGGTGGTCTTCAAAAATTAGTTTTATTCAATTATTCAGTTTTTCTGTATATGTATATATTGATTTTTGTTTAGGAAAATGGTGCAGCATTTGAAGCGGGTGGACTTGAAGTCGGGCAATTAATACTGGAGGTAGACGGCAATAAAGTCGAGGGTCTACATCATCAGGTAAGATTTGCTGCTGTAATACATGTATATTGACTGTCGTCTCTCAAATGAAGCTACAAAAACGTATTTTTCACTTGTCTTACTTATATTACACAGGAGGTCGCACGTCTGATTGCCGAATGCTTTGCTAATCGAGAAAAGGCTGAAATAACCTTTTTAGTTGTTGAAGCAAAAAAATCAAATTTGGAACCGAAACCAACTGCGTTAATATTCTTAGAAGCCTAACATTTGCTTGCCCTGCCGGCTAGTGACCCATTGGAACGACAAAAACTTGAGTTCCTGTATGAATGGGGAATCGATTTAACGGAAACGCCAAAACCAATGCCAACACCGATACCGCTAACGAAAGCTAAAAATCCACCGCCACTGCCACTTGACATTAAATACAACAATCAACAATACTATACACAAAGTAAACACCAACAACACACACAACAACAAGAACAACAAATCCAAAGCGATCAACGCGAATACAACCAAAAACACACAACACCAACACCGACACGTGAACAACGTCGAACACCAACACGAGAACAGCGTCAAACACCAACGCGCGAACAACAACAACGCACACAAGCACACATGACAATGACAACGACAACGACAACAACTACAACTACAACAACTACAACAACGACACCAACACGCCAACAACAACAACAACAACACCGTGAACACTCTCAACACCAACATCAACAACACCAACAACGTCAACAACAATTACGCGAGCAACGTGAGCTACGCGAACGCGAACACCAACACGGACACGGACACTATGATTACTCACACCAACACCCAACACATCACCAACACAATCGCTACACGAACAACAGCAACAAATCTCATTATAATTCCGTTTACCACTAAAGGAACAGAAAGTCTTCGCAGAAATACAATGAAGCAAAGAGGATAATCAAATCTTTTCGGATATTTTTCGTCGCAAAACAACAAAAAAACAATGCAAACAGCAAAAATTTCAACAGCAAACAGTTTAATTGTGCTATCGTCTCGTCTAACTAAACAATCAGACAAATTCAACAATAAAATTAACTTCAAAAAATAATTGCTCTATCGCACTAAAAACACACAATGCAATAAATGCGGATCACGCCTAAATGCTATAGTAGCAGAAGCAGCAGCAACAGCCAAAACAAAGCGACAACAGCAACAGCAACAGCAATAGCAATGCGCTTCATGCTTTCAACGTCAAACATACAACATCAATAGGAAGGAATAAAACCAAACGACCCAAACCAAACCAAACAAAATTGAACCGAATCGCAAAATGTACCTATACGTTCCTTCATACACATTTATAAATGTTGTTGTAAAAGCTTATCCTAGCCATTACTTACTAATCGTTTTTGTTATAACTGAGAGATACTCTTCTAAAAAAAAAAAAAAAATATATATATATATATCCCGAATACACAAGCAAGCTTAATACTTTTTAGAAGTTTTTATTGACTATTACTTCACAAATATTAAAGTGGAATCCAATGGAATTTTTAGTTCGTAGAATTGGTAAAATCAGTTTTGTCTCTAGCTTAAAGTTATTTACATATATTATAGTTTGAATATGTTTACACATCTTTTGACGACTTTAGTTTAAAGTAAACAGTGCTATTGTTTCCATTAATTTTCGAATATATTCACTGAAAATTATCGTGTCTCTTATTGATTGTTTATACTAATTAAATTTTAAAGCAGCCGAATCCTTTGGTATCTCAGAATATGTAAAAAGATAGACGAAATATAAATAACAATAATAAAGACACTGCCAGAGATTATAAAAATTAAGTTGTAGAGTTAAAAACTCAAGAAAAAAATCGTAATGAAGTCTTAAAAAAATATTTTAAAATTGAAAAGTAAAGAGTATCTCATGTTATACAAGCGACCATTCCACACTCCTCGCTATTAAATCCAGAAAACCAAAATCTCAACAAATGAAAAAACCTAGAACTCCTCCTAAATTAACTCTGCCTCCAAGTGACTAGCAAGACCGTGGTCGATTGTTGTGATTATGTACTGTGTATTGTATTCTATTATATTGTAGTCTTGTTGAGAGTACTGAAAAAGATACTTTAATTTAATTTCACGCCCTATCTGTAAAATACCACACCCGAAAATATTATGTGAAACCCATACAAAAATTTATAACAAATAAAATAGGAAGTAAACCAGAGCTTAATTAAAATAAAATAAGTAAATCAATAAATAAATAAAAACACACACACAAGAAGGAGCAAAGATAAATAAACACTCCTTAGAAAGTAGCGAGAGAGAACCACGAAAAACACGCAATAAAATTACAAAATTACAAATTCAAAGGAACACTGTAAAAAGGACAGAAAAGGATAACAAATTGCAGCTTTTGTGACTGCTTATGTAATTACAAAACAAAATTAAATAAACCCCGAAATAAATATTGTATTGTAAAAGGAAATTGTAAAAATATAAATGATATTAGTAACCAAGCAGCTACAACAACAAACTACATAAACCCACCTGAGAACATTAACAGAAGAAAAACCCAACTAATAAGAAAGAAGAAACACTAATTAAAAATTAATGCACAAAATCGGAAATCCAGCATAATTAAAAAATCGAGGAAGCAGCAAAATAAATACGGAAAATTAAATAAAACATATCCGTACAACCTGCTAAAAGCGAGCGGGCGCGTCCTGCATACTGAATGAGCAAAATTATAGAAAGAAAGCACACATAAAATAATCAATTAAATAATAACAATTAATTAAAGAACAAGCATAATTAGTACAATTATTACTGCACTGCACTTTAAACGTATTTTAAAATATTTGCAAATTGTTCTCCTCTCACAAATGGTAAACGAATTATAACGAAAAACAAAAACAAAAGCAAACATTAAACAAAAAAATTTATTAAAAAATTAAGCTTCAACTTGAAGACATTGAATTAGAAAATCAAGATGAAGAATAAGGCAAACAAACGCTTACAAAAATTGAGGTTGATTGGCATTAAGATAAAAAACCAAAAAGCGGAAGTACGTTAAACGCATGCAGAACAACACGCATAAAGCCGACAGGGCGCGATTTTACGCTAAAAACAAAACAAAACAAAACAAAACAAAAAACTTAAAAAGCAAAAATAAAAACGTTTAAGTAAAATAAATAATTATTATTGAAACTGTTGTAATATATTGTATCTAGCGTCATTTTCTAAAACAAGCTAAAAAGAAATACACTTTAATTAACAACAACACTAAACAAAAGTTCAGTTAATTTTAGAAGAACTTGAGTGGTGCAAATGCTTAAAAATATAGGTGATGTTGTTGGGACGTGTGCTTAATTACACTTAGAATATCATGAAAGTAACAAAATAACTTAGTGAACCACTTAAGTAATTATTAAGTGCATCTAAATGGCATTAACAACTGAAAAATATATAAACTTAAGTAGGTTAGAGTTAGCTATGATGACTGGCGAGCGTAACACACTTAATAGCTCATTCTGTTAACGAAAGATGGTTTCCCTTTCTCCTTCTATAACCACTTTGCAGCATCCACAAATTTCCGTATGTTGGAATGTACCACCCACATAAGTCCACAAACTACTACAAACTGTTATGTCGTGGTACCGAAGTCCCTACGGATCAGGTTATGTACATAGTATGTGAAGAATTGTAATTTCCTCTTCTTTGCTCCTACACTTCTTGAAGAATTTTGGATTTACCTACCATTTCGTCCAGATTATTTTACAGTATTGCTTTTCCAACCATAGTTTATTTTGTTTGTGATACATTTGTTCGCTTATAAGAGGATTACTCATTGCCAACGCCTCCTTTCCCTGAAAGAATTCTCACGGTTGTGGTAGCTCATATACGGTATAGATTCTATTAAATCTCTTTGCTCTGCTCTCTTCGATCTGCGATAACCCGTTGCGTGACATGTGACAACTCAGTGCACTTTTAAACTAGAAGATCAATGAGTTCAGCGAATTTATTGCCTACTGATTGCCGACTGTGCACAACTATTAATGTTGGCATTTGCCATAATGTTATTGAGTAGCTATATCTTACTTATTGATCTAAAGTGGCTTTTATTGTCATTAAAGTGGTTCTGGCTACTTATGTATTATATATTCACTGCTGAAGTCGTATTTTTAGTTCTTTAATCACTTTGATGAGACTTCAAATTACTTAAGGGTTTCCTCTGGTTACTTGTAGTTACTTATAGTGTATTTTTTGAGTATTTGGACGCAATTATTAATTCCAATATTTTTAAAATATGAGTACTACTACTACTACTTATACTGCAACTAATGTGTTCTTGAGTACTTGAACACAACTGTTCTCAGACTATTTCCCTTAAGTTTTCTATTAAGAAAAAAAGAAGGAAACAGAAGATTTCAACGTTCTTCAGATCATTTTCATATACTAATATAAAAAAAATATATATTTAATTGTTGATTTTCTTATAAACAAAAAATACAAATAAATACGATAATTTCTTAACAAATTTTAGCTGCAAATCTTTTTTGGCTATTTTCCACAGTCAAGCAATTTATTATGAAAAGGCAAAAAACACTAATTTAAATCTTCGCAATGCAAAAAATTGCTATTAAATTCGCGCTAACTTTCTAAGAATTTTAGCAAATATTATTAACTTTGTATTAACCATATAGAACAAATATATAAAAAAAACTAACTAGAACGAAATAAAGAATGTGTGCATTTCTTAAACAAACAATTTTTGTTGGCTATTAATACGGTTTATTGTAATTTAGTTAACATTTTTAGCTAATATATTTGAACAAATATAGTAATAAACAAAGAAAGAAACGGTAAAACTCTTTGTAAGTTAATGTTAGTGAGACTTGAAATAAAAATTGAATTATTAGAAAAATTAAATGAATTAAAAATTGTTCGAAGAAAAATTCCAAGCTCTATTGTACTAAATATTAAAAAAATTAAGTCAAGGAAATTGGTTGAAAAGTCTACAAAAATTATAGAAAAGGGAATTTAACACCTCTTTTTATGGTGTTAAACAAATGTAAGAAAAACTAACTGAGAAACTTTGAAATGTCGCTAAAACAAACATTAAACATTTATATATAATTCATACAGAAACATTCTAAGTACTACCTTACCTGCATGTTAAACTACATAGGAACGCTTCTTTAAAAAAGGATTCAAATTCAAAAAATAGTTTAATAACAATCAACCAGAAATCTATAAAACAAAAATAATTACAAACAGTTATACTTTTAACGCTATAAATATAAAATAAATGAAAAAGGGTAAAAAGCATTTATTCACCTAAACAAAACGAAGAAAAACCACAGGAATGAAATAAGCTTATAAATATCATAAATTACAAAGAAGAAATACCAATGGCAAATAGTATCAGAGCTGTAAAAAGATTGAACTAGACTTTAAATATAACTGCTGTAGATACATGTAAAAATTAGCACAGTTTGTCTATAGAGCGAAGTCGGTACAAACTGCCCACAACTGCATAGAACTTAAAAGCAAAGAGAGCTATAGCTATATGTTCTATACAAACTTTTCAACCATGCTCACTTTAATGAATTTTCTATATTGTTTGTTACCATATACGCAGCTATAATACAAATCAAATCATTAAACAAAGAAATACGTGTGCCACCTAGTTCATAAACCTAAATAAAGAAAACAAATACAAAGATAACATTAAAAAATATACTTATATATACTTACACAAATGTGCAGCCCTATTTTTTTGCAAAAAAAAAAAAGGAAAAAAATAAATAAAACCGAAATAACTACAGAAACATATTTTTTCGAAGTTAACTCTGTTGTAGAAACTAAGGCAGAGCACCGAAAACTCTAAAAAGTCACTGAACTCAATCGATACTAGAATAACGAGCGATACTTACAGTGTGTATATACTAATATAACATATAAAGAAATCAGTGTTGGGTACTAACGACATCTTTTGGAAATCAGAGAATGCTATTTCTAATTTAAAGTATCCAAAGCCTCATTAAAATTAACTACATTTAAATTAATTGATAGATAGAATTTCATTTGAGAATTGCGTTCGTTCGAAAAATAACTTACACATTCTAACACTGAATTTGTGTAAATATTTTATCATCCTATCTTAAATACACAGAGCATTAGAAGGGAATATGTCGTCCTTTTTTCTGCAAGGTAGCGGCTTTTCTGGAAAGTCCTGTTTTTTAGTTATGACGCAATTGTTGTTAGAGTGCAATATACATTTGAGGAATGGGCACAATGCATACTGCATATATAATTCAAAACTGCCAACCGTAGATTTGTGCAATCCAGTAATCCTAGCATCTTCACATTTCCATAGTTTTTGTGTACGGACCATAGGACGTAAGATTAAATTTCACCTCGAAAGTAAGAAGGTTTGCCAATAATAATAATTATTGGTTTTTGAAGTGAAACTTCTAAGGCCGCATTGGCAGTAAACATTTACAATATTTCGGCGCCGTGACGGCTACTTCTACGACAGAGATGGAAGAAAAATATGTAAGAAAAACAGAGAAGGAATACACTGCAGAGTCTGAGTTGAATTCTGACCTCAAAACAAAGGGGATGTATTTTGCTGTTTTAATTTTCTCTTGTTCTTTGGTTCTCTTGGCAGTTAGCTTCGATAGTTTATTGTTAGTATAATTATTGTTTGTATATTATTGTTAGTATTACTATAGTTATTAGTATTATACTCTTTATTATGCTTAGTATTAGACTTTCTCCTTGTAATTTTGGCTCTTTTCTCTAGGCAGCTTCATTTATTTGTTAGTTATATACTATATACTGTGTCTCACTCAGGCCTATTGAAGTTTCACTTCTACGCACTTAGTTGCACTTAGTTGCACGCCAGATTTTTTTAAATGTGTGGATCCGACAGATTCCGACAAATGTACAGAATGTGGTGAAAATAAGTCTTCATGTTTCAGCTCTCTAGCTCAATTTCTCTAGATAATTTGCATAGTCGCACAGAAAGGCAGAGAGACATATCTAAATGAACTGATCGAGTTGATCAGGAATATATATACTTTAGTATACTGCGTGAAGAATATTAAAATAACGCCTGTATTTTACATTCAAAAAAAAAAATTTTGATTTTTGAGGTAAATTAAATTTGTTTTAAATTGTTCATTCGAAATTAAATAACTTTTAATTGGTTGGTAATTAAAAATAAATATATATATATCTATATTAAGAGCTCTGCATTATAGTAGTACCCAACACTATCAATTACTCACAGCTAAAACTAGAACACAGCTACGTACATTTAACATAGAAGCTTTGCTAAAAACAGGTGTAAAAAATATTCAGCCAACACAAAGAGTATATACACTCATGTATGAATTAGCTACTTATGTGAGACAAAGGTTGATTTTTGATAAAAACAAATCATTTTGGCTTTTTTTTTTAAGAAGCATTTATATATTAAAAAATATAAAACCCAGGACATACCATTAAACAGAAAAAGCGAGCTAAAAATAGTGCATAGTGTAACTTCAGTTGTGTAAATTGTAAAGAAGTTGAGAAAATATTAAAGAAAAATTATAAAAAATAAAAAAAATAAAGTTAGACATTTAAAGACAAAGAAAACAATTTATTAAACTAATTTTAATTGTATTTATCAGAATAAACCAAAAAGGGTTATGTATTAATACAACAACAACAAAAACGCATTAGCATAGCAATGAAAAAAATGAGTGCTGACTTAATATTATTACATTATTATTAATTAAATTAATGCAAAAAAAGTTAAAAAAAAAATTATATTACCCTTGGTATTTACATATACATAACAAATTAATAAATTGTTTTTAAAAAATGCATTTGAAGTCTTCCTTTACTCTCAGTGTATGAAATTCTTAATTGATTAGAATATGTGTTCAGATACAAACAAGTTAAACTGCCTAATTTACATCATGAGTTCGTAAACATAGGTATCTGGAGCTCACAACAGTTATACGCTAAACTTCGCAGTGATACGAACACGCGCGGATCGAAACGAGTCTATAAGAAAAATGACACAAAGAAATATACGTGATTTTTTAAGCGAGCACGATCAACAGGTGCTCAACTCGATATTCAATCCGCTTGAATTGACCACCAGCATGACACCAAATTTGATTGAACCTGAAGCAAACGCGGATCTCGTTGATTTTGAGCCTGACACGGAGAGTGTTCAACAATCGAAAACTGTGGAATTGGTTGGCGTACAGCTAGCAGAACAGGGTAAACTAGATGAAGCTTTGAAACAATTTGAAGCGGCTTTAAAAATATCAGAAAATCGTGCTTCAGTCTATAATAATCGCGCACAAGCATTACGGTTAGCCGAAAAAGATGAGGGTAAGCATGAAAATTACAAGTTGATACTGGTTGCGGGCTATAAAGCGCCCTCTGCTTGTGACTATCAGAGAAGATAAAAACGTTTTAAGCAGAATGGTCATGACTTCAATACATTTCATGACCGGAACACTGCTTTAACGACACATTTTGTAGTGCCTTTGAAACATTTCATGACCTAAACACTGCCTCATTTAATTGCTGTAACAATCTATTACAAAATTTAAACTATTATACACGTATCGAAATCTCTTCAGCTGCTCTTAATGATCTCAATAAGGCCATCGATTTGGCTAATGAACAGTTGCTAAGAACAAAATGCCATGCGCTCTGTCAACGCGGCATTTTATATCGCAAAAGTGAGAGTCTCGATGAGGCGCGTAGGGATTTCGAGGAGGCCGCCAAATTGGGCAGTAAATTCGCAAGGGAACAGGTGAGTTGTTTGCATAGTAGTGCAACAATATTTGTATTATACGTTACATATATGTATTGCATGTCTAATTATTTTCAGTTGGTGGAAATTAACCCGTTTGCAGCGTTGTGTAACCAAATGTTGCGACAAGCATTCGCATTCGATAAGTTAAAATAATCAATACACAAATTAAGTATAAAAATAATCAATAAATAAATAAATGGATACCGTCAGAATCGTAAACAAAAATAAAAATAAAACAAAAAAATATCAATTTCAGGCATATTTTTAATTCATTCATAAGTTAGACTATAACGAATTTCCACTTCGATATGATGCGATGGCCAATTTCACACACAAAATAACCATCTAATAAATAAATAAATTCCGTACCACTGCCTACAATAGCGAATTGAGAAGAGTAAATGGTTGACAACATTTCTTCAATTATTTGACGAACAGCTCATTATTTACTTATTTAGATCTGAAGGCCTCGACGCTGGTGCTCTCTCCCTATAATTAATTATAATATATTATATTATTATTATTATTATTTTTTCATAATTAGATTAAAACATTTATCGCAGTAAACTGCATAACACATTTGTCGAATTAAAAAAAATAATGACGTGAAAAATTTTTTCTTCTAAATGTATTATAGTTAATTTTAATAAGTAAAATAAATAAATACTTATTTATTTATTTATTTGTACCTAGAAATTTACAGTATTTATAATAAGTTAGTTACATGTAACGAGAACTTTATTACTGAGAAGTGCTAATTATGGTCAATGATGTTGTGTTGGATAATGCGAAAAATATGAAAGAAAAAATGGGAAAAACCCTAGAACTGAGTTAGTAGATAAAAACTTACAACTATGGGCAACCTCCAATTGAACTTACAGAAGGTGTTAGTTTAAGTAGTGCTGCCTTTTGCAATGGCTGCGAATGAATGTTTGATTTAAATTATCGGTAGGTTGCACAGTTATGAGATGGGTGAGGCTTTAAGAACTATTTAGTCGCTTAATTTTTACAATTACACTTTATACAAGATGTTTCCAATTTTTTTTGGCGTTTGATAAATACTGATGCCCTATAAAAACCAGGTTGAAAATAATTTTAAGCAGCTTATTTGGTGCTTCTTCTTCTTCTTCGTCTTCTTGGGTTTGCGCTACAAGCCGGGTTGGACCATGGCCTCAACCATTAAACTTCTCCAGTCGGCACGATATTTTTCCAGCTTCCTCCGATTGCGCACACCAAGTTATTAGAGGTCCTTCTACACTTATGTACGCCATCTCAATCGAAGGCGTCCAATGTTGCGTTGTTCCAATGGTTCGGATTGAAAGACTCTTCGGGCCGGAGCTGTATTGTCGATACGCTCTACATGGCTTAGCCTTCTATCGGAAGACGCTTGGCCAGGCTCATGCCGCCGTACAGCCCGTTAAGATCGTTATTGAGTCTTCTCCTTCAGGTGCCGTCAACGCAAACAGGACCAAAAATCGAACGCAGAACTTTTCTCTCGAAAAGACCAAGAGTTTCCACATTCGCTATCAATAGCGTCCATACCTCTTCGCCATAGAGTAGGACTGGGACGATCAGCGTGTAAAGCCAGGATTGGCCTTTCGCGATATGGCTCTATCGGCTCTCAATTGCCTCTTGAGCCCAAAGAAACAGCGATTGGCAAGAGTAATTCTGCGTTTGATTGCGTTACTGGTTTTATTGTCCCTACGTACTGCGGATCTGAGGTAGTCAAAGTCCTTGACCACCTCAAAGTTGTTGCTGCCTATTGTGACGCTCCGTCCGAGATGTCGATGTGGTGCGTCCTTCCGTGATGACAGCAAATACTTTCTTATTCCCTCGTTTACCGCTAGACCCATTTTAGCCGCCTCTGCTTCAATGCTAGCAAACGCCTCATTGACGGGGCGCTGTTTACGACCAATCACGTCAATGTCATCCGCGTAAGATAGCAGCTGAACGGACTTTTGGAAGATTGTACCTCTAGTGTTGATCTGTGAGTTTGCGCGTTGCCTTGTCTAAAGCCGTTTTTAACATTGAAAGTCTCGGAGAGCCCGTTACCGGCCTTAACGTAGTAGCGCGAATCCATCGTCATCCAACACAATCTGACGAGTTTGGTAGGGATGGCCAAACTAAACATGGCACTGTATAGCTCGTCTCTATGGACGCTGTCATATGTGGCCTTGAAATCGACAAATAGCTGGTAAGTGTCGATTTACATTTCTTGGGTCTTTTCCAGGATCTGCGGCAGTGTGAAGATCTGGTCTGTGCTTATTTTGTGCTACTTTCAGTTTATTAAAGTGGGGACTCGGCCAATCATCCCATACTACATAACATCCATACAACATAATCGGTGTAAAAATTTACTTAAATATATATGAGGACTTTTCTTTCAATGGATAGTCGAGATTTTCGATTTATAAATGGGTAAAGTGTCCATATTAGGTTTTTGACTTTTTCAATAGTTTTGTTGATTTGCAGACTAAAAGTCAATTTTTAAGGATCCGTACTTTTGGGACGTACGTACGTTTTTTTTTATAATTGTAAAATAAACAGTTTTCAATGCAAATGATTATACATATATATATATATATATATATATATATATATATATTGTATTGTAAGCAAAATAAGAATTTATAATAATTTTCAATAATATCACAATAGTTAATTTGCTACCTATCAATCTACCATCCAAATCTACAAACGTTCTTCGAAGGAAAAACAACGCTTGCCGGATCTAGCTAGTATAAGCATTAAGTATAAATAGATATACGGTCTCATATAAGCTTTTCTGAAGACATGGAATGAATTGTCTAGAAAACTTAGCCAGGTCGTTTAAAATAATTCCACTTTCATTATAAGACTTGCAAAAACTTGTCCTTAGGTTAGTTCTAAATCCCAAAGTATCATCACTTCTTAAAAACTGCAATCATATGAAACGAACTTCAGTCTGAAGAACATTCCGAAGGAACTGATTTCCACATTCCTCATAAAAGTTTTGCTCATGCGCTCCGAACTAAACTCAACTAAACACCTTTGATTTTATGGGCAATCTATGGATCTCTCTCTGCCTTTATTTTTCATAAATAAAAATTAATTAACGTTGAAACGCTTGCCCAACAACAGCAACAAAAACCGCCAACAAACAAGATCGAAGATGGCTTTGGCTCGGAGTGGCGATAAGCTTGCGGCGTATTGTGGCACAAACTCGTAGCAAGGTGCTATTCGCAAACCAGCACCTTTTGGCACGTGGTACATAACCAAGGCGCACGTTCGGTACTCTTTGTTTAGATGTGTGTGTGTGTGTTATTGTACTGGTTTCATTTGGGATCCACTGAGGGTAAGGACGAAAACCGCGCATTTAATAACTGTTAAGGGCTGCGGACGTGGGTCTGGCAGTGGCTGTGGCTGTGGCAGTGCCACAGAGATTGGCAAAGCACGTAAGGCAAATTAAAATAAACGAAAGTGGTTTTATAAGTTTTGCGGTGAATGAGTAAGTGAGAGAAACAATAAAAACGGATTTAGCAACAAGTTCTGTGTGCAGTTGTATTGCGTTTTGTGGCACGCTTCTGTAAGACAACAACAACAGCAACAAAAGAAATCTGCAGGACATATACAAAAAAATACAACATATATCTTGTACCTGTGCTGGATTGCCTTGATTCCTAAAGGCTTCAGCCGGCCAGCGAATACAACTATAAGAAAAACATAAACAGTTAACAACAGTTCCAACGTCGTGGCTGATACTTCTTCTTTTACTTCTTCGTCTTCGTCTTCTTCTACTGCTTCGCCTTACTTGGTAAGCTGAGCATTCGCCTCAAAAGGTTTTTAATAGGCGATTGCGGTCAAAAGACGCGCGTTTGCTCGTGAGAGCAGGTGCTACAATGAACGAGCGTACAAAGGACCAAATTGTTAAAAAAAAAAAAATTATAATAATAAAAAAAAAAACAAAAACAGAGGAGATCCAACGCAATGCAACAACAAATTTTAGACAAGCAGCAACTACAATAAATAAGTATCTCGGTAAGTTATATATGTTTTTTTTGCTACCACTTTTAATTCAACGCAAAGTCAAGTGAGGTCGCCAATGTAAACACAAAAAACTGCAATAGTAACAACAAAAAAGTATCTGATATCACGAGATGTAACTTTAAATGCACAGCAGTTTTGTAGCATAGCGGTTTGCGTTTGTGTATGCACCCTAACCAAGTTGGCTCGCCTACAACTACAACAGTTATCGTGCCCCTTGTTGCGCACACCAACACATATGTACATATACACAAACATTTTGATTGATCGTTGCAGCAAACATGCAGCGAACGTGGCATTAACCGTATAAAGTACGCAGTATTTTTTTTTTAAATAAATTTTCTTAAGGAAATAACTCAGCAAAGGAAGCAACGCACATACACATACATGCACAAAAATGCAACGATATCTACTTAAGTTGAAGTCTGCCTGATTCGATTGAACGCATATCCTGCGCGCCAGTTGTTGCGTGGAGCTAAAGATACATTCTACTCAACTCAACATATGTTACAATTTTGTATTTGCTTAAGAAAAGATTACATTCATTTGTTTTTTTTTTCTCTTCTGGTCTTTTATGGCACCTTAGCTAGGCACACAGCATACAAGTTCAATAGGCCACAAAAAAAATTGAAGAAATAAAAAAAATAATTAACTTTACAGTTAAAAATGCGTTGAAAAGTCAGACATATACATACGAGCACCGGAACTGTAATTTGATCAATCTTATGCCTATATTAGATGTTATCGATGTGCAGCTTCCTCTTGGCTCACACATTCAAGTGAAAAAGTTTGATTTTAAGTTAGCTTTAAGGGCAACAGCAGCAGTTACTTTTGGTTATTCACCTCTTGAACTACGAGTATCCACAACGGCGTCGGCTTCTTGTTCAACAACAGTTGCAGTTTGATCTCGCTTGCTTTGCTCGCCTCACCCTCTTGTCTTTACCCTCTTCCTTTTGTTGCTGTTGCTGTTGCTGTTGTTGTGCTGTTGTCCTGTCCTTTTGAATCTCCTGCCTGACCATGGCGTTTTTACCTGGGCGCGTGCCTGCTGTCGTCGTTGCTCTTTTCATTTTGCGTTGCTTTGTATCTGAGTGTGTCCCTCTTTGTGTGGATGTGTATCTGCGTGTGTACGTCTTTTCTGCTTTGCTTGTTTTATATTGTAGACCTTTGATCCTGTCATTGACTCTTGCGAACATATGACGCTTCTTTACTTTTTTCGACTGCATCGAGTTTTGCTATCTGGTATCTTATATTTATTTATTTATAATTTTTTTTTTTTTGCTTGCATAATATGAAAACCCCTGACGTGAGTTCATTGTTGTGGCATAAGGGGTTTTGTATATAGTGTGGTCTGCTAATAGGAAATTGATTGATTTCTTTAAATGGAATTAGTAGCAAATAGGAAAATTGACATATTCAAATTGCTCCTTTAGAGGTAAGTAGGGCTAAAAAGATATTACCAGTAACAAACAAGCCTAGCAGTTCCTACAAGTTATATATATAAAACTAAGTGGCAAAAAGCGTGTGTTTCCCTCTGCTGCCCGTAATTTTTTAACAATTTATTATTATTATTATTTTTTTAAATGTGGATAATTACCGTAGGAAGGTCGGGGCATACTTTTCTGTTTAGTTTTTAAAGGTAAATATACTTTGTTTAGTAATAAGCTTATTTAAAACAACTACAAGACCACAAGCACAAAAAGTTTTGTACGATTTTTTCGTTGTTTCTGCTATGCTTCTTCATCATTTTTGTGTTTGTATTTGTGAGTTGCTTGCAATAAGTACATGAGCGAATATTTGCTAAGGCAGTGAGTGCGCTTTTATGAGTACAGTGAGAGCGCACAGGCAGAGAGCATCAAGCAGTCAGTGAAGCACCACATACTAGAGAGGGCAAAACAACGTTTGCCGGGTTTGCTAGTGCAATATATAGACAAGTGGCATATGACTGGGCACTGTCGAATTAAGACATATATAACGAGTTCTGCGCTAGCTTAGTGGAGCTACAGCCAGTGCATGAGTCCAATATTTTCCTTTTTATCACTACAAGATGAGAACGTGATAGAAGGACCTCAGTTTTAATCATGCAGAAACCAAATTCAAATTTCTATTACTAAAATACAAAATTTGGTATCTTATATTATCACTAAGTTCGCCCAAGTTAATATCCCAAACCATTTTGGGAATGGTTATTGTTAGCATAGTTTTGGAGACGGTAGGTAGCGCTATTGTTGAGATCCAGATGGAGTACCATTTTTCTTTTTTCATGTTAATTTTGATAATAGTATTTTTTTTCAATGGTATCTTCACCACGCACGAGTTCAGTTAAAATGCTTGCAATTTCTCAACCTACTTTGTCCTTTGGCGAACTTATATTAAAAACACACCTACATTACCTAAATTAGGTGCAAAGTCACACCAAACCGATGCGACAGGCTTGTTCGCCACTCACATACCTAAATCTCTTAGGACACTAATTTAGAAGATGTGTACAAATGCGTTGACATTTATGAATTGCCAGTAAAAGATACTTGCAAAACTTCCTTTGGCTACTACAGACTACAAAAAAAATAATCTTGTAACTCACTGCCGGCCTTTAGTGCAATTTACACCTACCTAAGCAACGCAACAACGACAAAAGATGCGACATTGGCGCCGCCAGCACAAACGCGGCATGAATAGCAACTTAAATCATGCAATTATGAAGCCTTTTGTCAACTTACGAGTACACACAGCGAGTTTCGGATGATGATCGTGATGATGATGACAATGGCTTTGTGTGGCAGCGGCTGTAACAATAACAGAAACAGCAACAGCATGACAACTATGACATAAACAAAGCACAAACGCATGCAAATTAAGCCAAACTAGTGGCAGATACGACAACAAGTGAAAGATTTACTGACGTTCGACTAGCACAATGCGATGCGATGCGTTGCGCACAAAAGAAATCAGTGCCTGCCGCTTAGACAACTTCCGATAAAAGAGCAGCAGCTACTGACTGCATCTGCGGAAATATATCACAATGTTTGCGGACTGCAGATTTTTTTAGTATTTTTTTCTTTATTTTATTAGGTTGACCATAGTTTATCTCTGTTTCATGAGCATTGTTTGCTAGACAAAGTCAAAATGCTGGGTTCGTCCGCAGAACTGGGATACTCGTATCTTTAAGCCACTTTTGCAGCACAGCAGTTTGGCTGGCCAATGTGCTCTATTTTGATCGTGCAGTTGTAGTTGCTGACTGAGTTTGTGTTGGTGGCGCTGGTTATAATACATGGCTAACGCTCAGCAACGCTCGATTTGGCAATGTAAAGGGCCGCCGACGACGCCGCCGCTTATTTGCGTACGAGCAAACGTTCGATGAAACGCACACAGATAGATACAGATACACCTGGAAAGTTAGGTTTACGTTTTTTTTGTAGCCAATTCTGCTTTGTGCCCAAGTACAATCTCCCTCGGAAAACTGTAATTTGGAGTCGGCAGCTACGGCAGCGGCAGCCGCAACATTTCAATGATAAATGTCTTTTGCGAGAGCTGCGCTGTGCACTGCGATTACTTTGACTATTTCGGGTAAATTGTTTTATTGCAGTTCAATTGTGCTTGAGATGTTGTCAACCGTTGACTCCAGAGAGCGGAGCATCGTGGAGGTCCAATTCAAATGGCTCAGCGAACGACTAAACGGACGACATCAAATACTCCAGGCTCCTGTTGCCATTGCAATACTATACATACACTTTACGACGGCGATGAGCCTATTTTGGTTTGTTTATGTTTGTGTTTGTATTTCTTTAGTCGCAACTATGTATCTGCGCTTCTGCATCTGTAGCTCACTCACTGATTATAGCATTTTGTTGTTATTCGCTTGTTGCTTATGGCAGCATTTAGCGACAGTTTTCGAAAATTTGAAAAGTTAATAAATGGCTTATCTTACTTGATTGCACTCGTATTTAAAAAGGCATTGGAATATCGTCAGAGAACACGGACAGACAAAATGTGGGTTCATTGTGTCAGTCATTGGTGGTCAGTGGCAGCGGCGAAAGGATTCGAATGCATAGAGTAGTATGACAACTGTTGCTGACTTAGCTATTTTAAGCAAAGCCAATGCGAATTTCTAATGCATTGGATACATTTTCCCAAACGCAAATCTCAAATTCATTAAATTAGAGCAAAATGGGCAAGCATGTCGTACCTTAAAAGGCAATAGCTTTAAAACATTACAACTAATTGCAGTAACAAAATAGTGAAAATTAAGCAAAATGTGACACAACACGTTGCCAGATTTGTCTGCCACTACACAACTAACCAAACAAACCAAACAAACCAAACAAACCAACCAACCAACCAACCAACCAACCGACAATGACTCTCAACAACCACAACAACAACAACAATAATAAAAACAACGAGGCTAAACAATTCCGGTGCCTTATTTGTAAGCAAATTGATTGTTGCATGTTTAGGGGCGCCACCAATTGCAAGCTGCTACAACTCGTACTCAAAACTACTGTGCTACCAGCAACAGTCAAAGTGCAATTGTTGCAAATGTTATTCGCAACAAAACAAGCATTAAAGAGCGCACCAGTCAGTCCAACAAACAACCAAACAGACAGACAGACAGACAGACAGACAGACAGACAGACGGACAGGCAGCCCAGCAGAGGGACAGACAAAGTCGGAGAAGCATTCATTGAACATGCCACGCTGCGTCGTACAGCATACCAAGAAGCCAGTAGCAGCATCCGATGAGATACACGCAACAGCAAAGAAATCAATGGCAACAGCAGCATTGCGATCGTTGCAACTTGGCTCATGTGCAGCAGCACATGTTTGGCTTTGACCAAATACAAAACAAATTTCAATCTGAAAACCTCTACGCAATTAATATCAAATAAAACCGAAATAAATTCACTTTGAGATGCAAATTATTGCGATTGGATTTTTTCTCGGTTCGGAAGTCTTTAACTGAAAAATTGGTATAGTGTGGTAGACAGTCCGGGCTGCGAGTTGCAGTGAGAAAAATTGTCAAAATTTTTTGCAAAATCAACTCTGCATTTTTTTTATTTTTTAATGTGGGAGAGCTCCAATTTGGAGATTAATAAAATGCAAAACTTTGGTGACTATATACAGATATACAACTGGGAATTAAATGGGTATATTGGAGCTAAATCTATTCATTTTTATCTCTGTATCTCTTGGGATTCACCATAAGAAAAAAATAATGTAATAAACAAATACTATACTCAATCAACTCTTTCAATAAGTTTGAGTAAGTTCATTTAAATAGGATGATGTATGATGAACTATGATACTCACATAAATCACTTTTGGCTCAATCAGGATACAAGTTCGAAAGTAATTGAATTTACATTCAGTTACTGTATAACGAAAGATCAATAAGTTCAATTAATTGCAAATTTGTCATAGTCGGTAAAAACTTTAATAATGCATCGACTCTTTTGGGGGTTTTCAGGTAACTTTGCAAACTACGAATTCTTCAAATTTTTCTTATTGTGGTTCTAACAACCTGTACATAGAAATGAGTATGTTTGCTTTCTGTGATAGTATGTTTGTCTAAGTTATTTTCTTTTTATTTTTATATTTTATTTTATTATTTTATTTATAGTTTTTCATAGAATGAAACCGTTCAGATCAGAAAAAAATCTGAAAACGCCGGCTCCAAAGTGGTTCGACTTAAATTCCGGAGTAATACCGACTTAACTTCTGCTATGTGTACTGTTCGTATTTGGGTTCTTATTATTTTCGTTAACTTCAATCTGAAGCGCAATGCTTCTACAAATACTTGCTTAGTTGATTACCCAAAACCTCTGAGAAATGAAGACAAAATATATTTCTAAAAATATAGTAGTGTTCTGCAAAAATCTGCTGATTTCAATCATCCGTTTCAGCAATGACCACATGGGGTCGCAGTTACAGTAACCAGGCACAGACCAGTAACAGTGCCACCAACACGCAGTTTAGCTACTAGCCTTACCAGGCCTAAAAGCAAACAGTGACACACACACACACACACCTACAGAAAGGTTTTGAAACCTAGAGAAGTCTGGTTAAACCTAATCGTCGACGCATTTGCAACAATAATTTTATCAATTTTCGTTTATAATTGTGCGCACAGGCCAGCAGAAAGCACAAGCGGGTGGCTTCGCCTGTTAACTGGGCCCATTCCCATGTGCTCGAACGCCAAGTCATACGCAGATTCGTTGTTCGGGCGCGACTCATCGTGCGCGCGTCCAAGTGGCCAGCAGCCAATGGCTAGAAAGGAGAGAGCGGCAGGAATGAAGGCAGTTAGGTAGTCAAGTTGGCTGGGGTCGCTTGCAGCTTTCAACTGGCTGTTGTCTTAAATTAATACCGAATTGTCAACGTTAGAGTAGAAACGTTGACTGGGCTATGCTGCGATGCTCACAGTTCACAGCGGTTGCCGGAGTAGCGGAGCGCCTTGATAAGGTGCCACGCAGCTCAGGCTCAGACAGCAGCTAAGAGGCTGCTGCCGATGCTGTTGCTGACTGAGTGCCCTTGTTGCTACTACCCAGTAGCTCTTGGCCAACTTGTGGCCAACTTTAGTCATTTTTCCTTTTCTTTCTTTCTTTATTTCTATTTCTTGTACAATGAAATACATTTTGCGTTTGGCGTTGTTCCTCGTGTGCTTGGTCGTTCGGTCTAAGGTCTTCGATGGTCGTCAATTGATAGCCAGATTTGTGCAATTATCATTTTAATAATTGCCAACAATCTTCACGATATGAGCCAACGTTTGAAATTCAACTTGGTGGTTGGTTTGTTTGGTTTGCTTATTCGCTTAGTATCTTTTATACTATTTTTGGCTTTTATTTTGTGAATATCCCATTCGCCATTTACCTACGCTCTAAGAAAACGTGGCCTGTCTTGTGTGTTATGCTCATAACCAGTAGCAGTTTGCTTAAATATGTAATAAATTTATTACAGATTTTTGTCTGATTTGTTGTAGGTTAACAGAGGTTCTGGTATTTGCATTTAAGCGTCTGTCGTAGAGAGATCGCAAACGACGACGCCGCCTCAGAAGAATGCAGAACAGTGTCATCGCTGATCACCCACTGTGAGACAAATGTACAACAATTAAATTGGGCGTTTATTTTTGTGGTAGAAATATTAGTTAAGCGGTTACGTGATAAATCAAAGGATAAGTCCTGTTTAGACAGGAAGAAATAGTTGGTAAAAAGTTAGGGAACTTTTTTGAGTAGTTTAAAGAATAATTTAACTGAAAAGGGATATGCACGACTTAAAGTTATGGGAAAATAATTATAAAAATAATAAATAAAGATGCTAACATGATACTAAGGAATCCGCAATGCAGTTCTTTTACAAACAAGCATTTGAACTTGATTAAAGGCTATCGATAAGAATCAATACACAAAACCTACAGCCAAAACTGTATGAAAAGTAATTTAAACCACAAAATAAACAGACAAAAATCGGATTTGGAATGCACTCACGCATTTCAATGGCAAATATTGTAGAATTAATGTTTGAATTATTGAGAGAGTTTATACCAGAGATAGTTGCCTACATAAAGAACCTACCGAAATCCTACTTCTCTGAAACATTTAAATATTATAATATTTAACGAAGATCGTTGTGCAAATGGTAAAAAAAATCCAAGACCAAGTAACTTTTTGGCATAGAGGTATGTTATTATGTCACTAAGGTTTTTGTTTTATTATTATTATTATTATTATTATATTATTATTTAAGATCAGTTTAATTTAAATCAATTTAGTTCAAAAATAGTTAGCAAAAATAATAAAAGCAATTGGTGATCAACTTTTTAATAAATAATGCAAAAACAATTATTAATAATTAACTTCACACAAAAAAATTATATTATTTCGAAATTATTGTTGAATTATTTAACACCCTCCTCATACACGAATATTCCAATCAGTACTTAGTGAAATCCCAGATAAAGTGGTGAATACAACCGTGCAGACAAATCCACCACAGCACACAAACCCACACACAAACTCGTTTTCAAATTGACGCTAGCAACAGAAACGCCTTTGAGCAGCGCTCAGCCAATGAAGCACGAGCAAGCACAAAGCAACAAAAACAACAACAACAACAACGTGTAAAACAAACTCGCGCATGTGAAGGCATTTTCCTCACAGTGTGTTGCGGCACGTGAGCTGAAGTGTGCTGAAGTGAGCGTAAGGGAAAGACACCACGGTGAATAGATTTTAGCCAACAAATAATATAGCAACAATAACAGCAACAACAATGAAAACAATTTAAAATGTCGACAGTAAATAGTAGAGGGAAAGTTGGCAACAAGCGACTCACAAATGAGGGTGCATCGAACATACACTGGAAGCGATAATAGATGAAATTAAAGCGGTTTTATGGCGTGCTCATGCCGCCGGTTTACCTGTTAGGACTGCTCAGTACTACAAGTCTGGCATACGGTGAATCCGTTACGAAAATTTTACAGTCGGTTTTATCGCGCTTTTCCCGCTTTTCTGACTGTTCGGCATTCAACCCTCTGCGCTCTCGTGCAGAACGAGGGCGCATCTTTGATGGCTGGAGAATAAAACCAAAGAGGAAAAAAGTGCCAGTCGACATTACAATAGAAGCGTGCCAAACCATCCAAAAGCAGCCCTCATCTTGCCCATCTATTTATGCTTGATTCCCTTCTCCAACCATTGCAGTTGAGTCTTATCGCTGCGCTTGGCTGGTTTCTCTGTGCGCGCCCTGCTTGACTAACTGCTGACTTCTGCCGGACTCGTGTCAAGTCGCATGCGCTGGAATTTGGCTGATAACTTGGCATAGCTTTTGCGCTGCTTGCTCACTTTTTATAATGGCATCTGTGTACTTGTATACGAGCAAGCAAGTAGGAATATTCTTTGTGCACATGTCCTTCTTTATGTTTGGATTAACGACGCTGAAAAATATGCGCCAAAAAGACTTAAAGTAAATTTAAGTACATGCACTGCGGAAAAATTCCGTTAAAAAAGGGATATTTGTCAGCATACATATTTAGAAGCATACGGTTCTATATTTTTTTATAAAATCGTAAGCTGTGCATGGTATAACTTCAAAGAACATGAATCAAATACCTTCAATTGAAATTAATTTTCATGAAGAATCTGGTTAAAAATTTAATTATTCACCAATACAATTATTCTAAATAATTAATTAATTAATTAGCTAGAACCACTTAACATCAACAAGTACCTCGATAATTCGGAAAAGTCTAAGCAAAATAAACCTTCTTGGAAGTTTTGAAAACACCTCATATATCCAAAAAGGCAAATAGTTTGTTAGTGAATTGCTGAACGGGTGACAGCAATTTATTCTCTCTTCCGAATTTTTAATTTAATAATGTCGCTTCTATGAGATTTCCTATAATTCTTTTGATCAAAAATCGCGTACCATTATACAATTGGCCGAATTTAAATTACGAACCAAAATGATTGAGAACCAAATTTCAAGCATAGACAATGCTATGGTAGTCCAGCAAATCAAGTGAACTGAAGAATTCATTAAAGTAATTAAAAGGTTAGTTTACATATGTCATGGTGTCCATTGAATAGAATGACACCTATTCTCCCTGAAATTGTATCTCTAAACTCACTTGATTAATATCGTCATTCTTAGCTGTCAAAAGCACTTTTTCACTAAGCCATTTGTTAAAAAAAACAAAATATAAAATTATTTATAAGAAAAAATTGATCTCATTCCGGATCTCGACAATGGCGCCCCTATCCCGTCCAAAAATATTCTATCTCTCAAACTGGAACCAACTAAACACATTGCACATTTCATTGAAATCAGTTGAGTGGGTTCATACTTTAGCGTGAGCGAACATAGTGAAACGTGGGCTTTTAATGTGTAATTAATGAGATTATAAACTACTTCCTTTAAAATATGTATAATTTAGACTTATTTTTTATTATAGCTTGATATGTAGTTAAACGAACAATAAAGAAATATCTCTCATAGAAAATTCATACAACTTCATTCATATATCCTATCAAATTCGACTTTTTTTTACTAAATCAAAGAACTTTTATACTTGCTTTGATTGAAATATAAATCACAAATTAAAAGGGCAAAAAATAATTTTTAATACAGTTTAAATCCAATTATAAAAGAAAACCAAAAGTGATGCTGACTCAGCGAAAAGCGTGAATGAGACACAAAAAAAAGTAGCGTATGCGGCGCATGCGCAATGAGTGAGAAGAGTAAATAAAAGAAGTCAGTTGTGTCAAAGTACAAGCAACAACAACAACAGTTAAGAAAAACTGAATGAGCAAGCGAGTAAATGCAGCACAGCGCAGCAACAGCGATAGTAGCAACAACAAAAACAAATCAACAACAGCGAACAGCAAATGCAAGGCAAAACAAACGCCCGCTAAACTCCAGTTCGCTTCATTTATAACTGCATACCAATTAGTAGCGAACGCGTGCTGTTAACAACAAAAAATACGTCCAAAAACAACAACAGCAGCAACTGCTGAGACTGCAACTACTACCACACACTAACACCAAAAACAACAATGATCAAAGGCAACTGATAGGCATGCGGCACTCACCTCACCCAGCATAGATAACTGTCTTTCGATACCTTTGTGTGTATGTATGTTATGTGTCTGTGTGTGGGTGTGTGTGTGTATGTGTGTGTGTGTCGATTTGTCTTGACCCTTATGCGTTAAGCGATCGCTACATTGCTTATAAGAAAAGGACACTCAACAACAACAAACATAAGGGCGAAGAGCAAAGCTACAAGCTGAACGTAAAAAAACCAGAGTTACACTCACGAACACACACTCATACACAGAGTAAAGTCAGCTTACCAAAGGGAGAGACTACGACAACAAATGTTACCACTAACAACAACAGACGGCAGAGAGCTGAGCACAGCAGGCTCAGAATACGCAAACGTTCAGGCCGTTCGTGATTCGTTTAATGTATCCGTTCGGGTGCGCTTGCTCGTTTCTTCGTTTGTTCGCTCGTTCGTAGGGTCATTGGTTTACACGATTTCGGGCTAAAACTGTTTTTGAGCCACTGCTGCTGCTTCTGATGTTGCTGCTGCCACTGCACCACTGATTCTTCGTAACACACTCAATTTAGAACGCCACAATCGGCACAAGATTCAGTCAGGTGCGAAGCACCGAGCGATACAGACGTGCGTCTGAGCCAAGTTTACTAACTAAATAACTCGTTAACAGAGTATGAGGTCGTGGAACAAAATTGTGTTGTAAAAGACAATTCTCATAAAAAAAAAATTCAAAGAAAAAAATCATGAAGAAACTTATTCATTGAGAACGTATACAAAAGAGCTGAAACAATTGAGAAGCGATAAGCGCCAAGTTCGAATGAAAAATATATTCAAGAAAAGTTTAAGAATTAAGTGAAACACAGTTGAATATTGAATGAATGAATCAAAAATAAATTATTAAAATACAAACAAAATAGCAATAAAAAATGCAGTGCAAAATGAATCACTTATCGCCGCCGCCCTCGCCGCATTCACAACCAAGCCAATTGGCTGCGTTTGCTAGTCCCGCCTTGGATATCAATTTGGCCAATTCCAAAAACTGGATACAGCGTGCCTCGGCTTTCAATACCGTGATCGCCTCGGCTGCTGCACAAAAATTAAACAATGGCAGAGGTTAGTTTTGTTCAAAGTTGTAATGCTCTGTTACAATAGCGGGTAATAAACTTGAAAACTAAAGCCATAAATGTGTTATACTCGAAGAGATTGTCAGCTGACTAATAAATTTTAGACTTTCATGACATAGAAAAATATTCCGCACTTATTTGGAAATTTAAAGAAAAAAATTAAATTAATTAAAAAATTGCTAAAATTAAAATGAAGAAATGAAAGATATTTAATATTTAAAAATACATATATCTCATCATTTATGTCCCTCCCTAATTTTCACACAGATTTACCACCCTTTCTCTACAATCCTTTGCTCTATTCGAGCGCTTTGCTTTGGCCGCAATTTCTGCTCTCATCCGCCTCCGTTTTGGGTACGCCCATGACACCGACAACACCCAAATCACCTGCATCTGTGGCATATAATCGTGACTATACATTAACACCCGAGAAAGAGGATCCTACAATTAGTCCACAACATACTGTAAATGAGGATATGCCATTGAATCTGTCGCTCAAACGCACGCCTGGAAAATCTGCTAGCACCAGCACGATCAACTCCGAAACGGAAACGGAAAGCAGCGATGATGGACCGTTGATTTTGATGAGCACAACAAAAACAGCAACGCCACCGCCATTACGGGCTGTTAATTTGAAAACCACCAGCGGCAAAACCGAATCGGAGCGTACGGATGAGCGCGATCTCGATGACGATGATGTTGGCACGCCAGCGTTAAAGCGCCGCTCTCAAGGATCAATCATCTGGTCGCCAGCTAGCATGTGTGAGAAATCACTACTTGACTGTGATGACGGGGCAACATCGCGTGCCGCAGTTGATCCCATCGCACATAAATTCAAATACGAGCGACGCTCATATCAGGCACGTCTTGGTACAACCGAAGCAGTATTGCAATCGCCATTATCATCGCTGGCGGCTTCCAATGTAGTAGGTGGTGGCGCTTCTTTAACGCCCATTTCCCGTGGCGAGCCAAAAACAACGCTGACGCTGGCCTCTACTACTGCGGCGCCAAGCGATTTTGAGGCTGCACAACAACAGCTGTACGCGCATCGCAATGCCTTCATGGCAGGTTTGACAGGCAACAATTTGGAGATGTTGACGCAACATCTAAAGGCAACGACACAACGTGAATTCGAGCTGTTGCGGCAAAAGCACAAGGATTTCATACTGCAGCAACAGCAACATCAGCAGGAGAACAGCAACAGTGAAAATGTTAAGCTCGAGTATGAGGATGCTGCCGAATTTGCTTATATGCGTAATCACGAGCAGCAGCACACACAACATCAGGCGGCAACACATCGGCAGCAACATCATCAGTTGCAACAATATGCGTTGCCACCGGCGCTGCCACCGCCGCCGCAGCAGCCGCATCAACATCCTGACTCATCGTCCTCATCGATAGTCATCAGCAATGGCACAGATGTTCGTCGTTCGTCCTCATCGGCAGTGTCAGCTTCGACGACGACGACATCTTATCATGATGGCGAAGAGAAACGAGGCACGAGAAATTTTCAGGTAAGCTTAACGATTTTTTCCAAAAATTTACGCAATGTGGAAGATTTTTATAGATATACTAGCTAGAGCCGGAAAACATTGTTTTACCACCAAAGAACGTTTGCGTATTTGTTAATATTGATAGGCAACAATTGCGTGTTATTTTTGCAAATCTTCACACATTTTCTATTTTACGTACAATCTACATACATACATATAAAATCGTTTACATTTAAAACCGTGTTAGTATATGGTGAATGACAAAAAGCATAATATATTAATGTGGTAAACAAAAAGGGCATAAGTTACTTACTGCGATAAATGTTATGCGTTAATTATAAAAATAAAAAAAAGATTAGTTTTGAAGAATCTATAAAATTTGAATGAGAACTCTGTGCCTACTCTGTCTATCAGTGAGCTTTGTATATATACGTAAATCTGAAAAACCAAATTAACTTCTCCCTAGGTCACTAACTGTTTTAAAAAAGCTTCATGACGGACAGAATTATACCAATCGCCTAGTACTCTATAAGTGTTCTATTGGAAAGCCCTTTCTACCTACAAACAATAATCTCTTTCAGACACAGACTAAATCGATAAAGATACAAATAGTACCTTCAAATAATTTTTGTATATCCTTGTTTGCTCTCGCCTTGTTTGCATAGAGCCTCCACAACTTAAACCCTTTAAAAATATATAGAAAAAAATTTATGACAAATCGACTTTCAATGTTGTGGGACAAACAAATCACTCAACAAAACACTCGAAAGAAATCATATTTGTCCTGTGCTTCCCCATTAATTGCTTAATATCGTGCCTTCGATTCAATTTATTTGGGTCGCAATTGTCGCGATTCATCGGAGCTTGAGCCTGCAAACCACGACAATTTTTATAGTGCTATTAATTAATTGCATAACTCGTGAAAATATGTATTTGGACAAAGGACCACATAAAATAAATACAAATTGCGTGTTCAAACTACCGCGGTTGGTTTACTTTTTTGTCTGTGTTAATTGTTCCATATTTTTGAGGTACTGGTACTTTTCCTTTTAATTACGAATTCTATTAAATGTTCGAAATCGCTACCCACGTCCAAAAAAGGAAAAAGAAAATATTTCAATTTAGAAAAGTGGCACAGTACAAACGTAATATGGTCATAATTTTCTCTAACTGGCGTTTAGCCATCTTATGGAAATTCAATTAAGAGCGATCGAAATCGCGCAATTAGTTAATCAAACACGGGGACAGAACCGCATTCAAGGCAAAACTTCTCTCATTTGATTGAGTTTGGAAATCAGTAATATTGAATCGTAATTATTTAATTATTGAAACTCTTGAAATGCATTGAAACCCTTTGTGACCTACTCGTTGTCGTGTGACGCTCATCAAAATTAGTCGCCACATTTGCCAATCAAACAAACGATAATGCGCAGGGCACACGCCAGCGACGACTAAAAGCCTGCCTCGTATGTCATTTTATGTTAATATCAAAATATTTTCAACACCACACTCATCCTCAACCTTTTTCAACTTTTTTCACACGTTAAAGCCCAATGTCAGAAATTCAGGCCCTTTAGGCAAGTAATTCGATATGCTTGAAGGGTTTCCCGCTCCTCTCTTCACAAGCACATCTGGCAGACATGCAGGGCAGTTTTTTTTTTTAAATTTTTTTATAAATTCGGCAATAATATTTTCAAAAACAAATTTTTTTGCGTAATTTGTAAGTATTTTGAGTATGTTTACATGTGTGCTTGTAAGCACGCGTGGGTGGTCACTAAAATAAAAAAGAACGTGACTGTATTCTAAAAGGAAGACAGTTGGTTCAAGTTATCCAAAAAAAAGTTTAGTTTATATCACCAGGGTTCGGCTTAAAAAAGAGAAAATTTGTTATTTTTTCTATCACAAAAACTATGGGTACGATGTTTATATCCTGACCTGGATATGGAGAATCAATTTAAATAACTGAATTCCACTGGATGTAGATAGCATAGCTCCCCCAGCAATTTGGAGATTCAGATCATCAAAAAAGTAGTCCATCTATCTCTCCAGATTTTATTATCTGCTCCGTTATCAATTGTGAGATTAGTTGGAAACAATGCACTAGAGCGTGTCACTAGGTAAATAAACTTTTGTTTTTTCCGTGTTGATGTTTTAAATGTAAAATTAGTATATAGAACTCTGATGTCAATCGATATAGTACTGATTACAATTTTAAACTATTCTATCGAATCTTTTAGGAACTACTGAAAGTAGAAGAAAAATAAATTTGGAATAAATAATTATTTTTTTCATAAAAAACCATCATCTAATCATGGAGAAAAGGTTTAGGATATCTGCGCTCTCAAAAAAAAAAAAGTAATTTACTGAACATTCTCAATAATAGAAGTCATTGGTATTTCATCGTTCATTGTCAAGATGGAATAAGACAGCTTTTCTCAAAGCATATAGAATGAGTTTTACTGTATAAATTCTAGAGTAAAGGTCAAGGTCTAGGGACATCTCCTACCTTGAGTGGGGTCTACCTACATACAGATTGCTCTCTAAGTATATTCTCCAAAGAATTGCTCCAAGCATGAGATCTGGCTTAAATTTAATGCAATCGTCATCAAAACAAACTCAACATTTATGATGAAAGAATGGAAAAATAGAAGAGCTCTCTACAAAGTGTATTGTGTAAAAAGTCACTACGTTGAGAAATAAAATGTTTTTTTCTATCACGAAGTTATATTTTTGATGATATGTCACCCCTTCCATATGAGAATAGATAGGAATAGTCTGAGCCTTTTCCCCTCCATTGGTTAAAAAAGGTTTTTTTTTTGTCTTTTTTGATTAGAAGACGGGGCACTCCTCTAAACATGATTATTTAATTCTTGAAGCACATCTAATACTGCCTCATATTATGACTTAATAAAATAAGGTTATCGTTTTAGACATAGATCAGACCCAACTTCAAAGATCTTTGTGCTTACATTTACAACCACTGCTTTATCTGACTCATACATCAAGTCAACGCCTACAACTTGGATTTTCCTAAACAAAAAAAAAAAAAAAAAACAAAAAAAGAAGGCAAATCCAAAAAAGAATGAAACTCAACGCAATTCAATATTCGCACATGACACAACCTACTTCCGTTTTTGTTTACTAATATTTACTCACACGTAAAGCGGCAACAATTGTAACTAATTATCTACCATTGAGCGCACGTTTGCCAAAGTACACACACAAAATGAGGGGCGATCCAACATTCGACCCATCGGTCGGCCGATCACCAGCTTTACAGACTAAAAATAAATATGGAAGTAGAGCTTGAAGACAAAGCGATTTGAGTGGTAAATGCATTACACAAATAGAAACTCCCGAAAGGAAAGAAAGATGAGCACAACATGACGAGCCACTTGTATCAATTTACTTAAAGCGATGGATCTCAAACATAACACAGAATGATTGAGACCGCATGTGTAATGTTAAGCAGCTAACAAAATGTGTCGTAGCAACAAAACTGAGTCAACATGTCGCAAAGAGCATAGGAGAAATCAAACTAGCCGCATCCCAATGAAGCAATTTGTAACGTAAATCAAATAAAGGATCAGTTAACGATGATGTATACTCAGACATCATCGGTAAAACACCGCAGCTGTGTTTAATCAATATAAAAAATAAAATGAAATATTAAAGAATATATAAAAAAATATTTTTGAAGTTCATCATCAACAGTGACATGACGAGCAAAGTTAAAATATAAATGTATTTGGGTAACTGGATCCTACGAGATATAAAAAATAGAGATTTAACATTGAACAGCATTGGCCTTTTTTCTTATTGGTTTAAGAAACATTTTTATATTGCAAAAATACCAACTTATTTGCTTAGCTGTTTCTGCATTAAAAAAAATATATATTAAAATAAAAAGTATCTACACGTCTTATTTGATTTTCGTTCGCATCGCAAATTGTTATTTGAATTGTAATATTCTTTGTGTGTGGGGTTTTTCAGTGAAATTTGTGTCTCAGTATTGCAAATATTTACTTCCACACAAATCTAGTTTAATCATAAAACAAAAACTTTCAACGTCTGAAATTTAGCGCAGACAAACACTTTTCATGAGATTTATTTGCTTAATTGGGATTCTTCTGCTCGATTGGAGAAAACCCACGCAAAAAAGCTGTGTTATTTTTAGGTAGATTTAATAATGAATTTAAGTTTGCCATAAGTACATAAAAACTTTAATGACTCAGTTATTAATGACGTGTGTTTCTGATTTGTGGTTTTTTTCCTTTACAGTGTCAACAGTGCGGTAAATCGTTTAAACGTTCCTCGACCTTATCTACACATTTGCTGATACACAGCGATACACGTCCATATCCTTGCCAATACTGTGGTAAGCGTTTCCATCAAAAATCGGATATGAAGAAGCATACCTACATACATACGGGTAAGTAAGAAGAAAACAAATTTTTCTTATTTTAATCTTCAATACTTGATACAACTTTGACTGCCCCAAAGGTCTTGAAATTTGACCATACTTAGTATGGAAATTATACGATCCTGGGATATCCAACTATTATGAACAAAAGATTTGTTTTTCCAGTCCTTAGAATTGAATACATGAGTTTATATGACGCACATGCTATGTATGTGATCCTGTTATAAATAAAGTATACTCAAATTTCTGACTAAGTTTGTTACATCATAAAGTTTTAAGTACTTTAATGATGGCAAAATAAATGTTTCTGAATGTTTAGAAGCCCCGTATGAGGGCTAAAGGATCTTGAATTTTTTAGAACATATACGAATGAGCCTTAAAAACATGAGTCCAAATTTCAATTCCATAGGTCAACTAATAAGTATTTGATTTTTAATGTGTGATTGATATGGTAGATACCGCTCCTAGTGATGAGCGTTTAAATTTTCAACACTGTATAATAACGAAGAAATGTTACTTGATTTTATTAGAAGTTAAATATTTGGTATTATTTTAAAATGTCAACGAAATTGCAGTTTATTTAGAAAATAAGGGACGAAAATACAACAAAATTAAGTTTTTCATTCAAAAAACACGTTCATGTTGAGTGATTTCCACCCCTGACTATGTGAAAATCAGAAAATTTAAGCGCGAAAATTTTTATCTGATTTAATTTTACTAATTGCATAAACATCGGGAATGACGTTGACATGCAACACTGCGCAATTAACATATGCTTTTAATTGTTACACTTATTTTGTGTTTATTTGTTGTTGCTGTTTTTTTTTATTTTTATAATTATTATAATAGTTTATTGATTTTAACAATGGTTTGATTATTTCAGGTGAAAAACCACACAAGTGTACCGTTTGTTTGAAAGCCTTCAGCCAAAGTTCAAATCTGATTACGCACATGCGCAAACACACAGGCTACAAACCCTTTGGGTGTGGGCTCTGCGATCAGAGCTTCCAGCGCAAAGTTGATTTACGCCGGCATCGCGAGAGTCGCCACGATGAGAATCTGACGCTCGTCAAGATGGAAGTGAGCAGCAGCAGTTGCTGAAGATGTGTTGTAATTTCAATTAAGTTAATTGGAAATTGCTTAACATTAATTATTAGAATTGTTAGCATTACATTAAAAAAGAAACATACGCAAAGCAGTTGGCCTGAAAATGCTGTCGCTAAATGAAGCCAAAGTTCTTTTTTAGGCATTTATTGTTGTAGTATTCGAGAAGAAAACAAACCAGTGTTGCGAAGACAATGATTTTTTTATTATATATTTTAATGCTAATTTTTTAGCTTATAGTTTTATTTTTTACAACTTTTTAATTTTAAATTTACTGTAGCAAGCAAAACAAACAAATTGTACATAAGATCAGTGAAGACTTTTTAGTTTGTAAGCAATGACAGGTTTAATGTCATTTCAATAAGATTTTAGCATAATGAATTCTCCTTCCTCTTCTATCAAATATTTCTAAATTATTTTAGTGTAGACAAACACAATTTATTGGCCTTTTTTAAAACATAATGAGAGAAAAACATTCAACAGCTAATTGTACCAAAGAATAATTTATTTATTGCACAATCCAAAAAGCGAACGTAAACACATATGAAGAACTCTATGCTGTCCAAATTTTGTCTATACACTATTGTCATAAGCTAATTTAATTTAATTATATTGTTCACTTATTTTTAATAATTTATAATTTTAATTTAATTATTCTTACTTTTATTTTATAATTATTTAATGAATTTTGTAATTTATTGTTTTGGAAAATAAAGATTTCAAAAACCAATAGAGTTTTGTGTTTTAGCCTTCAAAACTAGTCGAAATCGATTTGAAGATGGGAAAGATTGTTTATTTTGGCTATTTACATATGTCGAAGTTGTAAATTTTTTCAAGCACGGATGGTTTATAATTTAATAAAGGAGAATAATAGAGCTTCATGATGCAGTACTCTTAGAATTCGGCATTTATTACAGACTGTATGATCCAGTAGTAGAGCCATAATCCTAAAACAGCAATAAACAAAATTTTGATTGTATGGCCATAAGATGCTCCTAGTATTCGCATTGGGATGGTTCCAAATATTTATTTATAAAGATTTAATATATTTATATGATGTTTATCAAAACAGATTAGACCACACATAGGACAGACCCATTATAATCCATGAAGCCCATTTAACCATGAACCTTATCTAGCGAGAATACGGATTTTAGTCAAACTTACGGAATAGAAACTGCTTTTGCGAGCCTACTATTTCTTGTATTCAGTACTCTAAGCGCATAAATATTATTCTAGCATTGGTTGCACGATATTTGTAAATCGAAAAACTCTTAACCTTCTATAGACCCTGGTCATATTACTGTTGAAGTAAAGTATAGAAACAAATAAAACATCCAGATCATTTAAAATAGACACACATTATGCAAGGACATTAACAGTTCAGTAACTGCTACGGTCTACTCCGTTGAATTGATAGAAATTTGTCAATTAAATAAGCACGAACAGTGTAAAGAATTAGATCAATCTGCAGTCTGCGGAATATACAAATCCACGAATTTTCCTCTTGCGTAAATGAAGGAAAAAGTTAATATCCACCATCTAAACAGGTTAGTTCATACAGTTGGTACACTCTTTTCGCACTGTCATAACATCACGTGCGAATGTGATAATTCCGATAATGCTATTAAACGCTCACCGACAACTTTGTCGGCACACAAGCAACACAGCCAAGTCCACTGGATTTCGCGCTTGACTCAAAAGTCCTTGAGTACTATTTCGGAATCGAACTAAACTGAATACTTTTCGATTTCCATCGTGTTGTTTGTAGTCTTTTCGATAAATTTGTAGCATGCCTATCGCCCGCCTCACTCTGGCAGTGCAATCCTTTTATGATCAACTTATGCGACAAAACTTGCGCTTTTTTCGCACATTAACTCTCTTTAATGGGTTCGTTGTCGCATCGTCGTCATCATCATTGTGAGATTTACAAGAACTTGCGTTCAATTCCCTGCACTCACTGCCAATGCAGACTTTTTCTTTAATTTTTATTTTCGGGAGTTTCGTTTGTTGCACCTGATTTTTACTGCTGCTGCGATTGATTGATCGCTCGATCAGTGGCTGGCCTTATCGTTATACACCTTTCATCGTCGATCGATAATTATTGTTAGCCGAAAACGCTGAGGCAGTTTTGTGTGATTTGTAAACTTTGTCAGTGCCCGACAGAGGACGGACAATCGGAGACGATGGTGTGCTCCAGAAATTGCAGCACTTCTTATTGTTCGATCGATTTGAGGCGCGTGCAATTAGTTTAAACTCTTATTGATTTCGCATCTTCGACTTGCCTTTGGCGCTTTACAGCCAACAGGAGCAATGCGGCTTTTTACAAAGTGCATTTTTCGGATTGCCAAACGGCTACAGATCAAAAGCGTTGCCGTGTCGAAACTTTTTCTGTCCAGTTACTTTTTCCCTTTCAGCCCCTGGTTCTACCCTAAATTCGACGCTATTCAAAAGTGCCGCATCATGTGAAAATGCATGGTAAAATAGTTCAAAATTTTCGCGTGCAAATCAGGTTTGTAAATGCTTTTCTGACAATTTGTATGTAATGTGGTTAATTATTTCTGGAGGTCGTGAGGTGCTGAAAATATATGCTTTAGAATTTAGTTTTTTTTCGTTTTATTGTAGATCTTTATTTATTAATACCAAAAACAAAATTCGCGAATGACTCCTAACATGGATTCTTCCTGAATCTACTTGCACATTCTTACATATTCTATTGTTGTATCCAGCAAACAAAGTTAACGACCTTTCAAATTGCTTTTAGTTGTAGGAGCTTCATACGATCAATGAATGCATCTGCATTTTTTCAGACAATAGCTATTATATACTCTACTCTATACTCTTATTAGAAGCACTCAATTGCGACCAATGAATGTTGTAGATTTTTCATAAGATGGCAGGACACTGATGGGCGACTAAAATCCTATGAAGCAGACAAATACATAGGCCAAAGAAGAGAAAGTTACACACCATAAGTAAGCTATAGTTCGAAAACAGCACACTCGGTCGAGCAGAAGGCGTTGAAGATGTTTACTCACTTGTTTAACTGAAAGTCTTACATGGCCAAGATCAATAAAATTAAAACGATCCTTAGCACAAAATGATGGCATCCGAAGTTGTGGTAAACGTAACTATCCATTCTCTGATAAACATATGTCTCGACTATGCAAGTCAACGACGCATGCTATTAAGCTATTTGCCGCATGCTATGAACTTCTTGGAACATCCTAATGGATGATTGAGCATTGGTTTAGACGTTATAGCCAGGTTTCGTCCCCAGTTATTATTTTGTAGAGCAAATCTGGATCGTCGTTATTATCGTTCAACAGGTTCCAAGGGATGCTCATTAAGCAGTTCTCTTGGTCAAAATGTATCAATTTGGGAACGTTTAGGACGGGGATCATCGTTAACATCATCTCGTCCTTCAAAGAAGAGTCGGCAAAGAAGAGTCGCAGTCAACATTTTAATAGCTTCTTTCAAAAACAAACTAAAAATTAAAAATGTCTGATAATGTCAACATATGTCGGGGACGATATTCGACGTCTCTTGCCTTGAGTTCATACGGAACCCAATTGCGTTGGTTTTGCACCATATCATGAGAGGGTTTGAAATTGCTGGTTGAGTCACTCAGAAGGTTTCAGCGAGATTCTTTTGAGTTTGAAATGAATACAATAACGCCTTCAACACAGCGTCTTTAAACTTTACTGGCCTCCCTTCGCGTTCTTTGTCACTGGTGTCAAAGGCCGGAACCAGTAATCACATGTTCTCCATATACTACACACAGCAATCGAAGTCCATCAGCTGCACTTTTCTCAAAATGAAACGAAAAAAGTAGTGCTTCCCGCCAATTACGTTTTGTTGGCACAACGGTTGACATGGTTAGAGCACAAAGGAAGTATGTTGTTAAAACTTTAGAGTAATGACATATACCGATTTCTGGCGGGAAATGGTGACGCTTTAACATGAATAGAGGTGCAGATCGTTCGATGTGATTTAATGTACGTTATGCCAACTTTTGTTAATCCCTCAAAACTATTTATACACTTAATACGTATTACACGAAATTTAAAAATTTCCAGAAATCCAGAGGAGTTTGAGATGAGCACATCAGAGGGTCTGAAATTTACGGCCTAAATTACGGTACTTTTTGATCTACCTAAATTAATATTTATTTAAAGAACTTCAGTACTATTTTATTTACCTCTCAATAGTAGAGGTGTGGAAAAGAAACAAATAAATACATTAGATTTATTATATATGCATCAATGTATATAAAATACAGAACAGAATAAAATATGTCAGAATAGACCCCCTGATCGACGACTTGATAGACGGCCTTAAGTTCTAATACAATTGCAGATTTAATCTAGTTTTGGAAAATCCACAAAACTCACTGTACCTGAGGTATTTTCTTAAGCAAAGTTCGAAAGGAAAAGTTTAAAGGGGTCAATTATGTAGAGATTGTACTCTAAAGACTTGAATATGAGTACATATGATAGTGTATATAGGTCATTAACCCTTTATAAAGCAGATACAAACCTACCCGTCTGTATTGAAATAAACTTCCAAGCACACACATATACATTAAAAACCATTGGATGGGACTATCAACGTACCGCGTCAGCGAGAAGAAACGTTAACACCTGAGCCCACATAATTTGTCAAGTATTACCAAAAGCCGTTTGAATTAACATTTTCAGCCCCAACTTTTTTCTGTCTTTTTGAAAACAAACAAAAAATATATATAATACGCGACATACGCGCCCACATGCGTGACATGTTAAAAAGTCAAAAATAATGTAAAGCAGAGACGATTGCATTTCAGATTACACAAAAGAACTCTAATAAGCGCAGAAGGTGTAAGAAATGCAACGAAATGAGATACAACATATTAGAATAGAAAATAGCGGTTTAAATGTGCCGACACATCCTTTCCTTCTTCCGCAGGATCTCAACATATAAGGGCGCGTTCAGTTCTACTCAACTTGAGGTTTTAATTAAGTTGAAGAAGGCGAAAAATTCTTTTTAAGCAAAGGTGCTTTGGGAGCCGCGCAGGTGACTTTCTGACTTTGGCTATTAATAAAAATAATAGTTGCAAAGGTGTAGCATAGTCCTTTTTTCTTCCTTTTCATGAGCTAAGAACAACGACGAAAAGAGAAAGACGCGCAAGCACTATCGAAAAAAAGATGTCTTAGGTCAGGACAGGACAAGACACTCAAGCGAGCGTATTCAATAAAATTAAAAAATGTTGAAGCGCTGACTGCGATGGACTGCAGGTGAATTGAATTGAAGTGAATTGAATAGCCGCGCGAGAACGTTGTAACAACTGAGCTAGAACTGAGGGCGCGCGCCTGTGTAATAACGCCAAAAAAAAGACAAAGCGAAAATGACTTCGACGACGAAGTCGTTGAACAATTTCAAAAAAAAAATAAAATAAAAATAAATAACGAAAAGGAATTTTTGTGTTGCCGCATCTACAGTGCCAACGCATTTGTTGTAAAGGATAGCGATGACTCTGACGCTGACGATGTTGATGATGATATGTAGTGCAGGACTCATGCACAAAAAGGCACCTGTAAGCACGACATCGTGATCAAGGACTGTTGTAGTTGTAATGCCACCACACAACAATCCTGAAATTGATGTTGGCGAAGTAAGCACGCAGGCTGACTACGCCAAAAGGCTCAGCCAGCAGATTCGACTCTTCAATTTTACAACGCTACTCATTTAGGTTTATGTCCTGCGCTGCTGCGGTTCGTAGTGATTCCTTATATTGCTACGCATGCGCCGCCGCACCTGCTGCTTGGCTGCTGCCGGTGGTAAATGAAACGCGAAGTAGCAGAAAAACTACGATTGCTGCATGGAACCTGGCTTGGCAGCAGACGCCAGAAATTATTGAGACTGGCTCAAAGCGCGCCCAATGTGTATAGCCGGTTTAGTTTGAAACATATGCTGTGTGGCTGGCAACAAAAAAAAAAAGACGAAAGAAATTGCGGCAGAAAATTACAGCATCTCATATGTGTACGCATGTTATGCATCTGTTACTGTATCTGTGTTGTGTTCGACACGACACGCGCAGCTTGCTGCCAATAACCAAACAACAACATTAAAAAGTACGCAAATAATTATTTTGGCCACACGTCAAAATCTGAACCACAAAAAGACTATGGCAAAAGGACACGCACAAAGAGGGCATGCCAATACACTTGTCGTAATACATACGACTCTCTAATCTCATTTTGCAAATAAAAAAATCTCCCTAAAGGAGTTGACTGCAGGCGTCATGACACAAACTGAGCTGAGCCACAAGATGACACACTTTGGCAAGGATTCGATTTTATTACGTTTTTGTTTTGCTCATGCCTGCTTTTGGTACCAACATTACACAGCGCACTTGGTTACAGCGCGCATACTACCGACTTAAGGCGGCAGCAGCTGCAGCACCTGTCGCAACATCCACTCGCACATTCACACATTACACTGCCCTGTACTGCATTGACCCAATTTTAATAGCAACAACAACAGTGGTACACCGATTGTTACTGCCAGTGTCGCTGCTACCTTTTCGACTGGTTTCTTGATGAGGTTTATTTTTGGCCGATACTCTGTTTTTGTGTGTCTACAGTTGTGTCTGTTCGTGCTATAATCCGTTAAAAATAATAAGTTATTAATAAAGTACGCATTAGATAAGTAAGTCCAGTAGCCTTATCTGTATTATATGTCTTATATGTCCTTATTTCTGGCTTTTGTCACCTGTTCGCCTGTGAGGTTTCCACTTATTATTAATTATTTTTATTCACATAATAGACGATAGTTGGAGCTAATTATTTATAACAATAAAAAATAAAATCGTCTATGCCGATGTTTTAATACACTCCACGTTTAAAGAATACGGAGGCTAAAGAATACAGAAATTCTGGATTATTAATTTTTCTCAGTTAATACATGTAGCCTTAGAATGTAAATTATTCCTATTTATTTATTTATTTTTGCAGTAAAGTCTGCATACTGGAGTGGCAAACTTAAAGAAATACAACGAAATTCATGGACCCAGCATAAACCCATTTTAATATTAATTAATATTCAAAACTAACAAAAGTCTATCAAAAATAATACACTTTACTTACCTACATAATTCAGATGAGAAGTAATAATCTGCTTATTGTCACGTTACTCCTCATCGATTGTCCATCACTTTTTCCGTTAGGCTAACACATCTCACGTTTTTTTTTCATCATCTTGTTTTACTTATTCCTCCCGAAATTACTGGAAACTATAGCCACCATATAAAAGAAATATGTTTAATGTTTATATAATTGCATTTATATTCTTTGCATATTCGAGCAGCGCCACAAAGTAGTTATCTAATTTGGGGTATACATACTACGGAAATATTCGACAGTCATAGTTACTTGGCAGGCTACACATATGTATGTTCTTATAATTTCTCTACTTTTACTCTAACAATTTGTGCCTCAGTGGCCCAGTAGAAGTGCACTATGGCTGCCGGCCGCAGACATTAGGGTTTGAACCCCACTCCTCCAACCTTCAATAGGTGGCGTTGTTGTTTCTTAGCTACACCAGATTGCACTTCTATCACCAAGGAAAAACCATTCGATTTATGTAACCAGCACAAGTCTTAAAAAAAAGTCCAAGATAGTAAAAAAAAATGAAGAGGCTTGTGGGGGCCCTCTACTCCCTAGAGGAGCGAACAAGGAATTTAAGAAACTCTAAAAAATTAAGCAATTTAAAGTTCACGCATAAATGTAAACATGAAAAATCAACTAGAGTATAAGTATCACACTTTTTTTCATTTTGTTGCATTTTTTCTGGGGTTTATCGGGCAGGCGATTAAATCGGAAACCTCAAAAATGTTGGCAGTTTAAGCTTTTGACCCCCCTTTAACTACTGGGAAGGCAGTAGTCGTAAATCTTAAGCCGTTTCGATTCAAATACAATGACCGCCATGACAAATCCAAGTCAAAGAATAAGAAGTCGATACATGGAAAGAATCAGACACAAATCTATTTAAACAGCTTAATTTGCAATCAGCAAAAAAGCAGACACAAAACAGGTAGACAAGGGTTAAACAAACTCAGGTGATAACAAGAGGAAGAATAAAAATCAATGGAAAAGGTGCAAGCAACAATTAAAATGGCAAAATCTAAACAAAATGCGACTTGGATTTTGACATGGCTTTACTGCAAAGCAGGAGAGACAGGGAGGGGCAGACAAAAGCACTGCAAAGCGAAGCCTATGAAATGCTTTTGAAACGACCAATAAGAAAAACCAATAAGAAAGCGTCGTGTTAGTTAGGTCGGTAAGAAAAGAGGAAAGGTGGCTTTTTTCCAAATATTTTATGTAGAGATTATAGACAGATTTTTTCTGTTGTGGTAGGAACTTCACTGATTGAATGACGACAACAACAATAATAACAACAACAATAACAAGAACAGACACAAGAAATTGTGGCAAGAGGAAACAGCAGACTGCAAGCCGAAAGTCATTATAAGAATTTAAGCGCACCTTTTGGTCGCCTCGATCTCGACGAAGAAAAAGAAGAAAACGGTGGTCGAGACGGAGACTGAGATGGAGACGGAGAAGATTTAACGACGCAGGACATTGAGGCTAGCGACAGGTGCGCTAAGTGTAGTCAAAGAAGTTTTATTGGAGTAAAGAGTGCGGTGGCTAAAAACGCAAAGATCTCTGTGTGGCTGGACCCGTCGTCTGCGCCTTTGGCATTGCGTCCTTACGAAGGCATCAACAACAATAACAACAACAACAGCAATCGATGTGTTCGTCAGCGTCAACTCATTGTCCTCGTGCAGCAAGGCACTCTCGTGCCAGATTCGTTGCAATAGGGAGACGCAAAATTAATTCCTTGCCATAATTTATAATTCAACAGATGACACGAGCCACGAACGACGAACGATGAACGACGAGTGAACAAGCGACTGAGCGAGTCCCAAAACAGAACACATCGTAAAAGGATTGCGTTTGCTCTTAGCTCTCGTTTGTGGCTCATTGCCGCACAAGTTGCACAAAAAAAAATTATAAGCGAACCATCACAACAACGACAACAAGACTACAAGAACAACAATAATGGCATTCAATTTTAGTGCCGTTTTGTTGTTCACTACGTTCGTTCGGCTTTATTAGTCCTGCGCCAAAGGATTAACTCGTTTCTGTACTGCGGCCGCATTAGTTTATTTAGTTGTAAATTTGGAATTCGAATCGAAGTTTTGATCAAACAGTTTGTTGAACTTTTGTCTTTGTGTGTTTGCATGTGACAATGACCTTTTTCTAAGCTGACGCGATCGCAGCGCATTTGACTCCTTTGAGCGGTTGAACTGAGCGGTGCTCTCAGAACCCTTCATTGTCTTGTGTTAGTTCAATGCGCCGCCGTCAGTTATAACTGCATTTCGCAATCTACAGTTAGCTGCACCGACTTACAGGTGGAAAATGCTCACTTGTCACAGTAATTTTTCGTATTTTGAGTTGAAATGGTGGACTTCTTTTTTTGGCTGTATAATTTGTTGTGCTCGTGAGTTGTTTATACGAGATGCATTTAAATAAATTTGCCAAGGGTGCATTCAACTTGTGAAATTTCGCCTGTGCTGCCGATTGACAAGAACAACCAAAACTTTTCGGCGATAATCACTTTGGTGGTCATTAGGGATATGTAGTGAAATATAGACAAATAATGTGCTAAAATGCACAATTTCTGTAGAAATAAATCAACAACTCCGAAGTAAACTTGCCGTTAAATAGCAATGCTGCTCAAATTCTAATGCAGCCAAAAAAGGGTGCAGGCTATTTGTAGAAATAAAGTAAACCAAACTGAATAATTTCCGTGGACATAAGTTAAGAAATGTAACTATGGATCACACTTACCGTTAAACAGAGCCCACTGTTAAATGTTATTATGTAAGATATTTATATTGCATTATTTATATTATTCACACAATTATGTTATGCAATTTACTGCATTTAATGTTAATCGCTAAAATCAAGTCGATCTTAGTGTTTCTGTTTGTCTGGGGCATATAGACCCCAACTCCATTTGACCGAAAACCACGAAAATTAGTACAATTGATGCATGTCATCATGGAGAATGTCTGTGGCTAAGTTTGGTGCGTTAGTCAAATCGATAGAATCCATTTAGTGTGTTCCAAATTTGGTGTGGAAAAAAATGTCAGTGAGGCGTCAAAATTAAAATCTTCGCAGAAAACATTTTCGTTTGCCATTTACGTATTCATTCAACACAAATCCCGAGCTGGGCAGGGTCCCTGCTAGAATCATTATAAAAAAAATAATACATAAATTTGTATTATTTTTTACTGATATCCCACGAATTTAGTAAAAAATTAGAAGTTTTATAGAAAAACTCATAAAATAAACACAAATCTTCGTGGAGCACTTCTTTATTACTACTTCTTATTACTACTACATAGTAGGCATAGTAGTACCACAAGAAATGGTACCTCCCCCCCGCATGTTTTTATCGGAGTTTTAACAGAGGTGTATAATTAGCGAAAGAAGACAAAAAGAAGTCGGCAGAAGTGATTGCTGTGTAGATGATTTCAGTGATTGCGATTTCACTGGAATGGAGTGGACGATGAACCATGCACGAGATCCCAGATTTTAACGCCAACGCAGTGTATATTCAAATCTGGTACACATGCTCACAAACAGTTGTTACGATGGAAAGGAACATGGAAATGGCACCAATGTAATCAATAGAAACCTCATCATATGGAAATCGTTAATTAATAAATATAATAATCAAATCCGGCTTGCACTAAACGAAGTCCCTTTATTATACTGGAAATACAATAAAAAATGTAAAGCTTTTATTGCCAGTGTACGCGCTTATTTATCGTCGCCGCCAGGATCAGTTCAAATATAGCAACTGTTTAGTGGAGCCGGTTTAATTTACGAAGCCTTGCGAAATCGTTTAGAAGATGACAAAGCTGCAAACTTGGTGTTTGTTAAATGTAATTTGACTCTAATTTATTTTGATTACCAAATGTACTTAATTTTGTTGTCAAATAACGAATCTTTTGCTTTATTTGGCCTCTTCCGCCTCCGTTAACCACCGCTTCCACAGAGGTTAAGCTCTAAACTTCCGCCTCCTCTAAAATGGACACTGTTTCAATCCTAGTACATAGCCCAGACTTAAGACGATGCTCTCAAACTTCGTGGTGAATGAATTTGCAGTGCCTCTAAAATGGTGCCAAAGGAAAGCGTTTAGCTATGTGGGTCTTCATTGCGTTCTTATTTTTCTTCTTCAAAGTTTCCATGCGTATAAAATATTATGTGCCTACCCATCAGAATAAGTTATTTTAAAAAAACACATTGTATAAAATAAAACATAAAGGCTTATCTTGATTTTTAATAACGTTTTACAATGATTTTACTGTATTTAATTCGCAAAATCATTAAAAAATTGAAAATAAAACAAAATAATTACACCACATAGCAACTCTGCAAGAAATATTCGGCTGACTGTGAATAGCGACTTGGTTAGCGTCGGATTTAAAAAGCGACCTACGCTTAATGCACTTATTGCGTTAAAGCGCACTGGAAAAGTGTTTACATGTGCGTTTTAAGTCGAACTTATTTTAGCTAAGCCGCTTTTAGCTGCCATATAATCGGGGTAATGAACACTTACAAATAAAGTATTCTAAGGCAATCCTATTTTAGCTAAACTGCTTTTAGCTGCCATATAAATGGAGTATATAACTGGTGATCAATATAAAAATTATTTTCGTCCGATGCAAAATTGGATGACAATGATAATGACATTGAGATACTGATAAACTCATCAACTCAACAAGCCTAGAAGGATCTCTTTAATATTGATGAAATCCAGTCGCTTAACATGGAATTGCTTAAAAAGCTAAGCAGATGTTATAGTAAGAGTGAACAATTCAACGTCATCACCCAATTAGCTGTTAAGTATTTCTAGGTCTCTAAGTAATAACTTAACTCTCTCAATGTCATGGCATGGAACTCACGTGCCGTTCAACACAAACAATCTGAACTCTTCCTGAACTCCTTAACTCCAATCAAATTTACATTTGCTTAATCTCTGAAACATGGCTAACATTTAGTGACAGACTTATATTTCCTAATTATCCTTTACCGAAAGGATCGAATTACACGCAGACTCGGTGGGGTCGCTATCGCAATTCATAACTCTTTGAAACATCAAGAAATCCCCAACATTAATACTCACTTTATAGAAAATATTTGAGTAGAACTCAGTCTATATCCACATAATACCCTAAAACTTTTTTCTGTTTGTTTTCCAGGACCATTGACTAAATGTTTAGACAGGTCTTGCAATTAAACTAACGATAAAAGTCATCTTAAAAGGTTCTTCAAAACAGACCTTCTCAAATTATCACGTATTAATGGCCACTTTGTGCTAGGTGGTGACCTCAATTGTAGAAACAGACTGTGGAACTTCAGTACACATAACTGCTGGGGTAACATTCTGCACGACCTCGCATTTATTAACAAGTTTACGATAGTATACCCTAAGGACCCTACATACATTCCAGCTAATTGTAAAGCTAAACTCTCTTTTTTGGACATGTTTGTCACAAATATTCCAAATATTCCACAAATATGATCACCTGCCTATAGTTACAAAGATAGCATTTGATATCAATATACACAGTAAAACTTTTCCGATTTACTCTAAGTGTAATTGGCAACTCTTTAAGAAAATTTTAAAGAGTCAGTTCGCAAATCGGCAATAATTTCGGGCCGAAACTTCTATGTCTGATTCCATTGATAATATTCTCTTTTTTTTTTACAACGAATGTATCCACAGCACTTGAAATTTTGGAGGCAAAGAAACTATGCATAATCCTCTATAATAAATTAACAAACTAAATAATTACTAATTACAAACACAAACTAGCAGATAATCTTTCGGACAGTGTTACTACTGACATTGTCAAATATTCGATAGGTGTATTGACTGATCTGCGCAACTCAGATGTACCTCTGATGACTACAGATGAAGTTCGAGTACTTAAAAAAAACAAATCACCAGGCACTGACAGTCTTCCCAACATGTGCATTAAAAATCTGCCAACTAGTGTCCTTCGTTATCTCGCCACTTTATTTAATGACTGTCTTCGAATCGGCTACTTCCTGTATGGTTTGAAAGTTACCAAAATCATCGCTATTTGTAAACCTGGTAAATCTCCGGAGTCACCAGACAACAGTCTATGAGCTGCATAGACTCGCTTATCAAACTTAAACAGTATGTCAAGAATAATATGCAAAATAAGAAGTCAGTTGGGCTTGTCACCCTAGATACAGGCGGCTTTTGACACAGCATGGTAGAATGGATTATTGCAAAAACTGATCACTACAAACACCCCAATTTACTTAATTAATATTATACAGAGCTACCTTACCAACCGAAAATTCTTTATTGACTTGAGCTCGAGTGTCCTGAGTATCAGTGCTGGGGTACCTCAGGGTTCGGTCTTGGGCCCAATTTTGTATAATTTATATACTCATGATCTGACTGTACTGGATAACTGTAACACATCCGTCGTTGCTTATTATACGGCTCTTTATTGCACTGGTAACAGCTTCTCTGATATATATAATACTTCAACGTTCATTGTTCTACCTTGAAATATATTACAAAAAGTGGAAAATTAAACTGAACGTTGAAAATTCCTCTGCTATTTTCTTCACTAGGAGAAGAGAGAATATTCATTTACCTAATGGTAATCTGGAAGTTAATAACAGGGACATACCCTGGACCAATAACCTTAGATATCTTGGCTGCACTTAGACAACAAACTCACATTCAAAATTCACAATGCCAAAACCCTTGACAAAATCAACAAAACCATTTGTATCCTCTATCCTTTGACTAACCGGAAGTCACAATTGTCAATATATCACAAATTGATTATTTTCAAATCTATATTTCTCCTTATTTTGCTATATGGATCTACAGTTTGAGGTGCCTCGGCCCATACACACACCAGGCGTCTGAAAAATTTCCCAAAACAAACTTCTTAAATTACTCCTTAATTTACCGTTTCACTTTTCAACAGGACTTCTATATGAAAAAGCCCATGTGTGAAATGTGCGCGAAAAATTGACTTATCAATCATTAAATATATTAATCGCAATCCTCTAATATAACACTCAATGTGTTAATAAGATTGCTTTTGTTATTTCTTGTCATACTATCTCTTAGGCTAGTCTAAGGGTTAGTATGCCAACCCTAGTTGTTAGTCAGTAGCTGTAAGTTTCATCTCATTAATAAATAAGGCTTTTTTTCTTAATAATAATAATAATAATAATAATAATAATAATAATAATAATAATAATAATAATAATAATGATAATAATAATAATAATTAATAATTAATAATAATATAGTTATTAAGTTATTGTGTAACTATTCTCTGTAAAATGTAAGTTTGTTTTTTCAAAACAACATTGTTGGAAAGAATCCTATATATTTCCCTTATTCAAAAAGGGTAGTAAGTCAGATATATCGAACTACAGAGGTATTGCCAAGCTGTGTGCAATTCCTAAGTTGTTTGAGCAGATTATCACTGATCAATTACAGTTTTATATTCGCCCATTGTTGAGTATGTCTCAGCATGGTTTTGTAAAGAACCGTTCAACGGTAACCAATCTGTTGGAATTTACCTCTATTGTCAATCACAACTTTTCGGTAGGGGTAGCCAAACTGATGTTATCTACACCGACTTCAGTAAAGCTTTCGATACTGTATCGCATGGGTTGCTCATAACCAAACTCAAAGCTTTTGGTTTCCCTTCTCCATTGATCCGATGGCTGGCATCTTACCTAGATCATCGCTCTCAAAGGGTACTTTTTAAGTCTTCAATATCTAAGTCTTTAAAGATAACATCAGGTGTTCCCCAAGGCAGTCATTTGGGGCCTTTGCTTTTCAACATATTTATTAATGATCTACCTACCGTCATCAAACACTCTCAGATTTTAATGTACGCAGATGATGTAAAACTATGTTTCCGCCTTAATAACCCTTCTCACGGGATTTACCTTCAGAGTGACATTGACTCTTTATCTCGTTGGTGTTCCAAAAACTATTTAATCCTCAATACCAATAAATGCAAAGTTATGTCCTTTTCTCGCGGAGCCCTTATTTCAAATTCTTATTACATTGACTCAAATAGTTTAGGTCGTATTTCCCAGTTTAACGACCTTGGTATTTTGATGGACCCGAAGTTGGATTTCGGTACCCACATTTCCACTTCGGTCTCTAAAGCTAGAGGTATCCTTGGCTATATTAAACGCTGGTCTAAGGAATTTGATGATCCGTATACTACCAAAGTACTATACACTTCACTAGTAAGACCTATTCTGGAGTATGCGTCTTGTGTCTGGGATCCTCAATATCAGATGTATATTGATCGTATTGAGTCGGTGCAAAAGCAATTTCTACTTTTTGCTCTCAAAAACTTGCACTGGGATCCTAATGCTTGCCTACCATCTTATCGGTGTCGTCTCAAATTGATCAACCTCCCTACCTTGTCTAGTCGTAGAACGGTCATTGGTGTAACTTTTATGTATAACCTCATTTATGGTAGTATTAACTCACCTTTCTTACTTAGAATGATTAATTTTAGTGTACCCGCACGTCCAACTAGAAACTATTCTCCTATTATTCTTCCCTTTTGTAGAGCTTCTTATTTGCAACATGATCCATTCTATGTCTTATGCAAATCTTTTAATACCCACTTTGCGTGTGCTGCTCCTCCCACCATCTTCTTATGTTATAAAAACTAAATTGTTGGCATCATTGAATTAATGCATCACTTATTTTCTATACTGTTAACCTAAATTTTTCCTCCTTGTTCAAATAGTCTATGTTATTGTAGGTATTGAATTCTAAATTTAATATTAGCTTTAGTTTAATCTTGCATGCTGATTATTTTAATGGCTGATGATGTTTTTATCTGTAGCCAAATATTTAGTACGTAGACATTAGCTTTGGTATCGCATGTTCACCAAAGAAATTAGCAATTAAGACCAGCTGAGCCCAGTCTATGTGACTGGGTGAATTTTGATGCCACCTGGGCCTGCCCCATGTGAGATCAGTGTGTGGTCATTGCGTACCTACTAAGTCGATGTAAAAAAAAAAAAAAAAAAAAAAAAAAACATATACTGGAATTAAATCACTACTAAAAAATTAAGATTTATAATTCGAGTATGAAAACTGTAAATAAGTTCTAGGTTATAACAGTCTATTAAGTGTAATAATGTTTTCTTTGCAGTAGGTACAACACTGTGTTGTTGCGTTTGCGTTGGCATGCAACAAACGGCCAGCAAATGTTCTAAGCGAACTTCATCGGTTGCCGCTGTGATTGTTCAACGGCAAGAAGCAGCACGAATATAGAACTGCACTTCGAGGTAAAGCAATAAATTGGAAAGAACGCGATAAACGCGAAGTTGATCGTGTTTTTGCTTACGCAAGCAAAAAGTTGAAAACGTGCATATGCGCAACGGGACAATTGACACACAGAATTTAAATATAAAATGAGAATAAAAGAAATCTGTCCGACGACATTTGCCGGCATTTTTCTTATCTGCCTAACTGCGTCGTCGTCAGCGTTGTTTGCAGTTGCTGCGGTGGCGGTGGCGCCGCCGTCATCTGAAGTACTGCATCATGACAACAGAATGGGGCGAGCGGCTGTGGAGTCGCTATCGGCATCCTCGTTGGACAACAAAGATGAACACAGTTTGATCGACAATAACGAGTGCGAGGACTTGCGTAAACTGTGCGCGCATCTTAAGCAAATGGACAATCTTTCGGTGCTGGAGTGCGTGAACACATTCACGTCAAGTCAGCTGGAGGCGTTGCCGGATTTGTGCCAGCACGCCATCTGGCAGCAGGAGCGTCAGTTCCAAGGTGCAGAGGAAGTGCAGCGAAAGCTGCTGCCCAGAAAATGCACCAACGAGAAGGACAAACTGAAGACATGTGTAAATGCTATCGATCTGTGGAGTTGTCTGAAAGAGCAGACGGACAAGCTGCCTCACAACAGTGCCTGTCGTGCGTACTTGCGGCGCATATACGCCGTGCTGGCTACCGATCACTCGGCCATCGGTGAGTTTTACACGGCGTGTGGTAATGAGGTGGAGCAGCTGCAGTGTGGCCGGTTAAATATTGAACGCCGGCGTATATCACAACTGGAGACAGTGCAGTGTCTGCAGGAGACTGGCTTATCTGTGCTGGGGCAGTCTTGCAAGGCGGTGATTAGCACCGTAGAAAGGCAGCGCGCTGAGGGTGAATTCTACGAAATTTGCGCCAGCGATATGGAGTCGCTGTGTCCGCAGGTGGGTGGTTAACTTTATATGCTACGAATCATGATTAATCCAACTCAATTTTAGGAGAAACCCTTTACACCCGGTGGCTTCAAATGCCTTGTAAAGCACAAAAACGATCCCGCGATGAGCACGCAGTGTGCCACCCGGATCTCACAACGTGACAATCAAATCGCGCACGATTACCGCGTCTCTCATGGACTGGCCAAGGCGTGCAAGGACGACATTAAAACTCATCACTGCCGACGTGGCGTGTCCGAAGACAAACAGGTGCGCTTAGCGCAAATATTGCTGTGCCTGGAATCGGTCGCCAAGAATGGCACAAAAATCGAGCCCGAATGTCGTGCTGAGATCAACGATCATAGACGCATGCTAATGCAGGACTATCAACTGTCGCCGGAGATACTCAGCGATTGCGCTGATGACATACCGAAGTTCTGCGCCGAGCAGAACAAACTGCAACTGGTGACGGGCACGGGAAATGGAGGTGAGATTATACACTGCCTCTTGGAACACGCGCGTAAACGCAGTCGCAATCGTCGAGTCACAGCCCAGTGTCATCGTGCTTTAGAGACGCTTGTAAAGATAACCGATGCTGGCGAAGATTGGCGAGTTGATCCTGTGCTAAGGCGTGCATGCAAGCCCGTTGTTGATGTGGCTTGTAAGGATACAGATGGCGGTGACGCGCGTGTGATGTCCTGTCTGATGGAGCATCTAGACACACCAATCATGCTGCCAGATTGCGAGGACGCGCTACTGCTCATACAATATTTTGTGGCGCGTGATTTTAAACTAGATCCACAGCTATATAAGCATTGCCGCGAGGATGCGATCAAATACTGTCGAGCTAAACGTACCTGGGACGATGTAACTGAAGCACAAATGGATCCGGAGCGTGGACCAATGATACTACCATGTCTGCATCGTATTGCATACAGCGATGATGATAAGATAGTATTACGCAAGGATTGCTTCAAGGAGGTAAAACGCGTTATGCGCCAGCGTGCTGTGTCTGTTGATCTCATGCCAGAAGTAGAAGATGCTTGCCTCTCGGATTTGGCCTTGCTCTGTTTTGATCACACCGGCAAGGGTGCAGAAATGGAATGCTTGCAAAATAATCTGGATAATTTGGAGGACTATTGCAAAAAAGTCGTGACAAAATACACAGAAGAGGAGGCAGCGAACATTGAACTAAATCCGGTCATTATGTCCGTCTGCACGGAAGCCATGGAGAAGCATTGTGACCACATTCTGAAAGGTGGCCGAGACAAAGGTGAGATTTTAGTTTTAAATATGTATGTTGTATATAATAACTGCAATCCAGGTGAAATGATGGACTGCCTTATTTCGCACAAAAACGACGCTGATCTGCGTCAGGATCTCAAATGTCGCGCTGCGATAGAACACTTTCAAATCATCTCGCTGAAGAATTACCACTTCACATACAAGTTCAAGGAAGCCTGCCGTCCATATGTGGCGCGCTATTGCGCCGCTAGCACAACCAAAAACGAAGTAGTCGCCTGCTTGAGCGAGGTAATGCGGAATGAGACAATACGCGGACAACGACACACAATACCGAAGGAGTGTCGCCAGCAAGTGAAATCGCAGCTGTACCAGCAGCGCGAGACAATCGCACTAGATCCCAAGCTGGCCAATGCATGCAAAAAAGAACTGCTTGAGCTGTGCTCCACTGAAAGTGGTCCCGGTCAGGTGAATAAAAATGCAAGTTAATTCTACCTAAATATACATGACAACACTGCCACATAACTAACACACAATAAAAGCAAATACTAAAGGAATGATTGCTAAAAAAAAAACCATTCTTCCACACAGGCTGTTGAGTGTCTCGTGCAAAACACGCCGCGTTTGGGCAATGCATGCCACCATGCCATCTTCATGGTCAAGAGATCCGAACTGGGCGACAGCGCCACGGATTATACGCTCGTGAACACCTGCAAAGAGATGACCTATAAATTTTGTGCGAAAACCGACTCAGTGCATCTGCTGGATTGCTTAAAGACGTACAAGGATGATCCAACATTTGATCCGCGTTGTCACCTCGTTGTGGTCAATCGCATGATTGAGCAGAACACCGACTTTCGCTTCAATCCGACGCTCCAATTAGCCTGCGGCAAAAATATTGACCGCTACTGTTCGAATATCGTGGCCACTGCACAGCCGAATGAGGAGCTCAACGGTCGGGTAAGTGTTGTTGGGTGCTCATTTATTTAGAATTCTATTTCGGGTCTATCTAGCTTAGCATTATTAGGGTCATCCAGAGTGGCGGTCAGCTCCTGCAGCAGATTTTGACGCACATTTAGCTGCTCATTTATACAAATGTAAGGTCCTGCTTCACTATTCATCGGTGGTACCTCTGCACCAACATAATCGACCTTGGGCACGCCGTCGATTGCGAATGAAGTCCACAAACTCACCATAGTCTTTGCCATTGCGGTATCGCGTGCATTGAGCTCGTGTGTCGAGAAGAGATATATATTCTCGTTGGAGTGATGCACACCGCCATTGAAAGGATAGTGATCGTTGCCAAGCTCATAGCCAAAGCGTGTGTGCTCTCCGTCGGCGTACTCGAAACTATAAACGTAAACGGGAGCGACGCGCTTAGCAAACAACTTCGTAGCCAAACTGATGACGGGAGATTTCATGAAGATGTCATTGGTGAGCTGAAAAGGCAACGATAAATTCTAAAATAAAGTGGAACTTGTAACGCCACTAAATCCTCACATCAAAATAGCTGGCCAATGCAAGCTTGTGCTCTCGGCTATTCAACAAATGCGGCGTGAAGAGTAGACGAGTTAGCAAATGATCCGTGAACCCTGTCGTGTCGTTTACCAAGTTGATTATGCCACGTGAGAATTCACTCACGGTGAGAGCGCTCAGATTGCCCACAACCGACTTCATTGCATCGTAGTATGCTATAATTGGATTTGATGCACAATTAGCTGATTCAAAGTTATGGAATTTGGAAACGTTACTCACAGGCCAACACAAAGGAGCCATCGTGCTTGGTGAAGCCCGTCATTAACGGAATGTTACGCTTGTACTGCTTCAACAGCTCATTGGGCTGCTGTGGCAAAATGCCTTGAAGATCACCAACAATGGGTGAAAATGACATACCACTCGTGACTTGCAGCAGCTCTTTTACATCAGCATTTACCAAACATGCGTGCAGTGCAATCTCTGCTGTCTCACAACCAATGCAACCCAAAGCACGACAAACAGCCAACGCTTGATCCCTCGGACTCTTGGCTATAGCCCAGCCTGCGAAAATCGAACCCGACTGTACAATGGCACGCCGTATGGTACCTGGCGGCGTATGCGGACTCAAGAGCAAAGCGCTGGCAACACCAGCGCCAGCGCTCTGACCGAAAATCGTAACTCGCTTAGGATCGCCGCCGAAAGTGCGAATGTGCTTCTGCACCCAATCCAGGGCCAACAAAATATCCGCAATTGGGGCATTGCCAGGCAACTGATCTGTATACGCGGCCAGCCAACCCAAAGCACCAATACGATATTGTGGTACTACAAGTACAATGTCCTGTTCGAGCAAGTACTTTGGCGGATGATCCACAGCCGAACCGTTGTAGAAGCCACCGCCATAAATGTAAAACATAACCGGCTGCTGTGCTGTAAGCTGAGAGGTAATAAAGGGAAATTAATGATGTGCTTAGGTTTGGGGCTTCCAGACTGACTAACATTTTTAGTGTAAACACAGAGATTAAGGCAATCCTCCAAATCTTCATTGAGTTGATCGCGTGTCAGTTGTGCCACTGTCGATATAACCGGACAGCGGCGTCCAAAGTCCGTTGCAGGCCATATTTGGCGCCACGGTAAACGTGCAACCGGTAGCTGAAATTATAACCATTAATCTCGTTTATCAACTTGCACCAATCAAACCAAATGGGTTAAACATGTTTCGTGTATGGAAAAGACTGTGTTGTGAATTGAAAATACGACTATATGCGGAAATTCGTACTTTTCATGTCTCGTACGTCACTACACTCTACTTAGCAAGCATTCAACACTCACCTGAAAGAAACGATAAATCTGATGGCCCGAGAAACTACCAATAATTGGTATGGAATTCCCAACAACTGTTCGGGTCTGCGTTTTATAACTACTTATCTACTCTCAGTCGACTATTTTGTACGACAACAACAATACACAGTGAACACAAACCACTACAATAGCAATAATAGAACGGATTGGGAGCAGGAAACTTTATTATAATACTAGGAATCCCACTACATATGCTGGACCTCAGATCCAAAACACAACATGCTGCCTACACTGTCCTACCAAGTACCCACACTAACTCACCTGAAAGCGTCGTTTGCCACTTGGCGATTCAGCGTATGGTATACCACGGAACTGCATATAATTTTGATGTGTCCACAGGGTTTCATCGTAATTGCCTCGCACCGTACCTTGACCAATCATTTCCACACTGACTGTGGGAAAAATTGTTTCCGCATAGCTTTGAGTTGTGATTATCAGTAGGGCGCAGAGCGTCGCAACAATCACCGCAGCGATGGTCGTCATTATGTACAAGCCGAGAGTTCGCATCAGACTGAAGTAACATTGGCCGCCACACCTGCCGACGACAACTTTTGTCGTGTTTAAATAAAGCCAACCAAACCGAAACAAATGGGATAAATGAAAACAAATTTTTCTGACAACTGATTTTGTCGGCGTCTATCGTTGTCGATGTGTGGCGATTAACTAGAACCACTAGAACCACTAGACCAAATCAGTTACGAGCCAAAACTGATAACCACTTTTTACATATTTTTTCTTTGTTATCAATTCATTTGGTAGTAAGAACATCTAATCAAAATGCAATCAAAATCGCTTATCTGGTACATTAAAATAATGTCTTCCTCCCTTCTCCCTTCACTCTTCTCTAACATAGGTCGTGCAATGCCTGAAAGACAAGTTCCGTGAGAATCGATTGGATGAGACTTGCGCACAGGCAATGATCAACATCCTTCAGGAACAGGCATTGAACTACAAACTGAATCCACTGCTCCAGAACTTTTGCAAATATGAAATTCAAGTGCTATGCAAACCGCACTACGGTGCTACGGATGAGGAGCACGGTCTGGTCGAAGAGTGTTTGAAGACAGCGTTTCTCAATCAAAAGATAATCAATCGTGAGTGCCGCGTCGAAGTGGCAACGCTCATTGCTGAAGCCAAAGCGGATATACATGTCGATCCGATATTAGAAGCGTCGTGCACTGTGGACCTGCTGCGCTACTGTACTAAAGTACAGAGCGGCAATGGGCGAAGTTAGTATTTAGAGTAAAAATTTTCTTCTCTTTTATATTAATAATCTCTATTTGCAGAGCTCAAATGCCTTCAACAACTACTGCAGGACTCCGCCGACTCACTCGAGGCGGATTGTCGTCAGAAACTGATGCGCCGCATAGAAATGTTCCGGAATGCGGACACAGTGCTTGCACTGCCGCCGGAGAACATGCAGCAGTTGGTGCAACAGGTGGTAACATCACCGGCACACAAATTCTTCCTTGTGATACTAATGACCGCAACAGGCATGGTCTTCCTTATGGGAATATTTCTAGGGCGTGCCACCAAACGCGCAATGAGCTTAAAGAATAAGTAGCAGCGTAAAATCAGCCGAGAAAGGCAAAGCAAAGCAATGACTTAATTAAACTTATGACAAAATGAATTAGGACGCCATTATGACCTCGTCGCACTTTCGTCCTAAATCAAGCTTACACACAACATTGTGGTGTATGTCCCTATAGGGTGTATGCCCAGATCATACCCAGAGAGAACACAAGAATAACCACGCTGTGTGACGTCAACTTTCTCAAGTACACTTTTATATCCTTCCATCTTTTCCTAAAAAAATGTATCTATTTATATGCGGCAACTCATAGGAAGACTAGAAAGGTTTTTTTTCTTAAATATCGTTTGTCAAAAAATCATGGTTTTTGATCTTAAGATTCTCAACCAAAAAATGTGCAGTTAATTTCGAAAGATGGTTTTATGTTATTATTAATTTTTTAAATAAGTGTAATAATAAATAAATTGTATTTTTATAAATTTAATAAAAATGTTAAGTGGAATTTTTGTGTTTCCAACTACAGTGGAAAAGCATAGTAACTCATGATTGTTACTAGAGCTCTGTATCAGGTTTCATAACTCTAAACCAAAATCCCCTTTATTAAAACCGAGTCCAAATGACTCCGTGTTTTTTTGGATTGCACTGTAGTAGTAGTCGCCTTAAACTGAAATTTCAGCTACAACTGCTTTCTCTTGGTCATGATATAAGGTTGCCAGTGAGACGTCTTCTCAGCAACAGTCTCAAGTACTTAAAGAGTGGATTCTTGGAATGGCGTCACCGCTTATAAAAGCGGCAGGACATGTCAAGTGGTGCAGGGTGAAGGTGACGTGGACGCAATTCTCTGCAGTGACGCCGAAGTTCCTCCTTTTTAGCCAAGGCTCAATGTGACCAACTGGTCTTGCAAGAGAGCTGAGGCTACAGCCTGATCGTTATTACTCACCAGGGAAGTGTCATCCGCATATGTCCCTGACTTTGTTTAATGAATACACAATTCTTCTAAATAGAAGCATATCACAGTGATAGTTAAATATTAATGTGTGGGTATCACGTACGATGCTCGATTAGATATATCCCATTATAAACATTCCATTTTGTCTTATTCTTGACCATTGTCCCTGTTACTTTTTGCATCGCTATTTCATATATGCCCACACAAGTAAAGTACATATGAAAGAGAGGAATATAGAAAACTGTTCACTTTTCTGAAATGTTTGCAAAGTACAGACTTGACTTATTTCAATAAATAATACATTTTGATGCGTACATTTTTCATCCATATTCTTTTCTTTTTCAGTGTTCGTCCGTCATTGTTGTCATTTTCACTCACGTCCGCTAACTTCAAAATTTACCATGAAATGAACGATACAGCTGCAGTAAGGCTGCTTGAAGCACACACGTATACAACTGCTTGATACTACAATGAAGGGCAGTGGCGGGCTCGCTTAAATGGCCAAATATACACTTCAAATATTTGAACAAATCGATGTTGTTGTAATTTGATGCGTAGCCTACATACACAACAACTGCGTTTGTCAAATTTCACTTTTATTTATTTATTATTATTTTATTTATCTTATCGGCACCAGTTATCCGCACACGTCCGTTAACCACAACAAATTTGACAAGAATGAGAAAAAGGCGCAACAGACGCTTTAAATGATTTGATCATTTGACGAAATATTAAAATATATTGATTTGTATCAAACGTATCACGACAAATTGCCTAAATTTCCCTTTTTGGGAACATTTGTTCAAATATTTGAAGCGTATATTTTGCCCTTAATGTTCAAAAATTTTTTACAATAATTATATTTCACTACACTCACGATAAAGTAATATAAAAAAAAAATTAAGAAATAATTAAGGTATTTTATCCCATTCATCTAGTAGTAGTATTGCTTTCAGGGCTGCATTTGCGCAAATATTTGACAAGTGTGTGGCATGTTAATTTCATTTGTGACAAATTTTTCTGAGTTAGCAGACGTGCGCGGAACAAAAATGGAGGGCAGACGCAAATTGCTTTGTGAATTTATTGAGGTGTACAAATCGATGCCGTCGTTGTGGCAAGTGAAACACAAGGATTACTGTAACAGAGAAAAGAAAAATGCTGATTACTCCTTGCTTCTAGAAACATTTCAAAAATTTAATCCCGGCGCAACCAAGGAAATAATGGTGAAAAAAATTAATTCTATGCGAACATCGTTCCGGCGGGAATTAAGGAAAAAAAAAGAAATGCATAAGTTGGGCTCTGGTGCTGATGAATACATTCCAACAATATGGTACTTCGACCAACTTGCGTTTCTCGAAAACCAAGCTTATCACACAGAAAAAGTGTGCACAATGGAAGAAGAAGAAAACGAAGAGGGTATTGATGTGAGTGAACAAAAACATCTTTTATTATTGTAAACACAATTGAACAAGAAATATTTTTAAATGTTGTTTTGCCTTGGATTTTCTCCCATTGTATTAAAATAGTTGCAATATTTCCCCCTTACATTTTTTGCTAAACTTGTCGTGTTTGAAACATGAACGCTTCGGACGCTGTGACCAGCGCGTTTATCCTCATGAATTTTAATGTTGGACTTAACATATTCTACATCGAAAAGGTCATCACAGTAGAATGAGTAAATTTTGCTCTGAATTGAGAATGTTATGTAAATAACATGTCAGTGCTTACAGTGCTAACTTTTTATACAGGCCCGGGAAAACCGTTTTTTGAAAATTATCTCCTCTTGTTTTAGATTGTTGTGACCAAAAGGCTTCATTATATTCTCCAAAAGTTGAAAAGCATGATCAGCCACGAAGGTGAAAGTTAAGGCAGCTTCCTGTCTCTTTAGAAAAAATTTTGTTGTACATGAAGTACATTGATCTATATCCGAGTGGTTTTTAATTGCGCTCAAGTAATAACTAATTCTAAATACTTTCTTTCCAGGAACTTTTATCGGTGTCAAAAAAAAAGAAGCTATCAGAAGAGGATAAGCTGATACAGTTGGCATGCGCCAGGCTCAATATGGAAAAGGAGACCACCGAAGGCGACACTATTTCAAAATCCTGGGGACTTCAGTACGATCAAATGGAGGTGTCCCAACAAATTATCGCGAGGAAAATAATTTCGGATGTGTTGTTCCAAGGCTGTGTTGGATCTTTGCAAATGGGGCACGTAATAGAGTTGCAAAATCTATTTGCCGGTCAATATGCGCCAACTTGAAACCACCTATTAATAATATCTCATCATCTGCCAGCAGCGGCAGAGCAGCAACTTCATTGTCAGTTCTGTTGTGAGACGATTTGTTACCGAGCAAATTCAAATAATTTGACTTCACGGTAACATCCAGAGTCACAGCTACACATTGTGTTCGTTCAATTACAAACAGATGTATTTGACGGGTAAAGAACGCAGTAACAGTAACACCATTCTGTTCGAGCCTTAAGTCGTTAGCATTAAGTTAGCATTAAGAATATACATTTCTATATATTTTTAACTATTGGCTCTTGTCAAAAAGCTCAATTTAATAGAAAGGTGGTGGTAAGAAGGAATCGCTTCCCTCACCTGAGTGTCATGCTTTACTTTACGGTGATATATTAACTTAAAAAGTTTGAGAACATACTTTTCTCCATAAGAACATAATTCTCAAAATCATTCGCTGAAATCTGAAAATCTGCGCTCTTTTAACTGACCATCTCTGCCACAGCTCTCTACACTCCTGTTTATACATTTCACTGAAAATTACCAACGAGCAAGTGCTGTCAAGATGCAAATATTGCTTTAATGTCATGAACGATATTCGATGAATGCCTGGGCAACGTATCAAATTACATCAACAACGATTTGCGCAAACAAAACAAATGAAGTTGAAAAGATCTTTTAAAGCACCCACCGGATGTAGTGTGAGCTCCACTTTGAATTTGCTTAATATTACAATATTATATTATAATACGTCCGAATATTGGTCAATGAAGTATCAGCAAAAGAAGAAGCAAGATTAAATTCATTCAATGACTTTGAATTTAACTCAAAACGTGCATATACATATTTATGACATAAGCGGAGACCTTATGGAACCCTCGATAAATGAAACGAACTATTAATAATTCAATAACTATAAAAAATGTGTCGGTTCCAGAAAAGATATTTCAAATAATTTGATAATAATTTTAACTGACTTTTTTTCATCCACTGTTATTAACAGTAATGTTTATTTCCCATTTTATTTTGTTCCATTCCACCTCCGTCTACAGAGCTTCGTTAATAACAAACACACTGCAGCCCTCGCAGCAGCTGTCATTTTAAGTAGAAGAAGACATCTCGAAATGTTTATTAAGAAGAAAAGTAATCGCAGAAAATGCATTTAAGTAAATAAATAAAAAAACGAACACGTGCTTTATATTAAAATAAAATAGTACAAATTTACAGAAATCAACTTGGACGACATTGTATAAATTGTATTCGTATTGCAAGCAATATTTGGCGTATTTAAAATTTTAATCGAGCTCAATCACCTTAAATAAAAATCGTATTGTACAAAAGCTTAAGCAGTCATACCAACTAAGATTAGAAGAAAAATTTGCTCCCGCGCTCCGCTATGGGTTATGATCTTACTCGTTTCCAGGGCGACGTCGATGAGGAGCTTACCTGTCCCATTTGTTCCGGGGTTCTCGAAGATCCCTTGCAGGCAGCCATGTGTGAGCATGCTTTTTGTCGCAGTTGCATCACGGAGTGGCTGTCGCGTCAGCCAACCTGTCCTGTCGATCGCAATACATTGACAACAGCCAACTTGCGTGCAGTACCACGTATATTGCGCAACCTTCTCTCAAGGTGAGTGGGCCGCTTTAATGGAACTCTCTTAGACTACTATTCACGTGAACGGTCACAATCTATTTCCAGACTTTCGATTACCTGTGACAATGCGCCGTATGGCTGTACGCTGGTGCTCAAGCTAGACGCATACAATTCGCATCTCGAAGATTGCATACACAATCCAAAGAGACCGTTTCCATGTGAGAAAGGTTGCGGCTTCGATATACCTAAGGATGAACTAAAGGATCATAATTGTGTGCATGAGCTGCGCACTTTAATTGTCAAGCAAACACAGAAAATGATTGAGATCAAATCGGAGGTTGCCGATCAGAATATCACAATCAACGAGCTCAAGCGAGAGTTGCAACTTTTTAAGGACTTTATGCGTGCGATGCGCGTATCAAACCCGGCCATGCGCGCAATTGCTGATCAAATGGAACGCGATGAGGTGATACGGTGGAGCAGCGGCTTGGCGCGTGCGCGTGTCACGCGCTGGGGTGGTATGATCTCAACGCCGGACGATGCACTGCAGGTGAGTGGCCAGCATTTTATATTGAAGGGAACAAGAATAATCGAGAGTATTCAAGTGAAGTTTGATGCCAAAGTTTACCGGAAACATGAAAATTTTATTCAATCACAATAGCTTATGTTTCAAGCAAACCTTTGTAACTTAAAGCAATTCGTTATTTTTATGAAATTTGACGGAATCATATGTAAAAGCAACTACATAATACAAAAAAAAAAATATATAACATTAGCATGTCGCTGACACAAACTCCTAAGATGTTGCCCTAAAAATCGCTCAACACGACTAAAGAAATTGAATCATCTTGCCGTTTATATGTGCATTCTATACAAATCCCGAGCAACGCCGTGATACTTGCTAGTAGTATTTGAAATTTGTCATGAAAGTAGCATGTATGCTTCATCAGCTTTACGAGACAAGTGGATTTAAGTGCGTCCGTCTGCTTGTATGCTAACTGGTTCCTCAGTTTTGAACCTTGAACAGAAGTTTTATTTTTACCATACGCTGTGCCGAATTAATTTATTTTTTTAGTATACAGCTAAAGTTTATACATACTCGACTTCTGGTCCATACACATGAGCCCTGAAAATTTGAAAAATTGTGTGGCTTCCATTGACACCCCTCGGTTAAGTCCCTTAACGTGAACGGTATGACATTACATACTGTATTTCTCTTTCAAAATAATATTAAATCCTTACTGAACGGACTAATTGCTTTGCGACTAGATGATGATTAAAAGGGCGTTATCCGAATCCGGCTGTCCACCGCACATACTCGACAATCTGATGGAGAATTGCCATGAACGACGTTGGCCACGCGGCCTCAGTTCGCTGGAGACGCGCCAAAATAATCGACGAATATACGATAACTACATCTGTCGACGTATACCTGGTGAGTGTAAAACTAACTTAAACATTAGAGAAGTATTAGTAAAGTGCACTTTTTTCTCCGCAATCTTAGGCAAACAAGCAGTGCTCGTCTTAAGCTGTGACAACGCGCACATGTCAGAGGATGTGATGGTCGAGCCCGGCTTGGTAATGATCTTTGCCCATGGCATCGAGTAGATAATCACTGACCGCTCTACTACAACGCCAAAATGACTTACTAAAAAAAAATAACATTTGATGTTTTTCTTTTTTTTAACCTTTTTGGCTATTAAGCGTTACTTACACTCCAACATGTTTAAAAATATGTAGATTTTTGCATGTGCACTTTTGATGTAATTTTTGCCTTAAACATTTCTATTTCATAGACATACATATATGTATATTTTAATCATTTGATGGATAGAACATTCACTATCAAACGATTAATTAGATAAGCGATCTCGTTTATGATTTATTTTTTGGATTATGTCATTTGTTATACGTACGGCTGCGCTCCTTAAACTCTTAGAATTCACCCACAAACGCATTAATAAAAAATGTGATCAAAATGTTTGCAATTTTGTTAAACAGTGTAACCAGAAAAGGCGATTTGCTGCTCTCATTGCTGTCTCAGCTTTTAGCGCTTTGTGCGACTGTCACATCAACGCCGGCGCAAACATCTGTTGTCGTTCATATGCGACAACGCAGCTCCGCCGACAAAAGACAACAAAAAGATGTGAAAACGGCATCCCGACTTCAAACTTGTTTTCTTATCTGTTGCTGTTCCTAAAACCGGTTTAATTAGTTTTTCAGGTTAACGTTTTTATAAGTACATTAGCTCTTTGTTAATATTTCTGGTGTTCTTGTACAACAAGTAAAACTTTAATACATACTTAGAAATCACCTAATGGGGTGCTCAAGTAGTCTTTGTAATAGTCATGTACATATGGTAGATTCGTTTTTGATTATTCTGAAACATGAAAAAGTATCCCAGAAAAGCAAACATCTTTACTGACTCGTTTCGAAGTATTTTGCCTTGTCGGTGCTGACAACAGCCATTTTTCATTATATATCTTAGTCTCTATTAAGCCACTAATTGGAATCCATTTGAAAGGTTTTTTAGGCTTATTTTAAGTCTATTTTTAAAGAATAGCTGTTCGAATTAAGATTATTTTAAACTTCGTAAACGTGAGCGTACCGAAACCGAAGCTCATCCAGACTTGAGATGAGAATCTTTGTTGACAAGTGCTTTGAAAACCCCTGGAGTCTGCTTTAAGAAGCAATCAGAAAATGATTCGCTATGAATATGAACAGCCCACTCTCGTATATTTGTGTCTTTGTGTCTGTTGGCGTTTCAAAATGAAGCTTAAACATCAAGTATTAAAACGCAAAGTGAAATTGAGATTTACTCAAGAATACTTAATTCATTAAAGAAAATACGAATCCAAAGGGGATTTATTTGTAGAGTTCTCAGTCTTCATACGTCGGCGTCGATGTCGGCATTAACGACGTCGTTGTTGGTGTAAAAAGTGAGAGTTTTTAAAAGAGTTGCGCGCTGTCAGCTGGGCTCAGTCGTGTTTTGTGCGTTGTGGAGGGCGTATGTGGTTCGTGTGGATGGTGTGATTTTTGTTGCTTATAGTTTAAACAAAGCTCAAAGGACAAGTTGAAAAAATGAGGTGCATCCTAGTCGCTTTAATTGTGAGTACTCTAACGGCTTCTTATGACGAAGTTGAGGCGCAGGTTAACGCGTTAGTCGCACAGCGTAATGATAAGTCAAGCAGTGCGGGCGAATTGCGTAAGTTAATTTTCTGGCGATTTTAATAAACATAGCTTATAAAAACTTCCGTTTTCTATTCTGCTTCATACACCCACTCGCACATACAGTATATCAGGGCGCACAAATTGAGGAAGTGGTCGTCGAGTCCTCGCTGCATATAAAGCCTAAGGTCCGTACGACGAATGTAAGGCGTGTGCGTAGCGCGACGTCATCTTTGAAAAAGTACAAACGCGTAAAGCGTCAGTTCGAGCGTAGATTTGGTCAACAGCGGCAGGTCGACGGCTTTGGACCTAATTCAGGATTTGGCTTCAATTCAGGATTCATAAACGGTTTTGTTAACAAAGTGGAAACCAATTCCGGCTCTGGCATTGGTCGTGGTGGTTCAGGCGCTGAAGCAGGCACTAATGCTATTGTTGGACAGAATGGTGGAGCAGGAGCAGGTGCCACTGCGAGTTCGAATAGTTTAAATAATCTGGGTGCCGGTGAATTTCGTCAATCACAGGCACAATCGAACACCGATGCTCATAATTGGTACAACAGCGGCTTCGGAGATTTTGGTAACTCTGCGGCGAATGCTCAGGCCCAAGCTTTCGAAACGCAAGGCGGTGCCGGTAATTTTGGCGCATCCTCGACTGGCACGGTAACTCAGGATCTGCAGGCAAATCCATCTGGTGTACTGAATCCGGCAGGCGCTGGACACAGTCAGGTCTATAATTTACCCAACGGACAGACTATTAACTTTGCATCCACAAATAGTTTCTCCAATGGCTTATTTGGCAATATTGTCAACGGTCACGGCGGTGCGGAGTCAGTATCACGTTAAACCACAACAACAAAAATTGCAATAAAATTCGCGTTTTTACGCCAACAAATAAACAACAAATCTAGCAAGCAAAAGTTTATTCGCTTACGACGATTGCGTCATCTAAAGACCCATCGCTCTTTATATCAACTTCATTATTATAATTCACAATCATAATTTTATGCTTAATCCGACTCACTCTCACTCTCCGATTGGAAATCACCAACATCAATGGAGAACTCGTACTCCTGATCGCAGCCGAGATAGGAGTCACTCATGAAGTAGAGCGTGTAGTCATGCCGTCCCGGGCTCGGAGCCACAAAGTCCAACTTCACTTTGGCTTTCTGCTGTAGAGTTAGACGCTTGATCGAGAGCAGTGAATTGGACTTTGGATCACCGATGACGACCCACCAACCCTCTTCGCGTTTCTGGGGGAAGAATGGCGCTATGACAGGGCCGGTCACCTCATCCTCACGTTCAAGCTGTACAACAACATTAACCGCGGAACCCGAATGTATGCGATCCTTGTCGACTACCTCGTAGTTCATCTCAATGTTTGGATAGCGATTGCAAAACCGTGCGACATCCGCCATTTGGACATCGGTTAGTTGCAGTAAGCGTGTACGATCGTCATCCTCCAGTTCCATAATGTCGAAGACGGTTTCGATTTTCTGTGAAGGACAGAGAAACACTTCTGATAGAGCGAAATTACTATAGAAGCAACACAATAAAAACTAATTACCTTCTCCGTGCACCGTTTGATGATTTCCGCATTAAAATGCGGTAACTGACGCAAATAGGATTCCTTACTCCACATTGCCTGTGTAACCATCTGGGCCAGTTCCATTGCGGCTACGGCCGGTGATAGCCAACCGTTTGAGCTGAGCACATCGACGCAAGCTTGAATTAACCGTACAGCTTTACTCAAGATCTGCTCTGTGTCGCCCTGCAGTTCGGGTCCTAATTGCAGGCGGGAGAGGTGAGCTTGGAGCAGTAGATTGGTTTTGATGTGCGGATCATTGTATCTGTGTATGTGGTTAGGGCAGAATATAATACACTTAATGGTACTAGAGGACTACGATTATTTACTTGGGCGATGTGTCATTGGGTCCTGTCAGTTTGTTCGGCAGACGCTGCGCCAGAGTACGCAAAATATTCTCCTCATGATGACGGACCACGATGTCCTCATACTCAGCTGCAGAGGAAATAATTTCCAGCAAGCCGCGTACCTTTGTCTTGGCATTAAGGGACAAACTGAAGAGTTCTGGAAGAGAATTAAATCGGTTAAAAAACGATCGCCTTCAAAAATTTTCCCTGCTATTTACCAATTGTGGTGTAGTTTATGTAGTAATAGGCGGCAATCATTCCCAGGTTGAGAGGCAGTGTGTCCATGTCATCCTCGACGCTAATACACTTCGATTGTTCTAAATCGGAAAGTGTATTCTCGACCAACTCGGACAAATGATCAGACAAATGCCGATGCGTAACACCTTGTAGATTGTAATAGTTTGGATTCTGAGTTAGACGCCGGTAAAGGAATGTCCAAGTGAGATAATCCACCGCATCCTGCTTGTTCTCGATAGTTTTTGTGACGACCTCTGCATTAAAATGATCGTGCAAACGATGATCTAAATGACTCTCAATAGGCAGCGGCTCATTGACGAACTTCTTGAAGAAGTCCTTTTTTGAGGTCTGACACATGAGTACGCACTTCGCGTCAGCATCTTCAATTGGACGATTTGCACGACCGATCATTTGCAGCACATCAGTTATGGGATAATCCTCGTACGAGTGATTTTTGCCGTTGTAGAACTGTGTGTCCATTATGATCACTAAATGAGCTGAGATGCTCATGCCCCAGCAGAGATCGCGTGCGACGACAGCGATTTGTACGGCACCCGAATCAAAGAGTTGCTCGACCAGACGATGATCCGAAGAGGTGAGACCCTCATGTAGATATGCGACGCCCTGTGACAGCGTCTCCTTTAACGTCTTATCGGACATACGATCGAGGAATGGTTTTATATCCTCCTCTTCGGCATGGAAGAACCGATTCGGTTGCAAATCCGAGGCGGCATAAGTCAAGATATCAATAGCTGTGAGCCTTGCCTGTTTGCGGGACGATACGAAGATGATGACCGGCTTGTGTGGACTGTATTTGAGTATTGCATTATAGACCGGCTTAGACATTGCTGCGATCCTTGTGGCGTTATGAGTGACATTAAAGCCTTGTATGTGCAACTCCAGTGGAATTGGACGCACGCTGGGATGAAAGTTGAATGTCGCATTTGGATTACAGCCCAGCCACTGTGCAACATCGCGTGCATCCGTTAATGAAGAAGACAGAGCAACGATGCGTATCTGTTTCTCGATTTGTGAGGAGATGTAACGCATACGGGAACAGACGACCTCTAAAACGGGTCCCTCCTCACCGCCAACTAATTGCAGTTCGTCTACGATAAAAAGGTTGATGTTTTGCACGTTCTTTCGCTGTTTCCAACGACGGGAGAGTACATCCCATTTGTCCGCTGTAGTTATAATGATTTGTCCTTTGGCGATTAGTTTCAAGTCCGTGCCCGTTTCACCAGTTAGTTTGACCACTTTCAGTGATAGACTCCCAAATTTATTGTGCCAATCGAGGGCGACGAGATCGGCGAGGGCATCCTTGGACACCAGATATACGCACCGACCCTCGGGGTTTTGTGAGAACAGACGCATGAGCGCGAATTCGACAATGGTCATTTTGCCCGACCCCGTAGGCGCACCAACGAATACATTGTCATCGCTGTTGTAGACAGCGTTGAAGACTTGAGTTTGTATTGGATTGAATTGTGGGTAACTATCCACGTAGAACTGCTCGAATTTCGGTTTGCGTAACGCTGTGATGGGCAAAGGCTGTAAATCCAACAACTCGGTGGGCGGCATATTCTTTTCGGGTAATATAAGATGCCGAAAAGAGACAGGCAACTGGGTCTCGGCGCCAATCCAACGATCCGAGACAATACGCAAGAAGTACTGCGGTGGCAATGGCTCAAAAACGGGTACAAAAAACTTCAATTGGTGTTCGTCCTGTGCGTATTTCTGCTTCAGCAAGAAGAACTCGTGATGCAGTATCACTTCGGAGTCAACATCTTCGATAAGTACCCAGAAACCCTCCGATTGCCCGTGTACCTTCTCATCCCATTGGAAATCGGGAGTCACAGTCAACTCCACGCGCAGAGTTGCGCGCGTGATCGGCTGAATGTGCGTCGAGAGCTCCAGTTTAGGAAACTGATGTACAAACTTATGTATGGTTTTACCCAGTTTGGGTACCCGTATGAGTTCTCCGATTTCATGCGGTTCCAAATCATATAAACGCTCCCATGGAAAATGCTTCTTCTCAAGCTTTTTAGCAATTTCATCCGGCATCTTCTTGAATTGGCGCAGTGGTGTCATCGATTGCCACATGCGTCGATCGATCATCTTGCAGAGTGTGAGCGTTTTATCGGCCAACTGTGCCCAACCGCGTGTCAGTACAATCTCAAAGATCGCGCGCATCAGACGCGAAGCGGATTGCGTGATGAAAACCATATCTGACATGAGCGCAAAGCCCTCCAGTCTCAGTTGAGAGATGTACGCCTGCAGTAGCACATTCACCTTGGCGCTGTGCTCCTCAATTGACTCCTTAATGGGTATGGGTACACGCTCCATTAGTTTCTGCAGCTCCAATTTCTCTTCCTCACGTACGGCAATATGCTTGAACTCCGAGGAGAGTGAGAAGACACGAAACAATTCAATTTCACTGAGCGTTTGCTTGAGCAATTGATTGTAGGTGAGCATCGTTTCATGTGTGCAGTAGTAATGCGATGCAATGCGTCCCAAATCGGTCACCTGGAAGTGGCCACTCTTTCGTTCGTACTTAGTTAAGCCGCTACGCTCGAGTTGTATGGCAGCCGTGTGAAGTAGATCGGCGCGGTGTTGCTCCAACAGAGGATCGTTTTTAAGGGCATCATGTGAGACACCATAGAGCGTTGGATTGCGCAGCATCCTTATGTAGAGATACGTGTAGCCCAGCCAGTTGACAGCATCCTGCAAATGCTGCACAGTGCCCAGCACTATCTCAGCGTTCAGCATATCCGGCAACTTCGATATCAACTGCGATTCAATGGGCAATTGTTGATTGAGCAATGAAAGATAGAATTGGAGCTCACTGTGATTAGTGATCAAGATACCCTCGCCTTTGGTATCGTACTGCGGTCGACCGGCACGACCCAACATCTGCAAAACGTCCAATGCGCTCAGTTCGACCCAACGGCCTTTCTCCGGATTATAGACCTGCGTGCCCTTGATAATGACGGTATGCGCCGGTAAGTTCACACCCCAAGCGAGTGTTGCCGTCGAGACAAGCACTTGTATATGCCGATCAGCGAACAGATCCTCTACGAGCGTACGATCGACGCGTGTCATTCCAGCATGATGTATAGCAAAGCCATAAGGCAGCAGCTCTTTCAATTCGGGATTCTTCACTTGTTCCGCTTCTGTTCGTAGCACCTCCATGCTGGCAGATCCCTCGCGCAAGAAACTGCCAAGCGTGTCCTGCTCCAGGCACATGTCGCGTACGGCGCGCGCGGTTTTTCCCGTTTCCTTGCGTGAGTGAACGAAGACTAAGACTTGATTGCGTCCAGCATGTTCCATGGTCTTTTCATAAACAATCTCATTCATCACCTGGAAACGTTTTAGTGCCTTCTTCTCGGTTACACCAATGTATTGTTGCTCTAACGAAACCGGACGGAAACTGTTGTCGAAATAGAAGAGTCCTTTGTCCGGTTTAACACGCAAGAACGTTGATACATCCTGGTAATTGGGCAATGTGGCAGAGAGTCCAACTAAACGTACGTCCTCCTGCGTGGTTTCTATATTACGTATGGTACGGGCGACTAGAGCCTCCAACACGGGACCACGTTCATCATGGAGCAAATGAATTTCATCGATGATTACCAAACGAACCAGATTTACAAATGTCTTTTCTCCGCCCTTGCGTGTAATGATATCCCACTTTTCGGGCGTGCAGACAATGATCTGCGTGGCGGCGATTTGCTCGCGTGTAAGCTGATGGTCACCTGTCAACTCGGATACGGTGAGATTGTAGCAAGCCAAACGGCGTCCGAAATTACCCACCATTTCCTGTACCAGCGACTTCATTGGTGCAACGTAGATGATCTTGAAGTCCTGTGCATTAATGGTTCCATCTTCGTTTATATGTTTGCCAATCTCACGCATTATGGCGAGTAGTGCAACATTTGTCTTACCAGCGCCAGTGGGTGCACAAAGTAGCATATTTTCGTCGCTGTCTAAAGCAGCCTTCCACAAACGACTCTGTATGCGATTGAGGGTCTTAAAGCCCTCAAAAACTGGCTGCACATACTTGGGTAATTTATCGACGGGTTGCAGTTCCTCTTTTTCATCAAATGGCAACGGTTTTAAAGCCGGCACATGCACCTCCTCGTATCCTTTGCGTTGTTTGCGGAATGAACCATCGGGCAGCTGGCAACGCTTGTTGGCCATAAAGTGTGAACCCTGCGTAAAGGCCATCTCTTCCAATTCCAGAACTTGACGCACGCCCGGAACTTGTCCTGCAGTGCCTTGAGTAGCATCTTCGTCATCTTCCTTGCCACGTTTATTTGCACGCAATGCACCATCCTCATCCATTTCACTTTTGCCTGTTTCCAATTGACGTAAGATCTTAGCTAAATGTGTGTCATTGCGCATTTTCTCGCGTATGCGATGACGTTCACTGTCCGTTTGTGCCGATGCCAGCATTGTGCAAAAGAGTATCATCTGACGATTCAACTTCAGCTGCTTAATGAAGTCGAAGCAATCATAGCCGAGCAACAACACCAACTGATTCTCACAATCACGTTCATCGGCGGCATCCTTGAGAATTTTCAACACATCAGTCGCTTTGCTCTGTGAGACCATGGCATCCTTATAGTACTTGCTTAGACAACGTTGTAACCAATACGCGTCAATATCGAGTGGATGCAGGCTGCGTTCTTTCTTCACATTTACGTTCTCTTCATTGGCAAGCTATGGATTATATATGTATATGTAGGCGGAAGTTATTATTACAATAAAACATACTACTTACATTCTCCGCATGCAGTGTATGATCGACACGTGCCTCCTCGCCCTCATCCAGCCCATCCTCATCTCTTATTTCACCGTACATATCGTTATCGCTCTCTTCCTCTGACTCTTCGAATTGGACATTGATACCATAAGTCTCATCAATCTGTTCTTCATTGTTTGCGGCACTCAAAGCATTCACAGCATCAGAGCCGAAGTCTGTAATCTTTTTGCCGAGATTAACCAGCAAAGCAAAACGTTCATCGGTCACCGAGCCCAGCAGGCTGTCAATTTCACGTTTACGTTCGCGGTCCTTCAATTTATCATTCTTAAGCACTGCGAGTATCTCATCCGCGGCACCACAGAGAATATCACGCGGCTGATCGCCCAAGGCCTCCTGTATAAAACTCAATAAGACTTCGTACGTTTGGCGCGTCTCTTGGGTCTTTGGTCGGTAAACTATGCCCACCATTTCATCAATGCCTTCTGAGAGGAGTGTGGCACCCTTCATGCGCTCAAAATCGTACTGAGCCTCGTCTCGCTTCTGTCTTTTCACTTTGCGTTCCTCAGTCTTCTCCGGTTTCGTCCGCTGATAGCGATCACCCATGCGTGTCCCCTCCAACTTCCCAACAAGTGAGCAAACTTCCCCGGTAGCCTCATCGCGACGTGGACGTTCAATTAAACGCACATCCGCTTGCAGCACAAGATTTGAATTCTATTCCGAATGTAAGAGAATCATACGAAAAATAAAAAAATAAGAAAGTGTTGCAACTTTCTTTAAAGTATACAAAGCACGCGGCGATTTTAAGAATTTGTTTCCCCGTACTTACCGCTTTGTATTCATACTGCAATTGACGTGCAGCGGCATCAGCCATTTTGATTTAGCACTGTGTTTATCTATTTATTAAAATTGTTTACTTTTTGTATTTTTCAGTTCGACTTCAAAAATTTTCGCTTTACTTCATTTACTTTGAAGTTTGTTTTCTTTCGTGTTTTTCTCAGAGCTGATATGAAGCCATTTAACAGAGTTCTGTTAAAACTAACTAATAAATTGTCCTAACAACTGTTTGCAATAATAAGTACATACAGCATAACCAAAGGTAGCTTTCCCTTCAGATGTTAGCATTTATTTCATAGGCCTTTTAACACAAAAGTAGGCCCTTTTAAATAAAATAATTTTTTTACACTGTTTTTCGGACTGTCGTTCGCCAATTCATTCCTTGAATCGCTGCCTTTGGCGAAGTTGTGCTTCGGTTTTTGTAAGTGCTGTGAGAAATCATTAAATTGCATAATTAAAATTATTAAAGCATTACAACAAAAAAAAAGCTCACGAGCCATATTTGGCATTTGAATTCGTAACAATTTTTGTTAAGTTCTGTTTTTAATTGCAACACAAATAAACGTGAGCATTTCATTCACCACAATTCAGGTGTTTGCATGCATGCCATTATGTAACCTAGAAAAGTGATCGGCGGAGGCGTAGGAAAGTCTGAAAAATCGTGACTTGTCTGCTGACATTGCCAGCATCAGCAGCAGCAGCAGATTTTTGGAAAATTAATTTGTACTTCGAACATAACTTACTATTTTTTCGTCTCATTCCTCTTAGGTTACGGTTTTGTGAATCGATTGATTGTCTGTGTAGAATCGGAAAAAATATGGTGTTCTCATCCTTTTTTGAAACTGCTAAGAACTCACCCTTCTGTACACCCTTTAGACGAGTGGAATGTAATGCCACTGTTCCAGGTGCATCAGTGCAGGGGCGTGAAATCCAAGCCGCTGCCGCTGTGACACAAGGGGTGGATTCGTGTGAATTTGGCAGCTCCAAGTACTTTGCACTCTGTGGTGTTGGTGGTATCTTGTCATGCGGTACCACGCACACTTTTGTTGTGCCACTCGATTTGGTCAAGTGCCGTCTTCAGGTGGATGCAGCCAAGTATAAAAATGTGTTCAATGGCTTCAAGGTTACTGTTGCCGAGGAGGGCGCACGTGGTCTTGCCAAAGGTTGGGCACCAACGTTCTTTGGCTATTCGGCACAGGTGAGTGGGATGTTACATAAGCCACATACCAGACAGATCTAAGACGCTTATCGCTAATTATTTGCCACACTTTCCACACGTGATGTACTTGTTGTGAGGATGGCGTGGTTATCTTATTGTTTTTAATATTAATTTAATAATATTTAATAATTTTTGTTGCTAAAACTTCACAGGGTCTGTGCAAATTTGGTCTGTACGAAGTTTTCAAAGTCTACTATGCCAATCTGATAGGCGATGAGAACGCTTATCTGTACAGAACAACACTGTACTTGGCTTCCTCGGCGTCAGCTGAGTTCTTTGCTGATATTGCGCTGTCGCCATTTGAAGCCGCCAAGGTCAAGATTCAGACCATGCCTGGCTATGCTAATACACTTCGTGAGGCTGTGCCCAAGATGATCAAGGAAGAAGGCATTACTGCTTTCTACAAGGGCCTTGTGCCATTGTGGATGCGACAGATTCCCTACACCATGATGAAGTTTGCTTGCTTTGAGCGTACCGTTGAGTTGTTGTACAAGTAAGTCGCGTAGATACGTAACAAGTATGCATATAGCACTATACTTATGTTTCCTTTTCAGACATGTTGTGCCCAAGCCACGTGCTGATTGCTCTAAGGGCGAACAGTTGGTGGTCACATTTGCTGCTGGTTACATTGCTGGTGTCTTCTGTGCTATTGTTTCTCACCCAGCCGATACTGTAGTTTCGAAGTTGAACCAGGCTAAGGGCGCCAGCGCCTTGCAGATTGCCAAATCTCTTGGTTTCTTGGGCATGTGGAACGGTCTGGTGCCACGTATCGTTATGATCGGTACACTCACTGCTCTGCAATGGTTCATTTATGATGGAGTGAAGGTCGCTTTGGGTATACCACGACCACCCCCACCAGAGATGCCAGCTTCTCTTAAAGCTAAGATGCACCAATAGGCTAACAACGTCAATAACAAAAACTAATAACCACTAAACACTCATAAAAAAGTAAGCCACACGGCTAATTTGAAGTATGCAACCTCAGACGAGTGGAAAGAACTGAGGATGGTTGGATGGACCGAAGAGAGTCAGTTCACGCCTGGCTGGTAGGCAAGAAGTATATTGCTAACGAACTTAGATTCAATGTAGTTGTTAAGTCGAATATTATTGAGAAGCTAACATACTTGTACGAAAAACTATACATAACACTACACCATAGCAGTTATGGGCATTTAGCACATGACATTCCAGTGGGTCATAGTAGACGTGTCTCAGTTCAACTCTACTACTGCAACTTTGCGCATTTTTCTACAACTATATTTGTAACATTAAAAAAAAGAAGATTTAGCTTCTTTCTATTAAACATTCTAAGTATGTAACTCAATCTACACTCAAGTTTAAAGTATTCTCTTTTACTCTTCTGTTAAATGTTGTATTTGATTTCTGTATAAGTATGTTGTTGCCTTCAGTTAAAGAGACAAGCTATATTCCAAAATATGGAATGATATTGTATTAAATAAATGTTACTAACTACTTCCCCTAGCGCCAGCGTGTCAGTAAAAAATACATTAAATTATGAAACTAAAAAAGTTGTTGTTTTTTCTCTTATTAGCAGAGGCCGAAAATAACAGTCAACACTTATTTTCAATGCGACCTGCTGAGTGAAAAACGGATACAAATGAAACACTCGGTTTCTGACTGTGCAGAACACGTAATTTTGTTGTGGTTCTCTCCTTTGTTTCCAGTTGAGCAAATAATACTGTCTGTCCAAAAATAAAAACTTCATAAACTCATTTGATGAACTCTAAAAATACATGCGTTTGTTGTTGTTATATGACGTGAGTTGAGTGAGTTGGAGCAAGAGAGAAAGTGAGGGGTAGGGTTCAAAGTAACACATTTTGTCTGTTTTTTGTATACACCTGAGAGTGTTGATTTTTATTTGCGTCCTCTGCTTAGAAATTTGTATAATACTGTAATAAAAATTACAGTCCTTTTCTCAGCTGTTCGCACAGTTGGCTGTGTTAGTTTCAACAATTTCGGTCATGGTTCAGTTTTGATGCAAAAAATTGTTTAAAATTAACCAAATCATTGCGGAAAATTGAAATATTTTGCCATACTTCAATGAACCTGCTTGCAACAAAGTGAGTGCGTTAAATGTGCTCAAACGTATGTGCATTTTTTTGAAATGAAATTGTAGCGACGTTATTCTAATAAGATAACGGTAAATGCGTAGCGTTAATATTCAAAAATGGTAAATGTTAAAATGCGTTTCTGCTGCTCACATGCTTTGACTTTGCCAATTATTGTATTCTCTCTTTTTACCTTTTGTGTATTTTCAGTCAATTAGAGTGACTGTTGTTAAAGTTTAAAACTTTCGATTGCAATAAAATGGATGTGGTAAATGTGTGATTTTTATTTATTTATTTTTTTTGAATCTATATACAGTAGACTAGCGTTAACTTGAACACCACTTTCTGTTCCATTGCATACCCTACAACTTGAATAGTACTAAATTTCATGACTCGTTAACTTGAACTTTACTTTCAAATCCATTTTTTATCCATGTACATTGGTTTTGAGGATTTTTCTTTTTGTGTTTTTCATTGGAAAGACAGATTACAAAATAAAAGGGAAACAGTTTATGGTTGTTCTGTTGCCTTGTTTTACTCATTATCGTTTTTTCTTTTTATTGATTTAATTCATATGAAGTAGTAAGTGAGTTTTGAGAGTGACCGCAGCTACATTTATGTACATTAATTATCCATTTATTCAATTATGGGCTTAAAAAAAAATTTAAGAGTGACGTGGTTGCAGAGACCTGATCTCCGCCATCCAATGGAGCACGCGACACCAGGCCTAGGCCAGTTAAAGGTTGGGGGGTCCGAGGATGCACAACCAGTTGGGGGTATTCCGATGGAAGAAACCGTGCACTGCGACCAGTGTAGATCTTTTGTACCCTATACCCTAGTTAAGACAATAGAGCCTCTGCCTGTTTGATAAAGGCGGTGGTGTCCGGTTAAGTAGCCCACAAGCAGTCTTAAGTCTGATCTGCCAAGGTCTAATTTTGGAGGGGTGACTCCGGGGGAGATCAGCAGTTTGGCTTGACGATGGCCCTCTCTGTGTGCCGTTGTACAGCTAATACCGATATAGGGTTTAATGAATCTGGATGAGGACCCAGCCCTCGCCAGTTCATCATCAGCTTCGTTACCTTCGACGCCTTGGCGACCAGGTACCCAGCATAACGTGACCCTATTGTGTCGCGACAGTAGCTGGAGGGAATAAAAACAGTTCCTTACACTCCTGGATGAAAATTTTCAGACCGTAAGTGCTTTGATCGCTTCTTGACTATCTGCAAAGGTAGATATATTTTGTCCCCTTGGTCCTTATGCCAGGAGGTTACGCGCACATATGTCTATGGCGTGGATCTCCGTTTGCGGAAGCCTGGAAGCGGTGACAAGGGTTGGTTTGCACCCCCTGTTTGCTATATCTAAGTCTGAGCTCATAATATAGTTAAGAAGTACTCACCCTTTGTGTTGATGTCATTTCTGCCCCATATCGTTTGGTGGGCATTAGCATCGCAACCGATAATCATTTGTCGATTTGTCCGGCGAGAGTGCTAGACAAGCGTCTGGACTTCCAGTGTTGGGGTGTTCGTGTTGTCTGTGGGGAAGTAGGCTGAAGCGAGGACAATGCACGCCTGTTGTCGTAGAAACCTCCACGATGACCGCTGTACAGAGACCTTACAAGAGACCTGTATAAATTGGTTTAGTAAGGTGTAATTGATACTATTATCAATTAAAATAGCCGAGCGAGGGGTTTCTCCCGAGCTATGGAAAAGCAACTTACCTCATTAGGTCCCTAATCCACAAACGAGGCCACCTGTCACACAAGGTTTCTGTATTAGCTCGAGGGTGAATGTGTTTTCGGCTAATAGTGTCCATGCGGTGGCCGACGACCCTATGGCGTGATACAGATTCGCCTGAAGGACTTTAATTTTCAATTGGGCCCTTCCTTTTGGAACGCAACACCAGGTCGCAGCGCTTTGCGGTGCGAGCACCCTTTGTGACTCCCTGCAGGCACCAATAAGCCACTTGACGTCGAGGTGGAGGATGAGGCGGCCTCGATGATTGACAACCCTGGGGTTGTGGGTAAAATCACGGGAGACACAGTTGTCGGCGCCATTGTTGTTTGCTTGGCGGTGGCGGACCGTTCTAAACCCCCCTCTTTCGACCCAGGCGCCTCTCCTTCGGTCGCAGCGTGGATCTCAGCAACAGGGGGCACCCGCTCCCCAGCAGCTGCAGCACTCCCTCCAGCTTCCAGTGGGGCGCTACCAAGTTGATGCTGATTACAGTTGCCTTTCAGCATCAGCTTGATATGGCCAAAGCGGTAGGCGATGATGCCCTAACTTGAGGCCAGGGCTTTGTAAGTGTCATCATCATTGACTAATCTTTTCCTAATGGATTTTGGGTAGATGGTCGATTCACGACTTCTTGTACGTGCCCATTGGTGTTGACCGGCAGCCCTATGGCAGCAAAGCTGGTGTTGACCAAGTCCGTAAAGGTATGGCCAGGGGATGATGCATTTAGAGCTGCATAGAACTCATTTAAGGTTTTGGTGTGTGTTATAATTAGTCCCACGAGTAATCGGGAAGAGAGGTCACTTACGGCAGAGCCCTTTACCGCAGTATTGAAACTATAGGGGGACAGGTACCCAGAGTCCGCATACTAAAGATCAGGCACCCTTCTGACCATGCATCCCTTGGCGTACGCTGTTCCACCGTGGATTAAAATTTAAGAGAGTGTTTGATTTAAGAGAGTGGAACTTCTCTCCGCCCGACTACCATTAGCCAGCATCTGAGGCAAAGACATGACCTTGCCTTAAACCTGTTTCTAGCCGCCCCCACGGAGAGGGTCTAGTCGCACTACCAGCATTGCTCACAGTTACGGCACGAACACCAGGATTTTTCGTGATGGTCCCCCTGTGAACCTGACGGCTCGGCGGCCAATTATGGGCTTAAATCAATATGAAAAACTCAAATTTTGACTTTGAGCCCAAAAAAAAGCGTAGACTAAAAAATGCTGAGTATCCAATAACAGAAAAGATGTTGTACCGTTGCTTTCTTCAACAACGCAGATGAAATCGAACGCCAATTAATGGACCCTTATTAAAGGAGAAGGCAAAAGCGTTTTATTAGAATTAAGAAGGAAATAACGGTGGAAACTTCAATGCAAGCGCGGGTTGGTTACAAAAATGGAAAAAACGATATGGTGTTCCTTTATTAGTTATAAATGGGGAAAACTACTTGCTGATACAGATGCTGTTGAACCATTCAAAGCACATTTGAAAACATAGATTACTGAACGCAGTCTAACAAATGAACAAATTTATAAGGTACTGAATACTCAAAAAATGTGTTTGTATCTGGTTTGGTAGCTCTTCATTTTTATTACTTCATTAAGTCGATTTGGCATTGATGCCACCAAGTTTTCAATGTTACTGGGCCAATTTTCTCCCATTCCTCGAGTAAACTCATCCTCATTGCCGTTTTGATTCGATTTTCGCGGCCCTTTAGGGTTTCTTCCAATTTTTTTCACAAGTGTTCAATTTAGTTGATATCCGAACTCCGTATGTTGGCTGGAAGTGAGCGGGGAACATTATAAATTACCCATAGGTTTGTATTCATTGCTGTGTGTTTCGTGTCATTATCGTGATAGAAATAATAATTAGACCATGCTTAACTGTTTTAACTATATTCTTTGGTTTAAACGCCTCTCCAGTCTTTCGCCAAACTTTATAACGCCCATCTGACCACCAAATGTTTTACTTCGACTCGTCGCAAAATATCACCTTCCGCCAGAACTCCACTGGCTGGTTTCGATACTGTCGAGCAGGCGTTTCTTTCTGTTTACATTACTAGTCATTGGCTTTTTGTGGGGTGTGCGGGATTTGTAGCCGAATTGTTTAATTGCTATGCGTATGGTTTCAGGATGTACATCATTGTTTAAAGGATTTTCGACTTCTGCACTAATATTAACGGCGCTTTAAAAGGGATTTTTGTTTATTCGTTTAATTTTGCGTTTATCTCTGTCTGTACGTCTGGCTGGACGCCCACATCTCTTATTTTCAACGCGACATACTTGTAACGACAAATTACATGTTATAGATCAACTTCGCTTAGACCAATTTGCGATTTCTGCATAGGATTTCTTCTCCTTAACATGTAAATTTAAAATAATTCTACGTTCTTCCAAAGTTAGTTCCTTGCGAAGCATTTTTAATCAAATAATACACAATTAGCCCTTACGCAAACAAAAGACAAGTGAGGTACAGTTGTAAACCACACTCAAGGATAAAAGAGATAAGAAAATGCGTGCAAAATAAACGAACATGCATGTGCATGTTTGCTGTACGATGACTTTTGGGGAGGTGAATTTTCGAGGTCTTCGTGATTTTTACTTGTTATTAAGGATACAACTTGCCAAATGAATTTTTTTATGTAAATACATTAAAAAATATTCAATTAACACTACTGCGTTTGAATTATAATAAAATTTAAAATTCCAAAAAAGTTATGAAGCTTAAAACACATAAATTCATGAAAATTCTTGCTGTATGCTCACTTAAGTGGCACACTGTATAGATTGCACGTGAAATAAAAATATATGAAGATTTTCAATGATAACACACAACTGTTTAATTAATTTGTTACCTATCAATACTAACAAATGCACAAACATTCTTTGGTGGCAAAACAACGTTTGCCGGATCTAGTTAGTATATATATTAAAATGATTCCCTATTCACTTGGCTACTTCATAACTTGAACGACTTTACCGATTTTATTCTTTGTTTTTTAATTTTTCTAATACTTTGTAAAAGGTGATTACAGAGATAAAAAATTAAGGAAATTGCCAGGAAAATCCACCCAATTTTTTTTGTATGAAATCGGCATTGCTTTAAAAGACGGCCGTTGAAAAGTATGTCAAATTCGAAATCGAAACTCTGTCAAAGGAAAGTAACGCGGTTAGCAATAACATGATCGTAGAGTCAATGAGACTGAGGAGCAGCGTAGTCAGCGTTTGTTGGCAAATCGAGAAAGAATTGACAAGGGGAAAGGTCAAATTACCCAAAGAAAAGGTATGTATGTTCAATTTATATAGTATATAGAAGCAACAACAGAACACGAAAAAGACGAGCGAATAAACACAAAAGCAATAAACAACAGCATGACGCAAACACATAACACTTTGCCTCTACCAAAAATAACTCAATGCGACTAAAGAAGTTTCACTTGCCGCTTATATCTTCATTCTACACACTCGAGCTACTCCAATTCCCCTGCTGGTACGTTATAAATTTGTGCAATATTTTGTTTGTAATATTGCCATTGCTTATCATATATACTCTCATCATAGTGGAGTCTTTATTACATTTCACAAAATTTTAATAAGAGTTTCGGGGTTTGCTTTTGGAAATGTACACCGGTCGTTCGGTTAGAGAGGTCGTTCTCAAATTTCTATTGTAGATAGGCACAAAAAATAAAAAGCTAAAGTCAACTGCATGATATACACAGTAATCACTCTATAAACACAAGAGTAACGGTTTATGAATGGAAGAATCAAACTTTGTTATTTCTTGCAAACATACAAGACCATCTGAAGTTTGCTTTTTTAGGGATCCCCTTTAAAGAAGATGTGAATGTGATAAATTGAAGATCACAGATCCTCTTAAAAATGCAATGGTCAAATGTAACTGATTTTATTAATTTTTTTTTTTTTACATATTGTTTCTAAGCTTTCTTTTTTCGAGCGAGGTTTCTTGCTTAACTTAACATTCGTTTTATCTTTTTTATAAATGAATTGTCAATTATTATTGGAATATGTTTTATTGGTAAATAATGCACGTTCTCACACAACGGCAGCATTAATCTTATTCGTCACATAACTATAAATCCTTGCTTATGCTAAAACTAAATATTTGTACTGAGAAGCACAAATATAGAGTCAAAAATCATCAACCTTACAACACTAAATAACCATAGTAGTTGGATAAAAGAGAAAGTAATATAAACTAAATGCGCTAAGGAGTAAAGTATTGTCTTGTTTGTTTTTCTTTTTATTTCTGTATATAAATATTTATAACAAAAATAGTATTTACAATTCGCTTCTTTAAGTTTATTATTATAATCATCATTATTATTATAGTAATCATGATCAGTAGAATGATATCACTCAACAAACACACGCGTACAGACATAGTGGAACGAAATTGGTTGAAAAATGTACAAAAAAATAGTTGAATAATTTTTTTCGTTTTGTTTATTTTTTTAAAATCAAATTTCTGCAAATTTGTTTTATAGTTAAATAATTTTTTTTAATAGTGTTTCTTCCTTAACAACCATTTCAGTCTTAAAGTTTCAAATAAAGAAATTATACACAAACAATCGTAATAATATCGCGCAGTATAACATCATCATCATCATCATCACTATCATCATGTTCATTAGCATTATCGACAAATTTAACATTCATGCTTCTTATATTAATAGTATACATAGAATATGGCAATCTATAATATTCGATACATATACATTGTTTTTTTGGTTTTTTTTCATTTTTTTTAAAATAGTTTTTCTTATTAGCAATTTTAACGGTTTAGGAAGGATTTAACACTCCAAATTTCGCTACGGACTTTTACATACGAATAGAGAGAACAAAAATATTACAGACACAATCACACAGGGTACGGCATAAAAAATGAGAGTCTCGCACATAAAACGTACATATGGTATACATGTAAAATAGAAATCGGAAATTATAAGCAAAAGCTGTGTGTATTGTTGTATGATCGCACAATCAAACACAAAATATAGATACATTTGATATATATAGTAGCTAACATTATATGTGGTAGTAATATATGTTTTCTCTTCATTGTTTCGTGTAGTTTCAAGTAGTTTCTGTTTGATTGTTCTAGCTCAAGTTATTATCTTTTGCTACTCTTGAAAAGTATACATAGTTTAAGGCCCAAATGAGTCTCAGATCCGTTTAGTTTATATTATTAGTCTGTCTTTTGTTAGTTAGTCAAAGTCGATACGGCACTGTGGTATAAAATTCTCATTAAAGGTAAAGTATGTTTAACCTTTTTCATGATGATTTTATAATGCTTGTTTAAAAATAAAAATAAAAATCCAAAAACTGCCTTAATCACGTACACCGGCTTTACCAATAGGGCGTGCATGGTTCCTGATTCCAACTGTTTTGTTGTTCTTGTGCCATGGCCAGAGCTTCGGATAGTTTGGAGCGTATCTGATTTGATTGGCAAGGATTGCTGCGATTAGATCCTTTCTCATATGGCGAGAGTGCGTTGTAGTAGAAGGGCGATCGTTTGCTGATGGTGTAGTTTTTACCCTGAAGAGTGGGAGTTCAAAATATAGGTTAGAAAAGATTTGAACAAATTGATTTCATATATGATGAGGAAGTTATATTAATGTATGACTCCCTCTGTATGTACACTGCTGTCTATGATATAGAGTTATTTTTTTTTCACCTCATCTAAAATTACTAACATCACCCAATGGGTACTGCCTGCCATCTATCTATCTATACATCTCTTCATCTATCTATCCATCTTTTCATCTATCAATCTATCTATCATCTATCTATTTATCTATCTATCATATATTTTTTATCTATCTTCTATCTAACTACTATTTTGTCTATTTATCTGTCTATCTATCTATCTATCTATCTATCTGTATGTCTATCTATCTATCTATCTGTTTTTCTAACTATCTAGCTATATATGTATTGGTCTATGTATTTATCTATCTATTTATTTATCTATCTATCTATCAATCTATCTATCAAAAATCAGTTAAAAGGTTTAGTTTTCTTCTTAATGGACTAAATATTTACATCATTATTATCCCAGTATTCTCGTTCACGCGCACGATAGCATATGCAGAACTCAAGTTGTTTCGATGTGGGTGGTAAAGTGATCTTAAATGAAAATGTGTCAAAGATGACATGTGCGCATGTAGCAGGTCCATAGGCCTAAAAAATATATAAATAAAAAATTAAGACCTTCCCCAACATTAACCAACGCAGAGTCAAATTACCCTTGCATATGTGCAGAAAATATCCTGTTGGCTCTTCCAGTCGTCCCATGTGACGCGCACAAACACCTCTTTTTGAAAGTCAATATTCTTGACCTTTACTGTGCCAACGACAATGGATTCTTCATCCTTGACAATGACATTTTCGAGTGACACAAAAGAGTGGTCAATTGTTTGTCTAAAGGTGCAGACAATTCAATTTTTTTTTATTGTATTTGTTTTTCAAATCATTTTAAAGTGTTTATTATACGAACCTGAAGGTCAGATAATCTGATGCCGGTTGCTTGAAATCGACAGTCCACTGATCGGCTGGATGTGGACTAACAAGGCCCTGTGTAATTTGCTCCAAGAACTTCATGCTCCAATACGGTGGCACATTGGATGGTTCGGACATGACGCGCACCTCGGTAAGTGCCAAGCCTTTGTCATCGGCAAAGATAAGTTTCTTGCGTGTTCGACTGGAAGTAAAACAAAAAAAACAAATGTCGTTAACAATGGTCGAGGAATTTATAGAAACCAATTATTTTTTTTTATTTCTTGCAAGCCTTGTACTTTAACCTTGGCACGCCGCTATAAAAATATTTTAACATCGACTTTTCTCCAACGTCCCCCTACCCGTAAAGTGTTCGGGGAAATTTAGACTAAAAGCGCAGTGAATGTTATCAGCAAATTTTTGGGAGTTCTGGAGTCAAACGTGATATAATAATACGCGTAATTAGCATAGAGATACTTTTTATTTATTTGCATTTTATTTCCACACAGCACAAACATGTTGTTCAGGTTTATTATTTTATTTAGACTATTTGTTTGTTTGTTTGTTTTGTTTTAATAAATGAAATTTTGAAATAAAAAAAAAATTAATAAATAAATAAATGGTCAACGAATCGCGCAATTTTCGTTTGGCAATTCATTTCAATTTGATTCGATGGTAATTGACATTGCTTGCAGCTGCTGCCAGATAAGATAGGTCACCTCGCCGTGTTAAAAGCAAAAAATAAATAAATAAAGTCCAATCTTTATTAAATACGAGTGCACTCATTTGTATATGGCTACGCCTATGTGCCCAATGAAAGCGTTGCCGAGTAAAATTGACGTCTTAGGATTGACTGAGATACATACATATTTTATACAATGCGTGACACCACACACGAGTAGCCCCAAAAAAGTGTGAAAATACGCCCACTCTCATTCCAATATAAAAAATAAAATTGCACGTAAATTGTTTGCGTTGGTCCCACCATTATTGTTGTTTTAAAAATAGCGGTTTTTGTCTTTTTATTTGAGGTTTTATGTGAAATGCCTCTGCTTCAGTTCGAAAACAAAATTGTTGTTTGTGGGACACACCTCCACAGATTTCGATAGGAACTAAATAATTCCACATACATCTTTAAGTTGTGAGCTATATTTTTACAGTTTTATCCCAACTAGATTACTTTAAAAAGTATTATAAGGATTTTATAGAGTTAGATTTCAAGGGTTTTTGTAAGGGTCATTAGCTTCTTAGTTCAGCAGGCAAACGAAAGTCCTTGTACTTTTGGTATACTCGTACTACAATCTTTATATAAATCCGGCATTTTGAACTTACTTCTAGAATTTGTACGTGCTTTAAACTTTCACATTTTATCTCATTTTTAAATGTATATTTTTGTTCTGTTAACATTCAACTTTTATAGAAGTAACCCAACTTTTTTGGTCTAATGTTTGTTTTGGTTGATAACCACCGACATATATTTAATAATTTTTGATTTCATTATAAAATTATTTATTTACAAATTTAATTATAAGTTTATTTATAAACGACGTGGAATTTTAAACTTAGCGAAAATTTGATAAGCTCTAAGAAATATACAGTTTCAATAAAAAAATGTATACGAAATACATGAAGAGAGCCCTCATAACGCCGGTTTTTCAGTGCTATGACCGAAAATTGTTATTGTCTGTTTAATTGAGTTATCGGCCTTTACACTAAGGTAGTCATAGTAATTGCTTAGTGGTGCCTTCCTAATGGATGATAAACAAGTGAACAATGTTTAGATGTTTACCATACACACATATTCGCTGGCGATTGGCTAAGTGTGAAGTTGGCTTAGACCATTAGCACGAAAAACCAATACTACCCGTGTTTGCCGAGCGACGCCGGTTTCAACTTTTTGTACGACTCCTTGAATCGCAGCGCATCGCACTGCACTGATCATAGCTGTCCTACAACGACAACAACAGCAGACGCTGATGGTGATGGCGACATTAACAGCTACAGCGAGTATTGCCGGTGAACACGATGTGAACGCATGCCTTACATATTTTCCATGCAACACATTCAGTCCGTCAGCTAGGCCCGGCAGACTCACTCAGTTGCTGGTACGATCGGCGCTGATATCAGGCCAATACCAGCACAGACTGGCTGCTTGTGTTTAATAGCGATAACGCGGCCTCTGTTGCGGTGTGGCTTTACAAAATGCACCGAACCCGGTTGCCGACATTCGACAATCGATGTGCGTCGATATTTATAGGTGGTACGGCATACATAGCTCGGCACTTTATTTCTTATATTTTTCTTACTTTTGTTTATGTATTTATTCTTTATATATTTGTATTGTTGATATTAAAAAAAACGTGGAAAATTCTATGGAGCGCATTCGAATTATTGAATCCAAGTATATTTTCGAACAGATTGCAAATAAAGAACACTTCAAAAAAGTATAGGCAAATATTTTGGCTAATGAAAATTGTAGAAAAAAAGAAACACTCAAAAACTCCAGTTTCCAAGTTTTTTCAACGCTACTTTTATTAATGAGTCGCTGTCGTTGTTAACAACAACGTCGCCAGCAATTCGGTTGTGTTGGCCGTGCAAATGGGTGTGTACGATTTAGGCAGCGTATTTTTAAAGGCGTTAAGTTTCGAACAGGTTTTCGTTCATGCTTGAATTTTTTGTCCTCATTGTTATGCGTTATTCAACTTTACGACAATGCGTTGAAATGCATTTTTTTAAGGGCCTTCTCTTTTGTTTGAAGGGTCGAAAATAAAATTTAATTTAATAAAATTTAACTAGAAAGAAATGAAATTTTTGTCAAGCCAAATAAAGAAAACGTTGCTTTTACTTAATAGAGAAATCGCCCTTTAGTATAGACATTGGACACCCATAAAATATATACTTTATTGTATTGTATGGTATTGTATTGGATAAAGGAAAACCATTTTGTTTGCGCCTACAGATTTGTTCTTACATGACCTCAAGCAAATTAAAAAATAAAAAAAAGTAAACAAAAAATTATATGTATGTACAGTCAAACCTGTCTATGTTGACCACATTCGGTTCCAGAATTTTTGGTCAATTATGCAGGCCAGCTTATAAAGGGGTGCCTTTTACTTGATTTTTTTAAATTGGTTTTGATTAAATAAAAATAACCATTAATTTTTTTTAATAATAATGTATAATATTATATTATAGTGATTATATACATATGAAGGTGTACTTATGGCTTATTGGTTGGCTTTTGAAAAATTTTAGTTTCAGTAATTTTTGTTTCAATAGCACATTTAATGCCTGTTAAATGGTTCACTGAGTCCGGAAGATGCTCGCAGCTATATTCAATAAGACTTTTTACATTTTGAAGATCCTGGCTTGATGTGATTGTTGATTTCTCCACATTACATATCTCTGAACATTCGTCAGAACAGTTGTTGTCCGATCCTGCGATTGAATTTGAGACATCAACTAAAACGGCATCTAAAACTTTGTCGATACTGTCGCCAAAGTCGTCGTGCACATTTTCATTTTGAGTGTTGTGTAAATTATAGTCGAAATGTTCATCACTTGTGTCAGTTGATTCCAAAGGATTATCATTGCAATTTTGGAAACCTGCATGGCTGAAAACCCTATTTAATAGTTTCGACTTGCGTATTTTTCATTTCGATTTTTATCGAGGTAAATTGGCAGTGATTGCCTTAAAAAATCTGACGAAACAGTGGTCAACTTACAAATTACAGGTTAAAAATATAAATTTTGTATTAAAAAGAAATTGGTTCCATCGAAAAGTGGTCAACTTAGGCAAGTGGTCAACCTGTGAGGGTATTCAGGTTGACAAGTATGACTGTATTCATAAAATAAAAATACGTATACACAATAACTTTTTGTTGTATAGCACGATAATTTTTCTATGACAAGAAATTTTCCTTTGGCCAACCCAAAACACTTTTAATGACGCGTGGGCCTTTAAATAAAATCATAAAATTGGGGGAAATTTTGGTAAAATTTAAAAAAATATCGCTCACTAATGACAATTCATTTGACACTCTCGAACCCAATGAAATCACATGGGTTATGATGTAAACGAAAGAAAAAAATATATATATTTGAATGGACATCATCATCATAACAACCATGATCACTCTTATTCGTATTGAATATTGAGCAAGAATTATCGCCACACGAACGCTACACGTGATTGCTGCGTTCTCTGTAGTATTAGCAAGTGTATTTTTACACACACTTGTACACTAGGGAAAAATATGTCGAGAGTAAAATTGATATAACTTTCTTCAAATGTCAACGTAAAGATGTAAAACTTGTCGGTTATGTAGCTTTGACGGTGGCTTAACGCATAGACAGTAGAAACATTTGAACGGACTCAGTAATATATATTGTCTAGCAATCGTGCTACAATAGTTTGTAAAGTACAGTTTGATTACTGTACCATCAAAGAAACAAAGCTGAAAGTGGTATTTTTAATTTCTATAAAAAAATATATCACTTTAGCACTTGCCGAAGCTGAGTTACGCAAGTTTTTTTTTTTTGGAGAATATTTTGTTGGAGTATGAATGAGTGATAACTATGTTTTCAATACCTCTGACAATTAAGTGCAGAACAGTAGAAAGTCTTAACCTGCTGTGTTTTTTATACGAGACAGACAGCATTACAACAGCGCCGGCACACGACCGCGAAACATACACATATATACATATATAACGTGTACTAAAAAATTTTTTTTTTCGACAATATATATAAGGTAAACATATTTATGCTTGTTTATTTAGTTTTTTTGTATCGGTGCCACACGCTCATATTACACTGACAATTAAGAGCGATATCAGTCGGTGAACTTTGCAGGCCAACGTGGTGGCACGCTACGGCAGCAGCATCAAATCCAGTCTTGCTACTACATTGAGTCTAGACACTATCTAACCAAAAATAGGCTACGTATCGAAATCTAGTCTGCAGCTGGTTTTATATTTAGTTTTTAAATGTCAAAGTTTCCGTTTTTCTTTTAAACTTTTTGGTGAAAACGCCTTTCAAGTGCATTCAATCCGAAATTAAATGAAAATCATTTTCTTTTAGGTATAGTATGTTCAATTTCAACCCTTTAAAACCTTTGCCAGTTGGCTAAATTTGTTTTTTATAGCGCTCGACTAGATAAAACAATGTAGTACAATCGTACAAAACAGTTTATATACCGTTGATAAAATTCTATAAACAAAAAAAAACATATATACTAAAAAAGCGTCGGTCTGAATCACGAGGGGAAAAATTGAAACGCAAAAGTTGAACTGGCGCCATATTCGAATTATACTAGAATTTGTGGGATTTTGTACGAATTTCTTGTCATTTCTGGCAGCACGTTTTTGCACTGACGTGCCTAATAAAAATGCCGACAGTGTCTGTAATTCAATGACGTTATTAAAATGTACAGTTGCCCATTGCATTTGTACACTGAACATTGTATTCGAAGTTCTTTTATGAAAGCATATTTAGACAATTGAGCTTCGTTTCATAGATATTTTTTAAAGTGGCCTCTGCAATTATTTTTTCAATATAATTAGATATTGTAAATACATTTTTTCAATTGTATTGCAACTGGGTTCAAAGAACCACAAATTTATAAAATTTGGTTGAATAAATTTCTCATAGTGTATTTTGTATTTATAGCTCATCCAAGTAAAATGCATCTATCTATCTATAAGTCTATCATTTCTGTTTATGCCTGACGATTTTTTAGTTCATTTTGTGGTAATAACTGCAACCGTTAAAAGTATCTCGAGCACACTACGTCTGTGATGAAACTATTAGGCGCATTGTGGTTGGTAGTATTGAATTTCCAAAAATAAAAATATATATAAACAACTTTTGCGCTATCATCCAACATTAGTCTACAATTTAAGAAGGCCCGCCCAGATTCAATACGATTATAGACGATTATAAGATCAATCAATAGATTATAGGATTTGATTTGAGATTTGAACTCACCTTTTTTCGCAGTTTTGTGTGTCATCTGCGGTAAAATCATTTCCACTTTCCCCCGCTGATGTGTAATTTTCTGTGGTGTTGTTGTTATTGGCTTTATGTAGGCAGGATTTTCGACTTAGACAGGATTTCGGTTGTGTATTGAGCTGCGGAGCTGAAATCATGCGTTCCAAATAACTACGACCACTACGACTGCCGCCATTCTGTTGTTGCTGTTGAAGTTGTGGCTTGAATTGAAACTGTTGTTGTTGCTGTAGACCCGCCACTGCCACAGTATTGGTCGCGTTGTTGACCATGGCTTTCGAAGCGAGCGTTATCACTTGTGGTCGACAATAGCGTGAGGTTCTGTTGGGCTCATCATTGTAACTGCAACAAGTGGAAAGTGGCACATTACATAATTGAATGCTAATTGTGATACAATGAAGGGATCGATGTGTTGATTAGACAAACGATTTCGAAAAAATTGGGTTTATTTATTTTTTTGTACGACTCAGTCTCGTGCTTTTATGATAATAAACTTTCTGCGCACTTGGCAGAATATTTCGGTTTTATTTTATTTATTTTGGGTGTTGGGTGAGAAAAGTCACTGAAAAGATTTCCGTTTATCTTAACAATATCTGAACATACGGTTCTCTAAGAGACACTAAAAATGAAATGGCTGAAATTATAAAAGAGTCCTTAAAATGTATTGTAACTAAGTGGCCGAACTTTGGTATCTGGAGTTTCCCTACACAAGTATTAATAATTTTCTCAAATAATCGATTTAGTTTTGAATTCTTCTCCGAGAGATCGGCATATATAAGGCAATCATTGCAATTTTCATGGCGCTATGGAATGCAAGTCTATGGCATTGCTAAGATCAGAGTCCATCGAGCGAAGGTCCTCTGCAAACTCTCTGGCGCCCCTTGGTATATGCGAACATAAAACATAGACAGGGATTTAAATTTTCCCAGAATTGGTGATATCCTAAACCAACAAGCTGCGGCGTATTTAGAGCGACTCGAACATAACACCAAATCTATCTTAGGATGCGTAAAAGGAGAAGGTTCGGAGACTGTATGCTGTCGACCTTGCGAAAAGATCATTGTAAATAAAATGTAGATCACTAATCACACTTAGATAAGTCCACTCTTCACTAAGTTGTTATGTATTTGTTCTTTTCTTTTAAATTTAATTGAAGTTGTCTTGCAATAACAGTAAAATTAAAAATATGTGTTAATAATATTAAAAAACAACGAAAAAACCCCAAAAGACTTGAAATTTGTGGGTTCCTGTGGGTACTACAGGTATACAGATGCTCAAATTGAAAAGTCTGGTACAAATCATTGAGTGAGCTACCCATAATATTTGTATTATTAATTTTTGTTACATTTCTAACCTAATCGGCTTAGTTTTTTTAGTGCACTGAAGCACTCAAAGTTAGTAACTGCTTTTCCTTGCTACTGTTGCAAGTGACAGTAATAATCAAAGCCCACTTAACGTTATCTCATCAAGTTTACTTTCGTTGAGGCTTTGCATGGTTTTATCGCCTTTGGTTACTCGTGTTGTGATAAGCATACGTCGAGTGCATTCTATAAGACCCCCTACTCAAGCATCTTCAGATTGTGACGCACTTAAGTGCATTTTTTTTTTGTAGCGCCTGCCCCTCGTCTGTCTTAGTTATGCTTTCTGCAAATGAATTCATCAACATCTGGTAAATAATGTAAATGAAAGTGAAATCTCTGATAAGACGCAAGTTGAATAGCAATTTCAAAGGTTTTTCTGTTACACTTGAGCAGATACACAAGTAACATAGATTATTTCTTTGAATATCTACAAATAAAATAAGAATCGTTCAATAATAAGTAATGTATTAATATTCGATGTCGCCGAGTTGGTTTGACTTTGTTTTGAAAATAGCATTTGGACAGTTGTAGAATTTTTCACTCTTCTTCGTCTCAATAAAATGCAAGTTAAAAATGCTTTAAATAATTCAATGATGCAGATAAATATTCAACTCAAATTTTTTCGTCAATTTATTTTACTGGTGTGGCACATTGTTATGAAAATTTTTATCATTTCCTTAGACAATTTCATCGCATATTTAGCTCTGCATTTGTGCAAATTTGTTTTTTTCAGATTTGCGTATTTTTACCTCGTGTGCGCAGATACTTTTTATAATACTACAATATTTTCGGTAATTACTATTGTTGGCGACCATAAGATGTAAGCACACGCATATGATTTGCCTTCATCACCATCTTAAACCTTATTATGGCTTTCAACGTGCTCGTCGTTCAGCGCACTCATGATGTCAAATGGATTTACTCAACGGTCATTCTCGGCATTACTCGCGCTACTTGTTGATGATCATCAAGTGTATCATTAAGGCGTTGTTGTTGATGTGTTTTATTTTTTTTTACCTTGATCTTGATCAATTTGTACGAGTATTTAATTTCTAACGCAAGAAAAATTATCTTTTATGTTGTGTAGTAGATGTGATTTTTGACTGGGTGACAACTTGAAATTTTGCTTTCATTTTGTGTATTTTTTATTTGTTTTGTTTTTGTGTTTTGTTGTTATTTTTCTGAAATTTGTTTATATTATATATAGATTATATAGTATTCTATATCTGACGGCGTGTTTTTATGGCGAATTTATTTTTTGAGATCAAGCATATATCTTTTTAGATGTGTCTGCTTTTAAATTTTATGGCCGATCTTGACTTTTCGAAATACACATATATATATATATATATATATGTATATATATATATATAATGAATGACATTTTGTTATTGAGTCCAGAGGTACAAAAGGTAAAACAATTGTTTGTATCGACATTAAATCAGCCCACTGCTCAAACATTTTCGAACATCGTTTCCATTTGTATTTATGGGCCAACTTTATTGTATATCAATGAACGTATTGCTGTAATTTTAAAGAAGATGCACATTGAATAGAAAATTGCCAGAATTTTCCAAATTTAATGCAAGCTAAGTAGATAGGTAGGAGAACGATCTGGAAACACCTAACGTAAGATTGCAATTCAAATCTACTGCTGTACACCAATTGAAGAATGAAGTAAATATACTGATTATAACTTCAGTAGTTTTTATCAGATTAACTTTAGATTTAGCACTTATGCCGATAACGACCCATTACACGGGGATGGATTTTTATATCGTCAGTTTGTCTACTAGAAGGATATAATCAAAGAGGCAAGCAAAATGCTATTGTGAAAAATAAAACTGAATACATAATGCTTCCTCAGGGTTCCTAATTCGTAGTTGTTGTGATTCTTATCCTTTCAATACTCATGTTAGACTTTTAGTTCGAAACCCTGAAGGTATCTATCATTATTAGTATTATTGTACAAATATGAATATTATTATATGCATACGATTTTTATTATATGTGATATATTATTATATATGTTTTATTAATATACATTTATGGTATGATTAATAATATATAAATATCATTATTATTCTTACTTTAATCCTATTTTATATTGATTTTGATCCATCTACTGTGTATTATTTTTATTTAGAGTAGGATGTTTATGTTAACGAGTGGTTACGCACAACAACACAGATTGAATAATTATTTTTCCGATTTAATGACAACGAAATGGTGATAACTAAGAAACCATAACCAAATCTGAAAACATGAAATACCAAGCATGGAAACTGCTCCATTAGTTTATGATTGCCATTGACATTGGTTAACAATTACTGAGTGTAAATTAAATTATTGTGTTTAATTGAGTGTAGTTAAAGAACGAAAGTGTCAACACTTACTTTAATGCTTCATGTTGATTGCCGCTCATGTAGTCCGATAGGAAACTAACTGGTGGACTGTGACTGAATATGGGCGGACTGTGCGAAATCATTTTATAGAACTTTTTCGTAGTTGTTGCGCTTGACGTATTAAATATTATATATGATTGTTTGGTTGGCTTTTAAAACAAGAAACTCAGTTGACTTGATTTTTTCTTGACTTATTTTTATTAATTTTATTTTATATAAATAACACTGTAATTTAGAAAGAAAGTAGAAGAACGAGGAAGAAGAAAGAAAATATTTGATTGAGTTTTTCTGTCGAATATCAATGTTTTTGATTGAGTAATATAAAATATAGCACTAGTTAGGCTATATGCTGACTAAGATTGAAATTTATTTAAACATATTTTTTGTTTTGTTTACTTATTTATTATTATTGTTTTGTCTGCTTCTTGCATACTTGTTGTACAGGGCTGTGTACTGATAATGTCTACGGCACTATATTTAGTTTGAGTGGGTCGTCTCTGACATTTTGCTTTTGTTTTATTTTATTTTTTAACTGATAAACTAACCGTTAGTTTTGTTGTTGTTGAGAAAAAAACGCCAACAACATACAACACGAGACTCCCGACGTTCGCCTGATGTTGAGTGATCTCTCGTTACTACTTCGATTGAGTGCGGGTGGCGTTTGCGTTTATAATTCAATTATGTTGTATACGGTGGTTTAGATGAAGTTCCTTTTACTGATTTATTTGTTTATATTTATTTTATTTTAAATTAATATTTTACTTTTCCCGCTTGCGTCTTTTCCGCAGTCAAGAGCGGTTTGAACGTTCTTAAATTTTTTCTTCTAACGCGCCTTAAATATTTATTGTTTCTTTTATAACTTCTACTTTTTAATATAAAACAGTGTAATTCTTTTTTTTCAAAACACACCTGTGAAAAAGGAACAGGAGTGTTTTTTTTGGTCAGCAGTTAGCTGACTTACTTTTCGATTTTTATAAAAAATTTTCTTTTTTCTACAAACTTTTTAATTAGTTTCTTTAAAAAACGTCAACACGAGTTTTGGTGAATTACGAAAAATTAATTTACAATACAAATTTTAATAAAATAGAATTTCTCCACGAGCCGCTTCCTCGAACGCGCGTTCGTACGTGTTCGCAACGACGCTGAACAGACACGAATGATCTTCGCTGCGATGCGACTTGCCGTCAAAACTGCCGTTGAACCACCTCGCCTGGGCGTACAATTACATACCTATTTGAGCGCTCTAATACTCTATCTAGAAAGAACGAGTAAGCGAACAAGCGACAAAGCAAACGGTCGAGCGAGTGTGAGAGTGAGTGCGTATCAGCGCCGAAACCAGATGAAATGAGTGGTGTTTGAATGAGTGCAAGTAGAAAGTGCATTGAGCCATTTTACAATCATGCGTTTCAACTCAAGTGAACGTCGTCGTTTTATTCAACTTGTAAAGATGATGCTGCAGTCTACTCTTCTCTGTTGCTGCTGTGCACAAGCCCTTCCGTTGCAGTTGCTGTTGATAATGCTGTTTAACTAAGTATAAAACGACAAACGACTGACATCAATACATCCACCTATCCATCGGAACGATCGACAAAGTCAGCCGTCAGAAGGGGGAGCCGCAAAAGTTCTTTACGGCAGGCTTAAGCTTCATGATGGCGGATTGGCACTAGTGCTGGTTTTCATAAATATTTTTAAGAATCGCATTTTTCAATTTTTCAGTACTTCACTGTCCCTTCACATAACTACACTTTTGGATGGAATGCTTGTACTTTTTTATGCAGTGCGTTCGGGCAGTATTTAGATTACTTATTTTTATCACATATTGAAGAAAGTACACTTAAATGAGTAATGGAAAAAAATACAATGCTAAAAATGCTACAAACTCTGAACCGCTAGGTTGAATCAATAAGTCTTTCACTATTTGAATATCACGTACCATAACTGCAATTGCACACATATCACATATCGTTACTTATTTTTATTTTTTTCAAAAAGTTATTGTCTTGGCTTGATAAATGCTGTGGAGGTCTTCAAAAATCAATTTCAAGTTTAAATAAGTATATTACTTAATTTCTGTTCTGGACACATAATTAGGTTACTACATGCAAACCTTTATGTCTTGCAAACCGATCAGAGATTGAAAGTATCAGAGATTGTAGAGGACATTACATCATATACTCTTTATACCGCCCTCGAAAGAGAGATAGTTGCCTTTTGGCTGTGGCGTAGTGAGAGACAGGACCAATGACATCAAAAAATGTCATCTAAATCAGCATTTGTGTTGGATTTACTTGCGGCTGCTGCATTTGCAACGCCAACTCAAACAGCATTTTTAAAATACTCTCAATCTCAACTCTGTCGATATGTCATGCGTGTTACATATACGAAGAAGAAAGAAAAATAAGAAAAGTACAAAAAAAACATGTAGATACCAATAATGAAAATTGATTTTGTGCAGCAACATTACGACGACATATTTTTCAATAAACAAACCCACATCAAAGTTTTCACTGCAGCTCAGCAATTCATTTAAGTGGACTCGACTGCACGAGTTTTGCTTTGTATCTTGTACCCACACCATGTGAAACTGGCTTGGTTTCCGCTACAAAAAAATAAGTTTTTTTGTTTGCCGCCTCTATGCCACCGACGTGTCTTATATAAAAAAAAAGGAAAAGTCGCAGAAAGTACGGGAACGCATGCGCAGCAGTTTGAGTGCATTAATGCAACGAGAGTATTGTGGCTTCGACTGCACTTCATCGGTTTTTACACACACATGATGACAGTGATGACGCGCATTATTTCTTATTAAAATAAAAATAAATAGTAATTATCATAAAAAATATCTCACCTGTATCGTACACAGCTTACGGTTGCAACAATTGTTCACTGTGTGTTCATACTTTTATTTTATTGAATTTTTTTTATCTGTAGCGTTTGAGTATTTTTTCGTGTTCGAGAGTCGAGTGGATCGTTCGTGTTTGCGGCTTTAATGAGTTAATCGAGTCGGTTTGCTTCTTTAATACTTTGATTTTCTAGTTGTCATTATATAAAAAGTTAAATGCATTTATGCATCTAATTGCTCTTTTTTTTTAACAAGGGTGAGCGTTTAAGTACAGTGAACTTTCAACCGATGTGGAAATTAGTGGGACGCAGATAATGAAGACATTTTCTCTTTCTGCCTTACTGTCAATAAACAGATTTGTAACAAGAAAACATTTCATTCCTAAATTGACTAATTTTACTTGCGCCATCTAATGCCTCCTAACTAATTTTGATAAGCGCGCTTTAGCGGTGGCCTTATGACTCTCTGGCACATGCAACATCGCGCTAGCCAGATAGATCAATTTTAAGTTGGACGTTAGTTTTTAGTTTGGTTTGCTATTAAAGCGTGTTTCTTTTAGTTTTTGTAAACTATATATTATTTTACTTATACTATACATATATATACTCTATACTCGTAATTTTAATATTATAGTTATTGTGTAACTAAATAGGTGAAATTTATTTGAGTTTAATTTTTCAAAATAACATTTTTCTTCTTTCTTTCTAGGAAACGCTAGGAATATGCTGCGCGAATGGAATAATTAAATTGCCCACATTGCTCCAACCACCTGATCCATTGTTGTTATTGCTTTCGGGCGACTCACCTGATTTCAACTATTTTTTTCAGAAGGTTTTCAAATATAATTCAGCGTTTCAAATTACATCCTTTTCATTTCATTGTCGATCAATGAGAGTGAATTGAAATCAAGATAACTCTTTCAAATTTTTAAACGGTGATTCTTCTGTGGTCAGCTAGGGGTAATAATAAAAAATAATATAATCATATAGGATTATCAGATTTTCAGGTTTGTCAATCATATTGTAAATATTGGTGTGTATGGAATTACTCTCCTTGTTCCGACATATTATGAAGACTACCTTGAAAAGAACACTTCATGCAAAATTTCTTCTCTCTAGCTCAAAAACTAAGAGACTAGTTTACATATACATAGACGAACAGACAGATAGAGCTAATCAAGAATACATGTTTATAGCTTATGAGGTCTCCTTCACTGAGTTACAAACATCATAAGAGACAATTGTAAAATTTCAATAAAAAGCTATGCATGATATGATGCAGAAATATAGATGTAGTATAAGGGAAATGTATTATTGGTCAACTAAATTTCATGGAAATCGTTTACTTGTGCTTGTTTATGTGCCGGAGCACAAATATTTGTGTGATTCGTATTCCTATAGGGGTACCCGCCAAGGATTGGTGTTCCCTCTTTACAAGAAGATTACAGGAGTTTAAGTAGTTACTGTAACCCTGTGATATTAGTCTCCACACATTACATAAATAGTTAATGTTGCACTTATACAATAGTTTAGTAATTTATAAGAAATAACAAATAACAAAATTTTAATTGTTAGTGTTTGCGCTAGATCCAGGATTAAAATGTTACAGAATAATTGAGGATTTTTTCTTTCTGCCACTCTGCATCACCTTGAACGATTTCAACTTACCGTTGAAATGTAATGATATAAAAACCAAACTTGGTATCCTGACTGATTTGACCCGAAGTCATGTCTTAAGTAGGTGCATGAAAAGAGTACTATTATTACAGTTTTTGCCAGGTAAGATTATCCAATTTAAATTCTACTCAAAAGTATGGTAAACTTAAGATGTAACACAAGAAGAAGACGTGGGAGACTATGCCAAAGTGTGTATATTCTTCATATGTTAGTCTGGGTATATCCAAGCTAGCTCCTCAATTATAGAAGTTAAAAATATAGTTAAAAAATTTCACATAAACTCCTTTTTATCATACGCTCTAAACTTTTTTGTAACCGGTCGAATCCGATCATTGAGAGGGGTACCCCCAATTTAAACTAATGTCTATTAGTAAAACTCTTTTCTTTTGTGTAGGATCGAGCTGAAATTTTGACAAGATCTAGGTACTATTATTAATATTTCAGGCTTGCTGAATTATATCCGTATTCTACTCCATCTTGTTGGATATCCGTAGCCGTAGCAGGTTACCGAGTCCACCATACTGAATATTAGCACCCATATAAATCGATGGGTCTCAGTGCTGACATACGACAAATCAATATTATGTTATCTTTGTGAACAGGAACGTTGTCTGTATTCTTTTCGGTGGCTCTTGAAGAGTGTTATAACGTCGGCATATCTTAAGTGAATGTCTTTCTTTATTTGGATTGCTTGAAGTCTTACCCTTAACTGTTTCTAGATTCAAAACTATTCAAGAGTACCACATCAACTGAAATCGTAGGAATTCGCCTACGATAAGTTATTCAAAGAATGCCTCTACAGCTATTTGAATATTCTTGTGAAATGCTCGTTCAAGTAGTCGTACTTGCATCTTAGACCCTGTTCAAGTGCTGCGCAATCCGAGGCAAAATCAAACTCATCTTGCACCGATTGCAGCACGCTCGTTTACAGACGCTCTAACTCCACAAAGTAAAGCAATACTTACTCAAAACTTAAGACTCCTGATGCTCACTCAAAGACTTTCTTTCATACTGATTTGGAAGTCTATTTGATGATGAGCGCTTGGTGCACGCGCAGCACGAGTGCCATTTAACGTACATGCTGCCTTGCTTTCGGCCTCCCCTCATTTCCAACCAACTACCCACTGACCCTGATGAGAGCTGCCCGTGCGTCTGCCCCGGTTCAACAATGTCGTACAACTTTCAGTGAATCTCAGTTAGCCTTGATTAATATTTGCGTTTAAACTGAGCACCGCTTTTTGAAGTGCGTTGCTGACTACACAAGACTAGCCAAGCCGGCAACTTCACTTTTTCGCTTAGGCTGAGTACGAAGCCGGTTTATGTGGACATTGTTGTGCAAATCTTGAAGTTGACTGTGACCGCCTGTGCAGTTTGCTTTTATTTTTATATATTTTTTTTTTACTTAGATATACAATCACTCGCATTCTCACATCTATGTAAAAGCAGTTTTTGCAGGTTGATTGCTTCGAGTGCCGGCGTTTGTTGTCGTCATCACATCGTCGTCGTCTTCATCATTATTAACATTACATGAGTATACAGGAGTTCCTCTTCATTACCCTAAAGTGAAATGGTGTGCAGTTCCCTTCGATGATTGTGATTCTGAAGTTGCTTAAATGCAGATACACTGCTCAGATATATGTGCTCAGTTCACTTGACTGCGCTTCTTGTTGCCTTCTGAATTAACCTGTACATGTGCAGCATATAAAACTATATTATTTCGCATATTTTATCTGCAGTACGTGAACTATTTTCAGTCATTTTGTATGGTGCCACAAGAATATTGCGCACTTTATTGACGAGCCGAGTCAAACTATATTTAACCTCAGATGTTGTTCGCAACAATCTCAGTTTCTTTAATTAATTTTAGGGTAATTATTTATATTTTGTATAATATATGCAATTAATATTCTGTTGTTTTTCCGATGCAGATCTTAATATGGCTATTATTTTAAAGCTATAAAAGTAGACCCCCCCAAAATGGCAATAACGGAAAATAGAATTTTTGGTGAATACGTATTAATTTTTTTTTAAATCTTGATAGATTTTAAAAAGTACAATTTTTTTCATCAACCACCTAGCAATCTACCTGCTGGACTACGCTGGGCTAACACGAAACCTGAGAAGACTGCACCCCTAGATGTGATTTTTAAAATACAAATGATAAAATTCTCTGGATATCGTCTAACGATAGTAGCGATATAAGACTATATTATGTATTGCTTATATTATTATCAGTACAATAATAACTAAGAAAAATCCTCAATAATAATATTGTGTCACACCCATACTTCGGCGTATATCCGGCGTCCCTCTTTCTTTTACGATTTAACTGCAGTCTGGCTATGGCATCTGTCCATTTTTAGTAAAACACAAGCAAGAGTAAGGTTGAAACCTTTCAAAGATAACCATTAAAGTTAATTGACACAAAACAATTGTGTTTTGATACAAGTGAAAAAAATAAGAAAGATAAGCTGCAATATCATCTCAGAGGTCGTGGGTTCCATTTCTAGGCAGTTATTCAGTTTTAGTTGCCAACTTTGCTCTCTCGTGAAGTGAGACTTAAATGTATCCATTGATCGTTTTTGCCAGTTATTTGCTTTGAATTGTGATTACTATAAACTCAATATCCAATCGCAAATATATTAATGAGATGCTGGAATATTGCAGTACTCACCACCTCTTCATGAAGGGGCATAGAGGACGTTGTGAGGAAGACAGCTTGCCATATTTTTGAGGAAGCGACATTCGCCAATTGTAACGTTTTTATCACAGAAAAGCGTTGAACGTGTTTAACATAATGGACCTATCCTTCGCGAGGGGAATCTTAATGAGCCTCTAATAATAGTGGAAGTCTTTTAATTTCTAATTTGAATGCTCATAGAGTATCTGATCCCAAATCAATAACTCCAAACACTTTATAATAAATTAAGCGTTTCCCAGAGTTCTGTTTAATCAATCACTAGTTGAAGAGTGATAAGTGTGCTCGTTTAGTTGCATCCCGTTAATCACGGCAATTAATTATCGAACAAAACACCTGCCGAAATCCCCAGCCAACAACACATGTGTCCAAACTCAACTATGACGAGACGACTTATCGAATCGCCTGGGTGTAATAGTAATACTGGCACTCGTATTAATCAACAGGCCGGAGTAGGCAAATACTTGTTGAACTTATTTTTAGACTTTGATGGGTTATAAAGCATTACCGAACGATAAACGAATTACTCGTAGTTTGTTTGGCGAGTGATTTCTGTTGAACACTTTTAAATGTTGTCAGTGCGATATGATTAAACAAAATCACCGCAAGCGTGTGCCAGGCAGATGGCAAACACGTTCTGAATTTATGCATCAACTTAAAAATAAAAATTTGTCTGCTAAAATAGAATCCGTTGATACATGTATTATTCTTTGCCCTTTGTCTGTAGCGGCGGGCATTTGATGCGTTCGTCGTGATTAGCTCTTATCAGCAGACTGTCCTCAACATGGGTCGATATCTCGCGCCGTCGTGAGACGTGCGCCGTTAGATTGCTTTATGGGCGCCTTAAGCATGGTCACCGTACCATTAGAATCAGGTTGACTGGGTGAGTAAGAGAGGAACGGACGAGTGTCGTACGATGAGCGATAACAAGGAAAAGTATCTAAGAAGTGTGCTGATTTACTTATTCGAAACTAAGCGGGTGTCAATGAAACACGCCTGCCATAATCGTAAAACGTGATTGTCCAAGTTTTGTTTATAAATCGTTTGCCTGCCCCTGGCTGTCTCGACTGTATTCGCTGCCTGGCTGCCTCGGTCCCAGTTCAAACTATTTGCATAATAATTCGCATAATTAAATTTTAATGTTTGCGATTAATATTTGTTTGAGAGATGAGGAGCTGGAATAAGTTGACTCGCACAGAGTTGAATTTGAGTTGCGTTTGTTTCTGTTCAGCTGACAACGAAACGCAATGGAAAATTACGCATGTTGCTTTTGTTGCTACGAGACTGAAATATGTATATACATGCATATATATATTGTACTATATTTTAATATTGACGCATGACCTATGACGATGCGCTTTGATGTATTTAAAAAAATAGATTTCGGTTTTTTGTTTTGTCTGGTTTGCTGTTAATCCAGCATGCAATGAACGAATGCGTGCAATTTAAATGAGTCTAAAGTTGCTTGGAATTGAGGCGTGCATTTTCAGATGAATCTTTATTTCACTCTATGGCAATTATATAAGTTAAATGATTTTCAAGTAAATCGAATTGTTTTTAAAACCGCAGAATAAAAACACTCACATTTGTCGATTCTGCCACCATCTACCGCAGTTTCATTGAAAAAAGCGGAAGCGCTACAAAAAAATCATTGCCAATTTTTTAGTGTAGTGGGCCAACGTTTAATGTATGTAGTTGGATCTTGCAAATCTGGTCTCTTTTGTTCTGTTCTATTTTATATGCTGTTAACTGATCACGCTTCGATCAGGTGTTCTAGGTCAGTTACGGCGTGCTCAGGCGACGACTGAATGCGTATCTTCTCATGCTGTCGATTGTGCGCGCCGCACCAGACCGAAATAAACTTGTTCTAAAATTATTCACATTATATCAGGATTATTCGCAGTTTAGTTCATACTCAATGTTGCGCAGTTTATTGGAGAAAACCCTGCCTCGTGCCGAATCACTCAGCCACATGGGTCTAGTTATTAATTTTAGATTCTTCAATTTATTTTTAACATGTCCATCAATTTTGATACTCTTCACGTAGCAAGTAGTATTATAATTTTGGTATAAAGTTAGTAACATAGTCAATGGATACTCGCATACATAAAATATATGTATATAATCTCGAAGAGGTCAATGATATATGTACATTTGCAGATCACTTCCAGCTGCAGTATAACCTTGAGTCAACTTTAAGTTTTTAAGTGCCACTAACGCCACACGATATACAGCAAAGCTTGTGACGTTTTAAAAATCGCACTTACTATTATATTTTAATGACTTGATCTCTCATCCGTGATGCGAAATGGGAGATCTAAGGGGTGTACCTTTCTCAGGCATCGCGTTTGCCTGCTATTGTCCAGCACGTTACTTACATGGTCCTCCTACCTAATGCGGCATCTGTTGCTGTGCTCAACGATTTCTTCTATGATTGTTAGGTATTCGTTAAGGATTAACACAGATCCTAGAACACTTCTTATATTAGGTTGAGTAAAAAAAATACATTATATTTCCCCATTTTTAATTTTTTTAAAATTAGGAATATGTTTTGTTTAATGACTTGTTGCCATTTAGAGAATAGCTTCCAAATTCCGCTCTAGTAAGAGCTCTGGTCTTTTCTGCTAAAAACTCAACCAATTGATTTTGGCAGTCCTCCATTGAATGAATTTATTTGTCACCCAGAAAGTTGTGTAATGCCAAAGAAAAGTTACTTGGCGCCAGATCCGGACTCTACGGTGGATGCTTTAAAACTTTCCAATAACGCTCCCTAAGTTTCCGGCGAGTCATTATTGACGTGTGTGGTCTAGCGTTGTCCTTGTGAAAAACAACACTTTTTCTGGTCGCTTCTTGGCAATCACTAGCTTTGAACGGTCCAATTGTTGACAATAAATGTTTTGCCATATGGAAGCAACTCATGGGACATCATTACCTTCTTGTCCCACTAAATGCGCAGTAAAATTTGGCTGGCTGTTTGTCCTCGCTTGCAGACAACTTGCTATTTCACGAAGCTTTGACCACGACCCTTTTTGGCTTGATAATGTGGTAAGTGAGACACTTTTCCTCACCAGTCACCATTCGTTTAAGAAATGAGTTTATTCATTCTGTTCGGCCAAAGCTTCGCGGATGGAAATTCGACCCACTATGGTTTTTGCAACAAATTCGAGTGGCACCCGAAGCTTCTTTTTAAATCAAGCTTTATGTAAGTGATTTAAAATTATTTTTTGGGCAACTAAAGCTCTTTGATGATTCGGCTGATGACATGCTGGTCTGCTTCAATAATTTCCACCTTTCTATCACAATTTTTTCACTATCACAATTTTCGACGACTGGTCTCCCTGTACGAGGTGCATCTTTACGTTGCCATTTCCATAACAGAATCGTCAAATTATTTAAGTTGTTTTGTTAATTTTTTTGACAAAATTGTGGCCATAAAAATTGTTTACAATTTCAGCCATTATCTTTTTAGAGTTTTAGTTATATTTTTTTAGAGTGGAATCACCCGTTTCAAATAAGCCCAAGTGTGAGTCAGTGTGCCCAATACTTATGCCCAATACGAATTATAATATACTAAAAATAAAAATATTAATACAAAAAAATAATAGATTTCTTTTACTCCAACTTAATAAAAGCTTCCTTATTTCTTAACATATTAAGCTAACCGCTCTATTCTCAGCAACCTATTACAAATGGTCAAGCTTTTGATAGTTTATGTGCTTTTGTCTATTCTCGCGCATAGGAAATCTTTACTTTTTAACCAGGGCTGTATTTTACAGCAGTCTGTTAAGTGCATATGGTCGCTCGGGTGCACACAAAGCGATGGTGGCAGCGATGGTGACTCGGGAGGACCGCAAAATACAAAATTATCAAGATTTGACGAGCAGGCAGTCCAGGTTTTCGGACCAGCTGCAACCGATGGGGTTGGAGGTTGCTTGAAGTTGGGATTCAGCGATTGAATATGTGAAATAATTCAATTTATTTTTTGTTGTAATATAATTTTTATATTTCAGATGCAAACAGATAACAACAAAGAGCTGTCACCGTCGCGTTTTGTGCCTTTGCAACGTGCCATTACAACGTGCCTTTACAACGTGCCATCGCCTTTGCCGGTGCTGATCGCTATCATCACGCAACGATTTTAATACACTTCTTTTGTCACAATTATCACAATTTTCCAAAAATTGTGCAATAATACAGCAAATCACTTTGTCGGCCATTTATGTATGTTAGCAGTGCACGAAATATCAGCTGATAAAAACCTGTAAAAAATTAGATTTTAACATTTATCGTAATATGACCTACCGAGGAGCTATTACAAACCTGGCAGAAACCTATTCGAAGAGCTTTTTAATTGGTAGTAACTAGGTGAAGTGCTGTTCCTAATATGTTTCTAACAGTAACAGACTATTTAACTTGCTGTTAGGTTGCTGAGAATACCGGCCCATCAGCATAATTTCTTAACATTTTAAGATATTAGTGTTTTAAGAAAGTAAAGTTGTAATTACAATTTTAAAAAATTGCGGATTGTATTCCCCCCTTTAATGGAGTTCTTTTGTGAAAAGTTTCTACCGAGGATATAAGTAAGAAGTACATAGATAATAAGTGAATATTTGCAGCTGCTAGGATCAAACTTTTCATATGAAGCCATGCATAAATTTGAAGTCCTCCGAGCGTAAAGTGTATTACAAGTTCACCTCAGCTGAACCTTATATTCTGTACGTTTGTTTGTCTATGATATTATATGTTTACAAAATAGCCTTCCAGTGTTTGAGTTATGTGAGGAGTTTCTTCCTTACTATAGACTGTGCCTCAGAATTCGTATTCTTATTCGAAAAATTTTTGTGTGTTAGTATAAATTTGGTCAGATGTATTCTAAGGTCTATTCACGAGGTCCCAATACGAGGTGTCTTCGTAATTTCCATTAAAATATATTTTGTCATCATTAAAGTAGGCCGCATTTGTCCACACCTACCACATATTACCAATTAGCCTGTGATTTTTTTATTTATATTTTTTTTATATTAGTGGTTCTGTGATAATGAAATTATAATTATTATTATTTTTTTATAGACTTGCTTTTCTATATACAGTAGACTCGCCTTATCTTGAACACCCTATAACGTGAATAGGAGTAAATTTCATGACTCATTAACTTGAACTTTTCTTTCAAATCCATTTTTTTCCATGTACATTGGTTTTGAGGATTCTTCTTTTTGTGTTTTTCATTGAAAAGACAGCAACAACATGAAAGGGGGATAGATTATGGTTAGTTCTGTCGCCTTGTCTTTCTCATTATCTTTTTTTTCTTTTATTGATCTCATTCATATGAAGTAGTAAGTGAGTTTTGAGAATGATCGCATCTACATTTATGTACATTAATTTTCCATTCATTCAATTATGGGCTTAAATAACTATGAAAAACTTAAATTATTGACGTTGAGTCCAAAAAGTGTGATAATTGAGCAAATAAATAATGGAAACAGTTCAACAGAGTGTGCTAAGCGCCATAGAATAGATAAACCAACTACCAATATAATGCACAACAAAAATAAAATTAGAATGTCTGAAACCTTTTCTGGTCCTGGAAAAATGCGTAGACTAAAAAATGCTGAGTATCCAATAACAGAAAAGATGTTGTACCGTTGCTTTCTTCAACAACGCAGATGATATTGAACGCCAATTAATGGACCCATATTAATTATTATTTTATTAGAAATATGAAGGAATGAACGGTGGAAACTTCAATGCAAGCGCAGGTTGGTTACAAAAATGAAAAAAAGATATGGTGTTCCTTTATTAGTTATAAATGGGGAAAACTACTTGCTGATACAGATGCTGTTGAATCATTCAAAGCACATATGAAAACATAGATTGCTGAACTCAGTCTAACAAATGAACAAATTTATAATGTAAGGAATTTCGTGACTGTACAAAATCGGCGACCAAAAGCACTTCTTATTATGGATAACGCTCCATGCCATTCTGTAGATTCTGAATTAAAACCTGATGATGGAGATACATATATTGACGATAATTCTTCCACCAAATGTAACGCCTTTCCTACAGCCTATGGATCAAAATGCCATCAGAGTTCTTAAGTTACACTACAAAACAAGCTTATTAACTTCTCTTGTTGCTACGAAAAAAGGCAACTTATGGGATGCCCCGAAAAAAATTAATTTACGAGACGTAGTAAACCTTGCGAACTTATGGGCTAAAGTTACACCGTGTGTTTTGCAGAAATGTTGGAATTATTTACTTAAAGGCACCGAAGAACAATTCTCTAGTGAAGATAATATTCCACTGACAGCTTTTCAATTCTTTGCTAGCTGAAATAGATGATCAGGTATTGAGTTTAATTCAAGCATTAAACATAATTAATTTCATATGCATATGTGATTTTTTTCACAAAACTACACAGAAATTGATGAATGGTTGCTGAACCAAGCCTCAGACGTCGAGGTTGAGTCAAAACAAGACAGTTTATCAGAATGTGAGAAAGAAGATTATAGTGTAAAAAACCAAAAGGCCGTAGAAATATTTAATAAAACTTTCATGGCTCAACAAAAATCAAAGATCATACTCGGATATATGTATGTATGCTTCAGAACATGAGAGAAGCAGCTGTCGCTAATTTGGTCAAAAGACCAAGACAAAACAATTACAAATTATTTCTCAAAAAGTGTTTGATTAATACCAATAAAAATACATCGAAGAATGTTTCTATGATTAAACTCTTCTATAAAATATTAATTTAAGCATATATCCAGTAATTTGAAAACCTCGATAACTTGAACTGCTTTGGTTTTTTAGTGTTCAAGTTAGCGCGACTCTACCGTATTTCAATATTCATAACATATTAGTCAAAAAAAAAAAAAAGTAAATAAAAAGTGGCGCCTACTGCCGCAGCAGATTTATATTTTAGGTGATTTCACCATGATTGCTATTTCATCAGCATTAAATTTACTTTTCCTGTTATTTGCAGTGTTTTCTTGTGTAATTTTTTACACGTGCCTTAACGTTTTGAAAACTACAAACAAATATTTTAAATCTCGTAATTGTCACTTTGGCGGCAAATTTTCTGACGCCTACAATTTTCAATTTGACGTTTGTGCGTTTTAGACATGTTACTTTGGCCATTCCCAACCAAGTGTGATGACGCTGTTGTTGTGATGCTAAATTGATCAAGGCTACACCAAAAAATATTGTAGATGTTTCATATTATTGAAGATACTGAGAATTAGGTCACGCCTCTATAATAGTTGTGAGAAAGTCTCCTCAGTCTAGTCAAGGTGTTTCAGATAAGATTTTTGCAATATACACAGATAGTCGAATTTGTTTTCTACTATTTCTTCGAAACTGGCTTCGTATTGCGTCAAAAGATTAGAAAGCATTGTACTGACCTTCATCTTACGTGTAGCAAATTTCAATTTAATCTTATCTGGCTAAAAATATTTTGGAATTATATTCAGGGTCTTTTGAAGAAAAAAAAATCCTTATCACTAAGTCCGTTTCAGAGGTTTCAGACGAAGCTACCGCGGAGGATTGTAGCTGCACAGTGGTATGTCCGGAACTCTGCTATCCATCGCGACTTGAAGATTCCAATAATCAACGAAGAACTCATCAAGCAAAGCAATTGATGCCTCATTAGGTCATTCTAAGTTATTGTTGTTCATGTAATTTTTAATCAAACAAAACAACAACAACATAACAAAGTCCGTAAGATTTGATAATTTTTGCGTTGTAACTTCAAAATTCGATGCGTTTGCATCCGTACGTTGACATTTGTCGTTACCATTGTTAACCAAAATTTTTGAAATAGCAATTGAAGTGCTATATATATAAAATATCAAATAAATATCACATATATATATGACGAGTAATCCTATGATGTTTCGTGAGTTAGTATACCGCCAAAGTCGGGGGAAAGAAAAAAAAATTAAAATATTTGTATAAAATCAATATTGCTTCATCAGTTTGCCTTCGAAATGTATGTCAAATTCGAAATTGAAACTCTGTCAAAGTAAAATAAAAAAAGTTTAACTCACAAAACGGTTTAATAATTTGAGCCTGTAACCAAGGCGTTACTAAATTTATTAAATAGAAGGCGTATAAATTGTTAAATTAAAATTTTGACACTACAAACGCATCTATTGGAAAACATCCGAAGCAAAGCGAATAAGTCAAAATTGGACAAGAAACAAGAACAACGAGAATCTCGGCATGCCAAGAGGCAGCAACGCGCCGGGTATCTGCTAGTGTCATATAAAAGTAAAGTTTTAATAAAGATGTCATAATGGAGGATGAATTTCGTTGTGGTTGAGCAAGTACAAATTTCTCCAAAATTTGGAATTTAGCTACCCACACTTAATTGAAAATATCCACAATATTGTTTTGTCAAATCGGAGTTTGAAAGCATGATAAAAAAGGAATGAGAAAGCTATCCTCGAAAACAGTGTAATTTTAGTAAAATCGGCTCCGATGATGACATAGGTCATCTGTATTTATGAAAATATTTATTATTCTGTAATTGCATAATTTAAATACATTAGCTTGATTATCAAATTAATCAATGAATGGTGCATATTTTGTCAGATGTAGCTCCTATTGACTACTTCTTGCAACTTTGACATCCAAATTTCCGGAATGGAATAGAGCAAGCCACTCCTGGGTCAGGCGTTCACTCACACGTTCACATTCACATTGCCATTCATTACTCTGCCTTATATGACGGTGCCTAATTTTCCAATCTAAAAAGAAAAAAGGAATAGAGTTTATTTTTAATCGAATCCTCAGGTTGTATACACTTAAATTTATTAAAACTGCATGTAGGCCATAAAAGCATTTAAGTTTTACCATAGTAAATCTTAATAATATCAGAAAAATGCCACAGGTCATAATAAATTTGTAGAAATTCGGAAACGACGAAAAATATTTTCAAATCTTATCGCAGCAGCTACAAGCGACATCGATAGAGGTCATTTTAATTTATTCGAAATTGATATTTAATAGTGTTATGGAAAGCTGCAAATGAAGTCAAAGCAGCTGTTTAAATAAACAAGTTTTGCATCTGAAATCAAGTTAAGTCAAGTGACGTCGAACAAATTGACTGCAAATGCTATGTGATTCATACGCAGAACCGCTGCACGTTTTGCTTTTCTAATTTAATGCATAAAAATTTATCTTGATGCGACATTGAATACATTGGTATGTGAGTGCATTGAACTATAATACTGAATAATATTGCAAGTGCACACAGCGACGTGCCGACACCTTAGATCGCAAAACTTAAACGGAACCGGAATAGATGGTGCTAATTGTACACCCTGTAGTGTCGCATTTTTGCGAAAGTATATGTATGTTGATTACGAGTGAAGGCTCATGGCTAAAACAAATCGTAAACATTAAGAAAAAAGATTTTGTGAGTGCGTGTGTGTTCTTGTTTATTTTTAGACTTTTTTCTTTGTTTATTATCTTTTGGCGTCAACCTCTGCCAAACAGAATCAGCCGCACTCAAAGAGACAAGTTTTTATTTATTTTTTGCTTTTTGCAAATATTAGAGCACACACACGGACCGTCAAAAAAGTATCTGAAGCTTTGTGTTTTGTATGCAAATACACTCAAAGTAAGCGCGATGAAAAGCGCATCTATTTGAATTTGAAATTCGTTTGATTTCATTTTAATTCATTTTCTACCAGCATCTAACTCAGATGCCTTCATTTGCAGCACGTAGACCATTTGACAAAATTTGGGAATTGCTTCTTTTTATTTACTTATTTATTTATTATTTACTTATTTATTTTTTGGACTTTCAAAATTTATTTCTTGGTGCGCAATTTAGAAAGCATCTGTGTGTATTTATTTGGCAAGCAGGAGATTTTTTGATTAGATTTTATGCAAATTTTTTTATTAGGAACTCGCGTGTGGCTGAGAAATTAATTGAAAGCGTCGGCACAACATATGCTGAAAGTAGGGAATTAGTTTTATTGGTTTGATGCTGACTTATACATAAAGAAGTATAGTGAAATTAAATCAGCTCGGTTTATTATGAAGATTTATTGATTCGTAAATGGGTATAATTGAAAAGGCTCATAGCTTTACATATCTGAAAGTGCTAACCTCCATCTGCCCTATTTTATGTTTCAAAATAAGCAAATTTTTAAAAAAATAATTTAATATATGCTCTCGCAGAGTAAATAGTCTCTGCCAAAGTGAAAAACAACAAAATCTGTGTGCCTGAACTCCAACAATGCATCTCAGGTCAAGGTATACGGTGTACTCGAACATAACGTTGTGGTGTTCGAATATTTTGATAGCATACTTTAATGCAGGAGTCTGTGCTTCCTGTGGTTCCTAATAAATTCTATCACTGAAAGCTTTACAGTAGTTGCCTCAAGATTGGGTTAGTGGTAGAAAGAAAAACATGTATTTGGTGTAAAACGTGGTGCAGAGGAAAGCATAAGAATATGAATGAGGGTGTGCCTTCGCCTTAATCGGGATAGCAAGAATAGAAGTTCTTAAATATAAAGTAATGCAAAACTTGATAATTTAGCCCTTAGTCGAAACGGTGAATGGGAATTATTATTAGATTAACTGAGCTAAAAATTACGATTGTAAAAATGAGTTCTTTAAATATTTCAAAATTGTTGAGGCTTATATCTTCTGGTGGCATTCAACCTTCTTATCAATACTTCTCGGAACTTGTATTATTTTGCTTATATTTAGATTGAGCTTGACTCAATTCGGTCTTCGGTAACGTTCACGAGTGCTGTAGTGAATTAATTAGATTGGACGTTTAACAAAGAGTTATATTGATAAGTTTATATAAAGTTCAAAAGAAAGTAAGCAAGTTGATTTAAAACTCTTTAGTATGATCGGGCTCTTATGGTTGGGCATATAGTTGACTATGATTAGGAAGATGTTGTTATATAAATTGAAACTAAGCCGGCATAAACTTACAGTAAACAGCTTTGGGGTTCAACTCAAATGAAAATATGCTTCAAAGACTTTTACGTGTAGGTTGATTCAAACAAAAATAACAAAAAAAAAAGGGACACAAGTACCTGTGTTCTTAGTAATTTTTTACATTGCTTATTTTGACATACATATATTGAGCTATTTAAGGGTTTAAAGTCATTAACACACTATAATTTTTCCACCTTTGTTTCAACTCAGTTTCAAGGCATTTTATTCGCAATGGAAATAACAAATAACATGGAAAAATTAATCAAAAACATGAATTGTTGTTACGAAAAATGTAATTCTGAGACCCGACTATTTCCATTCGAAATACGAGAATAGACAACAACAACAAAAGTATTGCCCAATGCGGTCACCTTTTCGGGACGACTGCAATTTCGCGTTATCAGCTTGCGAGATTATTTAATGAATTCAGTTATAAAATCCATGCCAATTAGCATTTAAAATAGAAAAAGAAAATTTTCCATTTACAGTTCATATGTAGTTAATGAAAGCACACAAAATAAAGAAGAAAAATCACCCCCTTTGCTGATCTGATCTTGTGTTAAAGTTGACAACAATTATAAAATGAGTTGAGAAAATTAAGTAATAAACATGTGGCGTGAAAGTGGAGCTACTTGCCTGACTGCCGCGTTCTGGCCATCTAACCTTGAACAACGACAACGTCTGTCTTGATTGACAGGCCACAGACACTTTTTGTTATTGTTTTTTGTTGCAAGCACAGCGATAGTCTTTGTCATAAATAAATCGAAACGATGCGAGGAATAAGTGAAACAAAGCCAAGGTTGTTAAATATAAATAATTTTTAAATAAAAAAAATAATAAACAAATTATATTTACAAAGCGACAATAAGCAAGATTTCAATTGATTATTGAATGTCAATTTTCACGGCACGTATAACTTTTCGTTTTTGCAAAGGTCGAGCATTTCAGTCGGAAAGCGTAAAAAGTTTTATGTTCATTTTATTCGAATTTAAATTTTCTTTGTTGCATAAATTGAAATTTCGGAATTTCATCCATCCGCTGTGCGCAACGTGAAAAATTCCAATTTATTTATTGCCGACCTACGCCGAAAGGCCTAATAAAAATTGATTTTACCGCCCACCAGCAAAAAGTTATTATAGGATAGATATTTTCACCAGCGTCAAGCGGAAAAGTATTATAAATTTCTTTTTAGCCAAATTGGCAGTTGGAGTTGCCATGTTGAATGGATGTTTGAGCCCACGCTCGAAACTTTAACAAATTTGCACGAAATGCCCCATTTGGTATGCAGTTAGTCGTTGGTAGGCATCTACGTTGGCGTTTCTTTGTGCTAACCTACTTCATTTCAAGTTTGCACTCTGACAATCGGTTTTATAACCAAATACATACGCCAGATCCATTTGTATCTTTCAGCACTATGGCATTTATGCGCACAGCTGTGCATGTAATTAAGACAGTAGCTTTACTACACATTTCGGAACACTTCATTTACTTAGCGATTATTATTTGTATGTGCTATGCTTTTGCCTCGCCCTGTCTTGTGTTGCCTGTCGCATTGCCAAACCGATAAGCCAAGTCGAGCGTTATGCAAATTATGATTTCTAAATTAGTTTTTACTCTACCCGTCTCTAATCGATTATGGTCTGCTGACTATGAAGTTCACTGACTACAATTTTTTTAATAAATTGTTTGTTGAATATAATAACTTATCAGTTAATTTGTAGTGTGCTCCTCAAGAGCTTTCCTAGTTATTGGTTCGCCTATGCTTCTACAAATTGTTTAACTCTCTTTTCTTCGTCTGTCCAAAATATAAAGAGTAAATCTGAGATTGTACCCACCAACGTTGTTTTGCCGTCAAAGAATCTTTGCGCACTTGTTAATAGGGAACAAATTAACTACCAATTTATTAACATTTGGCCTTGATTTTTGAAAATACAATCAAAATTGCATCCTCGCGATTCCGTGTTGACAACGAATGATATCATGGAAACAGCAATTAGGTGTTCAATTTTTTTTAGAAGTGAAAGCCAGGTGTGAATACAGAAAAAGTAAAACGAAATTCAAGATGTTGACGCGCGAGAAACGTAGAGGGGATAAGCATTGGATAGTGTGTGTGAAGCGTACAGAATAAGTGTTTATGCTCTTCTCTTAAATCATATTTGTGCTCATGGAATTTAATTTATGCTTTTCATTTGTGTGTGTGCCCTACACCACGCCAATCTCGCATATTAATTTGTATGCACGTCGTTGAGGCTTTGCGGTTTTATGCCATATAAATACGTTATTTATGTTTATCAATCTATATATATATTTATAAATCGATGTTTGTCTGTCTGTTTGTCTGGGGCCTATAGACTCCAACACCGTTTGACCGACCACCATAAAAATTGGTACATTTGGTACTTGGCATCTTGGAGAAGGTTTGTGGCTATGTTTGCTGCGTTATAATACCACGATAGTTGGGAAATTGCATCCAACTTTTTAGTATGTAATCAATATTGCTTCATCAGTTTACCGTTGAAAAGTATGTCAAATTCAAAGTCGAAAATCTGTCAAAGGAAAATAATGAAGAAGTTTAATTCAAATCCATAAAACCAATTTGGGGAGCTTCAAATTTGGTGTTAAAAAAATGTCAGTGAGTCGTCGAAATCAAAATATTGGTCGCAGGGCGCGTGCAGCAAGACAACAACATGATCGTAGAGTCAATGAGATTAGGGGGCAGCGTAGTCAGCAGAACACGAAGAATGGAAGCGAATGAACATAGAAGAAATAAATAATAGCACTAACTAAAATTGCTTGTATATCTAAGTTGTTTGATTCGCATAGTATTTTAAAATCATAATTATAATGATTAGCTAAGCTTAATAAGGGTGAGCTACTTTCAATGAAAAAAGTAAGTAAAAGCAAAGACTATAAAATTATATAGACTAAACAAATCGCTTACAAAGAAAGAGCGCACACAGTTTGTTGTTGGGTATCATGCGCTTTGAAAGTAGAAGAAGAATTCTCTTCATAGTCATAGTCTTTGACATTTGACACAAGAAAACAAGACAAAACGAAGCTCATCAAACAAAATAAATGATTCCTACCATTTTGTTCAGGATTGGACTGGATTCTTGATTTTAGCCAAACATCAAAGGTTTAAAAGATTCCGGAGGTAAATGTAATGTAGGTAATTCCTGTTTCTAGCTCTTTCATTTTTGAATTTAAGTGCATAACATTATGCAAATTCTTCATGGAATACGATTCTACGAAGCTAGAGTAATTCCAAAGACTAGTTGTTTGCATACGTGTATTGACGAATAGAACTGTGTGTCTACTTGTGACAATTGCGCTATGACGGGCCTATCTGGTTCGGTTACCTTGATTGGCGAGACGTTTATTTCGATATTTTTCGCTTTCAGTAGAACGTAATTGGATCATACCGCCAGTTGTTTTTGTGTGTTGTTCTGGTGTGAGTACAACAACTCTGTCTCTACGAATTCGTTGATTGCTAATTGAAGTTCGTCCAGTGCTAAAACGGTACTTTTGCATTAATATGAATAAATAAAATTTCGTTTCACTTGTTTCTTACTGAGTGGAACAGTAGGAATTTCCAACTAGGAAATAAGAGGAAAACTGATTTGAAGACGGTAAACCAGTGAGGACGTAAGTTACTTACAACTTCGATCACAAAATAGAATATTTCGGTTTTACTTTGAAACAATTTATTAGATTCTATAAAAATAAAATATGAATAATCCAAATAACTCCACTCCAATGCTTCGATACACAATGCTCGGGCAGTTAAGTCAAGGATTGAGCATCAAAATGTTAGTTTAATACCTTACCCATCCGACATTAGTATTATAAACTTGTGGAGATGGCTGGTTTATAAAGCTTATGAGTCGGGAAAACATTATTCCACCAAAGCAAAATGTTTGAAATCAGGCTTGGTCAACCATTTCTTTAGATTATATTGGAAATTTATTTAAAAATATTTAAATTACAAAATTGATAAGATTTAAAAAAATTCGTGGCTACAAAGCTTGAAAAAAACGAAAAAAAAGTGGGATGTGTTAACTTGTGACGACCAATGTTGAATTATTATTTTTCTGTGTTGTTTTGCGAAAAAAATTATAAAAAAGCATTAAAATTTAGAAAATTAAAACTTTTTGCTTTATTTAACCTTGACTATTAACAACAAAAAATTTATAATTTTAGCTCTTTTAGTTTAGCTGGCATTGAGCCGAAACCACTTACAAGAGGAGGTGTGCTAAACTGATGACGCGCAATGTATGTTTTTTTTTTTAAAATTGAATTTTGAAATAAAATCTAGCTTTCTATACCAACTCAAGTGGAACATTTCTAAGAACAGATATTATAAAAAAAAAATAAAGAAATAAATTATAAAAAACTAGAAACACATACTAGTTTCAATTGAGAAGGTTTTCGGAGCGTTTATCAAGTGCCTTAAAGACCACAACATTTTTTAAAATACATGCAAACTCTCTAGAATTCTAAATGAAAGCATTTAGAGAATTCACTGATCGTTTAATTTCCAATCTATGATGCATTTTTTAGGGAAGTTAAAAGTGTATCAAAGGCAGTTACAAAATTTGATAGATGCTAATTAGCTTACAGTTTTAGGAAGCTCAGTGACGGACCAACTGATACTTAGGAGCTACTTTTTTAATAGATTTCATGTTTTAATAGTTTAAGTTATAAAGGAAGTGTTTTCAGATGATTAGACAATTGTCTAGCTTGATTTATTTCAAGTAAGCTTCCTAGTACTCATTCGACTATTTCTGATTACTGTAAAGTCAGCAGATCATGAAACAATGCTTATGGCCTATCACAATGTGTCGATTAATGCAAGCGAAGAAAAAAGGCATTAAGGAATTTTCCAATCGATGCCCAGACAAGACAAATATGTAATTGAAATCAACTTGACTGATTTATTTTTAGCTCCAATAGCAGCGCCATCTCAACGATTTTAATGTAAAAATAAATACTTACATCACAAGATGTAAAAATAATTTTTACGAATAAGTTTTCGTCTGGGTTTCCTTTTTATAATAAAAAAGAATTTTTTTTGATTGGGTTCAAGAGGTTTGACTTTTCCAGTTATCAGTTTAGTTCAGTTAGTTCAGTTTAGGTGAGCTGTTACAAAAACTCGCGAAAATTCTAGTCGTACTTGGACTCGTAGTTGCAGTCGTCGTCGCAATCGGAATCGGATGCACTCGACATGGATTTTTTCCGTTCGCTTTGAGTCCCAGTCGTTGTTGCTATATATGAAAAGATCTATTGGCGCCATGCGGTGAAGCCGAAACAATGTGCACACTTTGATTTCATTAGCAGTGTTCGGATTTTTTTGTATACCCCTCCCCATTTCAAGATTATAAATATAAAAATTGTACAAGTTACTTATCATCTAATACAAATATCAATTAGTTTCATGATTTTGCTCTAAGCACTAGAAATAGATTTATAGAATTATTACATTAGCTAACATTTGTTTTGAGCGTGCCTGGTTACGGACCTGACTGATCCCATTCCAATTGATATGATCGATGCGAATTCGAGGTAGTCGCCGTAAACAAGTCATTTATAAATGGTCGACCTCTGATCTTTTAGAGAGTACATGGAAAAGCAACGTAATTTACTGATTGTATTACTATAGATTAGAATAAAGGAGCTCATAAATTTCAAAGCCAGACAAATTTCTTATCTGTTACTTTTTTTATCGCTTTATTGGAATTACATATGTACAATTGTTTCTAATTAAGTCATTGCTAAAATGCATAAAGTGGTTGAGTTCATATGCACAACTTTTCTATAATATCAAATTCAATGTTGCGCAAAAATTAGTAAATTTCATCCGCATGCTAAATTTAGATCCAAAATATAATCTGAAACTAAATCGTATTTCCAAACTTCCAAATGTAGTCGACAATACAGCTTGAGTCATGAATATTTAAAATTCTTTTTCGGTATGGAAATACTGTGAAAAAAGTGACTTGAGTTTTATAGCAGACAACTTTTGGTTGCAAAAATATTTTGGTTACGCATCAATGAGTCCTTTGTAGATGTAAAACTGAATATTCTAAACAAAATCTTCCTAAGACCATCTACCAGGTCTTCATAAAAAGAAAAACCCCAGAGAAGCTCAAACTGAACCTCTGGTAAAAATCTTAGCTCCGGAGAACGCCCGTCGCTAACAAACGCACAATATTTTCTATATGAATGTATAGATAGATAATTTAAATGTGGTATATTTTGGGATCTCACCTAGCTGACTAGTTTTATTGATGTTGTTTCTCAACTTAAACGGAAATAATGGTGGGGGAAGTAGTGTTGAACAAACGTCTGGAATCTCATATTTAATTGTTTTCAGAAGAGAATTATCCAAATACTTGTCCTCACCTAAATGTATCCCCACCCCACTGGGGGATTGGATCTCGAATCCATAATAGGATAGTTTTAGACATCGGCTGATAAGTTCCCGGTTTGGTTTCTATTAACCTACAAAAGGCAGCTGTAAAAATTTCATAACCATCTGGCAACTACTTTAAAAGTTACAGCTGTTTTAGTGAAACAACTATTATTCTTTGCAAAACAATAATCGACTCTATTCCTGTTGGCGTTCATATTTTAACAGTCATTTTACCCGCAAATCGTTATTCCCTAAGTACAACGAGACGACAACGACAAGTTGTCGAAAAGTAGCACAAAAGAAAAATGAAAAGTTGGCAGCATTGCTCTCATTGGGGTTGTTCTTTTTCGTATTTTTGTAAATAATTTCATTATTTTGAATACAAAAAACATAAAAGGGCTATAAATTTCAAGGCGTTCCTCCTCACTTTCCAACCTCTTTCTTTGGTAACGAGAAATGTCTCCTAAAAACCCCTTTATAGACGGCAAGCGTTTGCCGTTATTTTGTTGCACCTCAGTTTGCTTTTGGTAATAATGTGTGGCAACCCAATTAAGAGAGACTCAGCCGAATCTGGCAACACGGCATCGGCGCAAGCAAACGTTAATACCGAGACGAATATTCTAACCAGGAGTACTGATTTTTGTTCTAGCATATAAGACGCAATTATACCTTGTGAGTAAACGTTAATAAAATAAACGTTGTAACCAAGTTGAATTCCTTGGCTACTACAAATATAATCCTTTCTTTTTCAGCGGCTTTATTAACTTGTTGAAGTGGGGTGGTTATTTCGTCATTGTCGGTATCGTGGACAGCAGACGCTTTATTTATATTGTCGCCACTTTCCAAATTTATATTGGGCGTTTCTTCGCCAATAGTCAGCCAGCACCTCAATTTCTTCATCGAATCCTGCAATATCTCCTATTGGATTTATTTTTAATTGCGTTAAATTTTCCATCGCTTCTTCCAACGGTGACAAAGGAATCTGCTTATAGGGGCCTCCTCCTGTTGCTCTCGCTTCAGATTTGTTGGTCACCAGCATTTTTTTACTATAAATTTTAAGTCCTTCCATACCTTTAGTATTAATTTATCTTAATTTTTATTTATTAAATTTTAATTTTTATTTAATTATTTTTTTGCAAATTTAGTTTTATGATTTATTTATTAATCATTAGGTCTTTACTTTGTGCCAACCGTTACCATCACGGACTGGAGGTCCAAGCGGGTTCATTTTTATGCTAATTGTTTCCAGAAACATTCATTATTTAAGTTTTTATGCCCTTTCGAAAACCCTTATTATATTCAGGATTTTGTTCGATTTCTGAAACCAAAATGTCGAATTGTCGCTGCGTTGTTATTTTCATACTTCTTAATTTTCAGTACACTTCAGTACACAACTTGTCGTTTTCGAGTCGTTTTTCAACATAAACGCCAACAGGAATACGGGCGAATATATAGTTTACAGAAACTACAAAAACATATTTAATATGAAACCGAACTAAAAACTAAATTAGTTATCACGAAAAAGACGTCCAACTTAAACTTAATCGCACTGGCTAGGGCCATGTTGCATGTGCAGTGCTGTGCAAGCGAGAGAGGCATAATGTGGCGCTAGCAAAATTAGTCATTTTTATTTAATCCTGATGTTGACAGCCAAGCGCGTGTTGACCTCGCTTGGAGAATAGTTACCATGTATTTTTAAATATCACTTTTAAAGACGCTTGGCAAGTCATTACAAATGTTCCCTAGCATGCATTGTCATAGTTGACCTAACGCAAACAGTTCGTAAACAGTGGTAAATTACTTAATTAATATCCACTCATTCTGTTTTCGTGAAGCAAGTAACTGATAAGATTTTTTTATTTGAGATCACACAACTTAATGAGTCCAGTAGATTCGGAGCAAATCGGCTGTAAAAATGGGACAGACAAACACACGAGTAATCCTATAATGGTTCACTCAAAGGTTTCACTCAAACGTACGGATCCACCAGTGCACGTCAGAGTTAAAACGGCAGTCAGCTGACTGGACAGCAGCCGGTGAACATCGCCCAAAGCGGCCAAAAGCGTAGCAGAATGCTGGTAAAGTTATGGCGTCCGTGTTTTGGGATGCGCACGGTATTGTGTTTATCGCCTACCTTGAAAAAGGCAAGACAATCAAGAGCGATCGCTACATGACCCAACTGGATCGTTTGAAAGAGGAAATTTCGAAGAAACGTCTCCATACGCAAAGAAAGGAAGTGATCTTTCACCAAGACAATGCACCGTGTCACATGCCTTTGGCTACGATGGTCAAATTGCAAAATTACACTACGCATTACTTCCGTACCCAACCTAGCTCCAGATTTGGCCTTCAGTAACTTTTCCCTGTTCGCTGACCAAAAAGAAAAATGCGCGAATGAGGAGGTGATCCCCTATATTGAGGTAAAAAATAAATCGTTTTTCAAGCAAGTAATCGAAATGTTAGAAGAGAGCTCCCGGAACCACCCCTCCAAAGTTAGATCTGGGTAAATCGGACCTAAGACTACTTGTGGGTTGCTTAACCGGTCACCACCGCCTAAATTACCATCTGCTCAAACTAGGTTTGTCATCCTCCCCAGAGTGTAGGTTTTGTATAGAAGACGCAGAAAAAAATCTTCACCTCCTGTGCGAGTGTCCTGCGTTGGCCAAACTTCATCTAAACTTCCTGGAACCACACTGTGTCACCTGTTCTGATCAGGAAGTCTTTGACAAAGAACCTTCTAGCCTTTATTAAAAAGATAGAGGCAATATTGTCTCAACCAGGGTATTGGATACAAAAGATCTTCTCTGGTCGCAGTGTCCCCTTCCTTTGACAGGAATACCCCTAAATTGGTTGCGGTTCCCCGGATCTGACAACCGTTAACAGGCCTAAGCCTGATGTCACGTGTTCCACTGGCTGGCTAAGAATCGGTCTCTAAATTATTATTATTGTTAGAAGCGCGCTGGAATGATTGCATCGCTCTTGAAGGGGATTGTTGTTTTTCTATTTAGTTAATTTTTTTTTCATTTATTCACAATAACGTGTTATGTACATACATGTTCATTATTCAACATCAAATTATAATTAGGAGTGACAATTTATTTTTATTTTGTGTATTATTTGTCTATCGTTTTCCTATTTAATTCATTTCACTAGTGCTGTGTAAAATTTTGATTGAAATGCCTCGAAGAAGGGAAATCTCACAAGGGGCAACATTAATTATTCTTTTGTTTTAAAAATCATGTGACGTTATACTGCATGTTCTTTTATCCCATGACCACATAAAATGATATCGGCGCATGACACAAACGTGTGCGACATGGCATCTGCGTTTGCGAGTGATTTCGTAGCAGCCACCTTTTTGTTTGTTTGGTTTCTGCCAACAGCTGTTTGAGGCCAAAGTTATAAAAGAAGATGGTTTATTTATAGAAATGTTGTGTGAATTTCCTGATTGTTGTGCATTTTATAAACTAATAACTTTTTAACGAAAAACAATAAAAATGGTTAGTCCGAGCATTTGGCTATAAAAAAATAACGGATACCAAATTGTTTCTTTAATATAATTTGCGGTGCGAACAGTTTTGCTCTTAGTATTTTATTGAAGAAAAACATATTTAGCTTTCATGCATTTTTGTTTTGAGTGTGTGTGGTGCGTATGGTGTGTGTGAACTTTTGGAATAAATGTTTGTTTGTCGACTTCCCCGGGTTTAGTAATCTGTCAGTGAGTTGGCCGCATCCAAAAGACCACCCGTTAAGTGGGTTGAACGTTTTCCGCCCCACGAATGGAAGCGTTGCTTCTTTCCTAGAACCAAACCATTTGGATTACGTTTCTCATCGCGTTGCAGTTGAGATTTGATGTGACAACGCTCGATGACAGCATCGCGTATGATATTTGTGAATTCTACATCATTAAATTGTGCCATGAGCAACTTGAAGAAAGCCCATATTTGTTGTTGTTGTGCCGGCTGATAATGCCGAAAGAGCTCATCGGCATCCTGTGTAACTACATCGGCATTATAGGCATCGCACACATCTTCAAAGCTGATTATGGCTTGCAGCAAAAATTTACGATATTTCGAGAGTTGTTGCTCGCAAGTGAGCAGCTCTTCCATGCTGGCAATTCCATCGCCTCCAACACCCCCACCACCGTGTGGTTGCTGAGGCAGAGCGCTAGCACCGCCAGCGTGTTGCCGGCAGAGGCAGTAAAGTGTGACAGCGATTACACTAAATCGTATGGCTAACATGACGCTAGAGCAGCTTTCTAAGTCCTTCCTTAAGAGTTGAGCGTGAGTGAGTTGAATACTATTTTTATACCACCAATCTTAACACTTCATTATTAATTACAGCACATGGAAGATTCAATGCTTCACGATACAAAGGTTGCCAGCAAACTGTCTAACATTGCACTGCCTAACAAGCCTTTTTATACTCTGGCAAGTGGCGTATATCCTTAGTAGCGTAGCTCGGTACATCCACCTACTCATTCATTCAGGGAGCCATCTAACTCGCGTCACACAGTTAATAAAATAATTATAAAACGGCAAACGACAGCAATTCGTTTCTAAACCGTTACACATTCAACTCACAAATAATAAGGATAAATAATAAGCCTTCACGCATTTCACTTTTGCACGCCTTTTAACGCACTCGTCGCACTCTCTCGGATGGTAACTAAATGAAAGGGTTGCTGTTTGTCTTTTTGTTGGCGATGATTATAGGTTGGGGTACAGCCTACCCTATTTGTCATCTATGCATACCCATAGAGTGAAGAACGCAGAGCAACAATTTGCCACATGCAACAAGTGTTATAAATGTAATACTTTAAATTATCCTATTTAAGGCGTTTTAACTGGCAAGCAGCATGTGGAGCACATTTTCATTTTAAAGCGGCTAATGGAGAAGTTTCTTTTTTAAATGGCATTTTTTTTTTCTTCTAAGCATTGCACACTTTATACTTCTTATTAATGCTTCATACGTGCGTGGAATATCCTTTTGAGATATTCCCACGCCGCAAATGATAGACACAAGCATGAGGTCTACATCGCCCACTCACTCTTTGACTGTCGCTTTGATTAGCATGCAAGCGTATTAAAATAATAAGTAAATATTTTACAAGCCAAATGATATTTTTGTATGCGCAAATAAATTCTTTTTAATCTTGTTTTTACTTACTTCTAACAAGTATCATTGTATGTGTTGAATTCTTTTTTCTTTCAGAAATTTCGTTTTTGCGGCGAAGGCGATTGTCCAGATTGGGTGCTAGCCGAAATAATTTCAACATTGTCCGTCTTAAGTGCTAAAAATCTAGCAGAATTGTCGGCATTGGTGGCAAAACGTATTGTGGGTGAGGATTTTGAGGTAGCTACGAGGTTTTTAAAATAATTTTGTGTAATTGATTGATACAATATTTTTGATTGATATATTTGTTATTGTAAATTCTATTCATTCATAACTCATGAACTGTATGTCCATCTGTTAAGGTGATAAAGCACCCATAAAGCTGTTTAATGAAGATGCTTGAAATTCAGGGTGTATGGTAACTAAACATTTCTTAAAACAAATAGTATTTGCGGGGGTTCTCTTGCATTAGTTCTTTTAAATAAATTTCTGTTGGTGGACTAAGCCTTATGGCGAATGGGATCTGTAGGAAACAACCTAGAGGTTACGATAAACCCTCCGAAATTGAAGTTAATATTTTTGCATAGTATTATCATAGTATTATCGATCGAAAGTAAATACACCGACATCTGTAAGTGTAAAAAATATGGTGCAAGTCAGGTTTTACATTAACATTGCCAGGAAAGCCGTATACAATACATATGGTTTCAACTTTATGATCTGCATTTGATATAGCCTTGTATCGGGACTAATTGCCAATGCATAAACCGTAAGGAATTCGAAAATACTGCTTCAATTGGGTATCGCTTCGGCACAGTCGATGCTAACTTATGTCCTTTGTATCTGTTTTTATTCAACCATTGGAAATACTTGATCCAAAGTATTCTCGCACAAAGATGAATTTATGTTGCTGAAATCAGCTCCAATACCTTTTACTCTACTCTGCTCCCAGGAAGATGCCATCAAATCGTTAACTTCAGAGGTCTCTCATGATGGTAAAACTGCTGTGGCCTGCATACATTACCTGTTAATCAATGCCGCGCGTCACAATGTCAGCGAAGCGGTTTTCGGTGAGGAAATCCAACAGCTCGGCCTGCCCAAGGACCATGCAGCGGCCATGACTCGGGTGCTGAGTGCAAATGCCATGCCCATACGGAAACAGCTAATCAATAAATCGTTTAAGAGTACGTATTGGGAATACTGAACTTTAAGTACTACAAAAACATTTCATTCGTAATTGATTGAAACAACAATTGTCACTTGCAGTCAACGAGCTGACGAGTGTTAGATACATTCCCACACATGGCGATGCGCCGAACGATTGCAGTCGCTTTGAGTTGAAAGTCGCACAGGAATTGGTTGATGGCCTACCGCGGGACACCACGCACATTGTGAATATTGACCGTGCCAATATGATGGCTCTACGGGAGGAGCTCCAACTAGCTCTTAGCATTATGGAGAAGTATGAGAAAGGAATGGAAAATAGTTGTGAAAATGTAGGAAAATAAATTGAGAAAAACGGAATTTTTATTTACAAAATTTTCTTAATATAGCTCTTAACGCACAAGGAAAAATGCTAAAGCGTTCGTTGGATATTTTTGGTCAATTTTCGTATTTTTAGTATATGTACGAATTGCTGCTTGGAAAATCTGATGTTTGCACAGAAAAAGTTGAAATTCACCGGCACATAAGTACTCGTGAGATGGCTAAGAATTTTGGCATCCACCGTACGACAGCATTACATCATTTAAAAAAGTATATGCAAGGAAACTGGATATTTGGGTACCGCACTATTTGACAGAGGAAAGTCTTCAATTTGCGAAGTGTTACTGAAACGAAATGATTTTTTATAGTTTTTTGGTATAAATTTATATAATAACTGGCGATGAAATAATGTGCAAAAAAGGTCACGTTTCACATGCAAGGCCACGTTATAGGCGTTGTTTCTGAGCTTTGGCTAAGATTTGCAAGGTCTCTGGCATTAGAGCTTCTCCCGTCTGGGCAAATGTAAATTCAGAACTCTAAGCAACCACTTGAATTTAATAATAAATTTTAATATGGTAGTTCCAGGAGGGACCCGGCGCGTTGCTGCCTTCGCGTGCGTCTCACTCTTTGGGTGTTCCAGCAGCTGTGCGCTGTGTCTACTGCTGCGATTACAGATTACAGTTATTATTATTATTATCTATATATATATATATATATATATATATATATATATAGAATTCGATGTATCTGTATGTTTGAATGTGTGTCCGTTATAGACGCTGAAACAGCTGGATTGATTTTGATGAAATTTTCAGGAAAACTCTAGAATAGCCTGTCGAGTAAAACTCTGTCAAAGAAAAAGTTAGTCACAAACCGCTTTAGTAATTTGAAACACTTAACGAGAGTAAATGTATTAAATAAAAGGCGTATACAATAATATAATACAACCAAAAAAGCATCAAATGACAAAAAAAAAACATCCGAATAAAAGCGAAAAAGTAAAAATAGAGCACTTTAAATAATAGAATGAGAATCTCGGCATGGACATCAGCATGGCAAGAGCAGCAATGCTCCGGGTATTTAGTTTTACATATATAGATTTATTTTTATTTATTTATTTGTTTTTTGTTTATATGTATGTTTGTTGTTTGTTGTTTATGTGTATATATATATACAGCTCTCGTAACCTTTGTTAAATACCACTTGATCCAGATGCTTCCGCTTAGCAATCTGTTCGAATACTACTGTCATACAAATTAGACAAGCTCTTTTATCTTGGTTGGTTTGTTCGTGGCAATTTTCATCTGTTCACCTTGAATTACTTCCCTCTTAGTCAGCTAAATGATCCTTTCCATCACTTTACACTGCACGAAGCCATCACTCTCTCTTAGATCTCTTTGCAGACTTTTCCTGACGATGGCCTTGAAATAGGCTACGGCGACGGCGACAAGACGAACTCTTGTATTTCGCTACCGTAAATTCCGTTACCTTTTTCTCATTATTGGGCGCGTTCAGCAGAAGTCATCACTCATCATTTCCTCTGACTTAATAATCAATTACTGATTTGTCTCTGCTGAACGCAGTGATGCTATTTATTTTAACATCAGATTTGGTAAAAAAATTAATTTTACATTTGTATAGAGTATAACTTAAACTAGCTTCACTACTAGGAAATTTATTACATTTCACCATGTTAAGGTTTTAGAGATGTAAACAAAATATTCGTAAGGAAAAATGGAGGAAAAAACCATTCCTATAAAGTAACCTAAAACTAAACTAAGACTACAACTAACTAAAACTAAGTGATCGGTGCTATCAAAAGCTAACTAATAACAACACTCAAATTATTATATTGTTTGCAAACGGAAAACATCTGATTGAAATGAAATGACTTGGTTATCAAAGAATTATTGTGTTGAACTTTTAGCCATCGCAATCACTAAATTTTCAACGAAAATGTGAATTTGGCATTCACAATGAGCGAAAGGCATCATTAAAAAAGACAGAGAGACTAAATATTATAGAAACGGAGAAAACTTCGCCAGTGATTCTGTACATCAACAGAATTGTTGTCTGTTCAACTTATGTATTAAATGGTCTTTGCCGCCGCTGTCCAAATCTGATGTCATGGTAGAGGGATTTTTGGTGTAGTTCGTGTATTTGTTTATATTGGTCTTTTTAGGATGTTTGGAGGTTTGTGTCTTCGAACAGGATTTTTAGCGCATACACAAACTTTCCTGTCGAGGCAGCGTTGCCAATCGGGTTTTTGCAGGAGGTTTCGAACTCTTAGGAAAATACAAAATATTAGGTGTCTTCACTAAAATGGATAAATGTTGAACAGTTTGCAACTAATATGCAAAAGATGTGCCAGTGTAAAATCTGAAAGAGGCCAATTCCTATAAAACTTCTACATTGCCTTTTGTGCACTCGCCGTCAACGCTAGTTCGCCTTTAAAGAACTTCTACGGTGCTATCTGCGAACCCTCTCGCCTACCGTCAGCCTCATCATCGCCAGTTAAAAAGCTTCCACTCCGTTAAAAACTCCGCCTTCCTCACTGGGCAATTCGTCAAAATTACGTTACATTTGGATGTGACTTAGAAATTTATTGACCTTAAGATAACAAATGTTAGGCTTAACATATCGAAGATTAGGGTCATTGTTGAGGTTGAAATCAGGTGTCGTCATCGGAACTACAATGTAAACCACATATTCTTTTCTACTTCAAGCAATCATTGGCCATCCCAACGGAAATCGATTCAACAGATGTCAGTCGCGCAGACTTAGAAGATTTATAGGTATGTGAACATAAGGCTGACTATAAATGATCAGCTAGGGGAGAACCGATACCATTGTGAATCACACACCACTTGTCCTTCAACGTACAATAATTTTTACCAAGTTTTTTATGGAAATTACGCCGACATGACAATCCAGAGCATCGGATAGTCGCTTAGCAACATCACATCTCGTACCACAACGACAGTCAAATCAAGTATATCGTCTTATCAACTACCGGTTCCGTTTCGTATCTCCTTCGTGATACTTGCCAATCAATTTAAGAATAGCGGAGAAGAAATTCTGCCAGTCAAGCCGTGTATATTTCTTGCTTGGCATCGTCATATTTTTAAAATACTCTCAGTTGACAGAAATCTTCGTTCCTGGCAAAAGTATTTGTGCATCCTGACGATCGCACGTATTATTACATATTGCGGAGTCCATCGCCCAACGGCCAACATACGGAACTGCGTTATCTCGTTTTCTCCTTATTCACAGTGTACACTAAGTGGCAGAACAGTCTGGGGGCGAGTTTCCATTCTATGTCGACGACCTTCTTCCAGGAGCTGATGATATTAGTGACCAGAACCAAGGACCAAGTTATTAAGGTGCTTGATCAAGAAATATTTCCCCTATGTAAATGCAACTCTATCCACAATTTATGAATATGCGAATACTTAATCACAATACTCACTTGCGAATACTCACTTGGTGTGTAATGGCACCAATATCGTGATGTCTTCCTCTTCTCCAAGAATTTTGGCAGCTGAAACTTCACTGGTATGAGTCTGTGCAACAGAATTGGCATCAAGCTTGCATCAATAGCTTAGAAAATCTGTCGTCGATCACGTCACTGGCTGTGCCTCGAGATTGCCTACAGTTAAACTGACGCAACATACAATTACACGGATCCTGTGACGCAACGTCAAGGCCATTGTCTCACCGGCTGTGTTGACTTTTGCGGACCGATCAACTTGTATTACGATGAAAGGGACAATGCAAAACGTAGATTATCATATACATTAGTTTGCCAGTAAGGTTGTAAACATTGAAGTGGCTTCAAAATTGCCTACTGATGCCTTCCTAGTTGCTCTCAAACACATGGTTGCAAGTCGTGGGGTACCATTAAATATTTAATCGATTCGATTTATAGATACTGTACATCAGAATTGATCGGTTTTCACTTTATTCCACCAAGGGAATAAAGTTTTCTACGGTTTTTGGGAAACATCTATGAAAAGTGAGAATAGCTGCTGAATCGCTATTTGACAAACACCAGGTTTTTCTTCAGGATACTATTCACGGTTGTCCGTAAGCCCCTTTATCGTCTCACCAAATCGACTTTGAGGCTTTAACAATGTTTTTGGCATCGCTGGTCCACGGAATATATTAGTGAGATACGCGCCCGACTTAAGTGGACCTCAACTTCACCAGACTTCTTAGTGGGAACCATAGCGATCATACAATACGACAACTTGCCTCCAAAAAAAGGGGATGTTGTGCTGAAACGAGAGATCAATGAATCAGCTCTGTAAAGTTTTATGGTTAAGGAAAACGCTCCTTTATCCTACAAAGTCTGAATAATAAGCCTAAATTTTTATTTTCATGTTTAATTATAAATCTATATAACTTATTTCCTTATTATTATTGTATGTATGTATGTTATTTTATATGTATAAGTTTTAAAATTTTTTTTGTCAACAAATAATAAATAATTAAATTAAGAAAAAATATATATTTATGATTCATAAACAAAATCAGGGTCCTTTCTGTAGGGCTTTAGGCGCTTTCCGCGCCGTTTTTCGCGCATCCTGTCAGCATATACATCGTAGAAATTACTGATATCATCTATATTATCTACGCCACCCTTAGAAACCACAGGGAGTTCTTCTGCTGCCGGTGCTCGTGTCACCTTTCCCGATGGTTCTTTTGGCGGCTTGGGAATCCGAGGTTTTTGTGTTTTTGAGGGCGATGGCAATGATACTGTGCCACTTCTCATATTGGCTCTTCCTTCACTGCCACTCCTTATACCGGTGCTAGTACTTGGACTCAAATGGAGTGATTCAACATTTCTTTCGAGCTTTTGTTGAGCGACTTGGATAACATAGTTACTGGGAGCACAATTTTCGCCGTTGTTGATAGGTTGGGGTTGGTTTCCACCAAGCTCCCGAGAAACTTCTTCGTTAGCTGTTTGGGCGTTTCCTTTTGATATCACCATCTGCGTACTTTTCAGTTCGTTGTACGCTTGCCACAGTACTTCTTTGTTGGCACGCTTTTTTACCGCAATTGGCTCGATTGCTACATCTGATAGCCACAATCTGTCGCCCAGTTCCAGTTCCATTATGCATTTCGTCACGATCGGCTCTATTTCATAGTCGTACTTCACCAAAATTTTTTGAAAGTCTGTTGTGCTCTCGGTCACCTTGTTAAGCAGCCCACGGACTTCCACATCGATTTCATTAAGGCGTCTCCCGGTCACAACCCTCATTAATTTGAAAGCATAATTTTGATTTCCGTGGCCTAGTCGTGAGTCATAATCTGCGGACACGATTTCCTGTTTGGGGTAACAAAGTTTATTTTTAGTTATACGTATATTTAAGCTTTTGGGTTTCAGCGCGTTGTTTATGGTACTTACATTGATAAATTCACTGTGATCTCTTCGCGCACGTTGAGTGTATATTAAGTCATTCTTCAATGCCTCCGGCAATTTATAATTTTGTTTCAACAAATGTTTGATTAAACACTCTGGGAGTATAGTCTTTTTGCCGTTTTTTTCATTTTCCAAAGACATTTTTATTTATTTATAGAAGTTTTTTGGTTGCTTCTCACTTATTGTATGACTTAAAATTTGTTTTTTTAAAGAAGTTATTTAATTTTGTAGTTCTTTGTCAGTTATTGTAACACTTAAAATTTATTTTCTTAAGCTCTCGTAACCTTTGTTAAATACCACTTGATGCCGATGCTTCCGCTTAGCAATCTGTTTGACTACTACTGTCTTACAAACTAGACAAGCTCTTTTATCTTGGTTGGTTTGTTCGTGGCAATTTTCGTGTGTGCACCTTGAATTACTTCCCTCCCAGTCAGTTAAATGATCCTCTCTCTCACTTTACACTGCACAAAGCCTTCATTCGCTATTAAATCTCTTTGTAGACTTTTCCTGACGATGACCTTGACATTGGTTGCCGAGACGGCAACGAGACGAGACGAACACCCGAAATTCCGAATTTAGCTACCTTTTTCTCATTATTGTTTTCAAATATCTGGCTTTTATGATTCTGGATTATGGTACCCGTAGAAAAACTTTACGTTAGGATTAGGCGGGAAAATGCTACTTCGTTCAGGTAGAAGTGCACTAGCCTAAAGTTGGCAAGATCTTTTCGAATGTATGCCTCTTATGACTCTATGCTAATGGTACCCGTATTTTTTTCCGGGCCTTCAATAGCGGACCGGGCCGAGAATAGCGTGTATAATACACTAGAAAAATGTCTGGCCAATGTTAAATTAAAGTGTTATACAAATTTTTAGTCACAAATTAGCTGATATTCGAAGAAAACTAGTTAATTATCTTTTGCCAAGTACAGGAGGGTTTAATACAATATATTAAAATTTGTTTTAATTTCTATAACCTATATTTTTGGAAATGCATCTGTTTATACAACATTCAGGTACAATCGCCATGCTTATTAAAATTTTTATTGGTCAACATTTCAAAGGAAAAACAACAGAAAGCAACCCTTTTTAGTAGAAATTTATCCACCCCATTATTCGACTTTGGCTCTCTATCACAGCATTACGTGTAACAAATTGTATCAACTGTGTTTTTCTTATTAAAACCGTGAAACCAAAAAGGACAAAGAGAACTATTATTAAGCATAATCAGTGACGAAAATCAAGAGAAATGTTAATAAAAAACACGGAAAATGGGAAACTTTTAACCCGAACGAAGGAAACACATTTTGCTCGTGTTTAGCTTTCTTTTCGGTAATTAAATTTAAATGCGATGCGTACCTTGTGCGATATTAAAATTATCTCTAGAAAATAAAAACTGAACGGTGAAAAATTCAATTAAAAAGCGCAAAAAATTATTAATTTTATAATTTTTCCTTTTTCCATCGTATTTGTGTTTTAAAAATTTTTTTTTTTTGTTACGTGAATGTTTCTTGCGTACCAGAAGATGAGCGTGGCAAATGCAGGTGGTAGCAGCTGCTGTTGTTCTGGTGCTCGAAAATATAGCGGGCGACGCTTTTCAATTAAAAAATATTTCCTTTCAAGTTTTCTTAGGCGTTGCTTAAGTTGACCATGTCAGAAAGTCATGCAGCAAAATTGTTTTGCTTCATAAATTTTTTCTTCCAGTTTTTCCATTTTTAATTTTGTTTAATTTTTGCCACGTGTTGCTGACATTTGAACCTGCAGAAGTCGACGGTGCCTTTTCGCATGTCTTTATGAACTTTTTTGGCCACATTTCCTTTGTGAATTTTCAGTTTTGATTTATTAAAGAAAAGGTAATAATTTATTGTTCTCCGCTTGTGAGGTGAAAAAATTTGCTGCATTCTTTGAGTGTCTTATTCTGTTAGCGTTTTTTAAAATTAATAATTAATTTTATTTTATATTTTTTGTATTATTTTAATACTATGTTCCAGCGCTTGGCAGAGGCGTGAAATCTTTCCATGTAGCGGTTCATTTTCTCACCCAGCCGGAGAGCCGGAGTTGAATTGAATTGCCGTTGAATAAAATAATCGCTTGGTCATTGTACATTATCGACATGTCGGAGGTGTATAAAGAATAGAGATATGGAATAACGCTGACTTGAGGGACACCGGCCCTCATACCCCTGATGGTGGACATTTAGTCTCTTACCGCAACGGAGACGGTTCGTCCTTTAAGGAAGCTTTGTACAAGGAGCAACTGTTTTCCCGGCAGGAGAGAGTTGATTTTATGCAGCAGTCTGTCAATCCAGACCCTATCGAAGGCATGTTTGACCTTTAATGAGACTGCGGAAGAATATTGTTTCGACTCAAACGCCGATAAGATGTGTTGAACTACTCAATGCAGTTATTCTGGAGTACTGTGCGTGACCGAAAACCGAACTGGTGATCCGAATTGTCTTCCTGAATACCCCGTACTGTCTACAATTTGCTCAAAAAATTCTTTCGAATATTTTAGGGAATGTTGGGAGCAGGCTTTTCGGTCTATATGATGCCACAAGGTTCTCCGGCATACCGGGTTTAGGTATCATGGCAATTGTTGCACACTTACACTGTGAGAGGAAGTGGCAGATCCGCAGCATGCTATTGAAAAGCAGCGTCAGGAACAACACTCACTTCGAAGGGAGGGCTTCACCAGCTTGTTGTCGGTTCGGCCATGTCCGGGGCTCTTCTTTGAATTCAGTGTAGGAATTTGAGTCACAACCTCTTCAGGAATGAGCTGTTTTGATGTACTGTGGTCTAAGATGCACCTCGATAGGACTGTTTGATGTACTTGGTGGCACCCTATAGATTGAAGCCCGACTTTTTCATTGGATCCGCATTTGCCATCAGATTGTTAATATGTCCCGATAGCACTGTTTACTTGCCTTAGCTCTCGGGTAGCTCTCCCACATGCAGCTTTGGGTGGGTGCTCCAGTGGCGTGAACCTCTTTGAAGTCGATTGCCGCTTGGGGTGGAGAGTCTGGAACCCCTTAGTAAAGTTTCGGAGTCCCAATCCCCGGACCATCCGGATGGTTGGTTGAATAGACTTCGCACCCCTTAGTTTTGAGGAATGTTCTTTTTGGAACAGTTACTTGTTGAGAGCAGCGCGAACCGCTGCAACAGCTGAGCAGCGGCTTGTTCGAGGAGGCATGTTATCAATGGCAGGAAGGCTATGTTTATTGATGACAGTGGCAAGTCCGCGTGGTCAGTCATGTCAGAGAGACTAGCAGTGCAGATAGGAGCTAAATATAAAAAAGCACTTTCTAATTATTAAATAATTTCTTTTTTTAGCGTTTATTAAATACTAGCGAAGCCCCCCAGATGTTGTTGTCAGGGCCGAATTAACCATTAACCAAAATCTACTACTCTGAGTCAACTTAATTATTTTGAAGCACAGAGCATAGTATTACTGTTTAAATGAAATTCACGGTCGCAAAACTTACAAATCGCAATTACAGAACTTCGAATACAAATACGCACACCGATAGTCGCGATGGAAAATTTTAATTTTTACAATTAAAAATTCAGTTGCTTCTTCTTGCGACACCTATGTAGATACACCAAACCTAAATTAAATAACAAGAAAAATGCCGAAAAAGGCAAGGAAAAAAGTCGGCAGAATCTTTTACCTGTTCTGCTGTAGAACGAATGAACAACAAACCGGGGACTCCTCCAATGCTCTTTGTCATGCGAACCAGTACTGGCAACCATCCAACCTTATGAAAGTGGCATGACCATAGAGAAGATTAATACTATAATAATTTGAAATACATATGACAATGAAATATATAAAAAAAGCAGTAATATTGTCATTGAGGATACAAATCTTCAAATTAAATTTTCACTCTGTGAAACATTAAAAAATTTCTCGTTTCTCAGGGCACCTAGCTGAGGCGGGGCCCCTAGGCAGTTGCCTAAACTGCCAGATTATTCTTAACTAAAGGATAATCCGGCCCTGGTTATTGTGTCCTCCCGGTATTAGCAAAGAAAATAAAAATTAAATAAAAGTTCTATTGGTGGTTTTGCAAGAAATTTGCCTTATTGAAGCTATGAGAATGAGAACTTTGTCATCTTTGAATTTTCCTTTGAGTGTCGTATCACGAACCACATTGATCATCAGTTTTATTATCACCAAACCCGTTCTGTTGCAATAAAACAAAACTGTTTAGTGAACGACGAACGCATTAAACTTTCGATTTGAGTTAAACTTTTTTTTTTACTATATTTCTTTGACAGACTTTCGATTTCGAATCACTATTGACTGAAGCAATAGTGATTTCATACAAATATTATAAATTTTTTTTTTCTTTCCTCGACTTTCGCGATATACTAATTAACACACTTTGGCAGGATTAGTCGACAGATTATTCTAGAGTTTCCCTGAAAATCAATCCAGCGGTTTCGGCGTCTATAGCGGACACACAGTCAGACATACATCCAATTTTATATACATGGATAGATTATTGTATAAATTTTTGTTTCGTTCTTTTATTTTCTTTTCTTTATATCTCTACTTCACTTGTTTGACGATTGAAGAAAAATCACCGAACTGTTAATTTTTCATTATACGTAAAGTCTTCCAAAATACTTTTTACTTTCATGGAAGGCAGATTGTGGGGTGTCCCAGTCATCATTTTGGTAGTTTGATCGTTACATCAATCTCTTAGTCTCAGAGCACTTAGATGTCGCTCAATATCCTCACCTCTTGGGTATTTTACCCAATATTAATAAAAAACTGAATTTTATACCCTAAGGGGTAAAGCCCCTTAAAGAGACATTTCAATTTCATTTAGTTGCTGGTCCTTGTCCTTTCGTACCGTTAGTACAAATCTTGTTTTACCATATGTGCAAATGCATAACCTTTTCATTAAAACGAAGACATTTCCGACCAAACTCATACAATGTTATAGTGTTGACACCTTTAATGAACAAATATGCACGTGCGAGGCAAATACCGACATGCTTAACAATCTGCGTGTCAAGGAAGGTAAATATGATCGAACCAATTATTCTGCAAACAAGACAAAACCCACACGTACACACATGCACACGTACAGCTATTTGCCATTTACCCTAAGTATATGAGAGGATGTTTGATCCTACGCAATAGGCAAACATACTATTGTGGCAATATTGGGCTTTGAGTAGTGTCAAAACTTGTAAACAGCAAAAGCATTTTATTTGCGACAACAACAAGTACAACAGCACCACCAAGGACTCACGACACAGATGATGATTACGATGCCGATGCCGATGCCGACACCACGGATATGAAAAAGTACGATTACTCGATAACGTAAATAGTGTAATATGAAATGATGCTATCTGAAATAGTAAAGCAATGCCAACAACTACAAAGTTGGAGCAATTGTATCTTAACACATATATCTGTGCAAATGGAGATTGTTCTTATTGTTAGTGGAAAGTAAGTGGATGCTTACCTCCTCTTTACAACATGCTCCAATCCTTATGACAAAGCACTAAACTTAAAAACGTATGGCAGCGATTTAGCGTGTCGGCTGCCGCCTTCACAACCGAGACAGTTACGCAGAGTCAGGCCGTCAGACAGACAGACCACGCAGAATGTATTGTTGTTGGTGGTGGGCTTGGTGGGTGAGATCTGCTGAGTGCTTTGTGTATATTGTTTGGTTGCCAGACAAGTGGTTCTACGCACAATAAAGCGTATTCGTGTGTCACTCGTTCTTGTTCTGGTAAAAGTGAAACACCCTTTCGACTGTGCTCGTACTCGTCGTATCTAAATTGGGGTGTTAGCGACGCCGCTTCCGTTACGGTTTCATTTACTTTTTTTTTTGGGCCTTGCGTTTGTTTGGGGTTTCCTCGGTAAATTGTTCAACACTTTTTGACTTTTTCAATTCGACTCATACTCTTCCATTGCCGTCCTTCTGAGTGTCTGTCGGTCTGTCGTCTGCTGGAAATGCTTTTGTATTATTGTGGGTTATTCTGTGCGCCCCCGTCGTGCTGCTCTGTCAGCCTGTGCCCTTCTGTACTTGCCAACGTTCTTGCTTTATGACTGGGTTTTTAAGGGTAATAATGAAATAAACGTTTCGCTAAATGATTTCGTATTTTGCAGTTTCATTTGTTTCTGTTTGTGCTTTTCGATTTGAGTTCTTCAGCGAGATTGTCAGTGCGGTGGTATGGTTTCACATACACTGAAAGAAATTGTGATGGTTTCTACATCTAAGGACTATCTGGGGAATTAATATGAGCCATGCCATTAGTTTTTCAAGACAACAATAAAATCAATTTAATTATATCAATTCTGGGTTGAACAAATAAAGAGAATTTTAAAAAAAACAAAATCCTCACTTGACACAATGCTATGCTAGTGAATTCGGACACTAGAAAATTTGTGCGAAACAATGAGAAAGCCGAGACAGTGTGAGACAAAGTAAGCGTAGCCTTGAGCATAGCTCGGGGTCAAAATGCGACCGCCCGCATGAATACAGAATACAAAAGGTACTACAAAAGTTGTGTCTCCGTCTTAATATGTAGATACTGCCCGTATATCAGGGGTGTCACAAAAAACTCTAGAGTTTTCGCCTTCGGGAGCTTTGTAAAACTCTCGTCAAAACCGTCGGTGTCACAGAACTTCGAGAGTTTTCGTTTGGTCGAAACATTTTTATCCAATACCCAAACCGCTTAAACTGCATGTTTTGCTTGACTTCATAGGACTGCCAGCCCATACAAACTATCTCGTGATGTCTAAAATACGCCAACGAATATCGAAAGTAAATGACTGTAAAGGTTATAAGAAATTAAAATTTAATGTAGAAGGCAATGATAACTAAATATAAAAACACATAAAAACACATTCTTCTAAAATTTATTATTCATATTATTATTAATATTTTTGACAAAGAAACGGTAAAAATGTATTTGCCTTTGAAGAACACTTAAGAAATGAAATTATTACAATTGTACTTTTAAAATTGTAAAAGTAAATATTTTGAAATGTTCCTCGCGTCAAATTTAACAACGTACGTGACAACTCCTACGTGCATTAATTCAATGGTATTCTGTGACTGTCACTTTTCAATGTTTATTTGTTTACACAAACAATGAATTTTTTTCCTCTGCAAAAAATCATTTATACATAAATATTTTTAAGAATACAAAAAGTGTTCTTACATTTCAAAATCCCGCTTTTCTGCTAATAAATTGCTTCCTCTTCTCAACTTCGTATTCACATTACGATTATTTCATTTGGAAACATGCCAACTTGAAACAAGTTTTGAATTAACTTTTACTTTAAATGCACACAAAATACGCGATTAATTAACATTTTAAACATAACAACGTTAGTATTAATTTATTACTTCAATATACAACACAATTTATTGATCTATTGGATAAAACAAAATCTTCGAAAAATTTTGCATTTATTTTAAAACGATTGGGTTTGCCTACTAAAGACAGTTTTTTAGACGGTTTGTAAAATGGTAAATTAATTAAATAAACAAATTATTTATTAAAAAAAATTGATGCAGATTACTTTGAAAAAGAATAATATATCCATTCGTATCATTGTTTTTATTTACAAAGCTGTCCCTATTTGCGAAAATAACCAATTATCCCAACAAACCTGTGGAGGTTTTGAATCGTACCGAAAGAGTTTTCTGTGACACCTAAAATTGGTGTTCGGGCGGAATTGAGGGGAAAGAGTTTTCTGTGACTCCTCTAAATATGACAAAGGAAGATTTGAGGATCTAACCCTTTGGCGATCACCTCACATTTAGAGAAGGCGAAAAAAAAATTTATCACAGAACCATCTGATTAGTCGAACCATGCCATTAATAGTTAGATAGTTTGAAATAATTATCTAATTAACTAATTGACCGATATTTTCAGCTAAAATTGAAAATGATCAGTATCAAAATTTAATTTTGCTGTGTTTATGATTATTTGATTAATTTTGGAAATACTCCATTAATTTCTCAATTAATCTTTAGCAACAACACGTATAAAATTGCAATTTTTCCGCACGTATCTTAATCTGTTACAGTCTTGGGGTTCCTAGATTTACTTAGTTAGTTTGTAAAATATAGTCAAAATATAGCCATATGTAACACCACAGCCAGATTTTCCATTTTATTTTAGGGCCTAGGTTTTTGGTACAACAAACTTCTACGGTTTGAATTCAGTTGTGTAAATTTTCTAGAAAGGCGCTTTCCTTGGAAGTTCAAAATTTTAACAAATTAGTCAAGGAATTAATATAAATTCAGCGAAATTTTTCACAGTGTGGAGTTTTTTATTTTGACTTTTCTCTTAGCTATTTTAATATGGTTATCGAAAAAGGCGTTACAGACTTTGAAGCTTTCTAAGTTGGTTACATAAGCATGTAAGACCAAAAATCATATTTATTACTTGCTACCTCGGTCATCATTTCTGCAACTCCCGCCGTCGACAACTTCTCATTTACGCATTTGAACAATTAATTTACTAATGGCCAACGTATAAATGAAATCATAAATAAACTTGATTTACTTGGTTGCGTATCAAATACAAGTAAAGTGCAACAATTGTCGTAGATACAGAATTACGCAATCGTTTTGTCTGTGCAAGATATGAGTGTGAGTTAACGACCGAAAGGACCAAATATAAACCGACTGACGCAGTGAAGCGTGGGGATGCGCATTCGAGTTGGTTTTTTGGTCGTGGCAAATGTGAAAAACGCACGCCTGGGGGCAGCAAATAAAGTGATACAGGGGAGGCAGTGAAATTAATTAGCACTGCTGCGCAAATAAAATGAATCTGAGAAGAACAAGAAGTATAATAAGTTCTGGGCTTATGTCTTTAAAGTTTGTTTTGAGTGTGGAGCTTGAGGTCGCCCTAACTCACTCACATTCGCATATATGCCACATATGTAAGCGCCCGCATTAAAAACGAATTGCGCTATAAATTGGCAATTAAAATCTTATTTTCGCTTATTACATTTGTGGCGTACGTCGGCCGGTCTTCTTCGTATTGGTCTTCGAATGCCGCTAGCTCAAGGGCCCAGGTGCAAAACAAAGCGAAGTCTGTAATAAACACTTTCGACAAAATGTTGTCGAGGTAATCAACATTTTGTAGAATTTGTTGTCGTCGTTCATTGTTGAAATCTCTCTCGCAAATAATTTTAGAGCGTTAAATGAAAAAAATAAAGTGGAAAGAAAATGTCGCGTTTCACAAAATTTTCCAGCGTTGCAAATGCTGCTCATAATTTTCCACCTGTTTTCGTAAGTTCCGCGAACGTGAGCGCGTAATTGAATCATTTTAGAGCAATTTATTTTGCCGCTTATTGTTTGTACGTTTGTGTGGTCGGTGAGTGCGGGGTGGGTTTAGGTGGTTATATGTGCGCCATATACTTGGTCTCATTAGGTGCTGCTGTCGTTACTGCCTTTTACTTTCAGCGTTTTGGGAGTAGAAGTTGTCTGACATTACTCAAACAATTTCTGTGCGTTGCCCTCTCCAAATGTCTTCGTCGTGCGATCCTCCCACTGGAGTGCTGAAATCATAGCTATAAACACACAAATAAATGCGTAAATTTATGATTTGATTAATGTTTGTAGTCAATCTCCGTGTTCGTACGCAATTTGGTAGCGTTTATGATACATTTTTGACTGTATCAGGTGTTTCATAGAGTTCGTATCAATTTTTTACGGATAGAAATTTCTTTGGTCCCATTTAAAATATTTTATTGGCTCTGATAATTTTTTTTAGACTTTAAAAGCTGTGATTTTTATTAAAAAAATAAGTAAACAACACGCGTGCTATGTGATTAACGAGAACTAAAGCGTTTGTTCATTCATACGCCGAAAATATACAAATTGGCTACTATTCGCTTAAGTGCCTCTTCTTCCACCATGCTAGCATAGAACTTTAACTATAAGAAATAGAGATTAAACTGTATAATCTCGCTACTAATGATCAAGCAGACAGTTAAATAATCAATCACCATGCTCTAAATATGACTGCAATAGACATTTTTATAACAAGTCAAGAATTCGAACTATTAACTTCGAACGAGCATCATTTTGAAAGTTGAAGAAACTCATGTATAAAATAAAAAATAAAAATATTTCCAAATCAGTATCCAGTTAAGCCAGTATAAGTTAAGTTATTGAGTCAAATAAAATTGATTTATTAGACTTCCAGAAAACAATTATACAACCAACATTGCCTACTCCATAAAAACGTCTCATCAATGACGTTCATGCAGCAATGTTCTTTATGAAAGTCTCACCTTTCCACATAGATGGTACGACGTACTAACCCACCATTAGGTACTCAACTGAATGGCTCAATTTCAAAATGAAATTCTAATGCCACCCAATGTCGACATCCTGTAAAACTATAAAAAGAATATAATTCGTGCAAATCTGTATCGTAAAAATTCGCAATGCGAAAATCCGCAACAAATTGAGCAACTTACAAAGCACACTTCTCAAGGGGGGACAGGATTGGAGAAACGTACACAGCCGCATGAAAATTAGCCTATTGGTTAGTGACGTACAGACACATACACACGGTGGGCATAAAATCCGTCATAACGCGTTGAGGCTATAAAAAATTATAGATTTTTTTTGCATATTTAAGCATTGTTGTTGTTCTTGTTGTTGCTGCCGAGGTTTTTTTCTTGTTGCTGTAACTTCTTGTATTCTTTTTATCCTTTCTTATTCTCTACGAAGACGGTTTTTGACTTGAAGTCGCATTGGTGCTGAGGCCTGAGGCACAACCTGTTTACCACATATAAGTGGCGCATATAATAACGAAAAATGTCATATTTAACCATATAAAAGGGCATGCTAGTACATATAGGCATCCAACCCATGTTTGATTTAGTCTTGTATCGTGAAAAGGCAATGGTGTAAAACAACAACCGCAACCGCTGGAGCAACAGTCGTACTCAGCACCCTCGTAAAGGTGCTGCCCGTTTCTTTTGCATAATCGACATTTTTGATTTTAAAATTATGCTTCAATATTATTTTCCCTCATGTGTTACTGTGTGTTTGCGTATGTCGCTCTTTTGGTCAAACAATAAAAATTCATTTTTATAATCCTTGCATGTGTTGTGACGGTGTTTTGTGCCACCGCAGAACTGCACCAAATCTCTCATATAAATATTTATTATTATTTTACTTCTGTTTTTAGGTTAAAGTCGAATCATCAGGGTGCGTCGCCCTGAGGCTTCCTGTTTCCACACCTTGTGTCAAAATGATGGCATTAGGCTGGGTCATTTAAAATCGATTTTTTGACTTGATTCTTTTTGGATTTATTCATTTATTATTAAAATGATTTTTATTCTTCATTCTATAAAAATAATAGCAGAAGGACTAAAGGTAAGTATTCTCTCATATGGAAGCACTGCTGCAAATCAAACTCTGTTCATGCTCTAGGATTCTGGTTTAAAGCTATGGGTTTGATCCTTATCCATGAAATCCATGAATATACAATCACTAGTAGAACCCAACTGCCTCTGTATGATATGATATGAAACATTTAGCCAAGTGCTTGCATTCATTCAGGCCCTTAACTAAATCTCTACGTTTGCTATAATTTGGCTACACATTTTGAAATAATAATTTATGATAGGTATTTGAGCTTAAAATCTATCCTCTTAATTACTTGTCTCCGAAATGATTCTAGCCTTTTTTTTAAGACTGTGGGAAAGTATTAAGTGCTTTGAAATATTATCCAGCAGTTTTGATGCAAGAATAATAAAACGTTTAATTTTCAAGCAATCCTGTTATAAGCCCTCAAAAGTGTACAAGTAATTCTTTAGTAAGTGTCGTTCCTAATTTGTTTAGCATGATTTTTGAAGCTATGAGCTGGAAATTTAAATTACTCTTCAATTCAAGTTTGCTACTAAGAGATCGTTTAGTTGTGTGTTTATAGTGGGTGCTTTTATTATTAAATATGTCTGCTCGTATTCTTTACAATTGCAAGCGTGTTCACTTAGATTGTAACTATAATCTTCCAACAACACCCAACCAGCTATAGAGCGAATTTCTTGCTGCTTTTATTTTTATTTTTCAAGCCTCGTAAAAGCAAATTATCTAACAAATCCCACGATTTTAAAATGAGCTATTCTAAGCACAAACACCCAACAAGCACAGCAAAGCAAAACATAGAGTGGAATTGTTATCATTGGACACAATCGATTTAAAATTTGTGCATAATTTACATGAGAACGAATGAGGTTGCTTGGAATTGGTGGTAACGCAACCACATTGAACAGAGTGTGGGGTAGGAATTCGCCTTGTCCTCTTTAGTTGAATGAGTGATGAGGCGTCGGCACGCGTCGTCGTCACCGTCATCGACACCGCAAACGCAGGCGAAACCACAGTTGAGACAGAAGTCCACAGACGTCCACCCTCTATAATGATATTGTTGTAAGCTCGACGCGCCAACAAGCAACTATTAAACGCTTAATGGTAATTTTATTATATAAACCTCCAACCCGCTGTCAAACCGAATCCACTTTATCGCTTTTGTTGTGATTACATGCAGTTTACACACTCCACTCAGAACAGTGTTGCTTGCATTGGGCAGAAGTTGCAAGTCTGGGTTAAAAATTGTTGGCGTGCCACGTGTTCGGACACGTGTACTCGTTTGTAAGTCGAAAAGCGCAAGCGGAAGAGCGCTATGTTATGCTTACGAGTATAACAAAATATGTACAAAATATCCGAGTAATTGTGGGTAAATAATGAAATTATAAGTGAAAAACGCCTATTTTCTGTGGGGTTAGTGTGGAGAGCACAAAGTGGCCGAGCAGAACATCTTGACTGATTGCTTTTATGCGTTATCATTATGATTACGCATGCATATTTTGAGTTGTAGTCCCAGAAGGGATTCAACTCAACCTGATGCTGTGATTCAAGCAATGTGAAAAGACGATCCGACCCCAGTCCGATCTCAACCCCTTTTGACACGCATTGCTAGACAAGTCAAAACCAAACTAAACAAACTCAACCAAATCCAACTGAAGCAAAGCAGTCAAAGAAACGGTCCTTCAGCCTAAATAAATTACATTTAAAGTCCTGCCGTGACTTGTGTCTATTCCCAGTGGGCGCTTTCATTTCAACACTTGTGCTTTGCTGTTGTACTCGTATGCTCTTCACCATGTTGCTCTTAACCTAGGTTTGAGCTACAGTGTTGGTGTGTGTGCGCTCAGAGACCGCCCACTAGGCTTTTTGCTATTTGTAAACATTAAACTTTTATTTATAACAACGTTTGCCGACACTTTTTCATTCTATTTTCGTTTGCTTTGCGACTGACAAAATGTCTCATCACGGAGAATTTTAATTTGTTCATGATAATTTAATGCTTCTTCAAACGTCTTTTTTCATTAGGAAACTAAGTATAAAAGACATATTCGACCGGCCCAAAGAAGAGCAATGCCACTGGTTCCAAATCTTCTTCGGGTTCTTCACAGCTATACTTATTTTCATATATGCATCGGCAAAAAAATCGTGTCCTCAGCTATTTTATTTCAAACAAACAACTTTAGATCGAATTCAAATATTCAAGCGCATTGAATATATAATATTGTATATTGGTATGTTCTGCCCAAAAATTGACAGCTCTTCAAGGTATATTGGTTAAATGACTTGAGCGTAAATATTCTACTAATTCGAAGATACTACAACAATCATGCAACACGACCTCTTTAATATGCAACAAATAGCTTAAACTACGTAATACAATTTCGGTTAATCCCTTGTTGTTTGGGAAATGGAGTTTTCGTAAGTTATGAAGTTTGGCGATTTTGGCGGCTTCTACGTCATTTACACGATTGTAATCCACACTACACTACATATTCTATTCCACGGAATCGCCCATCAAGGTCAGCTCGTGCGCTTAACCACCTGTTGAAAACTATTTTGTGTAGCGCCGATTCTCTATACTTCTATATACTTATATAAACTGAAGAGGTCCTCGTAAACATAATACAGGGATATATCAAGTTCACGAAAATTGGTTAGATAGCGCATCACCTATATGATCCTTTACCTAAGAACGAATGACAACTATCGGGCAAGGAGCTATAACGAGTTCAGTGAGTTCCACTAAATTTGACATTTGTCAGCACTCTCAGCAAATATGGTCACAACTTTATAAAATCGATATAAACCCGAACTCTGAATCTTAAGTCTAACCTATCGAGATAAAAGATATAGAGAGTTTTGAACTGTTGATTATTGACCGTACAAAAGGCTTTATTCAGGTGTGGATGCAAACGCGCCTAATCATTCAATTTGAGACGACCGAAAATATGTTCCAGCATGAAATCATTCAAGACCACCACAGCACATTTCTCTGGTTCTGTGTTCGACACACAGAGACAAAAACCGTTGCATTCCAAGGCTCTGTACATGCCCATTACACCTTTGTATAATACAACAGCAATTTTATACTTGCGCACACATTTTGAAAGTGTCAAAATTTGAAGGTCCACAAAACTACCATAGATCGCGAAATAAACCCGTAAACATTCCACAGAAGATGCTTGGGGCATTTTCAACACTAATAATTTACGCACCGGCACATGGTTCTCCGTGTAGGCCACACCGTCTTTCACATAATAGTGGGATAAGCTAATGAATATTTGGTTTATGTTATTCATCGATGGGTACGAAACTTTAATCTTTAATTTTCACTATAATTATTCGACTTTTTCTGTGCTAATGGATGGAAATTTTTATTCTACTATTGGATTTATTGCTCAAAGATTACTTTTATTTTTGTTATTATTCCTACATATATGTATTAGTTGGGGTTGAACGAACCTGGTGTATACGCTATCTCTACTGACGAACGCTTTGTATTTGCTTTGCTAGTGTATTCGTAATAGATACAAAAAAAGGAAAGTATTTTCATATATTTCCTATAATTCATAGTAAATCATGACGGACGAATTTGCATGCAAGCCAGATTACATACGTTAGAGACAGTTCAAGTCGCCAAGACGAGCACACACTACAACTTTTGTACTTGTACAACTTGAATTGTGTTCTACACTGAATGCGGTGCCATGAAGTCTTTTTATGGTGTGTTGTTTTTTTTAACCAATAAATCATCCAAAAGCGTTGATGAATTGTATATTGGGAGAATTTTACTACAGCAATGAGCAGTTGAACAGGGATATACTGTGAATAAAATATGGTTGGAACAAAGTCTTAGTTTAGTGGTTAAGCCTGCTATAAGTGTTTAATGTAAACCCAGGCTATGTCTGTTGAAGAGTGAGTGTGTCAGATGTCACTGGCTTTTGGTAGCCGGCCGTGTGTTCAGAGAACATCTTTGTGCTACGGATAAGTTAATGTTGTTGAAGAACTTTTTAAATAAGTATTATTCACTCAAACGAATCTCTGTCATATCGAGAAATGGAGGAGATGCAAACGATAGCTGACAATTATATTTTGGGGTGAAAAAGAAACATAAAACGCTTTTTTTATTATTATTATTTATATGAAACGAATTTAATAAAATGGATAGGATGTAGATGCTTCTCCATGATAACATCCATATACGTACCAATTTGCGTGGTGTTCGGTCAAACGGTGCTGAAGTCTATAGGTTTCGGACAGACAGAAAGACAAACATCCTTATATACATAGATGGATACAATTTGTCACTAAGTTTGTTTTCAATCAGTTAAAGTAGTTTTTTTCGCTCTAAAACACTTCCCTTTGCTCGTTCTTTTTTTAAATTATCTGTTGTGAATAGTGTGTTACTACTTAAATGACCATGCTTGTCGTCTGCATATCGGAAACTTACACCAATAAATAAGCAAAATGATTGCGCTCAGGTCAAGTGCTGGTAGTGGTCCAATGGAGTCTGGAGTGCTTTTGGTTAGTCTCCAAGGCCATCAAGAAAAAAAAATATTCCATTACTGTGTGGTTATTTATGCCCACCCAGAAGAAAAAAAAAGGAAAAATGCTTTTAAAACAGTCACATACCAGCGAAATAAAAAATAAAAAAATTAAATAAGAAAACAAAAAGAAATGTTCTACCCGATTTGCATGCGCACAGAGCCAAGTTTACCATCGACAGCGCAAAGCGTTAGATACCATTCTTGAAAAACAAAAATGGAAGGTACAATTGAACCTGCGTAGGCACTGCGATTTTGGCATACAAATCGCTGAACGATTTCAATTTTCAGCGCGAGTAAAATACGCAGGCAGACGTTAGTGTTCTATTGCAGGATAGCCAACGATGGCGAATGAGAAGACCAATTGCTTTTTGCTTCATATATCATTGTCTCATTGGGTGGCATGGCGTCCAGTGTGGGAAAACTGCCGGTGTCTGATTTATGATGCTATTTGAATGCAGGTGATTCTTTTTCAATACGTTGGGCTCGCACAAAAAAGAAAAGAAATCGCGCACAATAAATCGCTAAAACGCGAAACTACAGAATCAAAAAAAAAAAAAATAAAAATAAAAATCAAAAAAAAATATCACAAAATCCATAAAACTGCTTTCCAACAACTCCTCAAATCTGCCGCCAGCTGTACACTTCTAATAAATCTAGCAAACATTTTATGCAATTTTAGCAGATCAAATTCAATAATTTTTGCGATATGTTTTTTGATCTATCAAAACTGTAAACTGTAAAAAAACCAAATTATTTCAAATATAAATTTCATTTCATTTTCGAAAAAAAAGCGAATTTATGATTGCCAATTCGTTGCACTAAAGAAACTTGCCTTTTTTCTCTTTCACTCGTACTGCGCCTGTCTGCCACACCCACCCTAGCAGTTCAGCAATTGAGTGCGCCATTTGAGTGCAACATTTAAATTTTTTTATTTTTTATTTTTGCATGCGCCGCTGTAAGTGATTATATCCCTTATCGATTTGCATAGAGTTTGATGATCATATTGCATAATCACATGAAATTCAAAATCTGATAGAGTCAATGTCGTTCTCTATTTGGAATGCTATTAAGCGCGGCATGATGCTGCGTCAGCTGTAATTGACGCACAAATTGAAGCATACTTTGAGGGGAACACTGTGCCCGCGTTCATGTCACGCTAATTTGATATGACTTCTTGTTAGAATTTCGAGAATGTTGCTTATGATTATTGCATGTTGCATTAATTTGATTAATTGTACATCGTTTGATGCATCAGCGACGTCTATGATTGTGTATATATATCTCTGCAGCTATGTGTGTTGGGCCTACATTATGAAACATGGGTTAATCATAATCGTATGTAGGTGTTTGTTCTTCTATGTGTTAGTGGAGTAATTGTTTAGAAATAGAGGACATTTTGCATATGTTATACTTATGACTAATTAATCAATATCACGCTCTTGGCAGGCATTGCAAAATTATGCCAGCTTGCTTTGATATCTAAGGTTGTTAGCAAAAAAGATGGATTCCATTTGTAATTTCCAAAACACGATTTGGCACTAGGTTAGCTATTGCAATCTGGAAAGGGACTGATATAGTTTAAACAAACAGACACACTATTGGATACTTTCGACCTCTGCAGTAAAGACGGACAGCTCAAACCTTGACGACTCTGTCGGGGATTGGTACCTTTCCTTTCTTCATCTTCTACTTCACAGATAGTTCAGCCACATTTAAATCAGTTGACCCTTATGACCACCATTCAGCAACCATTATAGTTACAATTCAGTGTGATAAGTTTCTTGATGAGATAAATAATTATTACTTTTTTTTGTGAATATTATGTATTTATTTACACGTTTTACAATTTTTTCTTAAACTAGGGAACTACTACCTATTTTATTTGCAGTTTAAACTAATTATATGTAAAAACTAACAAAAAACTAATGACTATACAAAAGTAGTAAATTAAAAATGAACATGCATTTAAATTTACATTTTAACTTAAAAATATATGTTAAGAAGGGACTCTGTCAGGAAGATCCTCTGGGTGGCATCGTTTTAATCTTCTTATCCTAGCTCTAAACCTTTCTCCCGTAAGACGCCTGGCTAGTGAATTCGGGTGAGAACTAAGCCGTTCCAAATATTTCTTGGCTTGTATATGAAGAACGTCACCGACTTTAGGGACTCCTAAATCCCTTTCAATATCCCATGTACGCACATACCATGGAGCATTACAAATTATCCTTAACATTTTACTTTGAACCACTCGTATTTTGTTTAGGTGGGTTTTGGCCGCAATTTCGTACACCTGCATCGCATACTTCCAGATCGGACTCAATATAATTTTGTAAATAGCTACTTTGTTGGCTAGAAAAAGCTTGTTTTTGGGGGAAAGTAGCCACGCCATTTTCTTGGCTTTTGACAGAACTGTTTGTTTTACCAAAGTAGTATGTCTTCCAAACGTGAGCCTTCTGTCTAATAAGACTCCCAGGTATTTGCATAGAAATGGCTGGACAACCCGCTGATCTGGTAGTAAATGTGACAGTTGCACATTTGTTTAAATAATTATTGCGATATCCAATTCTAGAGCACCAAAATATTGACAGAAACAGATTTGACAGAGAAAAGACAACTACCAACATACTTTCAGAGAAGGACACGTTAGAAAGCTAAGTACCATAAAATACAATCTTAAGCATAATGAAAGTAACTGCACCGATAATAAGGGGCACAAATAGAGAGAAATTAGTACAAAGCATTTTATTCAAAGTATTAAGCTCCGACGTTTCCCCATCTTTCAGGCAACTTATGGATTCAACGTATTTCAACTCTCCTCTTGAACGCTTCCACCATCGACGTCTTTTGACTTGAGTTCCTTGTTTGTGCACCATAACCATGGCCATGAGATGGTATGAAATCCTTTATTAAGCCACTCCGAAGCTTTCAGCGAGCTGCTCTTCTGTTTGTATCAAAGTACAAAAAGAGTCCGTCAGATTAATGCTTTCAGATTAATGTTAGTGATTTTGGGTTATTATCTAGAGTGGTATACCAATATCAAATTTAAGTTTAACAAACTAGGATAGGTAGGACCCACTTTGAATTTGGGTAAGATTTAAATTAGTTTTTGAAGTGAAACTTGTTTAACGAGGTGTAAGGTGTAAGTTGAATTCAATTTGACGGGGCTAGAGATACGTAGAGAGGATAAACATTGGCTTGTGCGTCTGTGGCGAAGGAGAATGAGTGTGAAAGAGAATTAGAATTAAAGGCCTTGCTTGTGTCGTTACTGCTTTGTTGCTGTTGTTGTTGTTGTTGCTGTAGCTCCTGTTTGGTTTTATTTGGTATCATATAAAAAAATTATATACGGTATTTGCCCCAATTATTTAGATTATTAATTATATGTAATCTGCTTTCAAAACTAAAATTTCTTGTACGTCTAAGTTTTTCGATTCGCAGAGGCTTTTCTGATAAGAGTTGCGCGTGTATTGCGGGGAAGGTCGTGTCGCGTGTGTTAGCTACATATCGCAACGTGTGTCTTACAAAATATTGAATTAAATGAATAATAGGTGTTATAGAACACAACTATGGTAATTATTTTAAAACTTGCTTCTATTTTGTACAGCCGTTTCACTTCAATAGTGTGCTTATATTGATTAGGCACATTACTTTTTTGATTTTGTTTGTTTAACTCGTAATTCCATTTAGAACTCAAGATCCTATTCAGCTTGAGTTTGACTCTTGTAACGCTTGCTTGATATTACTACCCAAACATGGATACCGTTATTTATTTACATACCATAAAAATAATCATTCACATATGTCAGCGATGAATCACTTTCTCTTTAGCCAAATTCATTCCGCCAATTGTCCTAATCGTCTCAACTGTATGTTTATAACACTGTAGCACCCATACACATAAGCGATTTATTTGATAAGCAGCTTAATTATGCGACTTTTGATATGTGTATCCATTCGAACTCACGAACCATCCACCAAACAACCATTGGTCACATGTGCACCAGCCGCCCAAACCAGTGAGCCCAACCCATCTTAACACAAAACGTATACATTTCACGCACTTCGCATTGGATGGTTTAATTATACGATAAGCGCAATTGACCTAAGCAAATATCAGAACACGAATCCAAACCGAAACCCACCCAAAATCGTTGCCTTGCGCTTGGCAAAGTTCACTTCGCTGTCAGTGTCATTAATACATAAATCTGAATATTAATTCTCTTGCGATTGCGATTGCCCATTTACTTAGCAAATGGATTATGAACTCATGTGCTACGTTAGCAATCTCATACTCGCAATCTCAAAATCAAATCACAAATTATGCTTTCCGATCGGTACATTGAAGCATTTTCGTTTATTAATCTAATTGGATTTTGTGAGAACGTATGCGTTTATTAATTTTATGAATTACACGCGCTTATTCATTTGGTGTGAAGGTGGGTACTGAAGGCTCTTAGTCGCTCACTAGTGTTCAGGCTCTTGGAGCTCATTGTACTACAATATACACTTGATGACGAGTAAAAGTCGAAGTGTCAAATTTATCGAATTAGTAGAAAGCTCAAAATTTTTTGTATCTTGAAATCAAAACCAAAACAACAATAACAACGATATATCATCAAGAATATTGCTTCATGTTTACTTAAATGTTTTATTTTCTCAAAACATGTGAACTTGGTTTCATTGTTGTCATTACTTATGGTATAAGCTTCGAATTTATTAAAAGACACTCTGTCCACAACTAAAACAAAACGGATTCTCTAAATACTCTACTTTAGCTTTAGCTTAAATTAAACTTTCATAAATAAGACGAATATTTCTCATTAGGCCCAAGGTGCTTAGAAGCCAGAAAAATTGGCAAATCGATCTTTTATGAGGGTATATGAAAATCAAAGTTTTAGTAAGGAATTCCATATATCATAATAAAAAACCCGGCAAACGTATTTTTCCCCTCTCTATTAAGAAGAAGCATAGCAGAAACAACGAAAAAACGTACAAACGTTTTGTAGTTGTTTTAATAAAACTTAATGCCCCGGCAAAAGTACAAAATTGGTAAAAAAAATTACGGACAGCAGAGGGAAACACAGGCCTGTATACATACAGGTCTATATATTATTTTTGTTTAATATATAGAAATAGACCATGTATCAAATTCTAATTAGCTTCTGTACAAATATATAAATAAAGAAGCCGAACTGAATTCCGTATTTCTTAAAAAAGCATAGGATTTTATGCCATGTCTTTATTAGCAATCAATAGAATTAGTTCCAAGTCTGATTTGTGACACCTAAACTTATTGTTTGTGTGTTCTATTTTAGTTTATTTGGATTCAGGTACATAACGATTCGACTTTTTGAATTATTCAGGTTATTAATCAGACCTGGTCTTTAGTCGTCTTCCTTGTTTTCTTAAAATATAGTGTGATAATGATGATATCTATCCAGTATGGATGGTTTAAACAGACTTTCTTTGCTTAATTGTATATCCTCAGCCTCCACAAGGCTCTTCTATCTTGTTGGATATCGGAGAATTGCCTTGGAATCGCAGGTCGATTGTTTGTCCCTTGGTGTTGAGACTGTCGACTGGCAGAAGACAGAAGTTGTAGAGGGTCGTCTGGTGGTGGTGACCTCTGGGACCGCGGCCGTAGCATAACGAGTCTTTGCTAAATATTATCGCGATATTCTATGTTGTCCATAACACATCACTCAATAAGTTTGTAGGATATCACACTATTTAAAACTCCAAATGTGGACTTTGCTCCGTTGAGACAAATGCTAACCATTGTTAACAAATAATAAAAACGAGTTTGTGGTGTAAAAAAAATTATTTTTTTAATGTGATATGTGAACATAGGTGAAACATGGATCTATATCTATGGTACACTCCAGAGTGAAATCGGCAGCTGAGTGACCGGCAACCGACGAAAGTCATCCAAAAATATAAAAGTCTGCTGGGAAGTTTACGGTGTCCGTATTTTTGAATGATTATCTTGAAGACGTGCACAGGACCAATAGTTAATATTACAATAAGGCTTTGCGCTTTTACAGAGATAATGAACCGTGTCAAGAATTGCACTTCGAATTATTTCCGCAATCACAGTAGGGTTGAGGAGTTGGACAAAGAAAGAAAGGCAGAGTAGATTCAGAGAAACATTGGATTGAATGTATCACTTTTGAAAGAGACTATGTTGACTACTACGTTTCTTACCGATTAAGTTGAAAGACTGAATAATAAATCACCGAAAAGAATAAGAAAATTATTTGACTAATCTCCAACTTTAATTTCCACTCTTCCATCTTAGTGTTTATCTATTCACTTCTCCATCCTAATATCTTAATTATTTTACAACCGTCTCAACTTTCAACAAACAAAGAAAATATGGGTATGTACAAATACGTAGATACGTGAACTTTTCATGAATCTTGGTTGAAATTTTTGGTTTCCTTTGCGGGTGCCAAGTGTCAAAAAGTATCTGCAAAATAACAACACCGCAGTGTAAACAAATTAACTAAATTAGTTTCTAATTGTTTTCCGAAAGAATAGTACTGTTGGAAATGCTATGGAATATGTGAGAAAAGTTGTTTGTTTCTGCGGTTGGAAAGTTCGCCTTTTTCACATGAGATGGAATAATATGAGGTAAGGAAGAGTGAAGTGAGACCAAACAACTTGTTTACTCATTTGGATTTTGTTAGATGTTTTTCAATTGTTTAATTAGAGATGGTCGTATTTGTACTTATAAAGGTGAGGCATATATATATTTTTTTTTCGTTATGTATATTTTATTGGAATATATTTCAATATATATATATATATATATACCCGTCATAGGGAAGGTAAACTGGCTGATATACTTAATGTGATTATTGATGACTGATGAGGTAGGGTGGTATATATGAAAGATTGTGAGAATTCTAGAATACACATTACGTTCTTCTAACGAGTGTTTTAAACTGTTTACTACTTATTTCAGCAACTGTTGAGTGAGTATCGGTGAAGTCTTTTGAAGATTTGACCAGTCACATATAAGATGCTGAATCGACTACTACTCTCTAGACGATAGATCTCGTATGTTTTTGAATATACAAGGGCGAACTAAAATGACGATTTTGAATATACTATTTTATATAGAAGATAGTGGATATATCCATAACAAGCCCAATTCAGTAAAGAGTCTGCTCGGCAACAGCGGACTTCGGTTAATGCGTATCGTAGTATATATCCCATCATACAGATAGGATATATGTGTCTTCAATTTGCTCATATACGTAGTACACAATTCTAAAATCAAAGAATAACGATTCTTTAGAAGTTAATAACATAAAAACACAGCTTTACATATATACTCGTATATATGATATATACAATGTTTAGTACATCCAACATACGGACCAAAATTAGAAGAGAGTAAGAGATTTAAGTGAATCTTTACAATTCCAACCATTTTAATTTTACACAAGTACCTAATCCAAAGTTTTTGCCATAATGTGCCGATTTTAGCGCTGGAAGCATATTTATTACACCACACTGTGATTGAATGCCAGTAAATCACAGTTCAACAAATAACACTAAGTACAGCAATATATCTGATAGAATATGTCTGATTCAAAGGAAATCCTTCACGCGCACACTGGCAATGCTTTTAGTGCCATTTCAACGATTTAGTTGCTGGTGCTGTTGTGTCACCACTTTTGGCAAGTTGTGATAATTGAATTAGAATATGGGAACAATGGCGACAAGCAAGATTACAACACCGCCCACAGAGTACAGAGCGCAGTAAGAGTAGTAACTTTTACGAGGAACAACAACATTAAATGTCTGTCGGATAAGGGGATAACAACACATGTGCCAGTTTTGCTGCTGGTCTCGAGAGCAGTTTGGCACTTTGAATTTGGGGTAGCGACATACAAAGAAGAATTATTATGCTTTTAACAATTTTAGCATTTTCCATTTACATACATCTTAATTATATCTCAAGATGGTTTTGCTTACCCAGCTTGCCTTGCCATATTCGTATCACCATATGAGTACGCTTTGGCAGTCATTTTTACATTTGCATTTGTAGCTAATTTCGATGTGGTTGAGGCTCTGTTTTTTTTTTTAATGTTTTTTTTGTTTTGTTGGACTCCTTTAAGCCAAATGTATTTTCGAACATACTTTTGTCGCTTAGCATATTTTTACGATTTCATAGATGCAAATGATGGTGATGATGATGAAGAGTTTGCGCATGACTCTCTGCTATGCGGATTTTTGCTAATTACTCCATGAAGACAAAAGCTTTGCTCCATTTTTGTTTAATTAGAAAATGGAAATTTCATATTGGTATGGCAAAATATACGCAGAAATGTTTGTGTGGCAAATGCATAAATTAATTGCATTTTGAATATTAATTTATGATATGGCGCAAGCAACTTTATGCATAACAAAAGAAAATTAGTGGCTGCTTGGCCTAGAGGACAAATTAGCAAATTCGTTCAAGTCGAGCTGACGACATCAATACACAATAAATCAGCCTAAGCACATTAACCAAAGTTACGTTAATTTAAACTCAATAATATGTTTAATGCTTTGCCACAGTGAACACCTCCTTGCATGCACACACACTCACACGTAAAGTGGCCCAGATTAAAAAGTCGCAAAACATCAACGCTCAATGACAAAACCTTTTCTGGTTATACACTACTGATTCTGATACTCATATACCTGGCCCCAGCATTAACAACCCCTAATTAGTTTTTTTACTTCAACTCTGATCTGTTTGTGATCAGTTAATGATGAACACAAAGCGTAGCACTGAAGAAGGACTACCCAAATGCGCGCATGCGTAGCTTTGTATAGTTTCCCCTCTCGTTGTTACTTCCTTTTATTCACTTAAGCATTTCCATGGCGTTGTTATTGCCCTTTTGAAAGTGACTCCTCTTCTGAAGTCAATTGGAAAATTAATTTAGCAAGCTGGGAAATCCTTTTGTCCGAGTGTGCCGTGTATATTTTACGGCTAAATGATTTGATGAGGGACTGACAGTGATAGTGAGAAGTAATTTGTGCACTAATACGTCGTTTATATTGCCTGTGAATGCGAAGTTGATACACTCAAAGAAACTGTTCTTGGAAATGGTTAAAATCCAAAACTCTATTAAAATTCATGTACATAAATCCAAACTCATGTACGTAAATTTCAGCATTACAAGGAGATCTTAAGGGCACGACTGGGAACTTAAAAAAAAAATAGATCTTCAAAATAGTTTTCTACGTATATTCAATTTTATATACAATTATAATAATAACAATATTTTCGCTCCGTGTATGAATACACGGACACACATGCACACTGCCAACGAGCTGCGATCGCTCACTTTCTCTTTATGATTTACATTTTGTATGCCTAATCGCATTTTCACTAATTGGCTGTAGGGTGATCAATCAAATCATCCAAAACAAGGACACTCTGCCGCTATCGTCACCAAAGCGCGTAACGTGCGAGTGAGATGGCACGTTTGGGAAGGATATTCGTGTCTTACCACCCTTTGTTGTTGGTGCGCGTGTGATCCTATTTCCGGTTGAACCAGATTGTGCGTTGCTTGATGACTGGCTTTTCTGACTGTCAACCACTTTCCCTCCCGTTCTCAGTTGATTTCGATGTCCTTTTTTTCTTCTTCTTCTTCTTCAAAACGGAAGCAGAGCAGATGATGCCCGACTGTTGATGAGATTGGCACGACCCTAACTGCGAAGTATACGTCCGTCTATATGTCTGACTGTCTGCCTGTTGTTACCGCTACCATAATCCTTGCTAATTTCGCACCTCAATGACTCTTTGGAATATCTCATCGGCTCACACTGAATTGTTGCTGGTATCCTTTTTATTATATATAGTCTATTTGTTCATCGCTTAATTGCTTGCAGCATTTATAAATGAACTTAAAATGTGATGAATGCGTTTTTAACACGAAAACATACACTTTGTGATATTATTTTTCAGTTAGTTCAGTTCCGGCTGTAATAAAGCCATTGAGATTAGGTAATAGTTCTTCTGGTGTGCTTGATTTTGTAGTCCTTTATAAACTGATAGTGATGATGAATGATGGTGTAGTAAGATTTAAATACTTTTCCAGTTGTATTTGGATGAACCAATTTTTAGGTAACGTCTTTGGAAAGCTATTTTATATAATAGCGAATTACTAAACAGCTAGATCGTTTTTAAGTTTTAATTAATCGGTAAGAGTATTCTAAAAGTCATACTTTCAACAAAGATAGAGTTTGTTTACTTAGTCACTTGCCTTTTTGCTTCTCTCAGTAATTGGGACACTAATTTTCTCAATATCCAACCCTTAAAATTCAAATGACAAAGTAAAGAAACGAAAAATTCAAATAGTTCCAGACAGTTTCCCGGTATACATATAGCATCTGGCTGTCGCCTTGATGTTTGTTTTGACCATAAACGACAAAAATGATATTCAATGTGCTTGTTTCCTGTTCATCAGTTTGATTGTGCATTTGAAGTGACGCAATGTCGGAATATAGAAAAAAGAAAACTTTTTAACCATTGACAAAAAATGCAATAATTAGTGAGTTAAAGAAAGGAATGCGTATAAGGTGTCTTGCTATAAGATGTGGGGTTTTCTATTATATTTTATCTATAATTGGGTTCATGGAATGCTTAAAAAATTTCACCTTTAAAGACGCCGATTGGTAACTGCTCGCTCATGGACCCCCGAAAACATAGCGTATTACGAAAATATTGGAGAAAAACTGCTAAGCAATGAGGAATAGGAATCTGAAGATCACTAAGCCACTTGCGAGAGAATTGTTCTGACCCTGTAGCTAATTTAGTCGATTTATTGGTTTATATAACCCCAGACGTATATGCCAAGGGAGAATTGAATGAGGTGATGGATGATGGTGTTGTTGAGACTAATTATTAAAGCGCTTTCTTTATAAAAATGAATTCTTCTTTTAGTTTGTCGTTTATATGTTATGGTAAATGCAAATGAAATATTTTAAATGAAATAAAAATAAATATCTAGTTACTTTCATTAATTTTTTAGGAATGTCTTGATAAACTGGTAAATTTGAAAGTACGGTCAACCCCTTGGCACTAATTGTCCGGATTATCGCGCCGCTACTGTAATGCAAATATAATTTTATGCCTGGCTTTTAAGAAATGTTTGGTAGGAAGAGAGAGAGAGAGAGAAGTTCCTCCATTGTTTCTTTTCAGATGTAGTGCATAGCCACTCCGAATCCTCTCGCGGTGAGCACCTATAATCAGGTTTTATGGTTGTGGACACTTCGCATTGCATTTCAATAGTGCCATGCTCTCCACAGTCCTCATAAAAACTTTTCCAGCCACTCTGGCCATTTCACCCTCTGCATATTTTTCCGAAATATCACAAGATTGGAGGTATATTCCAGACATTTGGCGATGCTGATATAGATAACCTTTCATCTGGGACCTTATCCTTGAGAAGTATTATCGTAATCGTATCCTATCGTATTAACACATTCCCACCTGCAGTGGCGGTATATTCACATCTTCATATCTCTAAATATCACAGTGTTTTAAAAGCCTTTAGCACTTCTGATAGCAGCTTGACTTTTTAGACATATGAGTATAGTAACTCGATAACCAGTGTATCTTTAACTATTCATAATTCTTCCAAATATGGCATAAATAAAATTATACATTACTCTAAGTTGACCGAAAAAACATATCAATTTTATTACACAAAACTAAATCGTGTGGAAAAAAAAGATCGAATGTGAATATTTTTAATAGATACGAGATTTTTTCACAACCGAAAAAAAGGAAGACCAACAGAAATCAATTTACAGTGAAAACCCCGAAAAATCATAACATCTGCAATTAATCCAACAGTAACAATTCTACACACACGCATACACACAAAATGCGCATTAGGCAGAACTCGCCATAGTGACAAAGGATAATCATATGTGTATGAATGATACTCGTATTGTATGAAAAGTATCGCGCACACAAAATTGATTTTTATTGATATTTATAGATTGAATATTTTACGCATAGGCACGGCATAAAAGGCCATAAAAATAAAGCAGAAAGTCGCAGTTTTTTCGTTGCATTTCTTTTCCGAATGCGCGTCGAGGAGTCACCCTTCGAATGTGACTACAAGTGATAAGGTTACATAATGAACTGTGCTCAGTAGCGCCGGGTTTCGCATCATTTAAATTGCTTGCAGTTTTCCCCTCAGCCTTGAGTTCGTCCTTTGCACATTTTATGAGTTTTGCTTTTCGACTAGACTACATTCCCGTCAGCATTTGCCCTGTACTGCTTATGTGTGTAACCGTGCGTGTGTATCCGTAGTAGTGAAATTTTCAACCCAACCCATTAAATTAAAAGCCCATAAATTATATGGTTTTAATGTCATTTGAAGATTTTTTGCTTCTCTTCTCATACACTTTAACTGTGACAATTTGTTGCTACAACGCAGTTTTAGGGGGTTTCTCTGGCGGGCTTTTCTTACAGTAGTTTTTGACTAGCCTTCACATTTCATCTCAAATGGCCCTTTCGCTGCTTAGCAAATTGAGTAGTTTTCCTTTTTAATGGACATTTGTCATCAGCTTGTGGTTTATAATTTAATGAAAATCGGGTTTGATAATTGCTTGATTCAAATGTTAGTGGTTTTAATAAGAGGCTTTACCCGTAAGTATTATATTAAGGAGATATTTTATGGCACAGAACATTGAATTCCATAGCTTGTAAGTACGTATATGAGTATATTGAAAACTATATGAAGATTTGACTTTGGTGGAAATTGGAGTCCTTCCTAACATAGTTTTTGAGATAAACTAACTAGACATGAACTAACTTTCTAGTATTTTACTCAGTTCTGTTGTTTAATTGAATATGGAAATTTGTTTAAGACCCAAAATGAGTATTTACTCATTTTTAAAGAAAAATAAGTAATATTGTCAACCATGAACAAGACCATCAATGTAAATAAGCTTTCTTAACTTTTCTAACGTTGGGCACGACAAGGAAAAATCAATTTAGAATTTGATGGACAATTGACTAATATGCAACAAATAATGTACTTATATATCTCGAAGTATTAAACTTCATTGAAAACACTCCTTTCATACCAAATCGATTCATTGCATTGCATAAAAAAATGTTATCCCAATTAAATCAAATATTACCGACAGAATCAATAAAGCAAATGAACAATTAATAAACTCGACAAAGTGACAAACATAGAAACAATCACAAAAGATGAGACCGAAGCGAATGTGTTCTATGGCAAAATAATTGCAGATAGAAATTGTCAATCAAAAGGCCATAAATTGCGTTGTGAAATGTTTATGGCGTAAGACAACGAAATGAAGCCTATACGATGCCAGAAATAGAGGGATGAGATTAATTTGTGACTTCTGCTTCTTTTTATTTTTTATTTTCAAAGTACCGTTAACTAATCTTCTAATCGCTACTAAGAAAGAAAAAGAAAAAAAGGGGAAAAGGACCAGTAGCCGCAGTAGAAGTCAACGTTTTTGAAGTTCTGCTGGGAGTTGTCGAGATAACAAAAAATAAGCGAAAAACTTGCTAGAAATGAGTTTATTGTGAAGTCAGGCAAGACAGGAAGGCTGTCAAGCAGCGTGGGGAATGGTGTGCTTACTAATCTGCTTTTATGTGCTAGTTGAAAATGCTAAGAACAACAAAAATAATAAAAGAAAATATAGAAAAGTGTATGTTTTAACCCTAGCAAGAAGAAGATAGTCTTGTACAAAGTATGAGTTTTTAAAATGGTTATGTGTGGTTTAGGAGGGAAAGCAGAGCGTGTAGAGACAGTTAAGCGCACCCCACAAAACCAGCTATAGAAATAGCAGTGGCAGCAACAACACCAATAAACATATAGAGTAGCAATTACAACAACAATATACGTTCATACACAACGCAACACTCAAGCGGGCACAGACCTACATACACGTGCATAGCCAAAGAGTGAGTGAGAAAGAGAGAGAGACCATCGCTCGCACACAACGTATAAAATGTTCAAATCATCAAACAATAAACTCAAAATGGACTCCATCGCTTGTCGCACGTTTCATGCTCATTTTCATGTCGAGTGTCGGTGGCTTTGTCGTCGTCATTGTTGTTGCTTTTGTTCATTCACCTCTCTCCAGTACTCGACAACCAACTACTTACTTCTTTTTCAAATTTTAATCCAATTTCATATAATTTGTAATCGCGCATGCGCTAGTTCTCTTTCCTTATACCAAATGAAACGTTTTGGTAATGAAACATATGCGTGCTTTTGTGTGAGTGGGCTCGGTCGGACATGAAGCAATTGAATTCACATTTTCTTATTTGTTTCTTCGTTTTGTCATCGACTGCGCAGTATTGACCGAACGAAGGCGTGGCTACATTGAGTACGAAGTGTATTACGTGTGAGTTGAATTGGTAGCATTTTTCGAGTGTGTTGCATTTGAGTGCTTTTAGACATGTGTGGTGAAAATATGCTTGTTGGAATATTGGTTTGAGTTTGGTATCTCTACTTTATGTCGCTTGTTGAAGTGATGGCCTTGGCTTGTTTGTCTGACTGCATTTTGATCTGCGTTAGGAGTTTCTTTTTGCCTTTCATAACGTATTATTAGGACTTATCCACAAGCTCTAAACTGTTTGGATTTATTATTTTTGTCAAAATCGTTTGACATAGTGAAAACTGTCTTCGACAGTTATGGTTTCAACAGGCCATCTAAACCCGGAGTGGTAATTATAGCTTCGGCAATATAGCGTAGTACTATTATACGAAATTAAAATGGTGGTTATTTGCCGAATATTCCGTTTTAAATTTGTTCCCCAGGGAAATTTAAAGATGACAAAATAATTTTTAACGGATAATTAAAAAGGATCTCCAATTTCCAAGAACTTTTTGTTGCACTTATAAATCAATACGGATACTAACTCATGAGCAGTACAAATTGGTACAGAAGCGCTTGAAGACTCTAGTTTGACGATATGTCACCTTGTCAATTTTTTACAATAATGCAACAATTTTTAAAAAAAAAGTCTATGACGAATTCAACTAGCTTTGAGGAACGGATTATTGAGTTGTAACGGCCTTGGAATTCCCGCTGGGGGAAGTGAGTGATTGATATTCTGGAATGATATTCCTAGAGTTGGCAACACTTGTCGTGAAATGTTTCTCTGGGCCCATTTCCGGACGAGGGCTCAATTTCAATAAGATCCATGTAATATACGTCGTTATAGTTATTTTAAATGTTTAACAAAACATTATTTCTGCAGTCGTTTCACCTCTTTGCTTGGGTGGTCTCAGTAGCATGGTTGACAACTGTTGTATAATCTCAGAAATCTACTCTTCGTTGCGATATTTAATGCTTCTAATCTTGAATTACAAACTACTTTAAGAGTGTTTACAAATACAAATATCGAAAACCATTTTAACTTAACTTGAAGCACATGAATAACCTAATTTTACTACATCAATTCGAATCATAAACAATCGCATGCAGTCATTACTTACAAATAAGAAATTATTTTCCTATAATCATGAGCAATAATTCAAATTAATCTTACGAGAACAATGTCAACCAACCTACCAAGCAACGAGACTTCCCAGCTCAGGCTGCAATCAATTCAGTCCATGGCACTACTAACTCCCACAACCAGCCAGTCAACGCAAAAGCAACAACAAAAGCGGTAACAAAGTCAGATTAGACTATATATGTAAATACGCGACTAATGCTTTCCCAGTGTCGACAACCAGTAACTATAAAAGTTGCTCGTATATCAGAATTGAATCCACCCAGAAAACCTAACAACGAAAACAATTTGGTAAGTTTTCGAAAATTTGTGATGCGCACACGGAAAATGGCGTCGAACCCGACGGAAGTGGCAACGCCAATGCTGTTCGAGAGAATGCTTAAAAAGAATGTGGAGGATTTGGGGGATATTAAAGATGTGAGTGTGTAGGACATGCATGCATGCTTAGATATAGCGGGTTGAATTGACTGAGTGACGGACTGGCTGAATGGACGAGTGAATGAGTTTTGAGCGAGTTTGAATCTCTGTCTGTCTGGCTATCTATCTATTTGTATTATATGTATGTATGTATTTGTATGTGCTCTATAAAGCTTCGAAATAGAGACTCAGGGTAGACAATGAACGCTTCATGAAGCGATGACGCGGAGTTGAAGCCAAAAGAACTGGCTTGATAGACGTATTTGGTTGTGTTCAGTTGAATTGTGTGGAATGGTAAAACAGAGCCAGCGCCATCATCATGAACTTTTGTTGATTTTTATCATTTATCGATTTCGAATTTAAGTCGAAGGACGATTTAGAACCAAATGCAATGAATGACTGTGTGTGTGTTTGCGTATGAGGTGTCACTACTTTCTGTAGGCACTCCATACTAGCAGAGTATTGTGCGCTCTGCTCATGGCTCCAATCTTCGGTACGTATTCATACTAAAAGGGCGGACGCCATTTTTCATTTCGTTTTTGGACGTGGCTCTTCTTTTAACTGCATTTGTGTGCCTTTTTCCTGATTGTGTTTTGGTAACCTGTAAAATCGTTATTTTCACATAAATTCCGCTGAATCGCAACGTAAGGAAGTAAATGTAGACGTGGAGCGAAGTACGACAATTTTTTTTTTTTCATTTGTTAAAAATAAAACAACAACATTATTTTATCAAATATTAATGTAAAACATCTTTGGTTTCGGTAGAGTGAAATTTTGCATGCGCGTCATCGCGTCATCGCATCATCGTTCTTCGTGTAGCATACGAGCGTTGCGCCCTTGTTTCAGAAGTCTTCAGTTGTGAAAACAACAACAACGAAGACATGCGTTGATACTGATAGAACAATCGTTTATCGAAAACAACAGCAAGAGGAAGGGCACGCGTTGTGGATATATTTATTCATTCAGTTACATACTGAATATGTTTCACATCAAAAGCTCGAGAGTGCTAAACAAACTCACAAATTTTTTTTCTTCTTATTGATAACCTCTTGCAATCTTTCGGGTAAAACCATGATCCCAACTCTCTTGGGATCATGAACTGGCGCAATATCTCTAACAAAATAAATGGTAATCAGAAGTTGATGTTTTTCCTTCAGCGCTTCATTTAGTCTTATTAGTTATTGACAATAGAGTTCTGATTTTATCGTTTGTCCAGGTGGGAGAAGTTCATGATGCCCAGTACCCTTGCAATCCCACCAAATGCACAGCAACAACTTCCTCGTAGATAGCGTCGGCTTTGCATTGGTTGGGATAGCTTCACCTGGTTTAGACAATGACCTTTTACGCACAATATTGTCGTAAGTTATCCATTTTGGACAGAAGATATCATCACTCCGTTTCAGTAGCATTTCGTATAATTAAATGAAATCAATAAAATTGTTTTCAGTCAAATTATATGGTACCCAACCCTCCAGTTTTTTGCATTGCCTGCCTTTTGCAAATTATCTAAAACTGGCGTATGATGTCAAAATTTTTAGCGATGTCACGAGTAATTATGTGGCTGTAATTCTCCACTTCTTCAATAATTTGGTCCACTTTTTCCGTGCAAGGCCGACTAGACCGAGGCGCGAAATTTTAATTAAGTACATTTTTTATGATGTGTGTATGAAATAAAGTACATTTTAGCAAATTTTCTGTTTCCACACTTATTTGCTTCAAGAAAAAATATCTGATTTTATAATGACGATTGGTGTATGACATTCCCAAATCGGTTGAAATGTCGCCTTCTAAATGTAGCAATTCAAATTTTCGCAATTCAAATTTCAACACAATTATTTGATTTTTTCTTTTTTTAGGATTTTTATTAAAGTAAAAATATACTCAATGTAAATTTTGCCTTGTAGTTGTGTTTTTGATTAATAATGTAGAATTTGTGTATGGAAATGTTATCTATTTTATTCAATATATGAGCTAGTGGAAATTTTGTTGACTGAAGAGATATAGTGTTTAACTGTCATAGTAGATATGTTTTCTTAACCAATTATATTTTGTTAATGTTGACAGAATTGAGTAAATTAAAATTAAATAAATAAATTAAATTATAAAAATAAATAGCAAGTGAAGCATTTACATAAAGAAAAACTTGAAAAATCTTAGGTTACTCCGTGGGGGAATTTACTTTCTCTTAGGCAAGATGTGTTCCAACAAAAATTCCTGTGATCAGAGAAACCGCAATCATATAAGTTAGTGAAAAAAAGCATATTCTGCATGTTCCCTAGAGAAATGAGGCATACGAGTAAGACTTGTATTCTACTTATAAAAGTTGATGAGATTCAGTTAAGTCGCCGGAGAAAAAGAGGTACGTTCTGCTTTCAACAGTCATCTAAAAATGAATTTCCACTCAACTTTTAGTCTGCTTTGGTTTTAGTTTGTTTCAGGAATGCGTTAGATTAGCTACACTAGTACGTCCATTGGGTAGCCTTAAATTCTTGTTTTTACTTCAGTTAGGAGGTTATGTTACTCAAAAAAGGCATATCCCAAATACCTTTGCCGCGAAGTGGGTGTCATATAACAAGGGTTTGGCCGTATGATCGAAAATTCCAGTATTCCACATGGAAACATTGTGGAATAGCCAGTAGCCCCAATGCGCGTCACACAAACACCTTAAGTCACCTTGGAGAGTCTTGGATTCCACTTGGAAAGCCTATTAGATCATTCACATAAAATGAAAATCGTTAAGTTATGGCAGTGCATCCAATCTTATTGAAGTTTTTTATTTAAAATGCAAAATCATACTTTCGAAATGAGGATCACTTTCATACTACTGTTATAATACTCTGTAATTCTATCGATTTCTTTTTCTATTTTTCCCACAAGTAACTTCTTCAAAGCAAGAAATTTAAATATTATATTGCCTTATTCTCTAATTTCCTTTCCGCACTTGCACCATTTCTAATCCATTCTTATTGCGTTTGAAATACTTCCTTTAAGAATTACATGGCCAATAATTCTTAAGTAAAGCAATTTCCGAACCAAAATAGCCGAAAAATAAAGTAGGTCTGCTAATCCTCGAAACCTAAATTTAACGTAATTTTCGCAAACAAAGGGGCAATTAATCAATTAAGGACAGTACACATATACATACTCACAGCAGCCTACAAAAGGACAAAAAAAGTGAAATTTTCAGCAACAAATATGAGGATTAGACCCAAGAGACACGTACACGAGTTTTTACGGAAATACCATTAACTCAGAAACCAGTAATCGGCTTAAATGAATTTTGCAAATACAGAGAAATGCAAAGTCGAATTACAGATCCATTCAACTGGACAGGTATGCGAACGCTTAGCTGTCTGACTTACTGACTTTTATGGACATTGTAGATCAAAGAACGTTGCTGAAAGATCCCAAATCCCGAGAGAGGCACGCACGCACGCACAGCTGGCGCGCCAAGTAAGTTGGTCGAAAGAGGGGAAGTGGGAAAGGCGAAAAGGAAGACATATAGAAAAAAAAGATGTGCCAAAAAGGAAGGCAGAGAAGTTCAAAGTCAATTCACACTCATCTGTCAATTGCACAGCGCTCGGTTTAGGCGCGTTCCACGAGTTTTTCTCTCATCCGGTATCTTTTAAGTGATTTTTCCTTTTTGGCCGAAACTCCTATGAATGAAAAGTGTGTCTATTAGTTGCGCATAGTCCTAACTTTTTTTATTCCTTTCAATGTAATTCAGAAATTGCACGTTTCATCCGAATGCATTTGTTAATTGTATTTTTGTATCTACTTTTGTATTATAAAACTCTTACTTTTCGTAACTTTCCGTACCAAAACATCTCATGGAGTTTAATACGCGCGTGAGTCACGCACGGGTGTAATACAGTTGCTGCTGTGGCTGCCGCCAATACTTGCTAATGGCGCTGATCTCAACAATTACCATCAACTTGCTAATGGTATTTGAATATTCAATAGTTTCTTAAAATTTCGAACCTTTAAGCCAATTGAGCCACGGTAGCCGATCTACCGCAGTCGTGCCATGCAAAGACTTTTAATTACACTCGGCCCGAGTACATTGTTTGTACGTCTCATGCTTAGCTACTCAATTCAAAGTATGATTAATGTCGCGTTCAGGGTAGTGAAAACAAAAACAACAAAGAAGATATGAAAAGAAAAGTAGCCTAGTCAAACAAAGCACAGCAGATAATTCAACTCATTCAAATAGAGGAGTACAGCCAGTCTGGCAGGCACTCGGTCAGTCGGAAAGCCATGACTACCAAGTCAACAACACTCCATCATTAAGCATTTGTAATGCCCCAAAATGTTGCTCAGTGGCTGCCTGTCAACTTGGTTTGCCTGCGACTTGTTGCCTACCTCAATCATCTTTAGCTACTCGTACATTCTACCATCATCAAACATTAATAATTTGATGATGATTATGTTTATTATTAGTGGCAGCGCTGATTGTTCACACCACTGGTTGCAGCCAGTGAAAAATTCATTCATTCATTTCATACGACTATCACTTTGATTGACAGTTAATCAATCTTGGTGTTGTACTCATATGTGTCTCCTTCTACTGTGTATGACTTCTTTTCATACCAACATTCGCATTCATACCAATTTTTCATTCATTCACTCGTCGTTTTGTTTGTTGTTGTTGTGCAAGTGCCCTTTCTTTACGATTTGTGTGACTTTAATCCTTCTAGTTTCTTATTCTTTGTATCTTAAAATTAACTGCGCACATTTCCGGTGTGTAATTGTAATTGTTCTGTTTTTGGTACACGTGTGTGGGTGTATCTGAAGGAATTTCTACAATGCTTTTTTTTGTACGTACTCAAATGTCATTAACCTATTGCAAAGAATTTTCAATGGTCAAGAAATCAATTTTGTTGGAATTTCGACACTTTCCTCTTACACATAAGTAAAAATGAATTGTTGAGCCTTCTGTTAAGGTGCCGACTTTTTAATCGTAACGTTCAGTTTACGAAACGATAATATAGCGGTTAACTGTAAAATTAAGAATGTGTAAAATCAGCTGAATTTGGTATAGTATTGTAGCATTAACCTGTATTTCTTAAATTCTATACCAATTTTTATCGGAATATCCCAAGATTCGCAATTGTCTCGGTTGCGCAAAGGAAAATCAACTTTTCGTTTCATCGAAAATTCTAGGTGAACATTTTTAACAGACATAGTAAAAATTGCATGTAATTAATCAAATGGGGAATTATATTAACCGGTAAAAATATATCTCGCCAGTTAACTTTGAGAAAATGGTCCTTTGTCCGAAAAAACCAAACATTTCCAATCGTTGACAATTGCTATTGCTTTAAATATAAAGTCTTTGTTCGGCTAACTCGCGTTAGTATTAATAATAGTGTATCACCCTGGGTTAGCAGTCTTCCCGTTCTTAGCTTGTTGTTGTTGTTTTGACAGAATATCATTTTTGTATTCATTGCTCTGATTTAATCAAACGATTGCGTTCTCAGCAAAAAGTTCTTGTTGTTGTTTTCACATTTAACACCTTCGTTTTCGTTTCACAACTTCGGCTCAACGCTCGAATGCTGCACGAAGAACGATGATACGATGACGCGATGATACTCTTGTAAAATTTCAACCTACCGAAACGAAAGAAGTTTCACATCAAAAAGATTAAGAAATTTAGTTATGTCGTGACAAAATAACACAGATCTCTTGCTCAGTGCTAGCATTTGTCGGTTTGTACATTGTCTGACTGTTATTCCATATTAATTCGTCAAAATACATAGGAAATGACAATTGTTTCCACGTAGACCAGTATACTTAAGGGTTTGTCGTATTTTGTTATCAACAGTGTACTATTTGCCATGATTGGCAACCTTGTTGCCTCAATAGTCTTTAAAAAAGCTGGACCTAAACCAATTTCATTCTTTTATAATTGTCACAGGGATCTTGCCGTGCCCACTCTTATGGAGCTGATTAATTCTCACAGCTGCCGCTATCATTACAGACTTTTATCGCACCCAAATCCGCTGTCGTCCTCCCTCACCCGTATCTCAATAAGGCGTTGACTGAAGAGGCTACACCCGCATGATCTACCCCTAAGAAGGAATCAGTCTTTTATATCATTGCCTTTTCGGCGCAATTAGCATCAGTTTTAATTTAGTATAAGTCTAATTTTTTTTTCACGTCATTATTTTTTGTAATCCGACAAATGTGTTATGCAGTTTACTGCGATAAATATTATAATCTAATTATAAAAATAAAAAAAATAAAAAAAAATATAATTGTGTGTGAATATTTCATTAAACTTGATTGTTTTCCAAAAACTTGACCCAAGGTATCCATTTCTTTGCAAATGTTGTAATGTTGGGTACCATAGTACAAGTCTACAGTCTCTGAGAGAAATAGAAGTCTTTTTATATAGCCTTCAACACAAAAGTCATCCTATGCTGTTTGCCCAGTCTTTCTTTTTAGAATGCAGGTTATTCTAGATTGTTATGAATTAATATTTTTTTCTCTACAGTCTACGATATCCAATGAATTTTGCGTAATAATCGCTGCTTAATCTCCGTATTGTCTTGCGGTATAAACCAAAGGTCGAAGTAAACTACTAAACGAAAGGTCGAAGTAAACTACTAAAATTGTCGAATTGTTATCCAATAAGATAATTGTATATTGGTTGGACTCACTGGAGTATAATCAATTCTGTTAATGTAATGTATATAACCACTGCGTTAAAATAATGAGCTACTACTACTAGTAAATAGTTGATCTCAAAGATGTAAAAGTATACATTGATAGAAAATAAATAAACATTGAAAACCTTTTTTATAATCAATTCGATGGCACCTAGAATCTTATATGTTTAGGACAGTCAACAACGCCAACTACTTCTCATGAAAGCAAGAAAAATACTGGGAAAAATCAGTTTCAGTAATAATTTAAAAAGTACTTTTTTTGTTTTTGTAATTACAACTAAAATCTCTAGCTTTCATAAAACGAAGAGTCGACCACGACCTTGTAGTTCTGCTGGATACTTAGCAAAGGCTTATACTTATGAAAACCTTTTATAGCATCATTGATATCAACTGTGAAAATCAGGAACCAAGGTTTGCTCTGTCGTGTGGCATTCCTATCAACTCTTTATTAAATTTGAAGCCCTTTAAGCCGTAAAATTATTTGACACAATTGAACTTAGCTTTCTTTTTAATTATACTCTCCAAACAGTGAGTAATAATGATATAATAAAAAGAAACTCATATACCATTTTCCTCGTTTTATAATGTCATTTTATTTTTATGAATTGAAATAATTAAAATTACAATTAAGTTAAATACAGTACGTAAATTACTTCAATAAGTTTACTTTGCGCTCCGCTAAATGAAGCTTCAATTTGATGTAAACTCTCATAATGTTTTCTCCTTTTTCGTTTTTGTTGTTTCGTTTTCTACAACTAAATTCAAAGTCTGTTTAATGCACATGACGTAGCGGTAGGTCTGTGTGTGCAGACCCACCTAATTGAATACTCACTTTTGTTATTGTGAAACGAAAAAAAAAATCTGGCGTAGAAGTTCGAAAACGAAACGTGTGCATATTCACTCAGTTAACCAATCATTCCATGAATCACTCACTTAACAAGCTTAGAAAGTATTTATTTTAAACATTACGCACAAATTTGTTTAATTTGTTTTTAAAATAATTAATTAATTAAATTCAATACCTATTTTAGTTATAATTTAATAAGTACAATTTTTGCATACATTATCGCTTAACATTTAGAACTAAAGTAAATATTTACAAGGGTTGCAATTTCTCGCCTTTCACTTTTTTTTCATAATTAAAATATTATTAAACAATTAATGAAATTAATGCCCAAAGTAAGCTTAAGATGTCTTTAGAAGACGGTAAAGTTTGATAAACCTGCATTTTGTAGACTTTTTATTATTTTTTTATATGTGCAGCAAATGAAAATTATTTTTGTTTGTTGTTGCTTTTAATATTAGTATATTTTTAAGGGGGTAATTTATTTAATTAGTGCTTGTAATTGCTATTATCATTATTACTTTTCACTATTATTTATAATAATAATAATAATTTTATTCTCTCTATTAGTTCCTTTCATCAAAGTACTTGCACTTTTGCTTTTCTGTCTTGGTTTTCCTCCAGCCTCACTGTAATTACTTAATAAATTCGTTTTAATGGCGATAATTATCGGGCATACGACAACGTTTGCTCTGAGCCGGATTCTCGCCCATGTCGAGACTCTCGTTATCGCTGTCCATCGTTTCGCTGCAGTCGCCATCGTTGTCGCCGCCCATGTCGTCCTGTTTCCGTTTGGCGGTTGCCATCTCCGCTGCATGACGTTTGCGCCATTTGGTGCGACGATTTTGAAACCAAACCTGAGCAGAAAAGAAACACAAATTTTAATGAAAGGCAATTAAAGCTTGAAAATATTTTAAATAAGTTGCAAAAGTTTTCCTCGCATAACTGTAATTAGCAGCGCATGTGCGTTCATGTGTGTGTGCTTGGGTGCGTGGGTGCGTGGGTGCACACACTCGTTGGCATAGTCATGCCCCAAGCGTCATCGTCAAAGTCATTAAGTTGCCGCTCTGATATGCTAACTAAACCATAAACCAAAAGAATGGCACCAAGTGTGTGACCACACTTGCAAATATTGCGTCCTTCACAACACCACCACCATCGACAGGATACGCCGCTCTCCCAATTTGTCGACCATCCCACCGAGACACATAAGCAGCATAAGCAGCATCATCAACGCCGGTTAACCCTCAATTAAGACAATATTAAGCCAAGCACACGCATATACAGACACACTACACTGCCTCGACTACGCCCGTGCCACTTCGGGCAACTCTGCTGCCAACAAGCCTTCGGTCCTGCCAAGTGTTGCCACGCCGTCAGTGACTGTGTAAAGCGCAAAAACAAAAACAAAAAACTGTTGTAAAACCATGACTAACGTCTTTGGTTGCGCTCGCTTCAATTCCAGTCAGCAACTCAGCAACATATGCTGCCAAGTTGAACGTCCCCAGTTTCCCGGCCGCTACTTCTCATAACACACGATGACTTTACTCTCAGTCCAGTTGTAATGTGCTAAGCACGTTTTAAGCTTTAGCACGCCGTCAAAAATCGACATAATTTGTTCATTTCATGTGCATCCATATTCTATCTCTAACGATGAGCTTTGCAGGCAGTGATTGAAGGAAAGTGCGCTGATTGCGACATCTCATCAATCAGGATGTTGGGTGATATATCGAGGGAGATAGCTTGCTTCTTTTAATTTAAGGCCATCGGCTCAGGGTTTGTGTCCTAATCATTTAAAGGTTAATAGTTTTAAGCCTTCATTGCCGTCTTCCTTCCCTCGGAAGCAATATCTTACAGTTTACCAAGGCTCTGTACAAGAAGTTTTTAAATTTATTTTTTGGTAAGTAATATGAGTAAGATGTACTCCTACTAGAAATGGTCCTACTAATCATACATGAAAAGACTTCTTTTTCTTGCTCTCAGTAAAGTGGGCCGTACTCCCTCACATTCCCTCTTTTATTGAAGACTTTATTTTTTATTGAACGCATATACTCTTCTCGTAAATCCTGTTTACTATTCAAAATAGTGTCTGTCTTTAGAAGAAACATTCTATATACTGGGTGAATTAAAAAGTACCCGCGGTTTTTTGGAACATTTATAAATAAAAAAATTATTGGAAATACATTTTTATGAAGTATATATTATATCTTTCCGGGTAACTTGGGCTTGGCTTGGCATTGTCATTCGGAAGTCATACTTTTCCGTTGGTCTAATCTAGTCGCTCTTCCTTGATTGCTTCGTTCAAGTGAGTTACACCGAATTAACCATATTACCGTAATAGACAATTCCCTTACAATCCAACCAAAGACTCAACATAACCTGATTTACAGTCTCTTTGTGTTAATTTATATAGTATCTAGCTTCAAAATTTCAATTTTCAGTGACTGGCCCACCAGAGCGAGGTGCATCCTTGGCATCGAATGTCCGAAACGGAATCAAGCAAAGTACTCCTGAGTCCGGTGTCCAGTCACAGCACCCTAAACGCACAATTTTTTCGACATTAAAAAGCTTTTCAAATTTCTTTATTTTGTATGCAACATAGTTTTGTTTGAAATATGAAGGAAATATATATAAGAGCAATTACAAAAATCGAAGAGCGAATCGAGCGAATAAACAATAACATGTCTTCATTCTACACAACTCCCGAGCAACCAATACTATAGATAATTTCCTATATGAAAATATGAATTTTGTTCTCAATAAGTTAAGTCTCTTTTTATTTTAGTACCGAAATATTTCAACTCTTGCTTTTGTGTTTCGACCCCCCTATGGTTCTTTAATTAAGGCACTGCTCAACATTCCCCTATAATTTACAACTTCATTTGCACATTTGGGTAATTATTATTTGCAACATTATGCGAATAAAAATACAATTAATATTTGTTCCTGACAAGCCACAACAAAACAAAAATCCGCACTTGTACTACATGAACAGACATATTCACGAAAACCAACACTGAACGTGCCGGGGAAATGTTCAACTCCGTTTGAATCGCAGTAGCTTGGCCCAATTTCTTACTCTTCTTTCGTCTGGGTGTCGGTGTGCGCTCAACGACATTAGTTGGCATCATTAAGGCTGCTTTTCATGGTCATTATTTTTTGGCAACAGCTGCGACCACAGTTGGATTTTACTTGTCTACTACTTTTTGCTATGTCCTTGTGTTTTGTATCTGAAATATGCGCTTATTGTACGCATTGAGATAATAATGACCGCTTTTCATGTAGCACCCACTAAAAATTATGCTGATGATGATGGGCATCATGAAATCGCACTGAGATTCTTTCTTGTCCTGAAAATGATTTGTTGTTGTAGTAAGTTGGTAAATTGGTATTAAATGGAAATTATTAACTTCATCTGAATACTCTTTGAATTATTTTCAACAGCATATCCAACATAAAAATTCAATAAAAACTATCAGTTGAAAATGCCGAAAAGTACATTAAGAAGGTATGGAATTTTCACAATCTGCGACTTATTTATGGCCACACACACTGTAAAAAATCCAAACGTCTGAGGTCGAGATACAACTGGAATTATGCGACAGACAGACAAACAGACAAAACAAATGGTCACAGAATTTATGATACCCAACACGTCAAAGCCGATCAAATATTGTGGCAATCAGTTTCACGACCCCGCATTTTGTTTATTGCACCACAATGCAGAAAGAAGTCCCTGTCTATATATAAGGGATAAAACGATCTGTTTTGGCAACACCAACGGCAACCCGAAATTGACGTCAGGTGGTGTGTGTGTACGTGTTTTGTAGACGGCATTTTATGTAAATTCACTGGAAGTCGCAGAAGATACCAAACATTTATGAGCTCCTTTCGACCTAATAAATTTTTGTAGATCAATTTTATATACATTTGGGAATAAAACGAACAAAAAATTCGGAGCCATCTTTAACCAATTTGAGACTGTGTTGCAATAGATATATAACTGCACAAGAAGCGGTTTGATTGTATCTGCATATTTTTGGCCCATATGGTGTTTAGTTGTCGTTATTATTCACTAGAGTAGACATGAAAATTTACAACTTCTCATCCTTTTTCTTTTGTTATTTTTTCGCGTGTCTGTGCGATCGCACGAAAACTGGGGAAAACTACCAAATGAGCTGAGCGTTGAGAATCTCCTATCTTTTGGATTCCTTTTTTTATTATTTTTTTTTCTGTATTTGTTTTTGGTACTCGTTTTTTTGATCCAGCACAGTTTGACTTTAAATAACAGCAATAAATTTTAATTTGAACGTTGTTCGTCATTTCGTTGTAGGACAATATAAGTATATATGTGTGTGTGTATCTCTGTGCGGATTTATGACCATTTCGTGATTTATTGTTCTTCAGAGTTATATGCTCAAATAAAAGTTGAGTTATTTGACTAATTGTACGCTTTGCTTAACCTTAAATTTATTTATTGTTCAACAAGACGAGGTTAAATAGAAATTCCGAGGTGATTAATGCAGTGTAAACTCGTCTTTGGTAAGGAATCAATGTTTGGCTATATCTTTATATACAGCCATTTAAGTGTAGTTAGCTTAAAAGTGTTGGCAATATAATGTAAATAAAAAGAGTTGAAGACAATTGTAAAATTCGCATTCAGAGTTCTATCGTGCAACGAGCAATCGTTTTAAGATACTTGTACAATAGCTACTTGTGCAGTAAACACAATGAGTGGTGTACGTAGCTTTGCGTTATGTTTGTGAGCCATTCTGCACTTCATTCGGGAAAAAAGCTGGGAAACCAATTGCTTTTTCAGAGGTTTACGGTACAATAGTTAATGGAAAGGATAAAGCTGCCTTAAAGTTTAATAAATAAATTACAAGTGTAATAGGCGTATCACGAACCTACTTAACCTATTACGGTAGATACGGCTTTAGAAAACCTGTGAAATCATGAATTCTGTACAAAATGAAGTCTTAACGGTTTTAATTTAAACTACTCGATCCATTGTTTGTTTGAACTTTAAATTTTTAACATTTATACTATATTTATAGACATATAAAACAAAGTGGCAAATGCATTTCTTCCCTTTTTTTATGTTTTAATGTAGGTAATTAGGGTACGAAAAATTATGCTCACGCTTATGTATTTGACAAGACGAAATGTACGACATTTAAAAAAATAGTGAAAAAGAAAATTGATGCATTAAATGAAGAAAAGGTTTTATTAATAAAATAACTTGAATTAAACCTATGGCGCTACACTTCCTGTTTATCCTCAGATGTCGGCGTATATCTCACACTGCATGTTCAGAATTCTTTCCCAAAAACTTTAAGAATAATTTTCATATTTATAGACAGGTAATAAAGCGGATATGCCTAGTTCATTCCGTCTCGCCAACTTGATGAAGAATATATAAGCTATGGGGTATCCAGTGTCTTCTTCATCAGGTTATAACTTTCATGACGAAGTTATAATACTATTATGGTGGCTTTTAATTCAGCAAGTCCTGTCAATCTGGAGTTTCCTTGGAAACATTGTAAGATATCAAGTTGCCAAGCAAATGACGTTTGAAGTATAAGAAAAGAGGAGCGTAAAACCACTTCGCATATCGAAGTCACAACCCTTGGGATAATGGATCCTAACAAATTGTAAGTTACAGCTACGTTTTATTTAGTTAATTAAGATTCGCACTAACAAGCAATTATCTATGTAATTGAATAAAGTATCATAAAACAGATCCAAATAGAATGAACCATTGTATATTAAGACAAACTCATTTATTACATCATTCGAGTGAATTTCAAACAGGCCACACACAAGAAAATTTTGACTCTGCAATCATTACACACATTTATGGTTTTCATCTAGAAAGGTTACACGATTTCGTTTTGGGTAGTAAAGGCAATATCACTCCCCACCCCAATGAATGACTATGAATGAGTGATAGCTATACACAGATACAGAAATTATGATTCATTCATATACGAAAGGTCATTAATAAAGCTACTAAATATGCGCAGGGAAACAAATAACGCAAATGTGGGCGGAACGTGCGCAGACGAACGTCAAAGGACATGCAAAATGGCGTAGATTTACATGAATTGATTGCACTGTCCTATTTTATTTTGTTCTGTCCATTGGTGAGTATGTCCAAAAATGCTTTTAATTATGATAACAACGCAATTATTCTTGTCAAGATCATTTCTCATGCGTACAGCAGGGCATAGACAGAGAGTGTGAGAGATGGGTAAGGGAATGGAGTATACCACTCACACTCACACATACACATACACAAGCACAAAAATACAGATTCGCAGGCATGTGCAAAAGTTTGGCGCATGTCCTTCGTTGATTTGCATTTTGTATGCTGGCCGTCGGTCTTTTTGTGACGTCGTCAACGTCGTTAGCTTCATGCCAGCTTAGGATGGCTTGGCTTCGAATGGCTTGGCCACTACTCATGATGCTATGCTCTCTAATACAGTCGTTTTGTTGTTGTTATTGTTGTAGTTGTTGTCAATTTGCATACTATCAACGTCAGTGGCTGCTTTTCATTTTACCGCATGCACACATATAACAACATTTCTATACATATCCACACCCACACCCACACCCACACACATACACACACTAATTGAATATGTATGAAGCGCTCAATTTAATTTACACTCACCCAAAAGTCATGCAGTCATTTTGAAATGTACATTTGCTGTCTCAATCTGTGTAAGAATGCATGTGTAGGTATATGTGAGTGTTTGTATCTATGTATGCTTCGTAAGGACAAATGTTGCAAAACTCAATGCTGCAATCAAGTTGGCTGCTGCCATGTCATCAATCTCAGCCTTGCTACACTTCATGGCTACTGCTGGCACAGACGCCGACGATGACGATGATGATGCGAATGATGATGAGAATGTTGCTGTTGATGATGATGAGAGCGATGAGCACTTCTTGCCAAAAAGCTTTCATTGTTTTCTTGTGCTCTGTAAAATGCCAACGGCCTCATTTTTTGGTAATTAATCATTTTGCGCATCATAAACGTTCTCGTTCGTGTTGTTTTGCTACATTGACTAACACTATTTGGCACTGTTGTTTTGTGAGCTTAATATGATTCGGTGCTAACGCAAATATCGGCCCACCCAAAAGTAATGCTTATTTTTGAAGTTATTTTTCAATAAAAACTACAATAAAATCCATTAACTCGCACAATGAATTCGCTGGTTTCAGTATTCTCCCAAATCATTAAGAAAAACCAAAGAATAAAATGTCAATAATTAGCGGCAACAGTCAACTTTATTGAAGTCAAAAAGTTCAGTCAGTCATAGATACAATTCCCAACTGTCAGATGAGTGATGTGTTGTAAGGGTAACATTTTAATGGCTACACTGCTGTAAAATTTGTTTTGAATGGGAATTATATGACATCACTCAGTAGTGGATAGCTTTGATTTTTCGAAAGGTTTTGAATGCTATTCGGTTTGGATTTACATCTTGTTAACTGAATTTTAAATTGGTGTCGAGTTATGAAGTTGAATATCTAATGTAAATTATAAGTAGTATAACAGAAAACCATTTGAATGTAACTAAGAAAAGCAAACTTTTTTGAATAAATCTCGATGAAACAAATGCCATTTCTTTAGCTAGTTACTTAAGACGTTATGACACCGTCTGAAAACTAACTAAGTAATTGGAAAATCTCTTTTCTTTAATTACTCGGTGAAAACATTAGCATACAAAACTGTTGTAACTGAGAATGTAGGCACAATTGGCTAATATTATCTTATAACGGATTTCTCTTATCTGAATTTAAGAATACGAACCTAGTGAATATGTGGGTTCAACAGGACCGAACCAGAGAACAAAGAATACATTTAAATGTGGGCTTGTTGCAGAAGAAATTACAGAGACTGGTAACATTTTGGCTATGCCAATGTCAAAATCATGCAATTTATCATCATGGGTCACTACCCAAGTGATCACATACTCATAGACAGTTCTCGAACTAAGAGCAAGTAAAAGTGTGGATAAATATTATGCACTAAAAAAATTAAAAGAAGACCATCTAAAATGCTGTTTGTTGTTGTTCCTTATTTTGCATAGCATTAATGTGAACCTTTATAAAGTTGGCGAAATTTATTAATAAAAGTGTCATCATCCATTAAATAGTGTCTCTGATAAAGTTGACTCAACCAATAATTAAGTTCATTTTAACAGAGGTCAGGGTTCGAATCGCACTGGAGGCAGGACTAATGGTATTTGAGCTCCGGTGGAGCTAGTGGCAGAGTAATCAGCCAACCTATGAGAAAAACAGCTATTCGATTTATGCCCACCAGTTTTAGATGATCAAAAATAAAAAAATATATAAAAAAATTTATGAGGTTTGTGAGGCCACTCTGAAAAAAAAAACAGATAAAAAACAGTTCACTTAATGCCTCTAAGTGATGGAAAATTTTATATAGTTTTCATTCGCTCGAATTTTCTAACGTCTCTTTCCGTTCAAGAAACAATTGTATCATATATTATTATTCAATAACGAAAAAAGTTAGGTAGTACACTTATTACAATATTGCTTATTATAAGAATACAAAGTATTTAGTTTAAGTGTGTTTCTCGCAGTTTCGAACACAAGTCAAAACGCCATTTAATAATTAACTCGAATATACATAAAAAATAATTAGAAAATGTGCTGCTTTTTAAATTTCCAAAGTCAGATGTAGCAAGGATTAGTGCTAATTTGAAACATGTAAAATGGCACAACAATGGTACCGCAACAACCGCCATTAATGTAAGGCACATGTCGTATCAACGCTGACACGTGTTCAACGGATTCAGAGTGGAAGAAATTGAGCCGGGACACTGTCAATGTTGGCAAACAAATTTGATGACAAAAGGATTTATTTCATGATAACGTGAAACTTTAAAATTTACGTTCTCCTTTCTCGATTCCACTGCTGTTATTCGTAAGCAAGGATTTATGTATATATAAACCACGCACACTGTTGGAAAGGGTGGGCGTCATGCGATGCTGATAAAAAAAAAGCTAGAAGGTAAAAGGTGGTCGTTTTTTTTTGGTTTTTTTTTCGACAAGCATTAAATACCATTTCACCAGAAAACAGGCAACAACGGAAGCCACTGGATTTGCGTTTCAATAAATATGCAAATTTTCTTGCAACACTCAACGAGACTTTATCAGGTCTTTTTTGCTTCGGTTTTTTATAATGCCAAGTCCTTATGTCGATTTCAACAACAGCGACGGCGATGAACACAACGATTTTATGCGTTTTTAATTTAAAACACGTATAGAGTATTGAATCTGTGGTTGACTTACCTTTACTTGCGACTCTGACATTCCTAAGGCATACGCAAGTTTCGCGCGTTCGGGTCCTGCGAGATACTTTGTCTGTTCGAAGGTTTTCTCCAGTGCAAATATCTGTTGACCACTGAATGTTGGGCGGGTGTGTTTCTTCTTGCCATCTTTATCGTTCACCTGATGCTGATGGTGCGTTTGTGAGAGATTCGCTGACACTAAGACGTAGAAGAATGAAGAGAATACAAAAATCAATCAATAATTTTCCATATGAAATCTTAAAGATATAAAAAGTAACTGTCAATTTCAAACTCATTTCAATGTTTCATAGCTTGTTTACAACCTTAGCTTTCGGTAAACATTGAATAATAAAAACACTTTTGTTGCTTTTTAATATTTAATTATGCAATAATAAGCAGCAACGTCATAAAACCTATTAAAATGTCGCCAAAGTCAACTTTGTCGTTGTCGTTGTTGGCACCGTCGTCGGCAACGTCTCAAACGTAGCAGCAACGCCAAAAATCTCAGTCCCGGCCGCAGCCTCACAGCTTCGTAAGCCCCGCACTGCGTTGGGTTTGTGCGGCAAAAGTTTTTTGACATTTATTAATTGTTTATGAATGCGCGCAGCAAACGGGCTTAATTCGGCACGCAGATGCTAATTTTTTCGGCTGTTTAATGTTCCGAAATACATCTTTGGGCGGTGGGTTTCGAAAAAAAGTAACACGGCGCAAGCTTCAGTCTCAGCTTTCAGCGTCAATTGCTGCAATATAAAGTTTTCATAGCAGTCAAAGTGTTGCTATGATTTCGATTGACTTGTTAGGTGTGGTAAACGATATTTTGGAATATATGGCGAATGAAACCCAAAAAGAAGGCTACAATTTTAAAGACTATGAATAAGTATGGTACTGGGTTGTGATAAAGTAACTTATGCGAGGAGGACAAATGTTTCGCCAGGTTTTCGGAGAGGTTTTACCTTTTCTATGGAATAAAGATATATAGCGTATTTCCCAGATATTTCACTCATTTTCTTTTTTTTTTTTTTTTTTTTAAATTAAATTATAACATTAAGCGCAGTAAACTGCATAAAACATTTGTCGGATTTAAAAAATAATGACGTGACAATAAATATAAAAATTTAGACTTATACTAACTTAATTAATTATAGAAGGCTGTATCCTTCTGAGAGGGAGATCATGTGGGTGCAGCCTCTTCAGTCTACGCCTTGTTGAGATACGGGTGAGGGAGAAAGCTAGAGGATTTGGGTGCGACAAAAGTCTGTAGTGATAGCGGCAGCTGTGAGAATTAATCACCTCCATAACAGTTGGCACGGCAAGATCCCTATGCAGCGTGGAGTTGCGGACGTACCAAGGGGCGCCCATAAATCTTCTGAGAGCCTTGCTCTGGACAACGCCTGCACTCTTCTGATGTTGTAGGCAGCAGTAGTGCCCCAAATTTGTATGGCGTAGCGCCAAGCAGGTGCCACTACTTGCAGATAGATGAGCCTTTTATTAGTTAAAGATAACTTATTCGAAGGGCTGAGGAGCCACTCCAGTTTCTTGAGGTTTTGATAGCAGCGCGCTGTAACTACCTTAATGTGTGCACGCCAGGTAAGACGCTTATCCAGGATCAAACCGAGATACCGGATTTGCTCCATTTGCGGAATGATTCTTGTGTTGTAAGTCACAACCGGACAGACGCCTTGCCTTAATGTGAAGGTACAGTGAGCTGATTTCTCAGAGTTTATGGCTATATTCCAACGCCTGGCCCATGAGTGGAATCTATCCAGGTAGCTGGACAATTTCTCCGCAGCTTCGTTCAGAGAGGCAGAGTTGAAAATAACTGCCGTATCGTCCGCGTAAGTAGCAATAATCGAATGCTCATCTCTAGTTGTAGGCATATCAGAGGTATATAAGGAGTAGGAGAAGGACCGGAGCTAAGACACTCCCCTGCGGGACACCGGCTCTCATGTGCCTGAAGGTGGAAATTTTGTCTCTTACCGCCACAGAGAAGGTTCGTCGTTGAAGAAAGCTTCGAATTAGTAAAAACTGTTTGCCAGGCAGGAGTAATTTTAATTTATGCAGAAGTCCATCGATCCATACCCTATCGAATGCTTGTTTGACATCTAGGAAGACTGCAGAGGAATACTGTTTCAACTCAAATGCAGTAAGTATGTGATTAACGACTCGATGCAGTTGTTCGGGAGTGCCATGCTGTGATCTAAATCCAAATTGGTGATCAGGAATGGCTTCTTGAACACCCCGTACTGCCAACAATCTACTCAAAAACAATCTTTCAAAAATCTTTGAAAACGTTGGAAGCAGGCTTATGGGCCTATATGATGTGACACAGTTCTCCGGAGTACCAGGTTTAGGTATCATGGATATCGTTGCACACTTCCACTGTGTGGGAAAATGGCAGATCCGCAGCATGCTATACTGCTGTGAACAGCAACGTCAGGAACAACACTCCCTTCCAAGGGAGTGCTTTCACCACCCTGTTGTCAATATGGTAATGTCCGGGGCTCTTCTTAGATTTCAGTCTCTGAATTTGAGTCACAACCTCTTCAGGGGTGACATGTTTAGTTGGACTGTGATCTAATATACATCTCGATAGGACTTCATTTGTTTCCTCAACGTCACCAGGGTCAGCCAGGCTAAAAGGCGTGAACCGGCTCTCCAACTCATTAGCAAATGCTTCTGCTTTCTCGGTCTCCGTACGCAGCCACTGATTTAGAGGCCCACGGATTGGAGCATGCCTGTGAGGCTGTTGTTTGATGCACTTGGTGGCACGCCATAGATTGAAGCCAGACTTTTTCATTGGATCCGCATTAGCCAACAGATTGTTGAAATGCTCCGATCGCACAGCTTGCATTACATTTTTCAGTTCTCGGGCAGCTCTCCTCCATGCAGCCTTGTCAAATTCGTTCCGTGATCTCATATAGCGACGTCGTACGTAGCCTGCGTTTATATCTCACCAACTCCAGAACCTCAGGTTTTAAGAGAGCCTGAGGAGGGTTGGGTGAACAAGGGAATTGGTATGAAGAGGCTAATTCGGCGGACTCATGAATGTTCTTGGTGAACAAGTCAACCGAATCATCTATATCCTTGTCCGAATTTATTTCCATATTGAGGTTGATCCTTTCGTTTAGACACTGATGAAAGACCGTTATGTTAGCGTGGGTAAGGAGCAGTCTGGACCGGCATACGATGTTATCTGGAATCAATCCAAGTTTAATAAATAGTGGGATGTGGTCTGAGCTAAGGTCAGATGACTCCGCAATGTCCAGAGCTGTTGGATGAATGCCATTGTATATAGCAAAGTCTACTGCGTCGGGCGACCTTGAGGAATCGTATGGGTAAAGGGTGGGTGCTCCGGTTGCGAGAACCTCTCTGGAAGAGTTTATTATACTCCTGTGAAGTTGATTACCTCTTGGGGTAGCAAGTCTGGACCCCCAAAGTCGATGTTTGTTTGGCGTTCCAATCCCCTCCAACTAAGAATTTAGGTCCGAGTTGATTGAAGAAGGTGTTGAACTGCTGCTCTGATATTTGGGGTCCTGGAGGGCAATAAATGGCTGCGATGACCAGGATGCCTTGAGTTGTGTGAATACTGACAGAGACACTTTGAATTGAGTCAGACCGAATGGTTTCCAGCGGATGGTGGCGTAAAGATGACCGGATGAGTAAAGCGGCGCCCCCTCGCATACGGTTATCATCCGGATGATTAGCAGAATAGATTTCATATCCCTGAATTTTGAAGTATGTTCTAGTGCAGAAATGCGTTTCGGAAATGAGCATGACATCAATCAAGTTGACCGCCATGAACACTTCTAACTCATTTCTGTGATTAAGGACGCCGTCAGCGTTCCATATGGCGAGGTTCATGTGTGGTCTGCTCATTTTTTAGACAATAAGGCGGCGAGCATCTCCATCATCTTGGCCTGCATCTCAATCAGGTGACCAAATTTCTCGTTGAGACTGTCGACTGTCCAGGCGGGAGACCACAACCGATAATTGGTCGACCTGATCAGGAGATGAGAGTGATTGGGTATTATCTATGCTGAGCGAGGGATAATTATGACAATTCGAAACATTATTTCCAACAGGGTGAGGGAATGCGATTTGACGTTGACTTGATAACGGAAGAGACTTTTGACGACTCTTAGGTAGAGATGTCTTGCTTGGTAACTGTTGTGGCTCGGATTGAGGTTGAATAGGTAGTTGGACTGATTTTTGCTGTTGCTGACGTAGCTTCTGCTGCTCACGTAGGAGTTTCTGTTGAGCCGGTTGGTGATACACCGATTTCTTAAATACATCAGCGTACGACACCCCGTCAACAATATTGTTAGACACAGAATTGTGGCCAGGTATCTGATGGTGTTGAGAGGCACTTGGTGCAGGGCGTCTTGCCGGGACTCTCCTGGCAATGGCTTCCTTGTATTTAATGCAGCCTTTATAATTCGCAGTGTGCTCCTCGCCGCAAAGTGCGCATTTAGGTGTAGGTGGCTTATCAGGTGTTTTGGTGCAAGAAGTTGTGGCGTGAGCTTCGCCACATTTGACGCACTTAAATTGTTTGCGACAGTACCTCTTAGTATGCGAGAACTCCTGGCAGCGATGGCATTGAGGTACATCTTTGAACGGATGAGGCGGCTCGATTTTAACTATTTGACGGCAAAGCCTCGTTATATCAAAAGCCCCTTTGTTGCTGGCGTTGGGCTCAAGGTCCACAAAAAACAGGTTGAGCGGATGACCATCAGTTCTGCTTTTTGGGTTGTGCACGTTGCGTACAGAATGACATTTGTCAGCAAGTTCTCGTTTAATGTTCTCGACGAGGGTTGAGTGGTGGAGGCCGCGAATAACAATTCTGTATGCTCTTTCATCTTTTAACTGATACGAATGGAACGTAATGTTTTGCAGCTCAAGTTGGCGTATAATACTACGATAGGCATCACTGGTGGAGGGCAGGATTCTCAGACCCTCTTTAGGAGATGCTTTCAGCATGTATGATTCGGGACGGGATCGGTTACAGTGTCAAGGTTGGCTAACAAACCGTTAATGTTTGTGATGCCGACAATGAAAATGGGTGGTGGCTTCGGAGATTTGTTATGAATCCTTGAATCAGTTCGGTTATTTATCATAGGATTTTGAGTAGTGGTCTCTGGCCGACTGGACGAAGGAGCGGTTTCAGTGGCGTTTACAGTTTCCAGAGAAGGTTTGCTCGTATTGGTACACACTTCTTCAAAAGAAAGCTCCATGTCAGAAGCGTCGGAATCGCTACTAAGTGGTGCGAATCGATTTGCATCCAAAACTTGTTTTCTGCTAACTTTTTTAATACTTGTCCGTTTTGACGAACTTGGTTTACGCTTCTTTTTTATGCAGTTACTTGATGAGGGCGACGAAAAACACTCCAACAATGGAGCACCAGCTTTGTTCGAAAAAGCAGGCATGATGTCAATGGAAGAAAGGCTATGTTTTTTGATGGCTATGGCACTGTGGTCCGCCTGGTCACTCATGTAGGAGCGACCAACCAGCAGTGCAGATCGGAGAAGACAACAAATAAGCGCTTTCCACAGATTCCGCGGAATTAAAATATTTCTTTTTAATAATTTATTAAACAATGTTATGAAAATTTATGTAATTATATATATATATTTTTTTTTTCCTTTATAACTTTACTTCACTGGTTTGACGCTAGAAGCAATGTGTGTTGGATATAAGTTTACTCATTTTCAAATGAAAAAAAAGTGTTTACACGAGCGACGAATTTACAAAAAATATAGCCTAAAATATATGGGTATTATCACCATCTAGTGATAACAATGCGAATACTTTTTATATCACCTAATATAACAATATGGCCATCATTTTGAGTTGTTATGAGTAACAGGAGAAAAGTTAGAATGTTGCAATATGAAGACGAATCAAAGAGCCAGTTTGTTCTCTATACAAAGCCCAAGCTTTGTGATGAAGTTATGCTACTACATCCACCATTATACAAATATCTACCTCACCAATTATTGTTCAGATCAGATTTAAATTATTAGATGCCTCGGCGTTGTTTGGGTTTTATATAGAATGAAGATGTAAACAGTAAGTGAAAATGTCTTTTTATATAGTATTAGCTCGATAGCTCTGATAGATCAGGAGAACACGGGTCTATAACAATCGAACAAACGATATATATATATACAATCTTTACTAATCCCTTTTTTGTGATAATTTGACCTTTCCGCTCGCACAACTTAATCCTGGCATTTCATGTCGAAAATTCAAAACATTGCAATGATGATAAACAGTGCTCATTGCTCCCAGCTTGACCCATACATAAAAACAAATTGTATTTTATTTGCGACCAATGTGGTCATTAATGAATGTTATCTATATCAAATATGGGCCTGTGGCGGGGTGGATGGCTACTATAATATTTGTATCAAACTCTGTCACACTCATATAAGCTTTGTATAGCTTTGTATATCTGTCTCCATATAATCTAGCGGGCCCAAAATTTCCCAATGGGTCATAACTGAAGAATTCTTAAGTGATTCATTACGGGGCCTACAAAATGTGTACAATAATTTGCATCCTAAAACCTACTTTGGGATAATTTCGTTTGCCTATTTTTGCCGCTGTAGTATGCGCATAAATAAATGTCAATTTGCTGCCTGCGAGTATACAAAATGGCATTAGGCACACCATTTTAGTTGCTCATAAAACTAATTGGCCAAAATCCACAAACTCCCACCGCAAAGTTTATAACAAAATTGGGTGCTCGTTTTTGTAAACTAAGGTCCCGAAAAACATGTTCACCAACATGTGCCGCGTCCATTTTGTAATTCATATGAGTTCGGTTTACCGCGAAAAACGCAAACAATTTCAATTCATTGTTGTAGAGCCAAACCCAACAACAAAAGAATGAGAAAATAGGAATTAGCGTCAATAAATTTTTGCACAACGAATCGCAATTAAACGCTCTAGACGCATAATAATTACACACTAATTGCGCTGTGGAAATAAAAAATGGTGCCACTCTGTGTTTCTGTGTTTCGCAGTGCCCGTGGGTGCCCATTGCCACCATAGTTGGTCGTAGCACGTCGCACAAATTAACAAACCCAAAGTGAACCACAAATTAATTAGGCGAGCGAGTGAAAGCAAGAAAATACACTTGCCAGAGGCTCTTTAACTTAACTTTAACTGGAGGCACATTCAAATGAAATCAATTAGGCCGGAACGGACTTCAATGTATACACTCACACAGATACTCAACGGTGGACGTTGGAACTTGACATATATTTTATTTTCCTTTACTTGTAGGAAGCCAATAAAAGCAAGACCAAACAAAACGCCCACAGGCTGGGCAGGCGAGCACGCTTACGAGGAGGGTAAGGACATAATCGTGCCCCAAGTTGCACATAAAACACTTGCGCGTAAGTGCTGCGCACCCGCACACGCAGCACTCATGCCTATTTGTTGGTGGTTGTTAAGGCTTGTTTAGCAAAACGGATGCGGATATATGCGGCACTTGGTAGCACTTTGTGTGGTGTGGGGCGGAGTTCGTTGAAGGAGGGTGTCAAGGTCCATGGTATAAGCACAATCGTCGTGCTCTCCGTCGTCCAATTAATGTCACCCCATTATTAAATGATCCCTAATTATGTGAAATGATTTAACTAAATATGCCGTTGGCAAAAAGTTAAAATACTTGCATCCCACCATGAGGCCTCTTTGCGTGCCATCCCTTCAGAAAATGTGTTTACGATTTTGGTCGACGATGTTGAGCCCATGAGGGTTTTCACACAGACACAAAGTCACACACAACACACAGTCGACTCAGGCAGTCATTTAAAGTTTCTAAGATATAAATTGTTTTATTTTTATTTATTTATTTTTTGTGGCCAAGCCACGAAACTCAGCCTCTTTCCAGTGCAGCTTTTTATTAAATTGTCGCATTTGTTTGGGGCTATATTTAAATGTACTATGTGTCCCTTTATGATCATTTGGTGTAATGTATGATATATATTTTCTTTTTTACATATTAATTTAAATTGGTGAACCTGTGTAGAAAATGAGAAAAGTGTTTTTGTGGAGTTCTCCGTAGAGCATGCTTGGATTTGTTCTCCAAGTTAATTTGGGTCAAAGTAAAACTGCTAGAAGGGTTGTAATAGAACAAGTGAATTTCGACTTCAACTAATTAAGTTTTGAAGTTTCAAGGGTTTTATTTTTTCTGTTGAGATTGGCTAATTTAATGAGTTTAAAAATTACTTCTTTCTAACAACAAACTGGTCATACAAAAAGATGCGTGGACTGTTTTTTTTTTAATTTTTGTATTTTAATTAGGCTTTTTACTAATCTGTCAGCTTTTGAGCAATGAACTGAAATGTTGGACGATCCTCATACGAACTCATGAAGCAAATTCTTGTAGCGAATTGAAATTTCAGCAAAGTTCATATCAACATCATAGACAAAAACTGTAAAATATATAGTATTCTTCGATTATTAACTATGCGGCTTCATATATGAAACAATTTATTATGAATCCAGGAGAACTTTCAGTTGCTGACGAGTATTGCAGTTTTCGGGCGAACGTATTTTTTTTTTAAACCTACACACAATTTTCTTGTTCTTGGCGAATGTTTTAAAATATATTCTTTAATTAGATTGTATTTTTCTGTCTTTTTAGTAAGATATAATCTTGCATTTTTTATGTTTCCTTTATATTGATAAGAACTAAAATATGGATAGTATTGTAAGGAATAATAACGTATCAGGTCTGTACTAGTTATGATATATTAAAAAGTCCATGGAGTTAGAATAGTTGTACACACAAGAAGGAATATCAGCTATTGGAAATTTATGCAATTGGCATGCCGACGGCATTTCATCGCTTCCTGACGTAAAGAATGGTCTTCCTTTTCTGAACTATAACATGCAATTCACTTTCCTTTAAATTATACAATATTTTCGTCCTATAGCCTTCTAAACAGAAGGTTTCCATCTATGTAAATGTAGCCTGCAATGTGAGCGCCAACACGCCATTATTTTATAAAATCACAAAAATATTTTATGCTATTTGGCGAACATAATTATAACAATTAAAATTAAAAAAAAAACTCTGTTCGTGTATTAATTTTCGAAATAGTAAAGACGATAGAGGAAAAAATATCTAAATATATAACATGTCATGTCTATGTGTGTTATATTATATTATATTTTTTTTTTTTTTTGGTTTGTACATTTTTTTTTAATTTCAGCTCTGTTTGTTTGTAAAGTTTTATTACTGCGAATTTGAATGAGAACATACAAACAAACAGTCGTAACTGTGAACTTTCAGAGCAATGCTCCCAAAGTACACGTACCTTCTAATCTCTATAAATAAAATTCTTTCGTACGGATGCTTTGGAACTATACTCCTCCTAAGAGGTTGGATCCATTTTGATTAAATTAGTTGTGTGTATTTGAGTGGATCCCTGGCTGGTTTAGATACACTTTGGATCCAGTAGGTAGCGTAGTTGTCGTTGTTATCCTCGATTCTATAAAATGATAGTTTGGACATAATAGGTGATACTATTGTCGTGATCTAGACATAATATTATTTTACGAACCGATTTTAAGGTTTCTGTCGGTTTGTAATAAATGTGACACTTTATTTTTACGGATGATTTTATTTTCTGAGGGGTTGCTAGTATTTTATACATTCCTTTGAAAATTATAAATTCCTTTCAGCAGTGTAATGATTAATTATACAATTCACACGGAATGATTGCTTTTTCATAAATAAATGTGCTCAAATAAATACGCACATCTGCAAAAATCTTGATTTTATTACGCGCAGTAAATGTTGCACAGGAAATAATATCGTAAAAAAAGAATCCATCGAAATGCCTAGCATAAAATTTATGTGTGCACAGATACATTCTAAGCCCGATGTGAATAGCAACAAAACGCTCACAAACACATGCCTACACCACTTGAACAACATCACTCAGGAAAATTGAGTGAAAGACATGGGTGTTAGAGCGGAGAAAGCGCCTAAGTCGCCAACGACATGGCGCTTCATCAATTGGCCTCAAACGGCTGCGCAGCCGGTTGGTTGGTTCTGTCCATGCGACGTACGCCTTTAACAAGGATAATCCCCACAAAAAAAATTGCAGCAGTGATAATTTTTTTCACTCACGCTCTTATATAAATACAATTCTTTTATTATTTTTTTGGTGTTTTTACTTTACTTCCGGCACTGGTGTACACTGCTGCACAGCTAAGACCGTGACTGTGCGACAGTGCTCGCGTTAAATGCTGACACTGCGCGCGAACGTCTATGCGAATGGTCCCAAGGACCCTCATAAATAACGACAAATATGAAGCGTTTATTTGCTCATGTCTCACAGCACAAATGATCCAACAAAATACAAAGGACTTTGGCAGTTGTCTATAATCGCATAAGTCACCCTGTTGGCAGCATTGCATTTTCACATTTTACCCGAGTTTTCTCCGGAGCACTTTAAAGAGCAAGCGAGTGAGTGAATGAGTAAGCAAAGGAGATGCGCTAACCATCTATTGCTACATTCTATTGCCAACGATTTTCTGCCTTTTTTACTTAGGTAATATTTTCGATTTGTATGGTTATTAATTATGTGCGCATTTGGCAGATCCATGACAGGCGTTTGTGCAGGGTGTTTATTTGTTTTCATTGTTTTTGTTATTATTGTTGATATTTTTTGTGATTGAAACACGCCTTATTATGAGAATAAAAATGATTTGTCAATTCTTTATTGAAAATATTAAAAAGTCATTTGTTAAGTGATTTGGAGGAAAAGTCGCCCTAAACTGTTCGAAAAATTACCTCAGCAGATCCCAACACTGCACAGCATTACGTCTCTACACTTTGCTTTTACCATAAAGTGGTTTAATGATGAGTTTTGTATTATTTGTTCTTAAAAGCACTTTTTGTTTACACTTGAAACTAGGCAGAAGTTAGAAGGAACGTTTTGTTCGTTTGCTGAATTGTTAATTTGCTTACAGTCGACCCCGGATAGCCGGGCATATCTACAATTTAGCTAGTTATGCTATTCACCTTTACTAAGTGGGCGTAAAGTCAGTCAAATCGACAGATTTTTGAGTTCAACAAGTTAATGCGAATTATGGGATGTACTATATACATATATCTACTATACCCTTCGGTTAGTCAGAAGTATATTACAAGATCTCGTCAATGTTTTTACCTTAATACTTTTCAGAAGAACCATCAAACAATAGCAAGGACTATGAGTATGTATGAGATAATATAGAACGAGCATTATATCATTTATATCTCCCTTTTCTATGAATTCAAACTAAAACTAAATTTTACCGAGTTCAGGCTTGATAGGCTCCATCCCGTTCATAGTGCTAATCAATAATCCAATCATTAACGAATGTCTGGCACGGGTTTTAATTAGCCTGGGATACAGTGAGAATTCTACAATGAGGACATTAATTGTGGATAAATGTTAAAAGGTTCCAACTAACAGAAAATTATATATATATATATATATATATATATATATTATAAATATATATATTACTAAAGCACCAAACTTAGCCATAAACATCATCCATGATGACATCTATATAATTATATATTCAGTCCGACGGTATCGGAGTCTATCGGCTTCAGCCAGACAGACAATGCATTTATATATGTATATACTAGCTAGACCCGGCAAACGTTAATTTGACCCCAAAGCACGTTTGTACATTTGTTAGCATTGATAGGTAACAAATGAATTAATCAATTGTGTTATTATTGAAAGTTTTCATACATTTTTATTTTATGTACAATCTATATATAAAATCGCAATGCATTTAAAACTGTGTTAGTGAATGATGAATGACAACGCGTGATAATAATACTGTAAACAAAAATGGCATAAGTTACTTACAATATGCATCACAAAACAGAACAGATTGATTTTACTTTGAAGCAGTTTAAAAGATTATATAAAATTCGAATGAGAGCTCGGTGTGTTAGTGAGCTTTCTATACATACGTAAGCCTGAATAATAGAAATTACTCCACCCAAGGTCACCTACCGGGTCCAAAAAACCGATAAAAGCTGAAACAGAGCCCATGGTAAACATTTGAGCTCAATAGCCCTTATGGATCCTGGGAACACCCGTTTCTAAACAACAAACGCCCAACCAGTTTGATTTTTATATATATAGATATATATAGATATTTATTTTGTTGCTCTTTAATAGATACAATAATTCGATATTTTCTGTTGGTTTTAGATTAACAATAATAAAAACAAGGGACACGCGAAATTTTTACTCGATTTACAACGATACAATTTTGTCTACAGAATGCGTATCAGGTAGGTTTATTTATTTAGAATTAAACCCCTTTCTTTTAAATTTTTAAGGTTTGCTTCTGAAGAGGTGGGTCTACCTAGCCGTTCTTTGCACTTTTGTAGTGTCATCCTTGCTCTTTCCATCTATTTCTTTCTCTTTCTTTCTATTTCTCTATTTTTTCTGTCTTTCCACAACTTTAAGTCCTCAATATCTTCGTTCACCTTATATATATATCTAACGTTCACCTTAAAAAGTGTCTATTTTTCTTATTTTCAACTGATACTATAGCTTTAGATTTATATATTCTTTCCTGAATAAATCAAATAAAAATTCAGCTATCAATAACAACGCATGAAAATCAATATGCAATTTACTTCCACACAACACAAGCCGGCATAAGAGAATATTTTATTATTATTATTTGCTGCTCATCGTTTCAACATAATTTTTCTGCCAAACAAACAATAACACAAATAAAAAAAGGAAGACTTCCACACGCACTCAAACGCACACAAGCTTCAATGTAGTAGACCTACATTTTCGTCCTAATAATAATCTCGCTTTATATACATTGAACATTTTTCTGGGCTGTTTTACATAAGTACAAACGAGTACAATATACATTTACATATATTTTTATGTTTTATTGTACGATAACCTTTTTGCCAGTGATTTTTTTTTCCTTCTCTTTTTGTTTACCCGACTATGGGCCGTGACGACAGCTGTGCGAACACAAATGTTGCAAGGCGTTTGTCTTGTCTGGCAACATTTCACTGAGCAGCAAAAGCTTTCTGTGCCTTTGAAAATGGGGCTGACAAAATGCTTAAGTCAAATATGGTGAAAGTATTTTATTTCAGACTTTGCTTTGCGTTGCTTTATTTTCGCATTTTTCATGCGGCAGCATATTTGCGCTCCTACCGAAAGAAGACAATGTGGCAGAATAAGTTAAAGCAGACAGAGAAGACAGAGAAGAATATGTTGCCACATTATTATCTGGGTGAGACAGTGAGTAAGTGAGGGTTGTTTGTTAAGTTATTTCCGGCTGGGAGCCTCACAGAACAACAACTTTGAAAATGGCGGCAGACGGAAGTGACTACTTTGTTGTTGTTGTCATTGTGAGTGAACGCTGCCTCTGCTTGTTTAACAAGCATGTGTGTTGTCTTCGTGTAGGCTGTCATGTTAACAAGGCACTAACAACGAAGCGGAAGGCTTATGTGTCAGGTCTTTGTGTGGGTGTGTGTGTGTAATACTGAAATATTTTATTACATACTCAAGAAAATGGCACACCAGAATCACATAAAACAGCAACAGTAAGCAAATGCTTGTGTGAATATGAAACCGTCTGCTTCAGAGGCAGAGAATGATAGAGAGTAGAAAAAGAGTTGCTGCACATAGTGAAGTAAATCGTGCGCTAAAAAGTATGCTACAGTATATTTAATTCGTTATGCTTGTTTATGTGTTATTAATAAGGATTTTTCATACTTTTGTACATATTTACTTTTTGATTATGCCCATCTTGCACAACGTGATATTTAATTAATTTTAATAGTGTCTCCACTGTTTATTATTGGCTTATTATTGGATCATTTTTTATTGACAGTCGTTATAAATAATGTCCCGGCCTCCGTTTTCATTCATTGACCACCCACTCAGTTGATGGTGCTACCACCGCAACTGCTGTTTCTACACTTATGGCGTGTCACATTGGGTTTATTGTCGTAATTATTGCCTGATTTAAACATTGAATTATATAATCATATATATTATTTTAAATTTTGATTGATACTTATCATATTTACATTGATTTTTGTGGATTATTATTAAGTTGCAAAAACTTTACTCTGCCTTCTGCATAATTTATTTGGTTTAATTTTACTGAATCTATCGACACCCAGAGAACTATAGTTCAATTAGCCAATTTGGTTTTAAATAGCGAGTATCAACTTTGCTCCACCTAATTCACAAGTGTTTAAAAAACCCAACAACCCATATTTTCAAAAATACTATGTTAGTGTTGTTTATCGGTTACCTAGTTGTTACACATTCAGCTATATCCGTCAAGTTGTTCCATTTTATAGTCGATTAAATACACGCAAACTTTTGATTAAATTTGAAAACACTGGAATTCAAGTTTAAATTGAAGGAACGCCCACCTTATTGCCCATATTAGGCAATGTTTTTTTTTTTTGTCATTTTTCCAAACTTGAATTAATGGCTTGGTGGAAAAAGATCATTTAGGAAATGAATGATGATATAAGGAAATTAAGTTGAAGAATAGAAAAGAAAACAGAAACAACTCATTTTCTTTGTAAATTTTTTATTGAACAACTCGTATAGATACTTAGCTCCCATCTACAGTTTAAAATCATTCAGGTTGTTGTTGTCCAAGTGTGATGTAAGTAAGCAATTGCAATTTAAGCTTTTCTCTTGCAACTATTCCTGTTCAAAGGGTTCTATTATATATGTTAAATTAGGTAGTTCTGGTATGTTAGATTAGTATTACAAAGAGCTACTTTACTGACATTCTGCTTCTTGGATCTAGTTGTCAGAGGTTGTGAGTCTAACACTGAGTGCTAGTTAGTTGGGTTAGTTGGGCACAAATTCTTTAAATATCAATTTTCATCCAAATAAAAATTGCAAAACATTCGATAGGATTTACAAGGACGGTCTTCATAGTGATGAAATACAGTTGTTAATATATAAAGGTCTGCGAGGACAAAACATTGGTGGCAAAGTCATAAACAGTTCAATATGGGCTAAGTTCTTAAAAGGGAACCACCATTCTTATCGACTTTCCAATGTTCCCTAACGCAAACTTGCTCATTAAATATCATAGGATCAAAGTTATAGTTCTGTCGCCATTAATTGAATGCCAATTCTTCCAAATCCCAACGCTGTATATACTCGTAGTCAAGCAACAGCCACTTTAAAAATCAAAATCAAATCATTAACTAAACATTAAACAAAATATGCTTACAGACACAAACCAAGCGTGATTAACAATATATTGCACATTTGCGACTTTTAAAGTGATTTCATGCAAGTCATAGGCACAATTAAAGTGTGAAAACGCGCTCAGCTTCTTGTGTAGCTGCACAGTTGCTATAAATCAGCATCAATAACAAACGATAAATCCAACGTAATCGAAGCGTACTACCAACACTGGTCAACCACTCCCCCTAAAAGAAATATCGATCGCCATAAAATGAACTGGAAATGGGCACGACAACAGTTAAAGTAAATAAACAGACGATCGAGCCAACGAACTGAACTGAGATGCTTTACGATGACTTAATGAGTTTACAGTGTACACAAAAAAATAAAATTTAAAAAAAAATAAAAAATAATATGAATGATGACAAATATAATAATGAAGTAACCAGATCAATAACACATAAAAGCAGAAGCAAAGCAGAAGCATGAAGATCGAAAATCAAAAAGGCGAAGATGTGTAGATTCACAAAAGCGGGAGTAAATTAATTTTTCATATCTGAAGTTAATGCCGTCTTTTATTACGTATCTGTACCACAAATGTGAAATATTTGCGCTGTCATCGCCTCCATCATCATCATTATCATTATGAGCACGCTCGCACGCTCAAGTGTGAAGTGTAACAATGTGTTAAAGTGATTTCCTATATGTATCCGATTGAGGGGCTCTCGAACATTTTTTAAACTAAAAAAATGTTTTTGGTTTGTTTTAAATACAATATATAGAGTTTTCATTTTGATTTCATTTTTCCCATATTTAATGAGTTTGACAATGGCAAATGCCTTCACTTATTTTCGTAAGCGACTCCCATAGGTTGCTGCACATCCAATTCAGTTAAATCACATTAGTAACGGCTTGTCATTGAGCTCTGGTGTAAATATTCTGAGTCACGATCATTAGCGTTGACTTTTTTGAGGAGTCCGGCATTCATTCGACGTACATTGTTAACAATGTGATGACTCTCACCCACAGACTGACAGGGAGAAAGACAGACTAACTGACTGCAGTTATTAATCAATGGCGTGCCTTTATTCGATTTTATTGATTGCTCACCGAGCAGAAAATACATTAATAGAAGCAACAAACTTAAATCAACGGTAACGAAAAGAATCGAAATTTTTTTTGATTTTCAATCTTGAATAAATTATTTGCAAAATATATATAACAACACTCACTTGTATTTGATAGTCGTTCACGCCACGCAATCGGATTTGCAACCAATCCTTGCAGACCAGGCCAGTAGAGATGCGTTCTATCGACAATATGTCCAGCATGGGTTTTGAGCGGCGCTCCTTGACTTTGTGAGAGATATTGTGCCATTCCAGCTGCCGCGGCAGCAATGGAGAAGCGTGGTATGCCACCTAGGAAGAGAAAGATATATATATATATATAGATAGAGTGGAGAAGAACTAACGTTACATAATAAGAGAATATTGCAATAATCAAAGCGAAGGTCCTTACTGGGCTCTCTAGATAATAATACATATCATACGTACGAGTACAATATCTAACATTATATATTTTGGGATCACTATGATTCCAACTTTGAGGGCAATCTGTCAATAAATTTCCTTGCTGCAGCTGTTCGTACCAGTCATCCAGGAATGCGTTCCACAAATTTTCTTTTATTGCTTGAATCAACTCCGAACAGGCACTACGGAATGCCAATTTTAAATTCGGCGACAAAAGTCTAATAGTTCAAAAGCTGAGAATATAGTGGCTGATGAATGTCCGTACAATGTGCTAATACATCGGATAGCTCCAATGAATATTTTCTAGATATATGGAAAAGGAAAGGGTGATTAATGGGGCCCAATTTGGAGGCGCCAAATATAATTTTGTTGATTAATTATATATGGGTTCTCTTTAAACATAGATGTTTAAGCGATTTGTATTCGAAAAGGCTCTTATAATGTGAAGTCATTTACAAAAACAAAAAATGTATCAAACGCGTATCTTCCTATTTTTTGACGCACGTTTTACTTTTCAATTCAGAATCTAGTAACTGGAAGTTTTACTACTACCAGATTTCCATATACTGGTATTACTATTAAACTTTATCACAAGCTCTATCAGCGGCGCAGAGTGAAAGAGTGCTTGCACCCCGGCTTTAAGTCCCAGCGTCTCCATATCATGACATAAACGGTGGTCTCAGTTGCTACAACTGTAACAATTTTAATTCAAGAAATCAGTGCATTAATATTAATTGGTCAATTAATATTAGTAGTACATGAACTCCCCCACTGAAAACTTTTGAAAAACTTTGTCCATTTTATTCTCAACCGATCAGTTAAAAATATTGCTTTTGTTTTACATAAGTGTCAATTTCGATAACTTCAAAACGTAAGACAAAGCAGCGAGTGCTACGTCATAACCAAACCAATCGCGAAGATTCATTTATTATATTAATTTTTTATTACAAACAATTTAACAATTAATTGCCCCCAAAACACTTCAACGTTACCATATGTCATTATGTCATTCAGTGATTGCGGCAACGCAAATCATGTTACTGTTGTCATTGTCATTTTGTTACATTATCTGCAATAAGTCGACATAGATTTTGGGTCTAATAAAATTCAACGAAGCGATTTTTTGGTTAAAATTTTTAATTGCTCTGTTTTAGACTTTGTTGTTGCTCTTTGTCTGCGACGCCTGACTTGTCAGTCGGCCTCGTCGTTAGTTGTTTGTTTTCAATTATTTCTCTATACCTCTCTGCTGATGTGAATAACAGTTTTGTGTGTTAACACATACGCAATAAATACTATTATTTTTGAATTGTAATAAACCGTGTAACACAGTCACGGAGACCCCCGAGTACCGTAGAATAGAGACCCCGTTTGCCCATCTCTCTGTCTGCCTGTATGAAACAAAGAAGAGAGCTGAACTTAGTCGGAAGTCGTCGGACCTGTCCACTAGCAGGGGTACATATTATATTATTTATTATGTTTGTTATTTATTTATTTTTTTTTATTATATATATATTTTTTATTTTATTTTATTTTTTTTGACATGAGAGATTATTAATATAAAGCCAAAACGGTTGAATACCCTAGGAGTGACCGCTCCGTAAACATTCATTAAATCAATATTGTAATATCATTGTGTGTTCAATAAGCACATAGAACATAACATAGTGCTCGGCACAGCCGATGATAATAATAAGAATCGGGCAATATTAGATCGGTTCATTGGTTCGACTTATAATTACCACAATTGTTAACTACTCATATAGCCACGATTTATATACCTAACTGGTTTTCCACTCTTCAAAAATATGATTTTTGTTATCCATCTTTATATAAATAAGTGCAAAACTGAAACTTAAAATATGACTGTTATTAAACACCACTCCAATAAATTTTATGTGCTCCAAGTTATAAAGAATTACCTGGCAACAGTGCGGTATGCAAAGCTGCCACCAAATCAAACAACCCACATAAACATCTTAATGCAACTTCTGTGCAGGGACCCAGCACAGTGTGCATATCGTCATCTTCCGCTGTTCTTTCCTCAGTAATTTGTTAGAGATATGGACAATGGAGCATTGGTTAAAATATCCTCCTGTTGCTTCCATGAAGTTTTTTGTAATTAATCCCCAATTCAAGGTTTCAACTCGCATTGTGAAATAACCTGCAGAACAGCTGGCAGCAATAAACAATCACAATACTCTCACGTGGTGTAACTACAAACCGATTGTGAGTATATTGTACGGCCAGTCCATGCTGTCTCTCGTCCACCCATCTTAAAGAAGTATGGGCCTCCTTTGTCAAAAGCAAATCAACCGGAATCTAAGGCAACACCCTCTGTGCACTTGCCCTGCTCTAAATAAGTCTGGTACTTATAATGCGCTGACTAACCAGTCACCGTTATAGAGCTGCTTTGTGTCTTCTAACTTTCCTGACAGAGTTGCTAATTGCAAGTATTAAATTAGATAACTGTTTTGGGGTTGGTACGGAGTTTTTTAATGACACTTAACTTGACCCACGAAAAGTGTCTGTGTCTGAAACTTTAAATGATTTAGATACAGAGTTTGGTCATAATATGAATCTCACTCATGTTTCTTATAAATGAATTGATTCCAACCCGTTTAAGAATCGCCAGGCTTCCAACAATCCCACCACTTTAAATCCGTATAATTTTTATTACTCACCCCCCGTTAAAGCACTTAGACCCGCTGAGGTAACCGGCGGTGGTTTGGATAATATCGTATCGATTCCATGTGGATTGGCTGCGCCCTGTGAGTATGACGTAGTGGTGGTTGTCAGGTTGGCACTCGAGACGCCAATACCACGATCACTGATCAAATGTGAATTGGAACTGTTGCCATAACCCGCAACAGCAGCTGCGGCTGCCGCAGCGGCAGCAGCACCATTCGCCGCCTGAGCAGTCTTCATTTCTGTCGTCATAGAGTGGAGAGCTGCGAGTGGCGGCCCAAGAAAGCTCAAGGGCAGCTTATGATCCAGCACGTTGCCATTGTGGTTGTTGTTATTACTGTTGCTATTGTTATTATTATTGTTGTTAGTATTATGCAGGCTTGGTGCGTTACCACCGCCCATGCTGATAGGCACACCTTGTTGTTGTTGCTGATTACTATATTTACGACTAGTCAAATTCTCAGGACTATAATCTGATGGAGGTGGACTTGACTCGCTATTATTCCCCGCCTCCTCGCCACTGCTTCGCTGGCTAACCGGATAGGATTTGGAACTGTCCACACCGGGGCTTGAGTTCTCGTAACGCGACCGATTATGTAAAGAACTGTTGCAATTGTCTGGCGACTCTGAATGCAGGCGTGCGGAGTCCGCTGAATGTGACATCAGCGGTGGTGGGGTCGATGAATCGTCCATGGAGCGCGCTGACTTCGTGTCCATGTGATTGTGATGATGTGCTTTGGGCGGTGCTTTCAGCAGCATGAGGGGGCTATTGTTATTGTTCGCCGCGTATGCCGCCGCAGCCGCGGCGCTATGATAGTCCAAAAGGTGTTCTCGTCCGGCGGCAGCGGCTACCAGTTGCTGCTGATAGTCCACGGCTGCGGCAGCATGATGCGCCACATCCATGAAACCATTCGGCAGATGGTGATGATGGTGCGAATGCCCATGCAACGGTGGCGAACGATTTGCCGACGGCGGACTACCCTGACTGGCGGCAGCGGCAGCCGCAAAGCTGTGGTGCCGCATATACGGATTTATGAGATCCATCCCTTGTTGCTGCAGTTCCGAGTAATCGCAACTCTCGTCGGAAGTGGCGCTTGGCCGATTTTGTAGTGGTGGTGCAGCCGTTGATTCTACGTGTTGATGAAAGTGATAGAAATTGTTTGGGTATTGTTGCTGTGCTAGCGGCGTGGCATGTGGCAAATGCAGCGTGAGATTGAATGCCGAATTGGCAGATAGTTGAAAAGGTGATTGAGCTATGGGAATGTGTTGTGATTGTGGTGGCACACACTTTGTTGAGGCCGTCGGTGGCGTGGTATGCAAATACAAACTTTCCAGATTGACCAGCGGCACTTTTGTTTATTGTAGTAGTTAAAAAGCCACTTTTGTAAAATACACTGATTTCAGCATTTAAGCACTTTAAGCTTTCAAAGAAGTTGTTAGATTTCTTGTTAATATTATTATCACGGTTTATTGTGCGAACAAAACACAAATAATTTTTTTTTTTTTTTTTTTAATTTAAACTCCTATATTGTTTAAACATTGCTTCGATTATTTGAGTTATTTTTGAAAAACGCGCGCGTTAACCTCACACGTAACACGCTCGCATCCGCAATTCCGTCCGTTTGTTTAGGCCTAAGACTACAGAATGATTTCCAAATTGGCTCGTGTTGACGAGGAGCAGCATCGTCATTGTTCGCCTGCAACACACAAAACTCTGGGATCGAGTAACAGACTGACGAACGAGCGAACGGGCAATAAGACAGACAAACAGACAGGCACAAAAACAGGCGTTGCTCTTTTGGCAGCAATGCTTCTCTCTGTGTGTGTTGCCGTTTACCAGCGCACTCAAATGGTGCGGCTTATTGGGAATCAAACAGGAGTGCAAGAGAAATCCGCAAAATAAGCGTGAGAGCGAAAGAAAAAGCGCATACGCCAGTTACTAAATCAGTGAGTCAAAATCAGTGTTCCACAATCATTGTGTACAAGGCACAGGCAAGCAAGCAAACACTCATCGTACAAATTTCAACGGCTCAAACTACAATAACTCTCCTTCTGCCAGACGTTCGGTGTATTTGTTGTTGAGTTTAAATGGAACTTTTGGAAATGGCACAAAACGAATGGGAATTTTATTATGTACATTATTAAAACATACTATTTCGGATTGGAGCAGTCGTGACTCTGCACTTTGTTGTTGTTCTTTTTGTTTTTGTTGGTCTTCTTACTCTTCGCCTGTGTTGGCCGTTGGTGTTGGTTGGTTGTATTGAGTTGTTGGTGGCTGTAGAGCTGTGGGTGGTAGACGAAGCACACAAATGCACAGACGCACTTCATGCATGGAGTGAGTGTTCTATCTTCCTTCTTTTCCGCTGTGTGTGGGTTCTTTGGAATTCTGTTGTTTGTCGAATAATTTTTTAAATGCAATAATTTTTTTTTAAGAAAGTGACTGTGTTTTTTATTTACTTCAAATATTGAGTTAATTATAGGACACCCTGTATTTGGGTATAATGGTATATGATATATAATCCAATAAAAAAATAAATTAATACATATTCGAAAACAGTTTTGAAATTAATTAAAGTTTGTGATTTTTCACAACTTTTTCGATACAAAGTAATTATTGCATTAAAAATACTAAATTATCCCTAATCCCTAAAGCGTAATACTTTAACACAACCATGTAAACCCAACTCATTGAGTGCGAAATTAAAATAACTGCGGTATCAGTTTATATTTGAACTTCCTTGGTTTTTGCAAGCCCATTTTAAAAATTTCATGCACATTATCTATACGCATAAAAAATTCAGGAAAAAAACAGAAAACTGAGTGCTTCATTTAATAATAAACTAGACAATTTTAATTTACTCTCAGGCAAAAAGCAACATCAACAGCAAGAACAACAACAATGATAGCAATAATATTATTGGAGTGTTTGTTGTTGCTACTACTGCCATTTATAGTGTGTGTCTTTGCTGTTGGTGGTGACCCGCTGCGCATGAATTTGTACTGCTTGAGCACGAGAATGAAACGTGTTTTGAAGCCACGCCTTGCACACGCTCTCTCGTTCGCACAAGCGCTAATTTTTCGACGCCATTGTTGTGATGAACTCGTTTTCACACACCCTTTCTCAATATGAGTTGAGTGTGAGTTGCCACAGAATTTCTCAAAGAATTTTAATTGAGTGATTTCTGTTGTATTCACCACGAAATGAGTTGTTGCACTTGTTATTTTGTTTGTTTGGGTGAGTGATTTTTGATGCTGATTGCTTTTAATTTTTGATTAACTTGATGCAAAGGAGTTGATTTTTCAACTGTTGGTGTATTTGGTGAGTTAAGTTGTCACTGTGAAAGATTGCATTACATATGTCGAATAGTATAATTTGTCATTGTCAACCTGTTGACAATTAAAGAAATTTAAAACTTATAACTAAAAAAAAAAAAGTAAAAAGTCACAGTAAGGGATCATTCGTTCAGAGAGTGTGATGTTGTCCAACAAATTGGTAACCGTAAGGCATGTCCGGCAAAATCGAAAAATCTCCTCCTTGATTTGTGAGATATGCAGGTTTCAATGGATGACAGAGAAATTTAATAGATGCACTCAAAATAATGCTCGTATATTTGGTTTTTCATATTTCGTTTGAGAGATGTAAGGCATCAACTTTGGGAAACTTCATAAATAATCCTAGAAATAAAAAAAATTATTTTTATTCTATTTTCTAAACAACTAAAAGTAAACAATTAAAATTTTTCGAACTATAAAATAGACATATTGGCTCACTGGGAAACTCTAAGATTTTAAACGAAGATTAGAAAATAATTTACAATTTTATCAAAAACTTGGCATTCGAAAAAAATATATGTAAAGTACCATAAAACACGCGTACGCCAACTGACACAGATACGCAGATATACACACACTTCGAAAGATGCAGGCGCAATGTTAAGATCAAGCAACCAAGATTGATTTATTGCTTTATTGCGCAAAAAGCAGTGGAGTGGAGGATGTGAAAAAAAGGTAGCAGACAATGCCATAAAGTAGAATTGGCCGCCAATAAGGTTTGTGTGCTTATATTAAAAATTAACAACAACTACAAAACAACAGCTCACCAAACTAGTGACTTTTTGCCAGGCGACAAACTATAATAAACGAGATCCAAGACTCAAAAATCAAAATAAGAACACCTTTAAAAAAAGTGATGCGCTCATTTAAAATGAAGAAATCTTCGCTTTAATGGGCTTACTTACAAAACCAAAAAAAAAAAAATTTATTGTCTTTTATCCATCGTTCGTTACTTCTTACTTTGATCCTTTTATTTCGACATTTCTCTTTGTATATAAAAGTGTAATTAATAAATAATTTGCTAGCTACATGCGATCAATGAACCAGCCAACCAACTATCTGTGAGTGATTTCACATGACACTAAAGTCTACGAGCTGCAAAACGGACTTACAACTTCTTTTCCGTCTAGTTTTTTTTCCTTTTTTATTTATTTACTTTTTTTCTTTGGCCCAAAAACACTAAAACTAAAATGAAGATGCGCACTGTAAGAAGATACACAGAAAAGCAAGCAAGCAATAGCAACGGCAATGGATTGTGGCACAAATAGACAACGTCTTCTTTGCTGTGTGAGTCTGGTTTTGTTTATATGTATGTATTATATTTATAGTAGTTTATTAGCTCAAAACAATATGTAAGTATGACTCAAATGAAGTGAAAAAAAAATGGGAATGATCACCTTTCAAATTACTTATATTCAAATCAACCAAACAAAGAGTGTGTGTGTGTATCTTCTTATAGATACATTTTTTCGTCATCATCTTTGATTTTAAGACAAGCTGGAGAATGCTTTTGTTTTTATTTGTATTATAATTTTATATATTTATTTATTTTCTTTTTTATTTCAATTTAAGGCTAGAGGCTTTAGCTAAGATGATGGCATTGAAGTATTTCTGGACGTGCAAAAAACGTTTGACCGTGTGGTATAAAGGACTCAGACACTCAGAAATCGATGACGCTTTTTAAGTTCCATATTCATTGGTGTACACTGAATTACTGTATACATTATCAGAGGTAAATTTCTTGCCTTATTTTATAAAGTTGGGGACATACAATAGTCACCCGATTCCAGATCTGGGCCCATTTAATGAAGGGCAGCTAGCGAAATGAGACTTTACTGAGCGTGGGATGATTGTGCAGAAGGAGGACACATTTTGCGTATCGTATATCTGTAACAGATCAGTAATTAAGCATAATAGTCCAGAGATTATAGGAGCTGTTTAAACTTTATAATCGATCCCTTCGGAGTTCTAAAATTTGAAGGCTTAATTTTTCCAACCCTAAAAAATAGTCATGAAAAGACGTACTACATGCTTTAGCATGGCATTTCTCTCTAAATATTATCATAGATGTTTCAATGACGAATGTGTCGAAGTCGGGTCTTCTTCTAAAATAGACTTCTTAGAATTGGAACACTTGTACAGATATTAAACCATATTGAAAAAGAATCTGGACTTTGAACACAAACCATAAAACGGAATCATTTCCATGAGATTATCATTAAGTAGCCAATCAACTTTAAATCCTTAAAAATGCAATGACCATGAAATTGCATCAAATGCCACACAGGACAGCTGAGCTACACAAAACAAGCTAAAGTCTTAACCCCATTACTGACTGACAACCCAAAAGGAAAAAGCTACTTCACACCTTCTGCCATACATAAAACGAAAATCGAAGCCAATCAAAGCACATGAAATGATGACAGGATTTAGGGTTACCCAGCAAATCCGACCAAACTAAAAAGCGCCCATTTTGGCCACATCTGCTGCTAGAGATTTCTTCTGTATTTGGTCAGTCAGCAAACAACCAAGCTTAAGAAAAAACTCAGCAGTTTTCTTTCAATTTGCATTTTCTTTTCTCAATTCTTGGTTGTGCTTGTCGTTGTTTGTGGGTGTGTGTATTTTTGTGTAGCATGCCACACATAAAAATGTGGTCGTCAACATTGATCTATGTTAAAGCTACGTGTGGACATTGAAAAGACCCAAATGCCAACTATTTTCATTTAATAACTATAAATCCAAAAAGGGTTTTACCACGTGGCGCTCCCCTCGTTGTTGTCTTTCTCCTTTCAAGATTTTTATGTTAACACACCATACGCCACCGTTTCATAGGGTTAAAAAGTAAATTTTACTGTTATTTGCCATATAAAAAAAACGCACTGCCCTTATCAAAATTGCAAAAAATTGATTTCAGTTCGTTATGCGGTCATTGGGGTACACTTTCAGGGCTTATCGTGGTCAATACTTGTTGGCTTCCTTTCGGGTTTCACGGTTCGTGTAAATGGCAAAACGTGCGTTACAAATTAATGCAGCTACTGTCGACGTTGCCTCATATTTGTTGAGTATTTCGATTAGCCAACTGGGTGCTCATGGAAGCCAGTTCGTTTAAAACCCTTTTATACTTCAACAGCAAAGACCGCTGCACTTTCTATATGCCAAATTATGTTGTGTTTATATCTTTGGTTATGCCTAACACACGTCCGCAAACACACGAAAAACGATCAATGAAAAATTATCAAAAACGTTCGGCATAAAGAAACACTCTTGTTTTATGGCATTGCCTGAAATCTTGAAAGGTCATCATTCAATAAAGTTGAGATATGGGATATGTGCTGTAAAATTAGTCACGCCTGCAAATTACAAAAGGGGTATTAATAGCTGAGGACTTTATTTGCCATAATAATTCACCGTGCCAATTTAAAAAAAAGAAATATTTTGTTGAATTGTCTTTACAAATGCAAACATATTTCCTATTTACCAAATGCTCCACTGAACAGAATTTGATGGCAAAAACTGGTTGAACTTCCAACTCTTAAAGCTCATTTCTTGCACCTACAAAAGCGTGTAAAACTCGTTGCCTTTAAAAAAGTTGATGAGCAGAGGCCATGTTCTTGCACACAATGACGAACATATGAGCATTTCTTAACCAAAGCTAAAACATATTCAAAAAGTCACAATCCTCGATATCATCTAACGCGACAATTTGGGTACTCATATTGCTTTCAGTATCAGTATCGTCCCCGTCATCACCTGCTACAATAAAATAACGTGTGACATTCACCATTTTTTATGGCATACTTTTGTGCTCACGTAAGCAAATTCAAACTGAAGTGTGACATTCTTATTTGTCGTTACAGACGATGACGTCGTCTCGTCTGTAGTGTTAACGTGTTACGCATGACAAAGGCAAACAATCATTGTCAAATCTTCTTCTTCAATTATCCTTTTTTGTATTATTTATTGTCGTGTTTGCCATATTTTGACATGTTTGCTTTGCACGATGCCCGTCTTCAAATAAATCTGGCATCTACAGTGATTGCCATTTTATTAGTCACACAGTCACACTTTGGCGCAATTAACTTAATTGAAATGGTTTGCTTGAGAAACAAGAAATTTTAAAAAATTCAATTAGCGTCATTGAAATGGTGCAGCAATAAAATAAGTTAGAAATTGATTTTGTTTGATAGTTGAAGACTGGGGGTGAAAACAAATTCAGAATCATTGCAGTGCTCATAATTTACAAATTCGACTAATTAAGTGGCAAGCAGGCAGCTCGTTTTTATTCGCTACTTGCCAACAACCCTCGTTGAAAGACTTCGAATTGCTTTGAAAGCATAAAGAAAACAAAAGCACAAGAAGAGATTTGGTAGAAGGAGGGGAAACAATCTTCTGCCGCCACTTGCATTGAATTGAAGGCAAAACATTTTCATTTTGATAACATGGCTCATAAATAGTATGAGTCTAAGGGTTGGGGGCGTTTACCTGCTTTACAGTTCAAACCCACCATACCACTGAGAGCACAATTCTTACTTTTATTTACGTTGTCGTTGCTGTTGTACCAAAAAAATTTATGTGCAAAGTGTTGCCGCCATGTTGCATTGGACATCGCTCGCTTACCACTCTCTACTATTAGTCCTGCTCCCGGTGACCTCTTCACCTGCTGCCTCCACCCACTACTTCTCATCATACCACTGGACTCATGCAATTTCAATTACGTTTGCTGTCGATTTTCGAATTCGTTTCAATTCGTTTCATTTCGATTGGTTTGGTTAGCAGCCGCGGTGGTAGTGGGTGTAGGGAGCAGTGAAAATGTCTTGGACGCCAAGTTTATGCCGCAGCCAGAAGCTTTTTTCATTTTCATTTCCATTTTCTTCGTTCTTTTTTCATCAGCTTCATTTCTCTCCCTCCTTTTTTTCATTTCCCTCTTTTCCCTCTTCTTCTTCTGCCCCTTTTTCGCAAGCACTTGATTTCAATTAAACTGAGTTGCTCCGCTTTTTGACTTCTGTTTTGGCCGTTTTTATTTTTTGGCCATATTGTTGAGGCACTCCCCTTGTTGTTCCCGTTGTGCTTGGCCAGCACATGCTATTTAATTGTTTCCGATTTTATTTTTTTCTCTCAGTGGTTACACTTCCATTCTTAGGCGATTGACTCGCGAGTAACAATGGTAAAAGAAGCTACCACTGTGCGTTAAAAGTCTATTCAGGCGTTGCCTGTGAGTCGAATTGTAGATTTCATCGAAGTAACATTATAAATAATGAACGCTTCATGAGTAGTGGTATTATTTAAAGTTCTTTCACTCAAAAATAATATAAAAAAATAATATAAAAAATAAACAAAAACACACAATCTCAGTCGGGAACGACTTGAACTATTTCCTTAGTTTTCCAGGGCCTTGATTTTGTTATACGGAACCTTCATATATGACTAAACTTATCAACGTGGTCTGCAACTTGTAACACGACCATCAGTGGGAAGTATAAATTAGGATTATACATATTGTCGATGGCTTAATGATTCCAACAATCCCTCGCTTCAGAATATTTGACACTTTATACAAATAAAAATAACAACAACAACAACGTAATTAAACGTCCTTGCGGAAAGATAAGAAGGTAATTATTTCAAGCAACAAAGTAATCAGATTATGGCTCTTACTATTTGGCCCTCGTTCCTCGGCAAGCGTTTGCCATGCCTTCGGGATGTTGAAGACAAGGTATTTGAGGAAGTGATTGTTGCGCTGTTTCTATTTAGGAGCAACAAAAACACACAAAAATTAATACATTTTGAGCTTTTAGATCGTACAAGTACAATTCTTCAGAGTTCTTCGACTTCAATATTTTGTAATCCCAAAAAATCGAATTCAACCCACTGTGCCAATTGCGCATTCCTTTTTTTTACTAATACAACTGCACACAATTGGCGACCACTCAACCAAATGCCAATCATGGCGGCAACTACGAGGAGGTGAAAATAAAAATTTCCCACTTCAATACAATTTATATAAAACAAAGAACAGAAATCCGAAATTCTTAAACGTCGACAAAGAGGAACAAAGCAAAAAAAATACTAACAGCAACAAATCGAGAATGAGAATCACCAAATAAAGTTTTTAAAAGCGATAAAAACGAAATGTCGCATATTTTTATGACATTTACCCACGTATTGAATACCCCGAACACCCGAACACTGCACCCGGGGCCTGGCCGCCAACACACCAAACACGCGCTCCACGCAAATTGAAATCGAAGCTTGGCGTTTTTTTGCAATTCACGTTTTTCTGACTTTTACTTCTTTGCAATCGATTGCATGTGGAGTAAATGCAAGTTGTGAAGAGATGATGACGGTATCAGGTGAGGGGAGGACAAGCCTTATTCAAGTAAACGACGAACGTTATTTGAGAATCTCAATGTCAAAGCAGCGGCATTAGTTGAGTCCTTCCCGTGCTTTTGTTGTTGCTGATATTCCTAGTTGTCAATTGAAATTTGTTTGAAAATCGTGCCCCGAAATCAAATTAGTTTCTCGAATAAAAATAGTCATAAGAACCGTAAGCGTAAAAATGCTTTTTAACAATTTGAAGCCATTCAGGAAATTCCAATAGTTGCAGAAAAATTTTGCCATTTATTGTTGAATTATTGGAAGTTTAAATGTTTTTATTTCATCTTCATTTTCATTTCATATTCTTTTCCAGTAATTTTTTTCTGAGATCTTTTGTTATCCTCATATCTGCCAAATACTGTTTTTCTGAATTGGTTTCTGCGGCATTTCCCTGTGGTTGCTCCTGCATTTGGCATGTCCTAAATCACTGTTTTACCATAAATGCATTTTCACCGCAGTCGGACCGCTTTGCTTTTTCGTTTGGTTTTACCATTGCCACTTATTAAAGTATTGCAAATACATGTACATATTCACTCACGACTGTCACGCACGCCATTGGGGGAGAAGTTAAAAGCGTAATTTATCATAAAATGGGTGAGTCCAGAAGAAAAATAAATGTTTCATTTAATTTATTTTATTTATTATTTTATTTTATTTTTATTGTTCTTTCTAATTAATCCTATGTCGATCAACTTTCGTGAGGCAAACACAAATTTTTATATTATATTTTTATCGTTTTTCATGAATAATTACCTAAGTTTGCATTGCATTTTTGTTGTTAAATCTATACGTATAAACATTTTTTCCTCAAATGTTTGATGTCTCATCACGTGAGCACGGCTCAACTTATTTATCTAATTTAGTTTTATTATGTTCCTTATTTTGGGGACCAGGTTGGTATGCAAAAAGATTTTGAGTAAACGCTTCGGAATAGGTTTTTTTCGTTTTAATTTTTGTCCAAAATATTAATAATGACGCATAGCACAACAACGTATTGCCTGGTTTGTACGTTCCTGTGATATTCTTCTTCTTCAATTGTTTGCAAAAATAGTTTGTGCAGATATTTGCGAAGACAGTGAGTGCGCTAAGTTATGAATAGAGCCCTAGCGAAGTCGAGGTGGGTCACTAGTCTTAATAAAAATATATATAAGGCAAGACTGCATCATAACTGTTTTCCATAATGCTGTTGACTCATCAAATACCACAAATGGGGGTCGCCCATGTTAAAAATGCATTTTACCAATTTTTTGATGCCGGTTGTTCATGAAAATTGTCTGCAGCACTTCTGGTTTGCGATTCATTGAAGCCATGATTCCCCAATGGCTTGATATGAAATAACGGTTCCGTTTTCACTTAAATGTTCGAAACCCTACCAATTGAGTTTTTGACTGGCCTCCGCGTTCGCCTGATTTGACACCGCCTGACTTTTTCCTCTGGGGCTACTTGATGTCAATAGTTTACATAAATAAGCGAAGGATCCTAGGCGAACTTCAGTCCAACATATAGCTGCCATATCGTTCGAGACATTGGCTTATACCAAATTAAATGATAGAGATAAAATAAATGGCACCACTTAATATGACTCACCTTTCATTATTTTAATATAAAATAAAGAATACTATAATTGAGGATAACCAAATCGATCCGATAATTTAAATATCTGCAATACAATTTATATTGTTGGAGTGTGAGTTGTATTAGATGCCGATTGTTTGTCTGTCCTGAAGCGCTTGGTGGTGCGAAGCCACCGCTGAGCTCTGCGTATTCACTTTTATATTGTCAACACATCATCTGCTCGAAAACGTGGTCATTAGTTAACAATGTGTCGTAGGTGGACATTCATTTAATACAATTTCAATATTTGGGGTCCATTAATAAATGAAGAAATGGTAGACTGCCCTTCTGAAGACTGGATCGGCTGCCTTTAAATCACTTGCTCGTAGCCTGAGACTTGCTCAAAAGAGCAAGTGAAAAGCTCTAGTTTAGCTTTCAACGTCCTTTGTTCTATCCAGGCATTCTGCAATCAAAAATGTCTGGACGAAAAGCGAACAGAAATAAAAAAATTTTAATTATAATAAATTTAGGGGGACATATTTAAAATCAGTTTTTCAGCTTGGAACCAACAAAATTTCCAAAGCCCATTAAACTCTCTTTGAACTAGGTAAAATGATTTAAATAGAATAGTTCAAATGTGGAGTTAAAGTTCTCAAACTCACATCATTACACCCTTCGACAATTGCAAGTTTTGCCAAAAATAATTAAAGCAGCCAACCTACATTGTTAAAAGTATCTTACTTTGGATACTAATTTATAAATATATGTGTATTTCCGCTACTTAATAACATAATTCAAAAGGCGGAATGGCGCGACATAACTCATACATAAACGAGCATATAGAAACACAAATCAAGTGCTTAGTAAAAACAAAACAACGCAGAAAAATTAAGACGCTCACCAATTGTATCTCACTCAGATACACTGGCCGCACGCCGCCGTCAGATACTCGACGAACCGAGCGTGTTAAATTTGCGGCGTAAATGGATTTCCCAAAATGTTTGCCAAGTTTATGAAAAATAATAAAAGTCGGGACAAGTGAAATAAAGTAGCTCAAAGTGCTTTTCAAAACGTGCGTCTCTAGTGTGGCCGCACCAAGCCAAGGCAGTCAAAGCCTTTGGTAGATACACGTAGTCGGTGAATATATCTATTATAGATTCATGACTGTGTGAGGCGCAAAACTTCGCGCGGCTTGAATGAACCCGAGCCCGTGCTTCATCGACTATGTTGGGTTTCGTAGTACTTTGGTTAGGCAATAATTTTGTGGACGCGTTTTAATTGCTCCCAAGTTGAACATTTCAAAGGAATGAGCAAGCGAGTGAAGGCGTCAAAATGAGTGAGTGAACAAGCAAATTGAGTCATGGAAAAAGTTTCTCGTCTACTTTTGGCTGTTTTTATTGCTTTAGCTGAGCTGAGCTGTAGATTATTCCTCGGCGTCGTCTTGTCTGATGTCTGTGTCATATGTGCAAGTTCTTCCACGTCTTCAAAACCTTCTCTTGCTATAATTTATATTTAAAACCTTTTCACATTTCAATCAATCATTTTGACTTTACTAGGAGTGCTCCTTTTTCTCCCGTTCCGCTTTTTCGCTTTCTGTACAAACAAAGCCACAATATACATAAAATTAATTATTACAAAATACAAAAAACTCCCGAAGGTGGCCAACGGAATCGAGCGGGTGGCTCTACCTTTCGCCGCTGTACTCTCCTTTGCGTTCGTGTCACGACATTCGCGTTTTGCTGTTGCCCGATTGGCGCCAAACTTTTTCATGCTCAATTAAATCGTTTTAATGAAAACAAATGCGCTTAATTAATAAACACGCATTTTGTGGTTTAAAACATGGCGCGCTGAGCGCTGCTACTCCAAGTTTTGCTTGATTTGCCTTTGGCTTCAGCGTAGTTCACTTTTGCCGTTAGTATTATTACGGGTGCTACTGTTGTTGTTATTATTACTGCTTGTTGTTTGTGTCGCAGCTGTTTATGTCGCGGTTATGCTTAATAATTGCTTTTGTTGCCCCATTTGTCTGACATTCGCAGTCACAACCCCATGTACCAAACTCAACGTAATCATCATCGTCATCGTCAACAATATTCAGGCACCCCTTTATTGTCGCTGCATGTCGATGTTATTGTCGATTGAGGTGTTATTTTATAAATTATAAATTAAGTGCTGCACATTAAAAATTATTATATTAATTATTATTATTTATTGTTTTAATTGTTGTTTACTACGGCGGCGCGCCATTTAATTTCACTTTGACGCACCCTGTTGTGTTCGTGTATAATGTCAATATCAAAACGTATTGCATACTTTTTCGCGGTAAAGTGAAAAAGAAGTATAAAGAATTGTTTTTTCGCAACGTAGTCTCCGTTAAGTTTACACTTCCTCCTGTTCTTGGACTCTCAATTTTTGATACACAGTATAGCCTCCCAAATCCGGACACTCGCTTGTCCGAACATTCTCTAATCGAGACAGTAGAATGTTTCGGACAATTAAAAAATTTAAACTCTACAGTCCGGACACAAAACAAAGTTTGGTTTTGTAGTCTTTTTATTCTCTATAATTTAGTTTTGGGAGAGAAAAAGAGAAAATAATATGAAGAGTACCAAAAAGAATGAAATGAAAGCATGAATAAATGTTCAATATTGTTTATTAATTATGTATGATCATTTAACTTGTTGAAGCATTTGTGTACTTAAGATGTGTAAATGATGGCACCTATAAATAAACGGCAGCACAAAACATTGGCCCTGGCCGAAAAGTGCAAAATGTTAAACACCATACAATCTAAGATCCGAGAAGTAGTAAATAATATACCACATTGCACTATTTTTACAGGTTGAGATCTCTAGTGAGGCCATTTAACTAAACCTGCTTAAACGTTGTCACCTTCATTGGTGATCGGAAGGACAATCATTGTGCTCGCAGAGCTTTACTTATAGCCGAGTTTTTTTTCCCTTTGTATTATTGTAGAAACAGAAAATTTTTAAATCATGAATCAATAATTGCGCTTCACGTGTTTGGCACTATTGCCTCTGAAAAAAATCTTCAGACAAATGTGCAATAAACGAAACCTTATCATCCACCAAAAGTGCTTATCACCTGTATTATTTTTAAAATTCAAAACAACAAGCTTTAAATCGAAAGCAAAAAGTATATATTTTTGATATGAATAAAATTCACCTAATTGTGCAATAATACATGAATTGCTTTGTTGTTCATCAAATGTAAAACGAAATTATCGCAATATTTTTTATTATTCCAATTATTTTTATACTCTTCACATTCTGTAAATATTACTATCGTGAGTCTGTCCATCTGTATGGATGCAATCGAATTAACCAGATTTAGAAGCTGAAATTTTGGCAATTTTTTCGTTTTACCTCAGTACACTTGACGGAATTGGCCGGATTAGAACACTGGGAGTTGTATGTTCCTTACGATGTGTAATTGAATTTACAGTTTTTATTAGAAAAGCTTTTTGATGCAAACCCTAAAATTTCAGGCCCCATCAATACTGGGTTGTACAGGCCTCATACGACATCATCATAAACTTTCAGGTAGTTTTATTTTGTCATAATCTAAATTTGCCTCAAAATTTTGGGAAAATTGGCTATAAAGTTTTTACCTTAAAAATCACTTACACTTTACTTAAATTAAGATAAATCTATTAAAATTTAATACTTATTTATGGGAGCAAGAGATTTACGATTGATTTTCTCGATCCAATTGCTAAGAGTATCTGGTGTGGCCAGATTTTAGCATTTCAAAAGGGAATGATTCCGCGAATACTCTATCAAAAACATATTGCAGCCTTCTGGAATGGTTCAGTAGTGGCGATTCATTCAGAGAGAGCCACTTGCTTTCATAAGAATGAATTACTTTAAAGGACAAATATATATTTTCCTTTAATCACGGTCCTGAATTGTGTCTTGACGCAAAGACCCGATTTGCTTAGTTGGTTAAGAATTTTGTGACTGTTCCTAGATTTTCTGACACACCCCTAACAATTGGTAAGGATTCAAATTACCGGATCTAAACTTTGACAATCACCATTTACGACCATTTACGAACGTCTAAAACGAGTATACTTGGATACACTAAAAAAGCACACAATGTCCGATATATAACTCTTTTGATATTTTGTGTGGACTATTCTCCTGAAAGTGAAAAGAAACGTAAAATTTCATAATTTAAGAGTAAACAATTAACTAAAAGTGACCTTAAAATGTCTTTGTCACGGCATTGAGCCGAAAAATGACAATCCAATATTGATATGCACAGAAACAGCATTACTTCTTCGTCGCCATACTATTTGCGGCATTAAGCAGCGCAGTTGACACTGAATAGGCGACATTAAAATCCGATTAAGACACTGTTGATTACGGTGGTGATTACGATGATGATTGTGATGATGATAGCAAATATACTAGTCTAGGTTTATATTACAATACTTTTTTTTGTTCCGTCTTTCTTCTTTACAATTTTTATTAATATATCTCAGCATTTGTGCTGTTCTTTGGTGCGCTTTCAATTGCAATCAGTTCACTGGGTCTGGTTCTCTGATTGCGTTACACAGCGTTAATTTCTGAATTGAATAGAGTTGCGTTGAGTTGAGCTGAGTTGAGTTGTTTTTGATAAGCGCGTCTCGTATACGGTCTCTCTAATTGTAGCAGTACGAGTAAGGGCCGCCACAAAGCTCAACTTATCGTTGATCAGCTGGGTCAAGTTCAAGGACAGACAAATGCTGATTTTTCACTTGATCTGATACGTGTTGTTATTGCTCTCGCCTTGTCTCTTTTGAAGAGCTCAAAGCAACGTGTTTTCTTTCGACACGTGTTGGTTTAACAGGCATCATATGGGCGTGTGTGCTCTTCTTCTTTTTTGTGCTTACTATTTACTATTACACTCTACTGTGAACTGCGTTATCATTATCACTTGCGATTTGCGATTGAAGCACTTTAATTGGGTTCTTAGGAAAGCTCGAATACAAATAATGGCACATTCTGTATCACATGCGTTCACGTGCGACTCAAACTCGAATATGTAGGTAGACGCCAAGAACAGAAGTTTTAGAAACCGAATCTTGTATACATAATATATATATATTACATATCAAATTTCAAACCGGTCAAATTTCGACCACTGTGCAATACTAGTTATTATTATAAGCCATAGAGCGAATGAGAATTTACTAGCTGCAACAAGCAGGGGTAGCAACGAGACAAATAGTCGACCATTGCACAGAGGAAACTCTTGACTTCTGGCAAGAGAGATGGACTACTGAGAGCACGGAAAGATGGACGGAAAGGCTTTGTACCCTAACATCAAATCTAAATCTAAATCTAAATCTAAATACTAAATCACACAAATGCTGACAGGACACGGATGTTTTAGCTCCTTCTTGTTCTTAATGGGCAAAAATGCTGAAGTCAGTTCTGTATAAACAGACGCCAAAAAAGGTAACGCAGAACACACCGTCTTTCACTGTAAAAGAGTTGCAGCAAGACGAAATCGACTAACACAAACGATGACATAAGGACGCAACAGGGAGGTCTGGACGCAGACCATCCATAGACGGGCGCGCTGAGCGCGAAAAGAAGACCCACTTTGAAGTACTGCGAACTCTGTTCCGAAGTGGTGATAGGCCTGATGGGGAGGGGTTTAAATAATTACGGTGTATAATGCGGTAAGAATTTCCCCCTTTGCGCCAAAAAAAAAAATATTATTATTATTTAAGTACGGAGTGTATTAGTATCCGATTATGAATTAGCGTCACTCTTGGTGTTTGGTTCTGTGTCTCTTATAAAATATATGAAAAAATATTTATGAAGATCGTATTTCCTTTGCCAGCATTTTTTTTTTTTGTACTAAAAGTTGTCTTGGTATTGTGATTAAATATATGCCTGTGTCAAGTATCGCATGAAAAAACATTAGAAGTACCCCGTCTGGAAAAAATGATTTTTATAATGCTTGTCTTACAAGAGAGGGATAGATTCAATTATGAATGTCTTAGAGCTTAATAACAGAAGCTGATGTTTATACGCATTTTTGGGACAATATATGTTTTGCCTATGTCATCCATTTCAGACGCATACGGTTGAGAGTACAGAATTGAAATAGGCCCTTGAAACGTTTTTAAATTTACGGAGTCATTATCCGAAAAGGAAACTGAAAGTATCTCATATACTCCTTCCTCACTGTTTTTCCTTTTTTTTTTTTTTTGGGATCAGAAACAGATCGGAACTCTAGGGCGTTCAAACCACAGTGCCGAAGTGCCTATGTGAGGCAACTTACGACTCTTTTCTTTTGTGCAGTCGTGCAAATGGAGTACACTTGTGGTTAATTTTTCCCTTCTTTTTTCTTTCATCGCTCCTTTTAACCACTACAGAATTAAAGAGTATTAGTCTTCAATAATGAAAACGCATTTTTATTGTAATTATTGTAATCAACAGCGGACCGTTGAAAAACAGTTGCCACACTTTTTGTCAGCTGGCTGTGACACATTGACACTGACATCTTTTATATAATGTTAATAGACTATAAGATTTTCATTGTTGTTCGATTTAATCGATCCGATGGTCGTGAGCATTTGCCTGTAGTCACTTAAACATCTCTGTACATCTAATTAAGTGTGTAGTTGCGACCTTCACGTTTATGTTAACTTCGGGTGACTACTTTTTATTAGATAAATAAATAACCGTTTTCTAGCTAAACACACAAACCGCAGAGCACCAACTGAGTAGACTGATCTCAATGACTAACTAAGGGTTAATCTTTTCATTGATTACTTTGCAAGACCTTGATTAATGTTGTGGTTGGAAAATCATTTTTATTCTATTATTTGCTATTGTAATTTGCAGACCTTTATGTAATCGACTTTCCAACTAAATTTGTGAAATTCATATAAGTTCTTTTACAGACCCAATGAAGTCTGAAGTTTCCAGTACATTCTAAAAATGAATACTCAAATTGTTGACGTCACACGTACTGTTCGTTTCGACTTAATAATAATAGCGCCATATTGTGAAATTAGACTAACATGTCATGACGTATATATATTATGGATATGTAAATACATATATCCCCCATTTTGCATTGGCTTCGAATCAGATTTGTTTTCTTCTAACAAGTACAAACATCAATTTATGCAAATAACCATTACAAAAGAACAACAACAACCGCGAACAACAAAGTTGAGCTTCTGTCTTTGGTGTATTTCCTGGTTGAATGAATTTGAATGATGATGCATTTTGTATTAGAAACTGCATGGCTCAGCTAATTTTAATCTGTCTGTCCTTCTGTCTGTCTGTCTGTCTGCCTACGTTATGCGAAATTACTCGAAGTTTTTTTAGCGCACACTGCGACGAATCAAATTTGCTAAATAAAAATGTTCGCACTTACTAAATTGTTGCCTACTAAATAATGAACGACGACCACAAAAACAACAACCACAACGACAACAGCAATAAAAAGTCGACAACAACAATAATGATGTCTAATAGTTTCAGACACTAAGAACAACAATTTTTAGACTAGGCCTGACTTTGGCTTTGATAAAGAGTCAGTCTTTGGTGACGTTGTCTGTATCTCTGTGTGTCAGTGTTGTAACTAAGTGAGTGTGTCATCGCTAACGTCATTATCACGCATTGTTGCATTCATCTTCATAATCATCCACATAAACTTGATTATTATCACGGCTCGTCGTTGATTGATTTTTGTTGCTGAGCTTTGCTATTTTTTGTTGTTGGTGTCATTTTGTCTTCTTCCAGGTATTTTTGAAGTGCGAAATGTATTTTAATATTTTTATTGTATTTTTTTTTTTCGATGGCGCCAAATAAGCAAAAATGAAATAATTTATTAATTTATGTATATTTGTACTATTTATTCGTCTTCTTCCTTTTTACTATATAAATATATAGACATGTTTAGTTTTTGCCTTTGCCATCTTTTACTTTTCTTTGCTCCGATACATAAATATAAACATACTCAAATTACGCGACGTGCGACAAAACGCAATTTCATTGAACTTCTAGTTCGAAGTCTAGTCTGCCGTTTTGTTATTGCTTCATGTATTTTTGTTAACCCTGATATCACTTAGGTAACGCCATTTCTACCATAAATGATTTAAAATGGGTCATAAAAAGCGCTGAGCCTTGCGAAGTTTATTTTTGTTTTTATTTATTTTTTTCTCTGCCTTTTTTTCCTTGCTGCACTTGGCAATTACCTTTGTGTGTTTGCATTAAATTGAATATTTCGTGATACGTGGTGATTATCATCGACATGTTGATTACCTACACGTGTTTGGTGCTTCATTTCAGTGATAGCATAAACAAATAACAAATTTAAATGAATTCTGTTAGTACTGAATAATTTGATAAGGCCTGCAGTTAAAGTAGTGTAAATAGTGCTACCACAAACTCATTTACACATACGCACATAATTATTAGCACAAAAGGCAAAATAATACTACAATATTACGAGTATCTACCAAAAGACTAGCCAACCAAAAATGTTTTCAAGCATTATGAGTTACACTTCAAGAGGTAAAATTGTGTTGTGCCTGCGTCTGGGACACGGCCGTTTTACATGAATACGTTTATGTAACGAATAAAAGAAAACGGGAAACAGGAGAACAACAACAAAGAGGAATTGTCATATTGAAAGTTATTGAAAAACGAAATCAAAACGGTGGCGTTTATCTCTCCCCCAACTGCGATGGGAAAAAGTTTGTACCTAACCTAGCGAAATTTTTGATCCCTTAGGTATCGGGTGATGTAATTAAATTTTGTGTATAGCTGATTGATATGTGGCTACAACACCAAGCTGTATGACACTTTTTTGTTATCTTCAGTTTTTTGAATATACTACCCGTAAAAACAAAGACGTATTCATGTCAAAATGTTTACTATAAATTTAAGTAGAGAAGACAACATTTGGCATTAAATCTGATAAGCTGGTATAAAGAGCCGCTAATTAAACAGACTTCAACTTTTGTAAGATATCCGTGTATGAAAGGCCATACAAAAAGTTTTCGGAAATAGCGAAAGTCTTCACCCCGATAAGCGGCTGTGTCACAGAAAACTCTAGAGTTTTTGCCTTCGGTGGTTTTGCAAAATTCTAAACAAAACCGTAGGTGCCTCAGACCTTCGAGAGATATAGCTTTTCGGAGCATTTTTATCGAATAACCAAACTACTTCAACTAAATATACAAACATTCTCCTAAAATTTATTATTCTTTCTAATATTAAAATTTTTGATTAAAAAACGGTAAAAATATTTCTGTCATTAAATTAAAATTAAAAAAAAAAATTACATTACACACTTTACAAAAGGTGATCTTGTTGTTCTGGTTGATGTTTTCCTCTGCAATATTTATTTATTATACAATACAATATTTATTACTAACCCATAAATCTTATTACAACTTGTTTATTTAGAGTTTATATAGAATGATAGTTACATTTGCTAACATTACAACTAAGAATTGAATTGTGAATAATTACATATCATTTAATTAATATCATGTTTTCGTAAGGAAAATGGAGGAAAACCTTACATTGACAATATTTATTTATTGATATAAAAAATGTACTTACATTATAAGATCTTGCTCATGAATTTCTTCCTCTTTTTAATTTAATTTTAATTTAATGTATGCTTTATTATTTCGATATAATGTAATGTGTAATATTCATTTATACAGTGTTTAGTTACTTTAGTAACTATACAGCTGACGCTTAATACTCTAATACATAATTTTGATTAAATAACTCAAACCTTTGCTTTAGCGTGGGAAAAGGGGAAAACCCAAAATTTTTAATTTACTTTTAATTTAAATGCACAATACATACGAGATTAATTAGCATTTTAAATACAAATACAATACAATATTATTAGTTTTACTACTTTAATATACAACACAATATATTGATCTATTCCATAAACCAAAGACTCCAACTCTATCGGTTTTGCCTACTGGAAGTTTTGTAAAATGGTAAATTAATACTTTAAACAAATTGAATGTTTAAAACATTGATACAGTAAAGAATAATCTATCCATTTGTAGCATTGGTTTTATTTAAAAAATGTCGTATAGGTGAAAATAACCAATTATCTTAACAAAACTGGCGAAGTTTGCAACCTACCGAAAATATATTCTGTAACACCTAAAATTGGAGTTCGGGTGGAATTGAGGAGGACGAGTTTTTGTGACACCCCCTAATATCTGCTATTTGTCAAAGCTGAAACAAATTTAAATCTTATAAACATTATATTGCAATATATCAATATGGCATCTGGAAGCATTGCCAACATTGTGTTGAAGTTGAACACGATTTTATACCATTTATTTGAAATCCAATTCTCATTGTAGTTCAATGGGTCAAAAGTATTGTTTGATACATTTTTTTATTTCCAGAATGAACATACTTTAAACGAATACAATAGATTGAACTTTCCGTGCGAAATGCATGAAAACAAGAGATAGGGAGATCAGAGGAGTAACACTCTACAGGGTAATTCATAGTACCAGATGAAGACGATGGTGATGATGATGGTTTTGATGTTTATGATGCTGTTTATATTGTGTCGTAAACGTTTTGCAGCGCCCTATTATCGCAATATTTGCAATCATTACGATTGTCATCCTCACTAACTGCCTGACTGTTTTTTTTTTCGTGTTGTAGTTGATGTTGTTGCTGCTGCTACAATTTATTACAGTTGTCTGTTATCAATTGGCGCGAATTTAAAGTGCAGCTCGTTAATGCTCATTGAATCAACGCGACGACACAAAGCAACGCAACTCTACTCAACTCAACTCAATTCGACTCAATACACCTCATCTTGTTGTAACTTCAACCGAGATGAGACTGTTAAGAACGCTCAAAAGATGATGACGATTAACATGATCATCATCATCCTCAAATTGACATCTTGACGATTACGTTGTTGATGGTGATCTGTCAGTTAGTCACTTATTCAGTGCAGTGCGTAAAGTAATCTGGAGCAAACTGCACGCCTACTTGCTGTGCTTGCCTTTGCCACTGGCACTGGCCAATCTTAACTGAATTTGCCTTGAGCATGATTAAAAGTGATATAAAAACAGAAAAAAATAGAAACGAAAATAAAAGGAATCCAAAATATGTGTACGCGTCCTACGAAAAGTAGCGGAAATTTAAAGCGTTTCCCACAAAAATTCCTAGAAAAAACCGAATTCAATGCGTTCGACAGCAGCAGCAGCAAAGACTTAACCAGTTTGCTGTACGATTAAAAGGCTGCCTGTAATTGATTATTTTTATACTCTTCACACTAAGTGAATGGCATTATAACTTTCTTATGAAGTTTGTAAGAAGACATCTGGGATTCTGATTAGCTGTATATACATACGTATAGAGCTGAAATTTGGACTAAATGCTCTTAAGCCCATTCTTAAAATTTCAATGCCCTAGAATTATAGCTTCAGGTAAATATATTTTGTCATCATCAAAGTAGGACTCCCTTAATGATACACATATATGGTTAATGTATTTACCCAGTGCCCCTATTTTTATCAACCCTAAATAGTATTACCCTAGTAATTGCTATCAAACGTTAGATAATTAATGGAAAAAAATATAGCTGGATCGTATAGCCCCATATAAATTCATGTCTCTCAGTGTTTAACTGCAATATGAATAGAAACCAGGATCGTTGTCTGAATTTTTTTGAGGGTGTATGAAGAGTATAACAACTTCAGCATAGTTAACTATTTTCCTAGTTTTATTCCATTGTGTATCTATGTGTGACTCTGAGTGTGTATTTGTACTTAAACTTAATTTCATCATCTCTGAAGGCCTGAAACAAAACCATAGTCTGAATAAGAATGAAAATATTAGAATCTGAATGAATCGATCGATCGAATGAATGAATGAATGAGTGTTTGATCGATTGGTTCATTGACAACCTTGTATTTCGCTCATTCTTTCATTCAGTGACTGTTGAACTAACTGACTGCCTGTCTGTAACTCGGTGACTTGTTTGACTGCTACGAGTGTAATTGTGGGATCTCGGCAGCAACATTCAGGCTTATTAATAATGCAACCCGATGCAACGCGACGAGACGCATGTCACGTAATCATAGTCGGTCAATTGGTTGATTGGTTGGATGGTTTGTCGATCGCTCGACTTGAAATTCATGCCTGCCCAGCTTGCCTTGCCTACCTTAAGGATACTCAGGAAGCTCACGCAACAACACGTTTATAAATCAATGCAACAACGGCAATAATACGGACAAATATCGATGAAGCGACTGCGTAACATAGCATAATAACACAACATAGGGGTGATGTAAAGTGGTAGTCCACTATGAGAACAAGTTTAGACATAAAATATGTAAAATATATATATATCTTTACATGAAAATGCAGATGAAAATATTTCGAAGACTATCAAAACGTCTGATTTTTTTGTGAAAAGGGATGAACTAGTGAAAACTGGCTTATATCTAAGTCACAGAAAGAGAACTAGGAACTAGGAAAAGTCACGCAACATACAAATGGGCGATGATTTTCACAACCAGAAACTTATATAATTTTATACCCTTGATAAATCGAGGTAACTTCAAGTACTGGTTACAAAATACGTGAAAAGTGTGGATAACACTAATTAAAATTTGTAGGAAATGCCCTCTAAATTAAGAAGCCCCAACCAATGTTAAGGACTTTACCTTTTGCTTTTGTACAAAAACTTCATATTGATCCGCTATGTGATACAGTAAAGCAGTGATCTAAATTTTTCAGTCTGTAATCTACATTTATGCCGTTTACTGCCGTTTACGGTGAATGGTATTCTTTATATATATATAAAAAAATTAAATGTGATCTACATTATGAAAAAAAAGTTGCGAATTTGTATTTAACATATAGGTAACCCCTTCTAGTAATCGTATCCGGCCGAAATGGTAAAAAGCGCATTTTGCATAAAATTGCATCTTACTAGCTCATGCTTACATAGAGATTGATATATGAACAACTGTAACGCACCGTATGTATGTATATTAAGTAAATATTATATAATAAATACTTACTGCATGCGGTATCCGATGTCTCGTCCGCTATTTTATAAGCTTCATGACTATGCTATAACACTATTCATTGCATGAAGAGTATAAAAATTATATGTGCATTTAGGCTTTGTATCCCGGGGTTCTACTGTACACACAACAATAAATCAATTTACATTTTCAACTACGATTTAAGGAATAGCCAATTTAGTTTCACCACATCCATGCACGTTTTTTCGCTCAGTGTACAAAAAAATCACTGCAACAAGAAACAAAACATGCCGACTTCAGTGTAAAAATCTCAGTTCATATGGATGTGAAGAATTGCAGCAGAGCACAACGAAAAGAATCTCAATACAGGAGGCCAGTAATTATAGAAAATACGACAGCAACAGAAGAAAAACGAGAGCAACAACAAAAATCGCAGACCACTCGACATACTCATTATCATAAGCAGCGGCCTAAGTACAAGAAAAGGAAGAACAAAATGCGAACAATACGAACACGCGCGGTCGGGCGCCATACACTTTCGTATATGCTTTACAATCAAATGATGATGATGATGATCAAATATCATTATATACAACACACCACTTCTTTTCTTAATGGCAGTAGCAAAAAGAAAACTTATTAAAGGAAAATTTAGGAAAGAAAAGTGTTAAATAGGAAATAAGAAAACACTACATGATAACGACGTAAAAAAGAAGAAGTAGCAGAAGACTTATCCGGTAACAGTATAATCAAAACGCGCACAGCTGATTTGAAACAAAAAGTCGAATGAACAACGCGAAATACTGCGCAGACGCGTAGCGCACACTTGTCTACCACAGAAACCAGTTCGATCCAACTGCATCCAAACACACAAAGAGTAAGCTTACAAACAAAGATAAATAAAAAGAGGCAAATGCAAAATAACAACAAACAAATTTCCATTTTCAATTTGATGTGCTTCTTAAACTCAAACTAAAGCAACAAAAACGAAACACTAAAAACACAAAAGTGTTTTTTTCACCGCTACACAAACAACAAGAAAAACTACAGCTAGAAAACACTTGTATTCTTATCAGTCGTGAGCAAATTAAAGCGTTCCGGTTCATGTGTATCAATACACGAGAGAGCAGGAGTTGTGCACCTGTACGCTCGTTGTTTTAGTTGAGCTCTCTTCAAGGTTTCTCTCAAATGTTGCGCAGCGATTGCGCTGACTGTTCGATCTAGTAGGCCTGTCCGCTGCATGCATTCATGCCTACACCATCGTCGTAATGTCCGCTGCCAATAGCAGGAACGAGGAGCACATCGTAGACCCCACACACACAAAAACACATCGGACGAAGAAGAGAAACGAAGAAAAGATAAATAAATAATCTATTTTCAAAACGGATCAAACAGCTGGTCGGCACAACTTGAGTGAGTGAGGGAGCAACCATCAAGCACCATCAGTGAGAAAAGTAGCAATCTGTCGATTGATCATTCATTCGCTCGGCCAGTGTCAAGATGATCATCGCTTTCGTTTGTAATCGTGCACTTGTCGTCGTCGTTCGTTCGCTCGTTTATTCGTTCTTCTTGATTTTATATTAAGTCATACTTACTTGTACACACACAGAGTTATGCATAAACAAACTCGCGCCTAAACGAAAAATGTGCTGCTGCTGCCGTTCGTTCGTCCGAAGTTTTTCTTTGCTGTTGTTTATTCTTAATTTTTTTTTTCTTTTTTGCTCACTTTTTTGTAATCCGTTGTTTGTGCCTGCGCATGAGTGTGTTAGCGATCGCGCTTAGTTCAGCGAGGCGGCTCCCACTGCCACAACGAACGACACCAATCACTACTCCACATACACACTCGACTCCATTCAGTCTTTGACTAACAGCGTTGAGCGGTGGCAGCAAATAGCGGCAGTAAAAAGTAACTACTTTTTCATATGCGGTAAAAAAAGAATACGGATGATACGCGTCACAGTCATAGGCGTTGTGTTCGTGAACGTGATCGTGTGCATTGATACATTCAAGGAGCAAATTGTGTATATTAGAAAAATATATAAAAAAGAATACAAATATTTATCACTGATAATATTTTATTGCACATGAAAAACACAATTTTAAACTAGTGCAAAAATTTGTTATAAATAAACAAAGGCCATGTGTATCGCGTACAAAAAGAATTTTAAACCATGATCCATTTAATTGTTTAAATTATAAAAAACAAATTTTTAATAGCTGCAAAGTGGTATGATACTTTACTTTAAATACAACAAACATAAATTTTATTGAAAGAAGAGGAGGTAATATAAACGATTTATTATTATTTATTTATTAATTTTCATATTTATAAAAAAATAGTTCCTTTAATGACTCCTGTGTTGATTAAGTGTTATTGTACATAAAACTTATGAATCTGATACTTTTTAATCTACTCATTAAAATCTAAGAATTTTTCAACGTGACTGTTTCGAATTCTATATTTTGTCTTGAATAATGCAGCTCATGTTTCAGTGTCACCTTATGATTTTTATAATGCAGAAAAATGAAACAAGGATTTCAGTGATCTCTTTTCAATAGCTAAAGATTGTAAATGTTTCTTTGTGGTCTATTTTGTGATCTCATAGCAAAGTACTAACCGAAAGTTGAAGTTATTCTACCAGTAAATCGCACATGGACCTACCGCAACGAATATTCCAAAAATCTGATTTAGATTGCAACACATTTCGAAAATAGGCTTTAGGAAAAACGTTGGGTTTGGCGTGAATATTCAATATACCCATATTTTTTATGTATATTAAAGATCTTAAGCAGCCTATGACAGAAGATTAGTACTACACACAGATAATTTTTTTGCAACCACTCTTACTTGTAGATAAACCTATGTATAAGAAGATCTTGCATGAATGATTTTTAGCGTTCTGTACGTTTGAGTTAAAACGGAACCAATATATGTGTCTGTCTGTCCCACTTTTACAGCCAATTTGCTCCAAATCTACTGGACCGATTAATTTGTGTGATATATCCATTGAAAGGGATTGTAGAAAGGGTTCCAAATATATATCTATTTTTTTTATTTCAAGATGAAAAACTAAAATTGATTAGTCAGTTAATATTTTATATTACTTTTTTTCTTTCTTCTTTTTTAGAATTTCAAGAATAATAAAAAATTTCTTAATCACTTAATGTGATGAAATCTATATATATATAAAATTGGAAGTATGCTTGTCTGTATGTTTGTCCTTTATGGACGCCAAAACCGCTGGATCGATTTTGATGAAATTTAAATTGAACCTCTAGAATAGCCTTTAGGTGGTACCTGTAAAATTTGGTTGAGAAAATCGTCGAATTCGCTAATATTAAGCCCAACTCAATTTTCAGATGCTTCTCAAAGTGCACAGATACAAATAAAACACAAAAACTCAGCAGTATCTGAGAATTGAGTCTGCCGGCAGTGATGCTCAATTTGTACAAAGTCGAAATGTTCAACTATTCGAATGAAAAATAAATAAATCAATAAAGTGAGTAATACGAAATGCCACCCAAATAGTCAAACATTGGAAGTTCAACGAGAAAATCGCAGCAGTAGACAGAGCGCAGAATTACTGAAACATCCTAAGAGCGTGACGCACGCGAAGACAGCAAATCGTCGGGTCTCTGCTAGGTCCTAAAATTTTTTTTTCCTTTTGATTATTATTTTCCTAATAAAAGAAGGAAACCTTCTCTAGGTTCTTCTACGTTAACCGCTTCACTCATTTCACACATTTCACATTAGTTATTTTCCACCAAACCTAGTGCATAGAGGATTTCCATATGATTACCTTGTCTAAGTAGGAATTCTTCACGGTTCATATATTTAGGGCAAATAAAGGAGTTTTCAGTTTTATTCGCGTCGCAATTTTAAATCATTTTTGACCGTTTATGTTGTATTGCATTCAATTGATAAATATTCTAGAGAACTTCAAAACAAATTGCCATACGATGCATTCTACAATATACTGACCTTAAATAAGAGTGAAACAAAAGTATTCGAAACTTATTTTAGTTTATTTCATTTTTTACAACCTTTGAGTTCAATAAATCATAAATTGAAAAATTGTTCATTAATTCAAACAATCAAAAATAAACAAACAAACGAGAAATGCGCAAAACGTGTTAATCAAAAATGCAATAAACAAATTCATGCAACAATTGCAACAATAATTATTGTACTACAATAACAACAACAACACTTAAAACAACAAAATACAATTGTATTACATTGTAATCAGACAAGCCAAGCCAAGCTCACGGGTACTTTTCATTTTGTATTTACGAACTTGGAGCATTTTTCTCTCCCTCACCCGCTCACTCATTAATTTTATCAAGTGTATGCATAAAAATTTAATTCGATTCAGATACTTTTTTTTGCACACGATTATCATTATTTTCTTTTGTTATCACAATTATTACCTCAAGTTCATTATCATCATTAAAAAAGTAAAGCAAAAGCGCCATCAGCTCAAGTGCGTTCTGGTCGTTCTATGGACGGGTGGGCTTACTTGCGCGATCAGTCTGTCGGTCGGGCTGTTGCTGAGAGGGCCTACGTCTTTGTGTAATTTAAATTGAAGTATAACATTTTAATTTGTTTATATTTGAATAAAGTATTATTATATACATATAACTTCATAACTTTTTCTTCCCATTTCATTATTCTTGTTTGCCAATATAATAATAATAATATATAAATAAAATTTGTATAAATGCACATGAAAAAAAAAAATACAAATTTTTACACTTACGTCCATTGACCGCTGAACGCACCCTGGTGCAAAGGTGCTGAAAAATTTGTGGAAAATTATAGTAAATATTTAATTGAAGTGTGAAGTAGCAAGTTCAGTGCCATTAACTAGGCACCAAGACATCGCTCTGCATAGAGTTTTTCAGATTTTGAGTTAATGCTGTTTAATCAATCTGAAAAAAATAATTGTAATCTTTTTTATTTTCAAACCTTGATCTTATAAAAAAATTAACATTCAAAATTTTGAAAAAAAAACCCTGAAAATAGAAGTTTATAGATTCTGATTATTATTATTACGATTCGTAAAAATATTGGTTCCCAAATTTCCAATTTACAAAAAAAAAAAAACATTAGTTCTGCATTAAAAATTATAGCTTTGCTTGGAGAAGTTCGGGGATTCAATTTGATAGGCAGATTAGATAAAGTGTTAGATAGTAAGGTAGATAGATTATTATTTTTTTTTTATTTCCTAGTCCGCTCCGGGCGAACTTCGAGGCTTGTTTATGCTGGTTACAGAAATCGAATGGTTTTTGTCTGATAGGGTGGGTTATTGATGACTCATAACCATGAATCTTGTCTCCAGTGGGTATCGAACCTCGACCTCTTGGGCCGGTAGCTAGCATCTAGATATAGATGGACAGATAGATAGATAATGACGTAAATAAAAATTCATACGATTATGTGTCGATCTCCTATGCCTGTTACCTTCTGTTGAAGTTTAACTTGTAGTATCGTACACTTGTAGCACTTGTGACACCAAAATAATCATCACCTAAAGATACACAAGATTTTCATTTCGACAAGACCACAATTGATTCGGAAAATTTGACTGGATACCTATCTGAGGTATAAGATAAAAATAAGCGATTTATTACAAACAATCTGAAAGCTGTTCAGAGTACATTGACAGTATCGCGGGTTTCAGCTGTAATTCCATATAAAAATCTGCTTAAAACACTGATGTGTCCAATAGACTTACTAAAAAGTAAACTTTTCATTATAGAATCTTAAAAGCGTAACATGATGAACTCGTGTTATAGACCTGTGATGAAGTAGATTTTGATAGTCACAGACTTATCACGAACATAAAACTACAGGGTTTCAAACAAAACTTGGTATCAACCACTGCCTCCATCTATTTAAAATGAAACTATGCCCCTTTTGTGTATGTTGATTGTGATTTACAGACGTAAATTTTTAGTTGAAATACAGACGAATAATGTTCATAACGAAAGTTCTTAAATAACATATTAAAAACAGGAATTTATATTAGACAAAATGCAAAAGCTATGTCCGAATGGATGATTGGATATTCAGAATGACTACTTGGCCACTAAATAAATAACCAGAGAAAACTATATATATATATATATATATATATATATATATATAAAGTGTGGAAAATAAACCTCTCGCGATGATTTAATTGGTCAATTCTAGAACTGTGTTCACTACAACCAGGCAACAAGAACTTATGCTCGATTTATGTTGTTATTTTATCCGTGGGACAAGATTTACCTAGATTTTGCATAGATTAAATACCTTTAGTTAAAAAGCCTGAAACTATTTTGTGTATACGAAAAGAATTATTATTATCTCTTGAACCAAGACTTGACCTCCCGGCCAACAACTCATCATACCGAAAGGAATAATATTGTGAATTTGAATAAAGAACATACTCATACTTCCTTATAAATAAATCGAATTGATTGGATGTTTTTTAATTAGTTGAATGATATTATCTACTAAAAATTGGCTTTAATTTTCCCTTCCTAATCCGTTCTGTTTTCAAAGTACTATTATCAATGATTATAGGTGCCATCACAGAATTCTGTCTCTTAGGCAGACCCTATAACTAATGCAGCCACTAAAAATACAGGGGGGAAATCATTCTTTACATACTGTGTACATGCCGAGCACCTTGGCATTATAATAAAGGAAAATAAAATTAGTTAACGGAAGAACAATGGAACAATGTTTAAAACTTACGTTTTCCTGGGTTATCCACATAATATCTTAATAATAAAATAATCTTAATAACCCACATTATTTCTTAATAATCTTAATAATTCAAACATTTAATTTGAATTAGTTTTTGGCCCATTTCAAGCCACTGTGTCACACTAAACCACAACGATAGGAATGCGAATGAGCGAAATCGCCCAAATGCAATAAAACGCTCGCTTTCAATTCTTGTAATTTCGTTGTTCTCAGTTATTGTTTTGTTAGTCAAAACCAAAGCTGTTTATTTTATTTATGTTTCTTTTTTTGTATTTCGTATTATTTTTGGAAATATTTCATTTTCTTTTTACTTTGAACAATTGTAGAATCATCGCGTTTTGCAATAAAAATATAATGAGCTCAAAGTAGGAGCAAAGAAAAAAGCCCACCCGAAATTCTTAATAACTGAAACTGAAAATATTTATTAGTCGAAATACTTCGCCTTTTCTGCGAATAAGTTTTGAATAATTTAATACATTCATATTCGACATTGCTATAAAATTTAACTATAATTTTTAATTTATGCTCGTCCGTCAACTCAGCGAAATTAGTAGAGGCGCATGAGAAAAAAGTTGTGGCAACGCAGTTACGAAAACAACAACACTAACAAGAAGAAATATTAAAGCCAAGAACGATCAGCGTTAGAAGATTATGTCACACATTGATATGACATTAAAAGTGGAAGAATGACCAAACGATCAAGCAGCCAAAGAATTGCGAGAGCAAGCAAAGCCCACAACTCATTCCCCATGGTCACGGTCACGTTGACGACGTTGTCGCTGAGCATTTATCAGCAATTTTTACTCAACTCAGCTGTTCCCCAACGACATCGTAACCACCATTGCTGAGACTACGTTACCATACCCAGACCGAAGAACCGACTGAGTTGGACTTGGTGCTTTGGGCATACTACTCCACAGAGCTGGCGCGTATCGACTTCATGAAGTTCAATGACTGCCGACAAAGACATGCGTGAAGTTGTGTAGATAGACGTTGTTAGAAGTTGGTTGTTAGAAAATGTTTGTTGTTGTTTTTGTTTTTGTTCGTATCTGGCAAATCTATCCAACACTCTTTCCATGTAATATACGTAAGTACTCACAATCGCATTCCCATTCGCGTATTTGTATTCCTGTTCCGCTTCTTTGAATAAAATAGAGAAATTTTCGCATTAAAATTATGCAACAAGAACAACATTTGTTAACTAGAAAGTCTGCTATGGTCTTCCATGGCCAACTGAATTATGGCTGGCCGCATCTTGTTCGACTTGACTCATTCCCGTTTCACTTCACCTTCCTTCATCAAAACTCAATTCAACTCGATTCGACTCTAGTTCTTATCGTGAAAGCTTCTAAAAGTGAAAGAGCCGTCAAGAGGTGTTTATCTATTGCGCATATACCGCAACCACTTTCGCACTGTCGTCGTGCTTCGGATGAAATTTCACATTACTCTTCCTCATTCCTCACTCATCATTCACATGAATTAGCAAGTTTTTGCTTTCTGATTCTTATTTTTAGATGATATAATATTTTTTGATTAAGCGAATCATTTTATTGAATTTGCGCTTTTCACACGACTCTTATTTTTCTTTTGTGTTTTGGTTACTTCATCTGAAGGTTGATTACTCATACGATTCGAGTTATTTTCATTGAGTTGAGGGAAGCACCACTTGTAGAGAATTGAGGATTTTATGAGCAGAAAGGTAAACAGCAAATGTTCGGCAAAATAAATATAATTCTTCTCTAATATAAGGATATTTTATATTTTTGAGATGTTATAGTTTTATAAAGAAATTTCAAATGAGGCGGTCAAGAGACGTGACAGAGATATCTCATAAGATAAATTCCAGACCCCATGGATACGCCCAACACATTTACCCAGAAATATAACTACATATAGGAATCAATATAAAAGGAAAAACTAGAAATTATAATGTACCTGTGTTGCAGATTGTGTTTTCAGAGTAGTGGTGTGGGGTACAGAAAAGCTCTTCTGGTTATTGTTCAGTACAGTAGGAATTTCCACGGTAGGAACTTTGTGTGATTAATACGATTGTTGGCAATTCTTGATTTTGATCTTGACCGGACCCTCGTGTAGATGCATACTTCCACTGATCATTGACCATTATGTTCCTGACTTATCAACATATATGTGATACTTCCAGGTAGTTCGCTTGATGGTTAACACGAAAATCCTGCCACTCTATTTGGAAATAATATCTTCTTAAACCTGAAAAGAAGATGAAGTCATCAAAATATGCCTACAAAACCCGATAGTGATCTAAAGCAGTAATTCTTTCCTAGTAAGGAATTTATTTAAATATGTATACTAGCTGAACCCGGTCCGATTTGCCAGGCAAAAAAACCGTTACCAACAATTTTAACGAAATTAAAACATGCTGTTATCTCGAGCATATTTGGTCATTATTATCAAAATAAATAATTACATTTTGACAATTGACAAATTCAATAATTTACTTAAATGACAATCAACAACGTTCAGAGCGATTACTGCTTTATAAACAGAAATAGAATTAATCATTTGCTCATATGTACATGCGAGTGATAGTACTCTTTCCCTTCTATTATCTATTAGGATCTATTAGGGAGGCCGACAGGGTGCGGTCTTCTCAGCCGTCTTGCCACCCTAACTCCTCAAATTCTGCGTCGTTTTAGAACGCGCAGAGGGAAATAAAAGCTTGTAGTTTGGAAAATTTATAGGGATCTTCATAAAATAATATGATCCTTGGAAATTGCATGCGTTTGTCTTCAGCTCAGTTAGTCTTCTTGTAAAACGAACTAATTATTAGCCAAATGCTTGGTCCCCCACTTTTTCACTTCGTAAACTTCATTTGATAACCACTTCAAGATTTTATTAGAATTACTACAATCCAATCGGATTGTAACACTCTAACTATAAACTTGAACATCAATAGACTTCACACCACGCCGGAAATGCAGTTGCCTGTTTACTCAAAAGTGAATGGTTCGTGTATTTTCCAACGAAATCTGCCGGATACATGTGTTGTACATGCACTAATTATCTTAAAATCGGGTAATTAAAATAAAAGTAGTGAGAAGATCTAAAAAGCGTCTAAAAGAACGTGTCAAGAGTGTACAGAAGCAACGAAAGTCTATTTGCAAAGTTAGATAAACATTACCTATTAAAATCAATGCCACAAAAATATCGGCAACAACAACAATAATACCGAAAGAGAACGACTACAATAACAAAATACCTGAATTACCCAAAGACCAAGTGACTGACTGAGCGACTTTTATCGCTTATCGGTGATCATGAACGCGCTGATGATCATTGACACATTGCTGGTTTTGCTATTGTGGTTATAGGGCAAAACAAGCCACAAACATGTGCGTCACGTGCCCGTTAAATATTGTGATCATTAAGCACCATCATAAGGAAGGATGTGATACAAAGTAGTACTCGAACTTGTGTTATTCTAGTTTCAAATATTCGAACGAACAAGAAAAATATATGCAGAGACACTGAAAACATAAACTGCGCCTAGACTGGCCAGTTTGCTAATCTCTTTAAACATGTTTGTGCTAATAGCTTATGATTCTAAGGTCGGTATTCTAGTCGGCGAGCTTTGCAAAAATAATACAAGCGTTTAATCAATGGCGACTTCCTTCTTTGTCTAATCACTTCCACTTTTCAACACGTGTCGTCGCAGCGTCAAACCCATTCAAATTAGTCTCAACTCGAGTTGAGTTGAGCCTAACCGACCTGACTTGACTGAGTGACTGACTTAGCTTGACTTAGCTTGCATGACTTGGCTTGGATTGACTGGGCTTGGCTTGGCTTGGCTTGGCTGACTGAGCCACTCGGCTTAACTTGAATTAGCTAGACTTGGGTTAGTTCGTTATTGGCGGAAATTACTATTTAAAGAAATAAAATTAATTAACCGGTTTATTAAAAGAATTTTCTTAGTTTTCTAATAGCTAACAAGAATTTAACTTGGTTCTCTATTTTTTGTTGTTGTTGTAATTTTATCTCCTTTCTTTTATTATACATTCTTTGATTAATATGCATATCATCAACTCTGTCGCTGTCGCGTATTTTCAGTTTCTTCAAAACTTGTCCCTAATACCGGCCAACACTTCAACTAAAATACACACACAACTCACAAACAGACATACAAACACACACATACATTTTGAAGGGAAGTCTGGCCATTTTCGAAACCGGCTGTTGTGAAAGTTCTGACTTACTACCTGCATGCCTATTATATAATCTTCTCGCTCGATTCGACTATTATCATATAATTGGATAGCATTTCTTTTATAGTGTCAACATTCGTAGAATTCGTAGAATACGTGTATTTGTATCTATTTCTATATAAGTAGAATTCGTAGAATACGTGTATTTGTATCTATTTCTATATTGTATATCTTTATCTATAAAATCTTGGGCATATAGTTTTTTTTAATAATTTTTTTATTTATTTAATTTAATTTTATTTATTTTTCTTCGGTATTCGCAGAAATTTTTTTTTTAATTTTCCCAAAAGAAGAGTACATTGTCTATTATAGAAAAATAAATCGACTATTGTACAGATTAATATTTAGGACAAGTGGGTGAATTTTAATTTTAAAATTAGTTTGTAAAGTAGTGTTGTGACTGGAATATAACAATACATGTGTTTTAACAATAAATAAACAATTAAAGATAACACCAATTAACGATGAGTAAGTAATGTAATGAAGTAATATGTGTTATGTGAGGTCCACTGGTCTCACCCTTTTAGCCTTAGTACTTAGGATTATATATTGACAGTAAACTAAACTGGAAACACCATTCGCAGACATAACAAAGTAATAATTTGCATTGTTATACTCCGAGATTCAAAATTTAGGCCAAAAGCAAAGAAAAAACCTTTGATTGAAATTTTTCAATCCAACACTGTTAGTATTTCTTGCCTTCTTCTTATTTGTATGGCGCTATAACCCAAGGTGGACCAGGGCCTCAGTATTTCTTGCATAGTCTAGTAAAAAAAATTTAACAGAAGAAGAGATTCATGGCTTTCTAACTCAGCAATATTCTTATAGAAATACGAGGATGGTTTGTAGTGTCTACTGTCCTGTAGAAAAAGTCTTCTTCACCAGGCTGGGCCTCACTCCCTCAACCAACTCTAACAAAACTAGCCTAATAAAAGGGACTTTTTAATGTATCGGGGACACGGTCGTTTCACGTGAACACGTCTACGTAACGGGTAATATTTTCTGTGAGTGTATTACACATGCATACGTACATATGTACGTACGATCAGACACGAAGTATACGCGCAGTATTTTGCAAAGTCGCGAAATAAATAATAAATAAACAATGAACAACAAAGTGGAAATCTTTTCTTAGTCCAATATAAATTAGCAGTGCTACTTGAACTGATACTAACCTAATCTAAATTACTATCACGTCACCGTTACTTCTGGTTATTTCATATTGTCCCATTGGGTATGAGTGAGTGGCCTTTCAGGTTTTCGACATTAGCACTTTAACACTCAACCGATATCTAAACTGCCTGACCAAATCTGAATAATGAATTCGCATTTCATGATTAGCAGCAATAATTTCGATGATAAAAAACTTAATGGCCAAGATAACGAACAAACAAAACGCACCAATACCACATTTTTGTCAGATATAGAAATAAACGAATAATTTTTGAAGTCTGTAGATTTAGACAAAAAAAAAAGTAATCTAATCAAAAATAGAGTTTGCAAAAATTAAATGGGTTGTTAAATTGAAAGATCTCAAACATTTTACTTCGACTTTCGTGCGAGTTGAGTCGAAAATTAGTGGCTGATATTTTTTTAAAATTAAATTACAAAAAAAATAAATAAATAAAACAAAATAGAAAATATAGTATACCGACGTGACAACCAGCGATATATTAAAATTGTTTGGACGTAAAAATCAAAAATAAAACCAAATCAAACATTGATTAATTTAAAAAAATCGTTAATGTCGAAAAATATCGAATGGGTGTTTATTTTCTGTTTTTTATCTGTTGAGATTTGCATAAAACTCGATTTTTTATTGTAGTAAAAACATAAGTCATATGCACGTTTAAAAATAGTTTGCTAATTGATTAATCTATTGGTGGAATGCAACGAGAGTGTAATATATATTTTACAAACTTGATCTACTTGCAGTCCGCCCAATGGTTATGGCCATGATACTCTTAATCACATTGACCGTGTTAATTGCTTACATTGGCCTAATAAATCGTGGCAAAATGATGGTGATGTATTTGAAGCCGCTGCTTATGTTACGCACGGACGACGATGTGAAGTTTGGAGTGACAAAAACTTTGGGTGACGATTGCTATCACGCGACAGAGATCCGTCCGGCAAAGACGATCTGGGATATACCGGGACCAGCTCGACTGCCGTTCTTGGGCACAAAATGGATATTTTTTGTGTTCTTTCGCAAATACAAAATGACGAAGTTACACGAGGTCTATGCAGGTGATTAGAAGCGTTGCGTTTGCGAATTTCATGGTAAAATTTTGTTGGCATCTGCATTACTCTGGATAGATCTGAATCGCATATACGGCGACATTGTGCTAGAAGTGATGCCATCAAATGTGCCGATTGTGCATCTCTTTAATAAACAGGATCTGGAAAAGGTGCTCAAGTATCCTAGCAAGTATCCCTTTCGGCCGCCCACTGAGATTGTAGTCATGTACCGGTTATCGCGACCAGATCGTTATGCCTCGGTCGGCATTGTCAATGAGTAAGTGTAAACGCAACCACAACAACCCAACCCAAATCCCCCATCCCATTGAATTCTAATTGATTCCATATTTTTCCAGACAGGGTCCCACCTGGCATAAGCTCCGCTGTTCGCTTACCTCATCATTAACCTCGCCGCGCATTTTGCAGAATTTTCTGCCCGCGCTCAACACTGTCTGTGATGATTTTATTGAGTTGCTGCGTGCCCGTCGTGATCCCGAGACGTGTGTCGTGCGTAACTTCGAAGATATCGCCAATTTGATGGGCCTTGAGGCTGTCTGCACCCTAATGCTGGGTCGTCGCATGGGTTTTCTCACCGTCAACATCACACAACCGGAGAAGATTAGAAAATTGGCGGGCGCTGTCAAGCAGCTTTTCATTTCACAAAGAGACTCGTACTATGGTTTAGGGTTGTGGAAGTATTTCCCCACGAAAACCTACCGGGATTTTACACGCGCCGAGAACTTGATATATGAGTAAGTTATTTAAATCCCACAAATTATGTATCTGGACAGGGTTAGGTAGGTACAGAAGTTAAGCTTTTACTGAATTAGAGAAGTTCAAGTTACGATCGAGCAGTGCTACGTAAATATTTTTAAAGTTTTGACAAGAAACAAATGCTCCATGTAAAATTCAGCTCATCTAGAGTAGTGCGAGTATATCCCGACTTCAAAAAATTTAAACTCTAGAGTCTTTTATTTATATTTATATACACCAAAATAAGAGCGTTACCAATTTATTAATATCCGTTTTATCTATTGGTTCTCGCAGTGTCATCTCCGAAATGGTGGAAGAAGCATTGGAGGAGATAAAGAACGCTGCCGCTTGCGACGACGAAGACGCAGCTGGACTGCGTAGCGTATTTTTAAACATACTCGAGCTGAAGGATCTCGATATACGCGATAAGAAGTCGGCGATTATTGATTTCATAGCGGCTGGCATCGAGACGGTAAGTCAAGGCGAAATGTATGTAGTGATGCCATATAGTATATTTTATCTCATATCTTGACATTCTCCTGACATTTCATATTTCATTTTACTATATCTTGACTCTAATGTTCTTACTCTGAACTGATCAACACAGTTTTGTTTGAATTCCTGTCATAAAAATGCATTCTTGTCTCTAACATTACCTACTACCATAAACTCTGCTACTCCACCTACTCCATAAACTCTAGAATTCTGCCATTAATCTTTTATAAAAAATAGTGCGCGAAACGGTATGTAAATAAAACAATTGAGAACATGAACATCGGCTATGCCAAAATCGTAATACTCTTCAAACCAAAAACTGTATGGATAATTAGGAAGAGTTTCAGCATATACTCGTATGTGTACCATCAAATGGACCTCATTTGATGATGACGAAATAATTTTTTCGGAACTTTCCAAACACTTCATATGGTGCAGTAATCCTAAGGAGTCATTCAGATGTTAAGTGAATGTACCTCATTAAATAAACATCAGTCAAAATTACGCAACAGGAATGATTTTCTAATAACTTCTTTAATTTGACACCCTGTTTATATAGACGGCACCCCTCCTAGTGGTCGAGTCCGGCCAGTTCCGACAAATGTAAAATATAAATAAAAAATAAATGTAGAAACCTTTAAGCACTGTAACTCAAAAGTGTAAAGTAAAGTGTGTCTACTTTACATATGTGCGAGTATATGAACTGTGATAATTAATATATCCTAGGATTACTGGTTCATATAGATTCCATATAAATCCCTGGTTACATTTTCCGAACCTTCCGAGCATGAAGAGTATAACATTCATACAAACACAGTGCTTGCGTCACATAAGTACCCTAATCTTAATTGACCAAAACTTTCTATGTGAATCTACTTCCTAAAAAATTGGGCGACTCAGCTTGCGAATACGTTGCTTTTCGTCCTGAGTTCCGTGACAAGTGAACCGCAGTTTTTGCCGCGCATCTATGACGAGTTCTGTGAATATCGCAACACGAGTATTCTGCAGGATGCACTCACGAATGCGACCTACACGAAGGCCTGCATACAAGAGTCCTACCGATTGCGACCGACGGCGTTCTGTTTGGCGCGCATACTCGAAGAGAATATGGAACTATCGGGTTACACATTGAACGCTGGAGTGAGTATCTGGCAAACTGGATAAAGCACCTCCTTCAACACCTTCGTTGCATACTTTCAGACCGTTGTGCTGTGTCAGAATATGATCGCCTGCCACAAGGATCAACACTTCCGGGACGCCAAAGATTTTCGACCAGAGCGTTGGATCGATTCGAGCGGAAAATTCTCTGTGAATATGGATAGTTCTGGTAGTGTTTCATAGTACGTTCTTATAAACCACTATCCTAATCATTTTGATCTATAACAATCTTAGGCATTGTTGTGCCTTTTGGCATTGGTCGACGCACATGCCCCGGCAAGCGTTTCGTTGAAATGGAAGTCGTCCTACTTCTGGCAAAGGTCTGCAAAAAACACAATTATTCTGTAGCGCAAGAGACAGTGACTTATACATATTTCCCTTCTCTTCCACTTAGCTCGTGCTTGCCTTCGATATTAGTTTTGTGAAGCCACTGGAAACCGAATTCGAGTTTCTGCTCGCGCCTAAAACGCCGCTAAGTCTGGTGCTGCGCGATCGCACAATTTGATTGCGCTGGCGCAGCTCCCTGGCATTGCCAGGCTAAAAGACAACCAAAATTGTATCCAATACAAGAGGATTCTTTGCGACAAATCTGTGCATATGGGAAAAACAAATGTTAAAAAAGTTGTAGTTCTAAGTAGCGGCAATTGCGTAAACGAAAGACTGTTTTTGTTTAAACCCCAACTAATTAAATTTACTTATTTTATATACTGTAAATAGTACCTCTTTGCTGTGCAAATATATAACATGAAAGTTTTTATGAACATTTACTCTTTTTTTCATATTAATTTATAGTAGGATGCGTTTTGAAGTTCGCTGAATAGGGCGAGAAGACATAAATTAGAAATCAAATGTATCATTCTTTTCAATATTCTTTTAGAGCTGTCCGAAGAGTAAGCCGTAACTGAATTCTTTACTGCTTTCGGGGCCTTATCATTGCTGCATGATAGGTATTCCGAAATATCGAGAAACACTTCGTTCAGGGCAGCCACCGGCTACGACAACACTGGACAGAATCATTGTGATGTAAAAGAAGACTGCGTTCTATAAATTTTCTTTTTGTTTTATTTGGTGTTTTTTTTTTTTTTTAACAGAATTCCTTATAGTTTTAATTTTTCCAGCACGTTAAGGTCCTTCTTGCCTTTTTATTATTACTGCATAAGGAATTCATTTATGCCAAACTCTGTATATCCAGAATAAGTAAATCTGTTATTGGAAATTAAGCGATTGTAAATAAATAAAATAAAAACATTCTAAAGCCCCATCTGTTGGAAGAAAATTGTATTACATTCAAATTGAGCCAAGATGTACCCACTGTAAAATAAATTGCATGACCAAATAAAAGTGTACTCATGAAGTTTTGTTGAGTGAGAAAGAGTAGTCCGCAAGAGGACGCTGTTAATTGTGTAAAGGATAATATTTTTATTTTATTTCTAGTATTTTATTTTGAAAATCTCTCTATCCATTGGACCAGAGAGAACTTATTCATATATGAATTAATACTCTTTGGTTCCCACTAAGAAGTCTATATACTATTACTTCTATAGTAATATATATACTGTAGGCATATATATATATACATATATATTTTACATAAATTAGACGTGCAATTAAACAAAAAACAAATAAATATTATTATTATATATTATTTATTTTTTATTACATTTAATTTAACGACTAATACGCCTTTTATTTAATACATTTGCTCTCGTTAAGTGTTTCAAATCACTAAAGCGGTTTGTGAGTAACTTTTTCTTTGACAGAGTTTCAATTTCGAATTTAACATACTTTTCAAAGGCAAACAAAAGCAATGTAAATTTGATACAATTATTCCAATTTATTTATTATTATTATTGCCCACGTATTGGTATACCAAATCACTAAACGTCACAGGATTACTCGACAGGCTATTCTAGAGTTTTCCCGAAAATTTCATCAAAATCAATCCAGCTGTTTCAGCGTCTATAACGGACACACATACAAACATACAGATACATCGAATTCTAAATATATATAGATAATAATAATAACTGTAATCTGTAATCGCAGCAGTGGACACAGCGCACAGCTGCTGGAACACCCAAAGAGTGAGACGCACGCGAAGGCAGCAACGCGCCGGGTCCCTGCTGGAACTACCATATTAAAATTTATTATTAAATTCAAGTGGTTGCTTAGAGTTCTGAATTTACATTTGCCCAGACGGGAGAATCTCTAATGCCAGAGACCTTGCAAATCTTAGCCAAAGCTCAGAAACAACGCATATAACGTGGCCTTGCATGTGAAACGTGACCTTTTTTGCACATTATTTCATCGCCAGTTATTATATAAATTTATACCGAAAAAGTATAAAAAATCATTTCGTTTCAGTAACACTTCGCAAATTGAAGACTTTCCTCTGTCAAATAGTGCGGTACCCAAATATCCAGTTTTCTTGCATATACTTTTTTAAATGATGTAATGCTGTCGTACGGTGGATGCCAAAATTCTTAGCCATCTCACGAGTACTTATGTGCCGGTCAATTTCAACTTTTTCTGTGCAAACATCAGATTTTGCAAGCAGCAATTCGTACATATACTAAAAATACGTAAATTGACCAAAAATATCCAACGAACGCTTCAGCATTTTTCCTTGTGCGTTAAGAGCTATATTAAGAAAAAATTGTAAATAAAAATTCCGTTTTTCTCAATTTATTTTTCTTAATTAATTAAGTTAGTATAAGTCTAATTTTTTATTTTTATTGTCACGTCATTATTTTTTAAATCCGACAAATGTTTTATGCAGTTTACTGCGTTTAATGTTATAATTTAATTTAAAAAAAAAAAAAAAAAAATTTATTTTCCTACATTTTCACAACTATTTTCCATTCCTTTCTCATACTTCTCCATAATGCTAAGATTTTAATTTAATAATTTTAAGTCACAGCTAATCTGTGGAAAAAAATACGGGTACCATTAGCATAGAGTCATAACAGGCATACATTCGAAAAGATCTTGCCAACTTTAGGCTAGTGCACTTCTACCTGAACGAAGTAGCATTTTCCCGCCTAATCCTAACGTAAAGTTTTTCTGCGGGTACCATAATCCAGAATCATAAAAGCCAGATATTTGAAAACAATAATGAGAAAAAGGTAGCTAAATTCGTAATTTCGGGTGTTCGTCTCGTCTCGTTGCCGTCCCGGCAACCAATGTCAAGGTCATCGTCAGGAAAAGTCTACAAAGTGATTTAATAGCGAATGAAGGCTTTGTGCAGTGTAAGGTGAGATAGAGGATCATTTAACTGACTGAGAGGGAAGTACTTCAAGGTGCACACACGAAAACTGCCACGAACAAACCAACCAATATAAAAGAGCTTGTCTAGTTTGTAAGACAGTAGTAGTCAAACAGATTGCTAAGCGGAAGCATCTGCATCAAGTGGTATTTAACAAAGGTTACGAGAGCTTAAGAAAATAAATTTTAAGTGTTACAATAACTGACAAAGAACTACAAAATTAAATAACTTCTTTAAAAAAACAAATTTTAAGTCATACAATAAGTGAGAAGCAACCAAAAAAAACTTCTATAAATAAATAAAAATGTCTTTGGAAAATGAAAAAAACGGCAAAAAGACTATACTCCCAGAGTGTTTAATCAAACATTTGTTGAAACAAAATTATAAATTGCCGGAGGCATTGAAGAATGACTTAATATACACTCAACGTGCGCGAAGAGATCACAGTGAATTTATCAATGTAAGTACCATAAACAACGCGCTGAAACCCAAATGCTTAAATATACGTATAACTAAAAATAAACTTTGTTACCCCAAACAGGAAATCGTGTCCGCAGATTATGACTCACGACTAGGCCACGGAAATCAAAATTATGCTTTCAAATTAATGAGGGTTGTGACCGGGAGACGCCTTAATGAAATCGATGTGGAAGTCCGTCGGCTGCTTAACAAGGTGACCGAGAGCACAACAGACTTTCAAAAAATTTTGGTGAAGTACGACTATGAAATAGAGCCGATCGTGACGAAATGCATAATGGAACTGGAACTGGGCGACAGATTGTGGCTATCAGATGTAGCAATCGAGCCAATTGCGGTAAAAAAGCGTGCCAACAAAGAAGTACTGTGGCAAGCGTACAACGAACTGAAAAGTACGCAGATGGTGATATCAAAAGGAAACGCCCAAACAGCTAACGAAGAAGTTTCTCGGGAGCTTGGTGGAAACCAACCCCAACCTATCAACAACGGCGAAAATTGTGCTCCCAGTAACTATGTTATCCAAGTCGCTCAACAAAAGCTCGAAAGAAATGTTGAATCACTCGATTTGAGTCCAAGTACTAGCACCGGTATAAGGAGTGACAGTGAAGGAAGAGCCAATATGAGAAGTGGCACAGTATCATTGCCATCGCCCTCAAAAACACAAAAACCTCGGATTCCCAAGCCGCCAAAAGAACCATCGGGAAAGGTGACACGAGCACCGGCAGCAGAAGAACTCCCTGTGCTTTCTAAGGGTGGCGTAGATAATATAGATGATATCAGTAATTTCTACGATGTATATGCTGACAGGATGTGCGAAAAACGGCGCGGAAAGCGCCTAAAGCCCTACAGAAAGGACCCTGATTTTGTTTATGAATCATAAACATATATATTTTCTTAATTAATTTATTTATTATTTGTTGACAAAAAAAATTTTAAAACTTATAGATATAATAATATGGAAATAAGTTATATAGATTTATATAGATTATATAGATTATATAATAATAAGGAAATAAGTTATATAGATTTATAATTTAACATATGAAAATAAAAATTTAGGCTTATTATTCAGACTTTTTGGATAAAGGAGCGTTTTCCTTAACCATAAAACTTTACAGAGCTGATTTATTGATCTCTCGTTTCCTCACAACATCCCCTTTTTTTGGAGGCAAGTTGTCGTATTGTATGATCGCTATGGTTCCCACTAAGAAGTCTGGTGAAGTTGAGGTCCACTTAACTCGGGCGCGTGGCTCACTAATATATTCCGTGAACCAGCGATGCCAAAAACATTGTTAAAGCCTCAAAGTCGATTTGGTGAGACGATAAAGGGGCTTACGGACAACCGTGAATAGTATCCTTAAGAAAAACCTGATGTTTGTCAAATAGCGATTCAGCAAGCTATTCTCACTTTTCATAGATGTTTCCCAAAAACCGTAGAAAACTTTATTCCCTTGGTGGAATAAAGTGAAAACCGATCAATTCTGATGTACAGTATCTATAAATCGAATCGATTAAATATTTAATGGTACCCCACGACCTGCAACCATGTGTTTGAGAGCAACTAGGAAGGCATCAGTAGACAATTTTGTAGCCACTTCAATGTTTACAACCTTACTGGCAAACTAATGAATATGATAATCTACGTTTTGTATTGTCCCTTTCATCGTAATACAAGTTGATCGGTCCGCAAAAGTCAACACAGCCGGTAAACAATGGCCTTGACGTTGCGTCACAGGATCCGTGTAATTGTATTTTGCGTCAGTTTAACTGTAGGCAGTCTCGAGGCACAGCCAGTGACGTGATCGACGACAGATTTTCTAAGCTATTGATGCAAGCTTGATGCCAATTCTGTTGCACAGACCAGTGCATACCAGTGAAGTTTCAGCTGCCAAAATTCTTGGAGAATGTGTGAAGAGGAAGACATCACGATATTGGTGCCATTACACACCAAGTGAGCTTGTGATTAAGTATTCGCATATTCATAAATTGTGGATAGAGTTGCATTTACATAGGGGAAATATTTCTTGATCAAGCACCTTAATAACATGGTAATTTGCTTATGGTAATGTCACAAACATCATCAGCACCTGGAAGAAGGTCGTCGACACAGAATGGAAACTAGCCTCCACACTGTTCTGTCAAGTAGTGCTAACGCAGTTCCGTCTTTACGTTTCCGTGTTGTGTGCGGTAAAATTGAAACGAAATGTTCTAAAATGTGCCTACCATAATTTAAGGAAACTAGGCTTGAACACACAGCGAATCGGTATGTGGGTGTGGTACCTGGTGTCATGTGAACATTCTTGCATGAATGTTTTATGTTGAGAGCACACCTCTGATGATGATAAAAGTTTGTGCTCTAAAGAAAGAAAACGACGACGAAATTATCATATGAGTTGCCACGACAGGTTCGGTTGTCTTTGAAAGGCAATCAGACCACAATCCTTTCTACAATACACAAGCATTACTGCGTTCACATTCACTAATCATTTTTTTTCGTCAGCATAAGCAGACTTGACTTCGCTAAATGCTCGTTAACTTGTAAACTTCATGAAAACAAAGAGTTCGCTGCACATCTCTGGTTCGCAGATAGCACCTTATAAGTTCTTAAGGCGAATTGGCCTTTTTCAGATTTTACACAGGCACATGTTTCTCCGTTCATTTTTAATGGAGAAATGTCAACCAGTGATACCAATTTAGCCTTTTTCCGGACAGATCTGTGTTTTTAAACTGACTTAGCCGTAGAAAAATGTCAAATATTCCCTATCCGGAAATCTATTTTTTAAAGGTGGACTTCCAAGCCACACTATTATGCCAATAGTTGAAATTTTAAACTTTTTTTTAGACTCTGAAATTTGAACACCGTATCCCCAGGTAAGCGCAATGATCTGATGATAGAACATTCGTTTATAGTGCAGATATAACTCCCTTGAGGTGTTTAGTGGCCTGTGTAGACGGCTTCTATCCATATTGCAAGGTTTAATGGATGTGTTTCCGATATGTAAAGCCTAAATACTTGGAGGATGTTTTCTCTTCAAAGTAGGGACCTTGCGTGTTGACGTGAAACATAAGTTAAAACTTAACTTGCTTTGATACCCGCCGTCCATCTTCGTGGCCATTCTTGAAAAGGGTGCATGTATTTATGAACACCGTCGACTGCTTCATACTTGCAAAGTCTGTTTTGAGGAGGCCAAGGTGCCAAACACGGTCGAAAGCCTGCTGGGCTTCGAAAAAAACTCGGTTACAAGATTCCCCCTTATTGAAAGCCATAAGAAGTAATTCTGTCATCTATGTTGTGATTCGCACAACAAGGAAAGATATACAGAACGTTCGGTATTCAGCAGAATGTTACTTAATAGCGCTCTACGCTGGTATATCGATGTTTATAGCAGACATATAACAGAGTAAAGTAAACTATCTGTATATGTACACTTTGCGCAAAGGGATGACCAACGATGTTAAGAACTCCAGCTTTAAACTAACACATGTCACTTGCGTTTGAAAGCCACTTACGCGCTGTTAAGATGTATATCGAAAACCATTATTATCGTTAGTTGATGAATTGGTATAATATATCGATTACGTTGTTTGAATCATATTGTATACTCTTAATGTTTGAATGATTATATTGTAACATTAGCTAATTATTGATAGACGTGTTACTCAAAAATTTAATTGCAGTAAGTTTAAACTAGTTATGTAGAAACATAAGGGAATTGATTTTAAAAAATCTTAAACCCATTACAAATCGTATGGCTATTTCAGCAGTACTTTATTATTAGCATTTTGGCGCTCGCTCGGTTCGGTTTAATTCGGTTCACTTCGGTTTCGTAGTCGTTATAATTAATGCTATCCTGCGTGCTTCCGTTTTCGAATCGTCAAAAATTGAATTTTCGAAAAGTTTTGTGTGTGAAAAGGAGAATTTTTTTTAAAGTTTAACCAATTCATTGCACTTTTATTTGTGTTACTAAAAATAAAAACTTAGGAAGTTATGTGCGTAACGTAATTACATGCATAGTTAAATTCATTTTAAACGTAACAATAGCAAAATTTTCATGATTCAATATTGTTTTCATTGTTGTAGTTTTGCAATCAAAAAACCCAAATAAAAAACCAGTTTTTGTAGACTAAAAGCTCAAACAAACACTAACAACAGCAACAACAGAAAATGCACTTTTCTAACGCAGTACAACCAAAACAACAACAAAAGTTACCTTTGCAATTACAATAACAACAGCAACAAGAACAACAATTATAACAACAACACGCTTAGTTTGGACAACTGAACTCTGACGTTGTGAGAAGTGTTGAAAACCACGCTTCGAATTTATTGAATGAGAATAAAGAAAAACAACAAAAATATCTACGACGTCATGGAGCAGAAGGCTTGTGCCCCACCCCAAAATTGACTTATAGAGAATTCATTTTTGTTTTTGTGGATTCTCTGCCCAATCGCAAGAATTAGTTGACTTGCAAAGTGTTCATCGACAAAAAACAATTATTCACAAAATTTGCATGTCGAAAGACCAAACACATTTTGCAATTATGAATCATACAAAGACTCTGCTCCATTATTCTGTTCACAATGTATCATTGGTGTAAACTAGAAAAAAGGACAATAACAACAATAACAAAAAAATAAATACCAAAGTCCTTTTATTGCCATGCAACGGTTGCCTGTTTACAAGGCTCCAATTATTTTGGCATTGACCTGGTCAAAATCGCAAGTTGTTTACGACCACAACAATTAACGATTAACCCTTACAGACATACAAAATAAAAATGATGGCATAATAGCCAAGCACCACCAAAAAACCCTTTCCAAAGCTGCTTTATCGACTGTTATAAATTATTAACAGCGACTATTCGCTATGATGTTCGTTTATTATACTTATAAATTAGGTAAAAACATCAGACTCGCGCTTTGTTTCTCAATGCTTCGTTGTTATATATGCCACCCACTTTATGTGCGGAAGACATCCATAGTTCATGGATCCACCATAATTCACTGGCCTGATATATGGGGGTATGTCGCCCCAGGTACAATTGAAAATTGAACATGCTAACCACGCGATTTGGGCGTGGTGCACAATTAACTAATTTTTTTGCACTTAAAACTTATTTGAATATTTTGATTTTAGACACTGCAAATGCACAATTTTTTTACGTTCTTTCAAAAATAATAAAGTTTACAGGTTCACTTTGTTATTTTGGGCTATACCATCCATTGGCTACCCTGAGATCTGCCTTCACCGTCTAATATCTCCTGAATTTTAGAACAGAACAGACCAGTAAAGATCTAGTTGCCTAGTTGTCTGTGTACTGCAAGAACTTCTATCTTCGTTCCTTTTTCATTGCTTTACAATTTTCCATTTTGACTAAAAGATTATAACGCACATAAAGCGTGTTTAGAGCAGTTCTGCATACTAATGTAAGCTGACTCACCCACTCAACCCCTCTTACGGATCACGCTTTCATTTACACCGTGAAAAGCTTCAAAGCTCATCATCCAAGCCACCGTTGCCCCCGCTGCAATTACAGTAACCGCACTCGCCTTAAGTATACATCATGAGAGCAGGGCATATGGGGCAGTGGTAGTGGTAGAATGATTGGCTTTATGACTAGGTTCGCCTGTTAAACTGGTTTTATTGCAATTTTCAATTGCTTTCTGGCTTTAGCTGCTCCCTAACTACGTCGCATTTCATGTTTGTTTAGTTGTAGAAGATCTCGATAATATGAGAATTAGTGAATCTGCCTCTAAGTAGGCGTTCTTATTGGTATTGTTGATTTGAAACAGGAAATCGAATATTGTCGGATACATATATAGTAAATCAGTGGCCTGTCTGCGTTAACATAAGAAATATTTCGTCGATAAAACTTGACTTGATCAACCGATTTTCTAAACCTTAACCTACCGAAAGGCTTTAGAATATTATTGTATATGTGAAACTTCCGCAATCTATAGTGAAAAAAACAAGAAAATATGGAAAACCTCTGTTGGCACGCGTTCTATGCAAATGCGATGTCAACGACCCAATTAGTGTGGCTTTGTAGGGCTTCAACTTTAATGCAGCTTCGACTGCTTCTAATAGGAAGAGCCAAATACATGCAAATCTTGAGTGGTGGGTGGGGGAGAACACTGTATTACAAAAACAACAACAAAAGATGCAGTATAAATGAAAACAAAAATTCACTGCAGAAGTTGCATTGACTTAAGCAGAACAAGAACAACGAAAACTCGAGTCTGCAACGCCCCAAGCAAAACAGGGTGATAACGTACAGTGCTGGCCAAAATATTAACACGACTTGCAAGTAACAAAATTAGTGGGTGTGATAAAAACAGGTGTGGCAAGACATTTACAACATAAACACACATACACACACACCACAAAAACTCTTATTAGGTAGATTTTTCTTCTTCTTTCATACATACACACATACCAAATCGAATGTGCTACAGACCGCTTTAGTCGCTATTTGTGCATACAGTCACAAACTATGCTTCAACAGCTCTCGCTACCCAACAACATAAACAAACAACACGCAACATAGCTCAAACCATTTCACTAAACCCGTTTCTGTGATAACCTGTTTTTGTTTAGACCAGGCCAACGTCGCGGTTTGTTTACATTTTTTTCCTTCTTGACTGATTCGTTTATTGGAGCGCAAATGGGGCTTAGATCGGGTTTGGGTTCGGTTTGGGGGTAGTGTGTGTGCGTTTATTATTATCTTGTGTTGTTATTGTTCTTCTACTTCTTCCTCTTTTTCAATTTCCAAAACCCATTTGCTTGTTATTGTTGATCGTGGCGCGTTCATTAACACGAACCTGCAAGTTCAGTTCCACTCGCATTTTTAGCTGATTTTACGCCATTGGTGCAGTCCACTTGAAACCATTCAATGCTTTCATTGTTGTTTTCATAAATTTGTATGTTCCAGAGTGAAAGGATGTCGGACAGCGTTCTAATCAAGACAACAATCTTTCAATGGTAACAATTTTCCTTACCTTTTTACACTCTCAATTAGTACTTGCTTCCTTATGAGAATCGAATATCTTTTGTGTTTCTATTAAACCCTCCTCCTTAACCTCATTTCGCATACATCTCTCTATTCTCTCTATTTCAAACCACTAGTTTTAACAAGCCGATTAGGACCACCCAGAGATCGTGGTCAGCATTTTTCTAAGACATTTGTCGTCTTGCCCAAAAGCCCAATAAAAAGATTTGTCGACTAAACCAACCAACTCTAGTCGTATATATATATATCTTTTTTTTCATTACTACATTTTCACACGTGTTTTTTCACGCTTCGCTACCTATCCCGCCACTTGGCCCTGCAGCCCAATTTGGCCCAACCAACCAATTTGTCGAAAATGCAACAAAACTTTGTTCTCCTTTTCGAAGCGAAAACTTTTTCGAATGCTTCACGTCGCTTTACTTACAACATTATCGTGGAGAAAGCTTTGTATGTCGTATTCCGGACCCGAAGACGTCATCGAGGCTCTGCTTGATATGCTTTTAAAAATCGTAGGGCTTGGCTTTTTTATTAACCTCAGCGTCACTCTCCTCCCATTCTTATTCTCGTTTTCATTTAATTTAATTGTTTGTTCAGTTGATTTTGCGCTGAGTGTTCGTGTTGGCGTTCCGGGGTTAACTGCGGAGTATATTTTTTTTAAATATTTTTTATGAATTTCAAGCTTTTGTTTTCCATTCTGGGGTAGTTATTCGCATTCGAGCATTATTGCTCTCTAATTAGGTTTAATCAGCGTTTAGGCGTTTCTACATTTCGACTGTAAGCGATAATTTTTCTATTCAACTCCGATTAGATTTGAGAAACTTGATTTTTCTGTTGTTATGTAACTACGGAGGAGAGCCAGATGATTATAACAGAGATGGCTTTTAAACGAAAGAAAGTATTGACTTTATTGACTATGAATAGAAGAAGTGCCACGGCTGTCTGATCGAAATCAGAATAAGGGAACGGCTCTCATTCGAAAAGAATGCGATTAAAGTTTTTGAGATGATCCCGCACTTAGCAGCTTAATAGGCGAAAAATTTGACACACCGATGCTGGAAGTATAAGGATCTGGGTACGATGATTTGAAATGGTCAGCTATTGCAGGAATGGGCCACTTTCTTTAAAACTGGTTATCATGATTGCTTCTAAAGGCTTCTCCGCAATTTAACGTGGATGACCTGCACAACCTAACCTAACTTAACCTAAATGTCTTTTAAATATCTCTAATTACCGAAAGTAGTTAAAATATATTTGTTCTCATCGTCTCGTTATTTCCGAAGCCATTTCTAGCCAACTTAATCCTCACGACATGCCTGCCAGTCAGAGAGTGTCCTGTTTAATTATACACTAGAAACGACTCTTTTCTTCATCAGGCATAGATCAGGTGGAGATTAAAATGACATGGAAGAATAAATGGTGATTCTTTTATTTTGAGCAATAGTTAGTTCATTAACACTCACACCCTCAAACTATATAAGATGACATCATTTGGGTAAATACGAGTAAACGAGCGCACCGACAAACAAAATTGACAAAAGTACAGGAAAAAAACTAACAAAATATAAATAAATAAATAAATAACAATAAAACTGTAGATGAAACAGGAGAGGAAGTAAATGTTGTCTTTTCACGGTACTAAAAGCAACGTAACTAATTTTTAGCATTTGCAATAGAAATAAACCAAACATCACCTTGACACTAAAAACCGACACAAATCCGAGAGAGGCACCTCCATGTGGCTTTTTACGCTTCAGTGGAAAAAATTTCACGAATAGCGAAACGAGCCACTTCAACTCAAATAGTAAAGCAATTAAATAATATAAAGCATTTACAATAGTTAATCGACGTTTAAAGTGAAGCATTTTGCAACATTGTCACTTCAACGGTATCTTTTGAAAAACTGCGTTAGACGTTGCCCCAAGCCAAAATGAGCTATATGAGTTCCATAGGTATTCTTTGAATTGGGTTTAAAAATTATTGTTAACCACAAAAATCTGATGTTTTGCCTTTGAGTACTATTAACCCACCCCTTCCTCCCTCCACTACTTTGATTGTGAAACAGAAATCTCACGCGTCGAAATGTCACCAGCGGATGACAGTTCATTTGCCCCAAACGGCCCATCCCGGAAGGCCACCTACACATTGGTGGCGCTAAAATTTCTCGAATTAGTAAGTGTTCCAGAAATAGTAGGCGTCGAGCGTTATTAAGCTATTAAGCTATTAAAGGCGTCTTCTTTTGCAGTGCCTGCTGATCTGCCTGATCGGACTTATCGATGAACCGGCGACACACTCACAGCTGCGCATCTTCATCACGCCGCGTGTCATCGCTCTATGCTATGTGACCTTTGGGGCGCTGCTCATCTATACGGCAATTTATTTAATTATGGCCCTCTTTGGAGATCTGTGCGTAGACCCAGACGATGCTCAATTAGTCGCTCCACTTAATTGGCTTAATTTTTAATAAACTTTTTGTGTACCGCTTTTCCCCCCATATAGCACGCCATGGCGTACCGCCACACTCTGGTCTCTGGTCGCTTTTGTACTCTTTGTCGCCGCCACATCGTTACTCTTCCGCGACTGGTCGACCACCAAGGATCGCAACTACTGGCATCCGAACATGCAACGCTTGGATCTGGTGTTGGGCTGCGCCTCCGTTTCACTGGTCACCACGCTCATCTACCTCCTGGACATTCTGCTGACCGTACGCTTCGGCGTGCATGGCGATCTTGAATGATCCATGGGTCTCAATAGGCCGGCGCCGAATTTCGACCACTGCGAGAACTGTAATATTTACAGCTTATGTTTTTTGCAATATCACTCGTATCTAACAGACGCCAATGTGCATTAATTATTATTAAATTAGCTTAAGCGACTCGGATAATTGTTCTTCATCTCATCCACACATCATTCATTACGATAATAATACAAAAAATATTGCCATGAAGTCGTTCGAAATTCCAAGGTACAAAAATAATCTTTTTAACGTTTTTTCTTTGATTTTTACGAGTTTTTTACTTACAACATAAGAATTATTGTGTAACAAGAAATAAATTGTTTATTAAAAATTTTTTCTTTCATTTGCAACCGCAAAGGGCAGCAGAGACGACTAAATCTTGGCCAATCCCGAATTTGTCCTTCTAATGTAAACCTGAGAGAATTCCCAAGACACCACTGCTCCAGAATTTCCAGACTATAATTGGCTGCAACTGAAGTCATGTTTTTGCATAAAAAAAGACGAGTACAAAAAAAAATGTAGAACAAATATTATAATGAAGTCGGGCAGAAATTTTTTTAGAAATTTTTTTTTTCTTAGTACATTTTTTCGCTAGACTGTGAAAGATGTCAGTTCCTTTGTATGGGTAAGGAAGAGTAATCAATCTACAAATATTGAAAAGCATTCGCCCCATTAAAAATGTATGCAGTCATTATATAACAGGAATTTTCTACAACAATTTTATACAACAATTTGTGTTTAGCCAAGTCTCATCGCTCATACTTTTAAACATATTTAATCATGTTTGGTGCATATTATATAAAAAATGTATACCAGAAAACATGAACTATTCTTCGTTCGAATGACATTAATGTGATCCACATATGGAGATGGCACAAGTATTAAATTTCATACTTGAACGGTATTCATATAAAGTCAATACAATTATGGCTCTGTTGTACTTTTTCAATACGGAATTCTTAATACTAATTGCAGAATCACATTCCTAAATAGATATAATACAAGAACCTTTTCAAGCTGCGCTCCAATGAATTGTAGTTCAAAATAACTGCCACTTTTTATGGTCGGCTGGCAACGCTTTGGCACCTTCATGGTGTGGTAGCGCCAAATGCTACAAAACAGCTGAATTATGGCGCCGAAACTGGCTTGTCGCGGTTTGCGAAATTATTAGTTATCGCGATTAATTTAAATAACAGAAACCCGCAAGTGAACAAAAAATGAGCACAACAGAAAGCGAGATATACGCGGCACTCGAAAGATTTTTTGGGTATAATGCCTTCAAATCTAATTTACAGAAAGACGCAATCAAATGCGCCGTGAAAAGTGAGTATGCAAATCGGGTGAAGAGGTCAAGACCTCTGTGGTTGAAGCTGGATAACGCCAAAATCAAATTACAGAGAACCGCGATGTTTACGTCTCCATGCCTACTGGCTCCGGGAAATCTCTTTGCTTCCAATTGCCGGGTTTGCTGTGCGAGAATCAGGTGACGATTGTCTTCTCGCCGCTGCTGGCGCTCATCAAGGATCAAATCGATCACTTAGCCAAATGGAAGATACAAGCAGATTCGCTCAATTCAAAAATGACGACAAAGGAGCGCGAACGCGTCGTCAATGATCTGAAGGCAATAAAGCCGAGCATACGTTTCCTGTATATTACACCCGAGCAGGCAGCAACGAAAAGTTTCCAGGACCTATTGCACACGCTAGTCAAGCATAACAAGATCGCCTACTTTGCCGTAGACGAGGCACATTGCGTCTCGCAGTGGGGTCACGATTTCCGACCGGATTATCTGAAGTTAGGCGATCTGCGCGCCAAGTATCCGCAGATCGTTTGGCTCGCGTTGACCGCCACCGCGTCGCGTATGGTACGCGACGATATCTACAAGCATCTGAAATTACAAACGCCCGTTGCAAAATTCACCACGCCCAGCTTTCGCGAGAATCTCTTCTACGATGTCGTCTTCAAGAACTCCATTGAAGATGATTTCCAGCATTTGGCAGCGTTCGCGCAGCACTGCTTCGGCGACGATGAAGAGATTAAAGCGACGCCGGCACGTAATCGTGGCTGCGGCATAATTTATTGTCGCACACGTGAGACTGTTGAACGTGTAGCTCTGGGCGTGTCGCGTCAGGGCGTTGGCGCTGTAGCCTACCACGCAGGTCTGAAGACCGCAGAGCGCACTCTGGTGCAGGAACAATGGATGCGCGGGGAGTATCCGGTGATATGTGCAACCAATAGCTTCGGCATGGGCGTGGACAAGCCCAGCGTGCGTTTCGTGGTGCACTGGGATGTGCCGCAAAATGTAGCCGCATATTATCAAGAATCAGGACGCGCTGGTCGCGATGGTTTGCAGTCGTATTGTCGTCTATACTACGGGCGCGACGATGTCAAATCTATTAAGTTTCTACTTCAAAACGATATCAATCGCTCACGCACCTCAACGTGTTCCGGCAAACAGGAACAGGCACAGCGCGCCATGAAGAACTTCGATGAAATTGTTGCTTTTTGTGAGATGTTGCGTTGCCGGCACAGACTCTTTGCCGACTACTTCGGTGATCCTCCACCTGAGTGTAAACAACGTTGCGATGTTTGCAAGAAACCTAAGAAGGTAGAAAAGGCCCTGCAGATGTTTCAACGTCTCTGCATGGATGCGGCCTTCAAGTCAGACATTAGCATGCAGGACTGCTCCGATTTGTATGAAGGTTAGTGAGCTAATGTGGTGGAGTAAATAACTGAAACATTTACCAAATTTGAATGACACGGCTGCCGTCTTCACAACAGTAGAGTAGCCACCCAAAAACAGACACTCCAGCCACAAGTTATATTCAGAGAGAGAAAGTCACATAAATTCGGTTTTCTTCTAGGTGGACGCTCCGGTGCAAAGCAAGATTACGAAGCCATGCGAGATTCAGACAGCGATTCTGGCACGAATCATCGAGAGCTTTCAAAAAAGGCCAAAAAGGAAACGGAAGATTTCATACGCCAGCAATTTCAACTACGCAAAAACCTACGTGCAGCACAGGAATTGGAGCGTGAAGGCGCTGCGCAAATCACTCGAGTCAAATACCCTGAAGCGACGGAAAAGAAAGTCACCGGATTAAAGAATTCGGTGCGTGAAAGTCTGCTCACCGCTTTAGTGGAGGCATTAAAGTCGAATGTTGAGAAGTGCACGACCGATGAGCCGCGCAGCACACTTCGCCATCGCGACTACGAGGCGATCGCAGTGGAACTGGAATATGAGATCTTCTCCAAAAACAAAGCGCTTAACGTGTATCGTCATTCGGTAGCCAAAGAGGTGAGTACACCAAGAGCACCTCCACTATCTGTTGTTGGTCTTATATGCTCCAAATTGATTTTAGCTCGCAGCCATTAAAAAGCAAACGACAGAAGAGTCACTAATGCCCCTGCTGAAGGACTACGTTCCCAAGCCGGATACGGCAACCCGAAGCGTGTGGACTGGTGGCAGTGTTGCTTACTTCGAGAATAAACTTAAAGAGCTCGAAGCGACAAGGCCAGAGTCACTAAAAGAAAACAAGGAAGTGCCGAAGGCGATACGCGAGCGTAAGAGCTTCAAAGAGGATCAAAGCAAACAAACGACAATCGGCAGCTTTTTTCAAAAGGGTATTAAAACTGAACCGATAGGTGATGAGGACACTCCAGCAGCTATCAATGACGATATATTGGGAGGGAGCAAACAGAGTCGCATTGACAACTTTTTCAGTACAACGAGCATAAGGTCAGAACCCAGGGATGCGACGATTGTTAGTGAAAACGACGACGTAAAAAAAGAAAATGAAGTTGACATTGGTGAGAAAATTCATGAGGAAAAAGGTGATGTAGATGAGCTAACCAAAGTAAAGGCGACAATGGATCCAACAGGGCAGGAACCCAACGACAAAGAAGTTAGTGAAAGCAGTGAAACAGAAATGGACGTGGACAAGTCTAAAGATATTTCTGGATCGAAAGGTGAGGATTTGGATAAGAAACAACCGGAAAACGATAAATGTCAGGAGGCTATGCTTGAGAAACCTTCACAGAATACAAATACTGATGAATCACGTGAAGTTGCCCAGCTACTGAAGCGTAGACAAAATCAATACAAATATGAGCCTCTGAGGAAAGCACGAATTGCACACAAAGCAAATCGCAAAGAAGAGTGTGAAAAGAAGGAGGAGAAGGCAATTTGGTGGGAACCTTGTGACGAAGGTCCAAATATACATCCATTTAATGCAACTGCCAAGAAACCGGCTGAATCTGAAGCGACAGCGACAACTTCAAGTAACACTTTCAGTGTTAATGGTGAGTTGGTGAAGCCTTCAATGGCGTCACCAGTGGCAGGACCAAAAATTACACAATTTTTCGATGATCTCTTTGGTAACTTAAGCAACGATCGCAGTCCATATGGAAGTCCGGACCAGAGCCACCTTAGAAATCAAATCTCCAAGCTAGAGAAGATACCAAGGATTTTGACTAACAAATCTCGTGATCTCAAGTCCTCTTTTGAACCATTCAACGAATACGGAGACACGACTCCAAGTCATGAGTGGTTAATAAACAGAAACAAATCTGCCCATGAGCTGCAGGAGCCAAAGAATGACAATCGAAGAATAACAGAAACTGGGCGAAAACGCAATCAAAGTAGATTCCATACAGAACAGCAAGCACATATGATACAGAAAACTGGAAGAGCTGAGCACAAGGAGCGTAGATCACAGAGGGATCGCCAGGGAAGTCAGTACAAAAGTTCAGTTCTTGATAGAAAGCGGCAGGAGCGGGACCAAGTAAGAGTTGGTGGGAGTACAGCGGCTAACCGATCAACCCTTGTCGAAGATTGTGCACCGCCTCCAAAGAAGAGTAAACCCTTATCCTTAGAAGAGGATCGATCAACAGAGTGTAAAACATACAGAGAACATAGAGAGCAAAAAGAACGAATGAGAGAGGCGAAAGAAAAGGAGCAAAGCACCCAGAAATCGGAAATAAGCAGAGCCATTGTAGAACTTTTGAATCCTTATTATAAACGGAAAATCGCTTCGAAAGACTTATTTAAGAAGGTGGCTAAACTTTTGACAAGCCGTGTTTACGAAGGCAAGTTGGGTGAGTAAACAGGGAAACCGTTGAAATACATATCTAGTTCATTTATTTGAGCCTCTTGTGCCTTTCCAGCTGCTGGTAAAAATTGTGAGGAATTCATTCGAGAAACGTTTAACAATTTGGCTATCATTTCAACAACTGCTGACATTGAGAAATATTTTGCCGTTCGATAAATAGGCCCAAACTTAGTATAGTTTTAAGCAACTTTAACCTGTTAATTTTTTAGTTTTGTTTTTTTTTTTTTCTATTTTTGTCTAATAACGACTACATACCATCAAAATGAAAATGAAATATGTATAAGCATTAAGATTACTACGTATGAAGCTGAAATTATAATTAGTTCTTAGAAATTATCACGAAAAGAATAAAGCAACTCCCATCCATTGGATGTAAGTTGTTTAATCTTAGGCCAAATCAAAGTGTAAGCGAAAACTGTCAGTACAATTAATCCCCTGGGGGCAATGAGAATAACTAATTTGTATTATTTATATCCAATACGATATAGAGACAAGCATTTTCGTAATAATACATGATACAAATACCTTTTTTTATGACTTAAGGCCATTTTAAAACAAACAAGACCGAAATAATAGAGATATTTCAGGAAATCCTGAGAACTTTGAAACTCCTGAGAGTTGTGTCCGCAATATTTTACATCAACATTTGCGCTAGGTGGGTGTTGTATTAAGGCTTTGTATTAACTATTGATCAACAATTCCACCGGAACACTGTATCAACTGAGAATCCCCCACTGTTTAAGCGATATGGGCCGATTTACATTCTTATTGAACCCTTAAAAAAGCAATAGACTGGAGCCAGTGAACCACTGGCAAAGACGGCGAAAACATTTTTTAACCGAATATATACTGGGGGAAATAATATGTGGTACAAACCCAGTTAAAGCTTGAGCCTAAAAATAATAAAAAATTTCACAACCCTTATATACAGATTCTTGTATGTGTATGCAAACAAGTTTGCATCGTTGCAAAATAAAAAAGGGAATCACATGTTCAACACAAGTGGTAAATAAGTGGTTCAAAAAACTTAAGCTGGCTCGTTCGGGATTTAAGTGACTATATTATTGTTCAGAAGCAAAACAAAAATCCATAGTTTTAAAAAATCTGCATGGTTTAAAAATAAAACGCAATTGGCAAGTACACCCGGTATTGATGAAAGGACAAAAAGCCAAATAAAAAGGTTAGCAGTACAATAATCGATGAGTTCGGGTCAAATAAAAACCAAATTATCGATTAACGTTACGAAACGTCAAGTTCTAAATTCTGATGACAGCATTCGATATGAAAAAATGTCGTCTGTACCTCAGTTAAAGCAGAGCCATAAGCAAGCAAGTTTGAAGAAAAATATAAATTCTGGTCGCATAAGTAACTTTTAGTCACGAAAGGACGTTCAACTTGCACGGACCAGATGGCAAAATGAAGTAATGGAGCTATATTCGCCGCGAAAGGGAAACATGCGATAACGAAACTTTGGGGTTGGTGGCCTGGTGGTATAGGCAGAATTTGAAATTAAGGAAAAGTGTTTCATATTTACAAAAATGAATTCCAATATGTACATAGACCTTATCGACAACGTATTAATTGATTTTGGTGGTGCTAATTGGGGAAGTGAGTCGATTTTTCAACAGGATAATGCCTCTATCCATGCCTATATGGAATGGCCAACGCGCAGTCTAGTTTTAAATCATATTGAAAACCTTTCAAGCAATGTTTACAAGAAAGGAAATGAAGAAGGCAATTATAGAAGAGTGGTACAAAATTGATGATTCCGTGCTCAATGCACCGGAGTTTAAAGGAAGTAATCTTCAAAAAAAGAGGTCATATTCACTATTAATTCCATTATTCTTCAAATACAGTTTTCTTTTAATTATTTATATTTTTTTGTACCACATATTATTTCCTTTGAACAGATTTTTAACAATTTTCCTTTTTGCTTAACAAAAATATTGCGTAAGTTCTTTCTACTCTTCACATTTGTTTGACTGACTTAGTATTTAAAATAAAAAATTTAAATGGCAAGTTATAGTAATTGGTTTTTTGTAATTTCCAAAAAATACTTTGTACCACATATATCCCCCAGTTATGGAAACTGTTAGGGAACTAAAAGTTATTATATATAATCACTGATGACCAAACAATATTATAAATCAGTTGAATGACGAGGTTAGAAAAACGTTCTACTTGCGTTAAATAAAATCAATTAATTGAAGCTTGAATTTTCCCACTTCGGGTATTCTCAGATGTAGGCATCTAATGATTTTCTGGAACACCTCGAAGCTGAATCAGTCAAATCAAGCTGAGCTTCAAGTGGCCGGTTGGCGCGATTTGAACGACTGAATTTGGGCTAAATATAGTACAATAGATACAACAGGATAAAGCATTTTACAAAATAATCAACACTAACCAGATGGAGTCGTCACATTCCATCGAGTATTAATTCCAACCATAGAAAATGGTGATATCGGTGACATACAAACTTCTACAGGCGCAATCTCTGACTCTCCCTCAACAAAAAATCTTCTAGTGATTATACGATCACCGCATTCAGAATGTTAACGAGAGTGCCAGCAGACTGTTAAACGGCAGTGAGCGTGTCTTTCCTTTGGTAACTAACTATTGAAATGGGTAACGATGTCGGCACACAACACACTGACAAGATGCCACTCAAACGCGCGTACAGTCAGGATTCCATCATCTGATATGTCGTCTTAGCCGTTCGCCTACACAATGTTGCCATCAAACTCACGGCTTACATAGTCCATGCCTTACAGGTTGTACTCCAAATGGCAGGCGTTGATCATTAATTGGTTGTCAGTTATCTTTACCTTGATTTCATGGACCAATGTCATAATTTAACTCGAAATATGAACGAGTAACATCTTCATCAGATAAGTGCGATTCTGAAACCCCGTAATTTAACATATCGTTAATTGATGTTTTTAGTTCTACCTTGTACCATGTACCTTCTGCACATCGCTCGCAAACAAACTCGTAATCTCTGCCACAATTTTCATAAAGGCTTTTCGGCGTTATTTGGGATTACTGTAGGTCGGATTTTCTGGCGACCATAACATTTGATACATTTTTATTAATTTACACATTCTTATTGTCTTTGTTGAGACCAGGGAGGTGTCATATTGGTAATGTTTTTGGTGAAGATTGTATACGTATTTTGTATTTAAATTTAATCGTTTTTGTGCAAGATCAATCGATTAGTTCAGTCCATCTCTACTGTCACAAAATCATGTTTTTCACGATTATCAATATGAAGTTTGAAGTGAAATTTCTTAAGTTCTGTTGGGTTATAAGCCTATATACGTTAGCATTTGAATGAGATATGCAAGGGTTGCATAAAGGTGAAATTTTTGTTCGGCGTCAATTAGGAATTCCTGTATGACTGCTTAGCTCTAAGTAGCAGTACTAATATCTTAATACTTCAGTTAAATTAAAATTTAAACTGCTTATAAATTCAGAAAATGATCTCATTGTTAGCAATTAAATATGAACTAAGCCCAAGTTTCTAGCACATTACTAACAACATAACCGAAATGCTTAGAAAATTTTAGTCATATTCAGTCCGCAGTGACAGAATTAATCTCACGCATGTTGTAACCGCTCTATTTGCGACATAATGCACATTTTATGGCACATAGAAAAATATATAAGCGTACAAGTTCTCTTGTTAAAATCACAATTTGAATTACCGTATGTACAACACGTGCGTACGGCGCATACACTATACCGCTGTGCGTAGAGTTTTAACATACAAAACAGTAGCACACCGAAATTGTCATTGCCATTTCGCACTTCGGTTGGTGTGGACGTGTTTTGTTTGGTTGGCTGCGTGTGTATCTGTTTTACGTTACGTTTCAGATTTTCGACATTTATTGCGTGCGGCCAGCGCGCTTTTGGCTGATACCGATATTCATTGATAAAATCGAGTCAACTATAATACAATAATTCCTAAAATTATAACGCGTATTTGTTGTTGTTTACATTAAATCAAATTATTTGCTCACACGCATTTTTTGGGAAGTGAATGCCTAAAAAGAAGATGGCCAATAACAACAACGTAAAAGATAACAGTAAATTTACCGGCATTTTGTAGAGTTTGTTGCAATTTGTATTAGCACTGTCGCTCTCACCACCTGTGTGTGCCTATGTTTTGTGGCTTTGTGCATTGTGTGTGTGTACGGTTAGCAAACGAAATCTGTGTTCTCAAAACAAGGAGCTAATTGAGTTCAGCTTGATTACAAGAACAACAATTGTAATAACAACAAAAGGTTGACTTGTCGCTCATCAAAAGTGTAAAGCAGTTCGTATTTGTGTGCATTCGTGTGCCTGGTGATAAGCACGTGCAGTGCCAAAACCGTAAAAACAACAACACAAAAGACGACAGTTTTCGCAACATTACCGGTAAAATTTGTCCACTGTCTCCCATCCGCGTTCATTTTGCTGTGCATGTGTTTCACTTCACTTCCTTACGTTGTTGGTGTATGCGTTCGTTTATGCGTTTGCTGGTAAACAAGGCAAGAAAAGAATAACGGTAGACTTTTTTGTTATTGCAACTGCATTCTTTGTCGGTAAAACAAATATTTTTAGTTGTTATCGTTTGTTATTTAAAACACTGAAATAATGTCCAAGTTTACAAGAGCTTTCATAATGTCGCTACTTGCCGACAAATCTAATATCGTGGAACTAAAACAACAAAAACCGCAAAAATCTATTGTCAACACTGCATTGTCATTAACGACACCCCCAATAACAATAACAAAAAACTTTATGTTTAAAACATTTTTACTGCCACTTTTACTGCTCTGCTTGACTGGATTTAAAGTCTCTGCTGAGGATTCACCACACGCGGCGGCTCTCGCCTCACCGGTTCCCGGCTCAGGTGGCGCAGGTTCTTCGATATTGGAGCAGTTTAGTCCAAATTGTAGCGCAGTTTCGCATATTTTCCAGACGCGTGGCATCGACCTAGCTGAGATACCACAAAAGCCAAACAATGGTAAGTCTTCCGTCCTTTCTTATTGTTATCATAATATATAAGTATTTTTACTTTTGCTAAGCTTTAATTAAGTGCACAAACAGAAAAAAACCGTCCCTATATCTCATCTGAAATTTTATGCAAAATCAGCCTAATTTCGCCATGTATCGCGAGGCAAGTGTGTACATCCTACAAGAATATGCATGAATCATTGTTCCACTTAAAAACACACAACGGGCAAAAAATACAAAAGTTCTGCTGAAATTCCATACGAAAGTATTGTAAATAGCTTCACAACAACAGCAATAGCGACGGCAAAAACCATTAAAAAGCATTGAGTGCGAGCGAATCCAATTGAGTGCAATATGCAACGCGCCAAAAATAAGCGTTCGATTAGCCTTTCGTCCGGGTGTGATTATTTTTGCGTGAGTGAGGAATCAGAGGCAGAAAGTGTAACATAACAGAGTAGAGCACACGAAGAATCTGCAAAGCCATGGCAAATCAAATCATATGGAATGTGATCGACAAAGAGCGAGCGGGATAAACGAGAATGGAAATAAAATCGAAGAAATTCCTTAAAAAATCAAAACTGGCAGCAGCAGAGAAGCAGCAGCAACAGCAGCCCAACAAAAATGTTGTCAGGCTGCTTTTGAGTTTCGGACAGACCTTTAGGTTATGTCGTTTGTATGGTGGAAGAGAACTACAAAAAGGAAGACTGGTCAAGCAGCGATGGGGAGGTATATAGCAAGTAGCTCAGTGACGATGCTGTTTGGAAGAGAGTGCGAGCTCTATGTGTATGTGTGTATGAATGTTTGGTCAGTTTGACAGAGTCAGCAGCTGGAAACTATTGAGTGCAACTGGGCTCGTGCTCCCTTGATCTCACCCATAGTCTCGTCTTTTTTGTTGTTTTTTATTTGTTGTTGTTGAAATTGCTGCATTCTCCCTGTCTACATTAACGTGGCATGCATGGGAAACGGCAATTATGAATTTCTTTAGGCCACTTTAAAACTATGTATATCTCCCTCTCTCTCTCTCACTCTCTCACTCTTCATTAGTTACTTGCACCCACAATTGAACTAGTTGCTCAACGTTGTCGTCGACAACGTCGGTGGCGGCGGCGCTCTTTTGTACTTATCCTGTTCCTTTTTCATTTTTATTTGATTTATCTTCATGCAGTTTTTGTGCGTCGCTGCTCTTTTACCTTTACCTGTGCGCCGCATGTATTTTTTTTGGTTCCACATCTTTGCTGTCCATTTATGTACGTTGCACATTTATTGTGGTTGTTGTTTGTACGTCGCACCTCGCTTTCCTATTACTCACCATTGGCTTTGAGTCACTTTGTTTTACCTATACTTCACTTAGAGTCTCCTCACATCGCATTTGTTTGTATTTGTTTCTGTGTTTATTTTTGGTTTCCACCGTCTTTACTTTTGAAAAACCAGCTAACAATTCTATAACCATCATCATCATCGCGGATATACAAATACACAAATAATGAAGCCAGTGGTGGAATAAGAGCGAGGAGGCATAAGAAGATGAATCCGGATGATTGGTTTTTATCATTGGCAATAAGCACAACGCAGTTGATTTTAACTTATCTCGTTTATAATTTTATGGAACTAAACAATGTACGAGGAGAGAGGCTGTTTTTCTTTGGACTGCATTTGGCCTTTAGTCTGCTGCTGTTGCTAATGCTGCCTCATCATATTTTTTTGTTTTTGTTTATGTTGGCATTCTTCTTTTTTTCCTTCTGCAGTGCCTGACTCCTTTCCTTCGCGTCGTGCTCACATGAGCGGCTCTTTTGTTACTGTTGATATTAATCAAGGTGTCATAGAAGTCGTTTAAATTTATGCAGGACGATTTTCTTCTGTGAGCAGCAAGATTGGCTTTATTCGCTGTCTTTGTTGTTTTTGTTGTGTGCTTTTGCTTTGGCCTTTTTCATTCCCTCTGCTGTGTCCTGGTTTTATATTTGGTTGTTGACTTTTTTCAAATTTTTTTTTCGCTGGTTTTATGTCTTTCAAATGAGTCATAAACTGTTGCTGATAAGCACCGAGCGTCGGTAGTTTGAATATAGTAAAATAATTATTTTAATAGGTCTAGCAGGGAGAGTGGTAGGTGTGTTCTGCTTAGCTGTTGGGTAATAAAGTTGAAAGTAGGTTAGGTGTGATTGTGGTATAGGTGTGTGCGTGTCGTGTATTGTGGCTGAGATACATGGTTGGTTTTCATATCCTTTGCCTTTTTATGAATTAGATTTTGTAGTCTTTCAGATATTCCTGTTCTTATTACCGTAATTGAAATTATTATTCTATTTTGCTTTCGAAATCTGTCAACGTTTTGTTCTTTCGAGATACTTACCCCGTTTATATGGCATCTAAAAGTGGCTTAGCTAAAATCACTTCGACTTAAAACGCACATGTGAACACTTTTCCAGAGGGCTTTAAGGCAGTAAGTGCTTTGGCGTAGGTCGCTTTTTAAACCCGACGTCATGCAGGTCGCTATTCACAATCAGCTGTGTTGTGTGTGTTTCGTGCAGAGCTGCTATGTAGTATAATTACTTTGCTTTATTTTCATTTTTTTAAAGGTTTTTCGATTAAATACTAAAAAAATCAGCCTTACACATTTATATATTTTTTTTAAATTACTTATTCTAATGGGTAAGGCACATAATATTTTATGCGCATAGAAACTCTGAAGAAGAAAAATAAGAACGCAATAAAGCCCCACATATAAACACTTACAAATAAAGGCAACCCGATTTTAGCTAAACTGCTTTTAGCTGCCAAACAAACCCAGTAACTGTCTTCATACCTACGATACTTTTGTGTTGTTTTGTATATTTCGAATAAACTCTATTTTTAGATTCGAAATCTTAGATATAGTATTATTTCCGTCCATACACTTTTCTAAGCACTTATATACTCTTCATCTACATAAATTGATTTTATTTCTTAATGTTATATTTAATTGAAAACATCATCACTTAAACTAGTTTATCTGTCTTATGCTAGCCATGAGCATTTTATAGTTTAAGTTTGAAAGTGATTCAATTAATTTAGGGTTTACCTTTTACTCTCGTAATCAAAATTTCACAGCCGCTGAGACATTTCACTCTCCACACACATCTCAGATACGCCGTAAGGCACACATAAAAATAACCACATCATTTAAACGCTTCATTGATGAGTTGTATTTGCTGCTTTCAAGCTGAGCTGTGCTTACTAGTTGCTTAGTTGACCGTGGAGTTTACCTGTATTGCTGGTTGAATGTTGAAGTTGTTTGCACGATTTGAGTTAACAAAACCTTAAATTGTTAAAAAAAATAACTCTAAACGAAAGCGTCCAATTGGAAGAATGTACATTCCCACACTCTCAGTCGTCAGACCAGACCTGATCAGACGAGGCGTGGCGTAGCGAGGCAGAGTAAGGCGCACCATACAGCAGCAATAACAACAACACACAAACGAAAACATAAGGAGAAGACGGAGATGTCATCAGTTGGGACATGGTGAACGAGCTTTAGTTACCATACACGACCATGCCAACATCACTCAGACATTGTTCAATGAAGTCGATGTTTGGGAGAAGAGAGTGTGAGCGAGAGACATGTCGACGATGTTTCTCAACTTAAACGGCAACGACGATGACATGTTGCTGCAACAACAATCACAGCAACATTAGTAGTAACAGCAGCAGCAGCGACTTCATCTGCAGCATTTACCACATGAGGCATTCAACACCAACGAATTGTACTATTAATCATTTGTGGCTCACAAGCACATGCACACACACACACACAAAGAGAGACTCTCTCCCCTTTTATCTGATGCCGTATTGTCGTTGTTTTAAGGCAAGCTAATGTTGCTATGTGATGCATCACTAAGATTTTTTGTATGCCTGTTGCTAAGGCGAGTGTTAAGCGCCGTCGTCGCTGTCGCTATCGCCGTCTGTCCTTTTATACTGTTCTGGGCATTGTGTAAAATGCGCCAAAAACGTTCTTTCCTTTGTTTTTACATTGTTTTGTTTAAATTTAATTTTTCCTGCACTGTGCTGTCCTTTTCTTTTCTCTCTCCCCTGAAGGGAACGAAGTTGTAGTCAAAGAAGTTACTTTTTAAAAGGTAAGAAAACTGATTCCAACAACTTTTGTTGTTGTTGTTGGTGGTGGTGGATGTGGTGGTGGGGTGGGTGTTTTTAGCCTTGGAGGTTTGCTTGTTTTAGCCCTTTTAGTTTAGTCAGGTGAGCTGCTAGTGGAGTTACAAGCGGTATTGTGTACGGGGTGTGTGGCAAATGTTTATGAGTACCTTTTTTTGCTTATAGTTTTTAACATTTTTTTCTGGTCCCCGCACCGAAGTGCGTTACATTCTTGAATAGAAGTGATTTTTTGTTATGCACTTTTTTTGATTCATAATCCTTTTTTTCAACGCGAGTAGTCTAAATAAATAGACCGACAGTCGGACAGTATTATGAAGGAACGTAACAAAAAAGGATGTCGCAGCGTGTGTCGAGCATGAAGTGTACTCATTATGTAAATGCTTGTAAGCGCCGCTGAATTCATCATCATATTTCTTATCATTATGAACATCATCATTGTGGCTGCCGCTTCTACTGCTTTTTAACCTGCGCTCGGCCTCACGTGCATTTTTATTACGGTCTTCTGTCGTCCCAATGGGTTGGTATTTGCGTTGTGAGCGAGTAAACTTTTTATCTTTAGATACATACTTTTTTGCATCAGTCAAAACACTCATGTCGGCTTATTTCACTTGACATTGTTGTTTTTGTAGCTGCTTTCCATGTTTATTTTTATGAGTTGGTGTCGGCGGTATTTCTAGAGAAGAAAATAATACGAAAAAAAGCAAAAATGTTAGGCGTGGCTTCGTTTTCCGCCCCTTTTTTTCTGCCAAAACATTAACAAACCAGTAACTGCTTCATTATGTTGTCGTTACACATCAGTATGAAAGGCGTGTTCGGGTAGAAAATATGTAGTAGTAGTATTTGTTGTTTTCTTTTCGTACTTAACTCGTACTCAAATTAGTTACGTAATTAACAATATGCATAATGTATGCAATATTTATAATGTATTCATTTGAAGAGAGCATAATATTTATCGCTATTTTTGTTCAAGAAGCGTGTGAGTCAAGGCTGAGTTGTGCTGTTCATTTGCTGGCTGCACGATTTGTTGAAAGCATCTCAACATAAATTTTTTTTTTCGAAAGCAATATTTTTTGTAAACACAACATTGACAATGTTATGCTAAAGTTCCCAGCTTTATTAAAATACATGAGCCAGTTTTAAAACGAGAGCTCATTACTAACTAATTCAATATTTTGTTCTAATCGAATATGAAATAACTCTGAAAACTGTAAGACTTACCAAACATCGTTTGTCTCCAATGAGCAATTTCAAAGATAATTTGGATGTCCTATTTATTCAGTTGGATGTACCGATTTATAAAAAAAATGTAAATAGAGAGGTAATTATTGTGAATACCCCCTTGAGAGCGCCATCCATCAGCAGGTGTTCCTACCGTCCGTTCTTTTTATTATATTGATATGAATGTTGACAAAGTCGACCTTATACCCTTTTGCACAAATCCTGAAAATTTGAATACCTGTACCGATATAGAGACATTGTCAGAAATGTTTCGTGAGTGCGCTTAAATTTTTTGACTGACTTCGATTTCCGGTTCAGGAAATAATAAAACCTGGAATTTCTACTTCAATACAATGTAACACCTAACCGGTTTAGAGTTTAATGAAAAAATGCTATTATTTAAAATTCTATTTACTGATGCCGATATCGGAATGTGAAGCAGCTCCAGAAAACTTAGTTACAAGATCGGAACATCAATTAATTAAGGAGGCGATAAGTTAGCACAGAAATCTTGAAATATAAGCAATCTTCAGTTTTGTGTATATACCAGTGTTGTATATACCAAAGCAAAACACGTTTACTTTTACTAAATTGCAGTGAAATTAGATATATGTATTAATGTATTATTAAATGAATACGCATTTTCAGCATTTGGATGCGAGCTACCCATTGTATCAGCCCCAGTCGCCATCATTGTTTTGGGTTATCAAAAGATTGGCCCGAAGCAAAAAAAATAGTATAAGTTGTCACAAGCACAACTATAAAAAAATGACATACCGTCACACTACACAAACACATATTTTTCATCTCTTTCAAAATGTTCTTGAGCTTAACCTTAACGCACGTGATTACAATGTGTGGAATACATACTACAAGTCAATATTATGACGATCGCGCTATATTTTAATGACTATTAATTTTTCTATTTATTATTCCATCAGCCTAACACACGCAAATCTCTCTGAACTTGCTCTGAACACGCCCTCTCGGCTCTTTCATTGCTTTCCAAAAATATTCAAAGGTTAACGAGAATTATCAGAATGGGTTTAACCAGCAAGCGCGGGTTAACGCAACAGAAAACAACAACAAAACACACAGCAAATGTGCCAGAGATATTAGTTATTGACATGACGTACGTTGCCTACCTTTACAAACCAGATACGTTAAGTCAATTTTGATAATGAATGCTCACGAACATTTGAATATAAATAAATGGTACTGAACTATTTAGTATTGTCGCTATAATGCTTGAAATTCTACCTCTGGGTGAACACATATCAAAACTGAAATAAATAACAAGATTTCGCTTTTAATTTTGGGCAAATTAAAATTAAATAATGAGAAGAAAAAACGGGGAAAACAAATCAGGTCAAATTCCGCTAACATTGCGATTGTTATCAAAATTGTTTAGCACACAACTGCGACAATTCGCAGAAGATAAACAACTAAAAGTATCTCAAAGATATGAGCATTGTCAACTCATGCTGGCTTTATGACGGGCGCAGTTTTCTTGTATTATTGTTGTTGTTGTTAAAGTTTTGTGGCTTGTCGCAAACAAATAAAAAGTGACTAACAACAAAAATGAAATGTACGAAGAGACAGACAGACAGATGAGAATTTTTGCGCCTGCTTTACTTGATAAATAAATCACCTAATAACGGTGAAATTTAGTTTTTGGCTTGGATTCTTCTTACTGAGAGGAGACGCGTTGGAGGAGAATGAGACGAGAGAGATCAAGTATCGAGGTCTAGCGAAATGAACAACTTAATTGTTGCACAGAGCACAGACACACAAAGGAGTAGAGTGAGACGCGCTTAGGTCAAATGAAGCAAAAAAAAATATACAGACAGTCTATATATAAATAGACAGTCGTTGTCTATAAGGATGCTGTGCTGCTAAGCTGCTCTGTTTCACCCCGGTTGATTCAATGGCGCACTACTTTCTCAAGTGTTTTGTTGTTGTCTCTGTTGTTATCATCTATACAATTCATTATTGCGTGGCAAGATTTGGAAGTTTGTAGACAAAGAACTGAAATTGTCTAAAAACAAGCACAGGCGAAGAAGAGCTGGGAAAGGGAAGTGAAAGAGCGGGGATGATGAGATGCATAAAAAGGTCAAATGTTGCCACTTTAGTCAAGTTAAACACGGTCAAGGCCTGGCGAGGAGATTAAATCGTTTTGAGTTACAATTTTTGAATCGGAGACATCATCGTCATTATTGTTCTGTCGGAGTGTTCACAGGTACTTCTGTGTGGTCCATTTTATGTGTGTGTGTGTGTGTAGAAAAGTCTCAGCGCAAGAAATGAAAACGAGATAATAACAATAAAAAAAATGAAATAAATGTAATCTGCTGTTGTTGGTTTCCAGTTGTGGTGATGGTGATGGTGCCGGTGCCATCACTGTTCTGTTCCGTCAACGAGTAGCTGTTGGCGCATAACTGGGCTTACATATAAGGCCAAAAAGACATACCAAATATGCGGCATAGTTGTTCCGTAGGTCCGTGAACGTCTGCTTCTTCGGCTTGGTGTATCGTTTTGACCACTTGTTCTGTGTATGTGTGTGTTTGCGCAGTGATTGCATTGTCAGCCTTTTGCCTTGACTTGCCATGCTATCCGTCCTTCGTTTTTTTTGGAGTCTATTCGCTGTATGGCGACGACTGTGGCACGCATAAAAATACCATTTTGTGCTTTAACACCTAAAATCACTAACTGTCTCGATTACTAACTCAGTGGTTTGGTCGGTCTGCTGCTGTATAAGTTGAGTATCTTAAGCTTAGTATGGTGCTACATGACTTGACTCGGTTTGGCTTGACATAGCCTGAGGTATTCCTTTTTTTATATTTTATTTGCCCTTGCGCACCACACTTGTCTCTTGTTTAAGCGTACTTGGTTTATATATGTATATATATATACATATTTTTTTTACCTGTGGTGTATCTAAACGATATGCACGCATAAAATGCGTTTAATTATTGAGTGTGTGCCTTGGCGTGTTTCCGAGAAGTTGTAGCAATAACGACAGCGGCAGCAGTAGAAGAACACGAAGTAGAAACACCGGCAAATCGGCTCAACGCTGATATGGTTGCGCCTCACATTTTTTTAAAGTTCAGTCTTTTAGAATGTATCTCATCGCATGTTCTCACGCTTGTGCATTTTTGTGACTTATTTTTCAAGTTGTTCGAATTGCTCCCTTTTTGCACTCGTTCTCATGCAGGTTACACATAACTTATTACCTTTTCGGTAATTTTCATCAGCTGAACGAATGTGAAGTTTTCAAAAAATAAATAAGATCAACATTTTACGGAAAAATTTTTTATAAAAAAAATCATAAAATTGTTTAAATTTATATTATGGTAAGTCATTCATTTTGAGGGGCGTCACTTTATATATTCATCTTATTGCTCATCACAACTCAATTCATCTCTTCACTTTCCTCCCTGCCAACGTCTCATGGTGTTCGTATAATTAAATTGGGTCATGTGTAAGATTTGTGTTAAATTGCCACCACCTACTTTGAGATGCGAGTATGTAGATAAAAATGCTCATGTTAATTGGAAAATAGTTACGCTAGAACGAAAATAACGAAGAACGTCAAATTTCAAGATAAGATTTCATACACAACGTAAGCACGCATGCCAAAACATCCGAACTGTATCTGAAACTCAATTTTGCTTGAGATATTTTTGGCTTTTTTTCTCTTTGGTATGTAAGCTACACAAGTTTTATGTGTTGTAATTAGTAACGAGTGACGTGCGTTACTAAAATGTACACTGAGCGAATCACGAATATCGTAAGATTTTTATTGTATTGGCGGTAGACCATCAAGTTGAATCATCTTCAAGTGGACACCACAACAACAGTATCGCAAGATACGGATTCACTTAAAACCAGGTACCGTTTCTATGTGCTCATATTCTGTTCTAGTTAGGTTAGCATGGTCTGCGGTTACGGGAGAAGATTACGGGTTTATTTAGTATCTAACTCCACAATGTATAAGAGTCAGTTGTGTTATATATAGATGTTTACCTTGTAGACAAATTAGGTTTTTAATGAGAGTGACATTTTATCACGCCCGAGGCAGAGCTTACTATGAAGAGTTCTTTCAGTAGATGCTTCCATTTCTCTCAGTGTATTTGTGTTCTGTTCATCCTAATATACATACAAACATTCACACTCACTCATTCGAATACCATTTTGCATTGTCAAAGGTCGAGCTGCTCAGAGGTATTTTGGTTCCGATTGTCGTCAAGTTCGAGTTCATTATGACCAAATTAAAGTCGAGAGATTTACTTCAATATGGGATTGCTACGACTACTGCTCGAGCAGGCTTAACTCAATAACAATAAAATTCAATTGCTTTTCAAAATGTCGTAGACAAGGATTATCGTTAGGGCAATGAACAGCAACAATAACAACGAGTCCCACTCAACGTTGTGCCGAAAGGACACAATAAGATATATTTTACCCGCCTGCTTTTGTCATTGCCATTAATGCAAATCCAAAGTACTGCTTAAACCTAATCTTTTGCCTTGCTCGCTTGCTCATTGAATAATGGCATTCAATTACAAAATGGTTTCTACAACTCGCTCCTTACGTCAAACAAATGCATCATTAATATCGCAATGTGTATCGTCTGAATCTTTTGCACACATAGTCGCATAAACAACGCTATTGGTAATCCTCCTTAGACTGCAGGCTGCATTATATGACATTTCACTTTTGTGTTGTAGGTAGCCAATTGTGTGCTGCTCTACAAATTTTGTTGTGCATTAAAGTGTTAAATGCACAAGTTTTGAGTAGTTGCAAGTCAAGAGTTACGCGTCGTTACTGTGCCAACGCAATTGGTTTGTATAACCAATGAGATTTTTATTATGATTGGCGCAAAGATTGAAGTTTGCAAAAGTCTTAACTTTTATTTTCGGCTCATTTTAGATACGAACGCGTGGGATTTCCAGCGACTGCCATTAACTACTTTAGTACGAGTATGTTCAACCGTCAATTTAACTGGTCCTGGTAGGCGTTGGGCAAGCAGCCTGAGTCAATCAAACTGGTTGCTCCTCTTCAAAAAATGCCAGACAGGTTTTTAATGCTCATAATGATGACGACATCTGCGTGGGGGTCGTCGATGTGATGAGATTGGATAGTATGTGATGTAAAGTGAGCCACTGATAACTTTTCATTTGTATTGAGGGTATTAGTTACTTTTTATGCGATTTATTTGCTTATTAGTTTATTTGTTCAGACATTTCTCTTTATCAATACTTCGCAAACAGCATATTCATTAGCATTAAGAGCAGCATTATCAACTTCATCCTCGTTGGCATTCAACTTTCCGGTAGCTTTCTTAACATCTCTCTGCCTTTGTATAATCTCCAAATTTATTTTTAAATTTTTTGGTGTTATCATCTTACTTTACTTTTTATGTGTTTAAGATTTCAGTTTTTATTTATTTAATTCAAACATTATGCGACAAACTCGCTTGAAACGATTTTCAGAAGTTTCTTGTTGTTTTCTGTTCTGTAGATGATGCAACGTATTCGCCTTAAATAATGCTTAACTCTTAGTAAATTAATTAAATGTTTGTGTACTATTTCTGAGATAATTTAAGTCATTTTACTATTGGATGTGTTTGTCATGATATAAAGTCAGTCTTTAATTTGTCTAAAAAATTTTGAAGCTTGTACATAAAAAATTCTTCTGATACCTCTGCTAGGTGGACTTCTGGAACCACTTTACGGAACAACGTAATCTTTTTTACTAAAATTTTGGCAGATTTCGTTCATAAAGTTCATCAATAAAGTGCCCTTTAATAACAAATTGAATTGTACTCGAATACAATTATACCTATACTTTGCCGAATATTCTGCCACGTTGAATTGAATATGAACAATTTTTGACTTGAATACGTCTTCCATTTTTTTGTTGTTGTTGTTGTTTTATTGAATAGCATTATGATTAATTTTTAAATTTGTTTGAATAAACGGTGAAAAATTCTTTATTAAAATATTGAGCACTTAAAGACTTCCTTTGGTTAAACACAAAAAGAAGCGGTGCATCCAATAGAGTTACCTTTAAAAAGCAAAACTGTTCTGAATTATGTGAGCCCGAAACCGAACAACTTTTGTCTATATATTCTGGTACTATAACTAAATTAAACTCTACTTCAACAATGGCAATATGTGAATGTCTACACAGCTGATTCAATGAATCTCACCTACTTAAAGCAATTCGGCATCAATCCGTTTTTAGTACAGTGGTAACAATCAGATTAGTTCGAGATGCATAGTCTCCAATTTCGTTGTCGTTACCCAAAGAAGTACCTCATGACAATGTTCACATTCACCCCTGAGGACATTTCCGGCATTTAACAAATACCAAATACCCAAAATTAGCAGTAAAAAATTGCTGACAAAGTGTTTCGAATTACAAGTACACGCTCTTGCGGTCTCTCTTTCTTTATAGGACCAAAGAGGTCGAATGGAATGGCGGCTAGACCAAAATATCGTCATTCAATCAGATTCATTTCCCTTCTAGTTTTTTATTTTTTATTTTTCTTTTTATTCTTTTACCACTGACAACAAAGAATCGAAGAAAGGTTTAAAACTCACACAAGAAATAGATACATATCTGCTACACTGTGCTGTAATATCCAATGACAACGACGCCTTTTAATAAACTACCAAAATAACATGCCCTACCTTTGAAGACATTATCTCTATCGTATCTAAGTATTATGTATCTATAAAGCTAGTGTTGGTATACTCTTTGTCATTGTAGATTTGTGTTTATTTCGTGCAAGGTCCCAATGTGCCGCAAATAGCAAACAGAATTTTGCCGCTAAAGTTCAATGGCAGACAGGAAGGCAGCTGACGATAGGAATGTGTAGAAAGTATCCTTGGCACTCTGTCGAGAATTTATGCACTTGATTTGTATCTGTATCTCTGTGTATTTATGTGTAGTTTTTTGAGTAAGCAAAAGTGCAACAGCACAATGTATGGGTGCGCGTATATATTACACCATGCAACACCGTGGACTGTCAGAATTTCCTCTTTCTCACACATCGCCCTTGGCCTTGGACAGGTTCATTGAAATCAAATCAACTCAAATGAAATGAAGTGAAATTAAAAATTTAAAGAAAACCAAGAAGAAGAAAACGAACGCTTTGTTCTCAACCGCCCTGCTACTAATGGCACACATTCACACACACAACACGCTACAAGACACAAGTATACACGCCGCACTCACAAAAGGACGTTAAAGATGTGAAAGGGAAAGAAAAACATACCCAAAACCAAATGAAACATGTCGATTCATGTGCAACACACAACTTGTTGTGCCCAGTTGAGCTATATTGTATCTTCAATGACGTCGAATTTTGCATCTGCATGTTGATTTGATATCCTTGTGCAACCACCAGCTTATCGGACGTACAGTCCTGGCGTTCTGTCTCTTTGTCTGGCTGCCTATGTGTCTTCTGTTTTACAGTTGAATGAGCGCGCGTTTCATTATTCTTTAGTTTGCTTGAGTCCTCGCCTGCATTTTTGTATCTCTGAATAATCTTTATCCGGACTAACTTCTATACTTTATGTTGTGTAGTAAAGTACCCTTTGTTGCGCTAAGTTTTGTTTTGCTTTTTTCTTTTATTTCTCTTACTTTTTCTTTACAAAGTGTTAAATTGCATTGATTTTTTATTGGAAACCTTCTATTGCCGCTGGACTAAACTCGGCCGGTCACTCACCATAGTAACTTATTTCATTCACCGAGCGTTTTGAAGTTGATTTACCAGTTTTTTATGCAAATTTCTTCTTTGTCGAATTTTTTGTTGGTGTGGATTTGTGTGCAAAAATTAAGGTTAATGAGACGCATGGACCTTTAAAATTGGTAAAAGTTAAGGCATCAGAATCAGGTGAATGGATGGTTTAATATTTAATTTGTCAGCATTTTGTGGTTCTTGTTGGGAATTTGTAAGAAAGCGTTCAGGTTATTGTGTGTTTTAAGGTATTTGAATTGATATTTGTTTTCACTGAGATTAGGCTTTCACCAATACATTTTCTTAGATAGTCATCAAACTCTAATAGGCCGCGAAACTTATCATCAATCACACCGGAATTTCCAGAGCCTGACATCTCTTAAATGATGGCATCTTCTTAGCCGTGATGTAAGGTATCAATGTTAGCCTGCCGCCACGATATACAATATAAACATATAAGGGGTACAAATAAGATTTGAGGGATTCACAATAGTTAACGTAACTAGCATTAAATCAGACCATCTGGCTACTAAAATTAATTTATGTTCAGGCGTCATTATTTCCCTCTAATCAGTACGCCGCTGCCTGTTGGCGAGAATCTTGAATACAATGGCGGTAGAGTATAAGATGGTGGATGAACGATGCTAAATGTCGCACAAAAGGCCGCAAACTAAAAACTAAGTTTTGTGTGATTTAGTAACGATATCAAATAAATATTAGATGATGCTAAAGTATAAACAACTCGTTTTCTTTGTACTCTATGTTAACCGATTTCAAACCACACCATGACCATGGATATGTGCCACAAACAAGAAAATTGCGTTCCGTATGAACTCAAGCCAAGAAACGTCGAAAAGTGGATCCACTACGACAATTCAAAGTCAGGAAATCGTGGGGTAAGCCCGCCATTGCCAATATACCAAAAGGCACGACAAAGTGATCTTTCAGCACAACAACACTCGGTCAAATGTTGCAAAAGTTGTCAAGGAAACTTTGGTGACGCTCCAATGGGAATTTCTACCCCACCCGCTGTATTTACCAGACCTTGCTCCTTCCGACTACCACTTGTTCCGATCGATGGCATGTTCGTGTATTGCCGCACTTAGTTGATTAGAGATCAGTAGATCTTTGGCGTATAAAGTTTATAGAACCGGGTCAACCACAATAGAATGGGGAAATAAGCAGTTTTTTCGTAAAACTTGTATTCAGGTATAACGATGCGCTGGTCAGACTTTCAATCCATTGCCGCTTCTTTATCCACGCTGCTATTTCCGGTATGATGGCGAATTCGTCTACAACCTGCTTTAATGCATTTTCTAAATTAACTTAATTTTTATTTTATATATTTAATGAATAACATTTATCGCACATTTGTAGAATTATAAATAATGATATATGTACAAAATTAGTCAGATAGATAGCTATGCTGCTAGCGAATCAAAGTTGTGGCGTTAACTCGTACTATAAAAATAGTTGCGGATTGCTGAGATTTGTACGAAAAATGCTCATAAAAATGTCCGCACTTCTTGAGTGGAAAAATTCCATAATTCAGTTTAGTTGTTGTACAAGTGCGCCTACGCTGTTTTCAGTTGAAAACAAACATCTCAACACACCAGAAGGAAACGCAAAAATTGCAGTTAATTTCAAGTTCTCTCAATGCAGTAGCGGTGGTACAGACAGATAGTCGGATCAGGCGATCAGGTAAGCAGCAAAGCAAAAACAGCTTTTAGTTGGCCAAATGAACGCTTAAGTAAACTGCGAAGGAACACAACGGCGGTATCTCGAATGTTACTGTTGAGGCTGTGGCAGTTGCCACTCTCCTGATCATTTCGATCGGGTGGCAATCAGTTTCGATCCCTTTGCAACACCAACACCGACCTCAACTCAGGTTCAAGTTGAGATTTTTGCTTCTGCGCTTGTACCTCGATGCGTGTACTTTGGAAATACGTCGTATTTTCGGTGCTCGTTGCTTTGGACTTGATTTTCAGCTTATTTCAGTTTACTTCAGCTTTCACGAATTTATGTATTTCATTAGTGTTATGCGAGTTGCGTGAATGCGCGTGCTTCGAGAGAAGAAGAAAAAAACATTACGAATCCATTAAACCAGGAAACCAATGCCAAAATGCAGCAAAGTTGTTAAACTTTGGGACCAGCAGTAACATCAGCAATGCCATCCTAACCAAGGAGAAGTGCCGTCGACCATTGGTCGTGCCAAAATGACTTATAATATTATGATTAAAGATATTTTCAGCATTCAACTGTGGCGCATGTTTTCCTTATTCGTTTTTTTTTTTTTGTAATTTCTGGTGCGCTTTTTCATTTTGTTGGGTTAACGCGTAAATTTTTACGAACTAGTTCGCCGTTTTTTGCGGTGCCGGCCTACTTTTTGGGGATGCCGATTTCTTAAAGTGCTGAGATTTTTTAGTACACCATGAAATTATTAAAAGTCAAGACACCAACGTTCCCAACAAAAGCTGATGTATAAAAATATACGCAACCCTTCAAAGAGTCAGCCATGTTTTTTGGACTGATAGAGAAAAACAAGTCTGCTACTAGCTCAGATTAGTTTCTAATTGAAAACACCAGATACTCTTTCTCCACGTATCAGATGGCAGCGGTTTGTCGGTTCACATTTTTGTCATGTAATAGTCACCGCATTGGATGATTGAACAGGAACTACGAAATACTTTACACCGACATTCACGCTTAACCTCTTAACAAAATTGTCGAGAAGTGTAAAATGTATTTTCTTAGAGACACACAATGTTCAGACTCAAGCTTCTCTGTGCAAACTTCTCTTTAAGGCTTCACAAAAGTTTGAGTAGTCACAATTCCTTTTTTCCTTTTGCTCATGACGCAGCCCCACACTATTTTGCCTATGACGCAATGCGTAAGTCTGTCCGAGAGCCTTAGCCCACCACAATTATATTATATTCTCTACTAAAGAGTACGTTGTTGGTTTGCCATTTCCCTACATTTTCTACTTCATCAAAATCCTTAACGCCTTATCGTATTAAATAATTTTCAATAATAAAAAATAAACATTTCCTTTACATTTTATTATTAATTTTTCAATTTGCGTTTTAATGTCTTGTCTTTTCGCTAGATTTTCGTGTTTCCTTATAGCCCTTTTACCTTTTGTCTACGACTTCTTAGTTTAACAAACGTATTTACTGCGCTTAACACGGTGGTATCTAAGACTTTACGAGTGTTTGTGTGTATCGTTTTTTTTTTTTCAATAGTTTGTAAGTCATTTAAATTTCCCACATTGCACTAAAGAAAAACAATTCATCTTTTGCGCTAACAAACGACGACGTTGACTGTGACCGGTGACAGCAACAGCGACGATCACTAAAATTACGACAGGTAGATGTACTCAAAGACTGAGATACACGTTGTTTTGTATCTATGCACCATGAACGGCTTGGCTGCCAGACAGACAGCAGCGGCAGTTAATTTACGCTTTGTTTTATTATGTGTATGAGAAGACAAGCGCGTACGGATTCGCTCTAACCTAACAACTCTGGACACATTGATAAAGCGAGCCTGAGCAAATGCGGAAGGGGGCTTTCCCGAACTGTGTTTTCTCTTATCGTATCTTTTTGACTTGGTGCTTGTCGCACCATCATCTGTGGCGGCAGCAGGAGCAGGTTCAAAGAGGCAACAACAACAACGCTAATGCACATTAGTTCTGAGGCGCCGCCGTTGCCATCTCCATTGCCGCCACAGCTTGACTTGACTCACCTTTGGTGGTTAGTTACTTACGCATTCCGTTGTTTGTGTTGTTGTTGGTTGTTATCTGGGGATTTAATTGTTTTTTTTTTATCCGTCGGCTTTTTTTAGATAAATATGCTTGCTTTTACTTAGTTCTGTATGTATCGCTGTTGATCTTTCGTTGACACAAAGGAATTTTTCATTAGCCTAACTTAAACAAATTTACTACCAAAATACTGAAAAAATACTTTGTGTAACCACTGATACTTGGCATTAATATTACAGTTGCAGTCTTTTTAGTTAATTTTAGCTGTTTTCTTCTTAATATCATGTATATTTATAAAACGGAACTTTATTCAACGTAACTGCCGTTTGAAACAATATCCTTTGCAAGAGTCACAACAAGTTTTTATCGCTCTTAATGGGTTTCTCTTGCTTCCATTTTATACCAAAAGCAGGTGATATCAGAGGCGAAATATCTAATTATATTGCTGTTACGTTAATATTAAAAAGAGTATTCAAATATTGAAACAGCTAATAAAGTAAAAAATTTCCGAAGTTTTGAATCTAAGGCAAAGGCTCCCGAATTTATTTTAAGTTGAGCTACAGTCTCTAAAGCATAACTGTTCGGCTCTTTCATTAGCAAATCAAATAAATAATTGTGCTGCTGTGAGGCACTCATTCAATCGACCCACCAGATTATAATGACGGACTGAGAGTTTCCTGTGGCAAAGTCGAATTGCACAGTGACACGCACACGCCAAACCTACACGCTTATCTAAGATTCCGGTAGAGACCTCAACAACATCAGACAAATATCAATTTATGTAGGTCTGGAAATGTGTAATAGAGCCAAAAGAAAAAAATTTAGACGTGGTTGAGATGCGGTCGGGCCAACATTTATCAATTAAACACATCTTCCATTTAAACATATCTAGCTGAGCTTACTTTAAAAACGACGCAAGAGTGATATTTTTTATTTTTTGCTTCTTGACAGATCTAAGAAAAAGTTTTCAAATGAAAAGCCACATTCATATGGAAAAAAAAATAATGTTAATAATTAAAGTTTATGCTGAAAGCGCTATTGTTGAATGAAAAAAAAAAAAAAACAAAAGAAAAAACAACGCTTGAGCAAGTTCACAAGTTGTTTTGTGCACACTACGGGGGCGAGCTACAAATTTTTGATAAGTATCTGTAATTATTTAATATAAGTATAATGATTGCCAGACGTAGGTACATTGATAAGCACAAGCGTCCACTTAAAATATTTTTGACCGGCATAGCAATTTTTTTTTAAATATTTCTGTCAGTACATTTTTGTGCATATGTGGGCGTTGCACACCAACTTGCTACTATCTCTGCGCAACTTTGTATTTTTCTAAATTAAATTTCTAGCTCCTGCCGAAGATAAAGACAAAAGCCAACAATAAATTTAAAAAAAAAATAATGTTTATGAGATACTTCAACTTAGACTGTGATTCTAAAACCCCGTCGTTCTCGTCGTCATAATTGCGGTCATCGCCATCAACTTTTGACACTAACGGACGCACCTCCAAATGGCGTCCCAAATTATGTTAATCTATCAAATGATGATGTGGTATGTCATGCATGAAATGTCACTTAATTATGCCTTTTAGCCTGAGCCTTATGTGTCCGAGTCTCGTGAGCTTTGTAATCAAAACTTTTCTTCGCAGATTATTAGATTATTTTTGTTAGTACTTTTTACTTATTATTTATTACGTTTATTATTGTATTAAAATTATACTTGTTAAGACTCTTGACCAGTCATGCTTTGTTGGCTGTACTATGGTGTAGGGTAATTAATGGTTTTCCCAGTTGCTGTTGTTGTTGAATATGTATTATATTTTCCCCTAAAGAATTTCTTTCTCGTCCTAATGTATGGCAATTAGTTCCGTAATTATGATAAATATAAATTAATTATGTATTTAGTAGTTGAAGTCTTATCTTTTTAAGTTAGGTACAAAAAAGGGATTCGAAATATTCTAACACTTCTTTAGGACTATACATTACTGGTTATCACAACTCTATAGAGATATTGAGATTTAACTACACTTAGAAGTACATAGTTCGTTCGGTTCAAATATAAGTATGGGGGTATTCGAGTATATAAGATTCTACTTGTATAACCAAGAACTGCTGGCTTACCAATCCTAACTTGCCTCACCCTGACCGGAGTCGTGCAAGCTTAGCCAACCTTCGTTATATAGGCGATTTTGTGGCCTCTTAACTCATAGATAATAGATAATACTCTTAGAGGTACTGGCAAGCATCCTCAACATTATATCAGATTTAATTACCCCAGAGTTAAGCTTTGGCTGGAAACTAAAGGTATTATTTTCCCATGGGGTGGAAGACTGAAAGTTGGCATTGCGTTCTTCAGCATAACGGTTTCATCGAACAGAAACATGTACTCACACTATATTGTCTGGAAGTTGTCATTTATATGTCATTGTCAGAGTGTGAATATGGCCAGTCTCCACTTAAATATCCTGAAAGTTTTTTTGTTCAAGTTAGCTTAGTTTCGTGTCTGTCTTTGATTTATTATTTCAAATGGGCTCCAATTTAAACAATAATTCATGATAAACCCATAAATCACTAGAATCACTAGATATACAATGCTCGTGACACACTCAAATAACACAATTTAACACTAATTGATCAGCTGGCTTCGGAACCAATTATTACAACAATTTGTCGATTTAAATTTACCAATTTACCCATGCCACCAAAGCACCACCGAATAGCAAACTTTTAGTCAGTGACAAATTTTCAAGGTGCCTGCGACGACTTCTCGACATCGACAGCGGCAATGGCCACATTAACACACTGTGCAGCCGACAGTGGCATTGTCAGAGGCAGCAGCAAACAAACCACTGGAAAAGGCAAAAAACAAATATGCAGAAGTAGCAGCAGCATCACCAGCCACCTTGGCTGGCAACTCTTTTTGTACTTCAAGTCAACGTGCAACGACTGGCTGCTACTTCGACTCGACTCTACTCTACTCTGTTCCACTCGCTCAGTCGCACCTAATTAAGAACTTCATTTAGCACCTTTGTTCGAAAAAATGCCATGTAAGGCCGGTTTCAGTGGCTGTCGCGGCGGTTGTGGAAGATACACAAGTTTAGCCCGTAGTCGCAGTGGTTTAAACGCAACTTCACAGATACAAAATTCGAAATGAAGTAGTGCCACGCTGAAACTCACACACACTCAAAAAGAAAATCAAATCAAATAAAAAGTCTAGAAATCCATATTTAAGAAAAAAGGAAACCAGATGAGGCCAACGCTAACTTAAGGTTAATCGAAGAATAGAAGGGAAATTACGAAGAATAAGAAGAAGGTGAAAGAGGCGAATCAAAGGAGACTACATTAAAAAAAATAGGAGTATTTTAAGAATTTTATCGTTTGCATATCTGAACTTGGGAATCAATATGTTGCTTTCTCACGGTATATAAACTACGCGTGGACTTGGCCTGAGAGTGGTCTGGTTATAGTCGAACGGGTTGGCTCGAGCCGTCTGAACTGAGTTTGGTTCGTTCCTTGGTTCCGTGTCTCAGTTCAGTAGGAGTTATTTTATTTTATTTTTTCCTGAATGACTGCTTGTGTAGGAATGCAGTGCAGATCAGCGCAGCAAAATTCACTGCAGTTGAGTTCGTTCACTGGCTACAGCTTGTGGATGAGAATTATTGGTATCACATGTCGAGCGGCAGGGGTAGAGGTCGGAAACGACGGCGACAACTCCAACTCCGACTTCGACATTGGCTCTGTAGGCAGGCAGTGAGGCAGCACATGTATTTGCATACCAAACTGCTGCTGCTGCTACAGCAGTTGCTGCTTCCTCTGCAGCGAATTTGATAAATAGGCATACGCGCTTCTTTTGAACGCGTTCGCTTTGCCGCAGTTGCAGTTGAAGTTCAAGCAAGCTTGGCCAAGAGGTAGAATGAGAAATGAGCAAAGGTGTTTCGGCAGCGGAGACGACATAGGAACCTGCAACACCCGTCGACAATGTCATGTCGTTGTCGGCGTCATTGTTTTTTGTTGTTCGTGTTGCTTTTATTATTGCCAGCGCCTGTATTGTAAGTATGTGCAACGCACTCTAAGCTAAGCCATGCCGAAATGGGTAAATTCTCCTCTTCTGTATTGAAGAGTATCTGCACATGTTTGCGTGCGTGGTTGCCTCTCTGTGAGTGAGTATGTGTATGTGTTTGTGTGTGTGCGTGTGTGTGTGTGTGTGTGTAGGTAGATTTCAAGTACGCCTTTAGTCGTTGTTTGTCGTCATCGTCATCAACGTGGCTTTTGACTTTGACTATGCTATTCTATGTATCTATGTTTAGCACAGCTACAAATGCAAGCAGCTGTTGCCTCAGCCTCAGTGCATCGTCATTCCGGCAGTATTTCAGTCAGAATAGCACAAGATATGTACGCCTTTGGCGTTGTCAACAATTGTGATAACGACAAGGACGTGGGGCATAACGACGATGACGTACGGGGGCTACAAAATCTTTGAGTGCCCAGAACGTGGCAATGTTTTATGAGTACCACACGCCCCACTCACATTATCTACACACACGCGATGACACCTCAAACCACGAACGCGCACTGCATCAGCAGCAAAATATGCACACAAGGTGCACGCACACATACAGGCGTATACATTTCATTTCAAGCATTCTCGCATAACTCTTTGAGCTTCAGTTGCACGCTCGCTGGGTGAGACGAAGGCACAAGCGTTTTATCTCTAAGAATTTAAGCAGACTAGACTGGGTGACAGGTGGTTCATAGCTTCTGTTGCCGTTGCCGCTATGCAAATTCCTGCAGATACACAACAAATAGACAGATACTTTTTATGCACGGGCGCGAACCCATCTACAAATTAAAAACACATTTTATTTTATTTCCACCTCTGTCAATCGAGGTTTTTTTTGCTTTCTACAATTTTTGCCGGTATTTGTCAACGCTTTTGCTGCTTTTGCGACTATAGTAAGACGACGATGTAGCTCTCATAGATCATAACATAAAAATTAAATGTATCTAACATATGTCTTTTATGCATTAAGTGAGCCGACTCGACTCAAGCCGAGCCGACCCGACCCGAGCGAATGCCTAAGTTTAAGTAACCTCAAGTACGCGCTATGTTTCTTCTTCTTCACATTCATGTTGTTTATGTTTGTGCAATTATTGTGAAATTTGTTAAAACCTTTTTGCTGCTACATTTTATGCACCTTGCTTTCTTCCTTTCTTTGCTTCTTTCGACTTTCATTATATTGAGCACCACCTCGTTGAATGTACTTGGCGCGGCACGGCATGGCTTTTGTAATTGCTTGTTTGCTTGCTTCAGGATATTCTTAAAAGTCGCTTCTTTTAGCTTTGCACACACGCTTTTCCTCTCTCTCTCTATTTTGCTCGTTGAGTGTTTCTATGTGCGTAAAAGTCCTTTTTTATACTGCGCCGCGAACTTCTTGTAGCAAAGAACAGTAATCAAGAACAAAACAGAAAAATCTACAAGATTAATTTATGTCTTGTTGACTTTTGAGGGTTTGAAGAAAGCAGCAGCAGAATAAAAAAGTATCTGCATTGATTTTTAGTGCATAAAATATGACTTAGCATGTCGTATATTCCTTTATCTTTTTGATCCCTCTACTTAACCAAGTTCGAGTGCGTGATTAATACTACATAGGAATTTTTATTAGTCATGGTCTTACGAATTTTATTTTAAATTTATTGACATGGAAGAATGAATATCGAACATAGACGGAATACGGGTATCTAAACTTCATTTTGTTTGTTAAATTTGAAATATGTACATTAATAAAAACAAGTACCCCGGTATATTATATATATATATTTGATAGATTGAAATCGAATGAAGCAATATTGATTTCATACAAAACAATTGGATAGAGTTTCCCGACTTCTAGTTAAGGGATTTCTATGAAATTTACAGTCTTGGAAAAATATATATTCCAATTTTCATACCGATCCGTTATCTTAGTCAAGCGTGATACTCAAGCATAGAAACAAACAAAATGTTTACAAAGAAGCATTAAGATAATTATTAAATTCTTAAGTTAATAACCCTATCTTAATTAAAGAGCCAAAAATGGGCGAAATATGTCTAAAAAGTTCACGAGATTTTAAAAGCCATACCGATATATTGTAGTTGGATTTGAATGATGAATCAGCAATGAGAAATATACAATTGACCAGAATATGTTTTGCTGGGTAAAGTCGTAAAATTGTCTGGCGCTGTTAGAGTTTGTGTTCCATTTCATAGCAGATCGGACAATATGTGTATAACCTAGAAGAGCAGAGTATTACAAGATGTTGAATTATTTTAATGACGATTAGAATGAGAAACAAGCGCTTTGGTCTAGTGTTGCATTAAAAAAATAAATTCCACAATGTAGACTAAACGATATATATCGATCAATTCCAGGATCTAAGAGATGAAGAAGAAAAGAAGAAATAAACGTCATAGTCTCCAGAAACTATTTCTTGTTCCCGAATGTGAAAAAATTATTTGGTTTTTTAAGAGAACTCCAAAAAAATCATATTATTTAGAATGAATTAAAAAATTGGCGGGCATTTTGATTTACCTAGTTAGGGTATTTATTTAATTATGTAGTTCATATTTTTTTTGTTAAAAAGGCACAGCCTTTTTGTTCAGTCTTAGTATAATACTTCAAAGCTTTAATTTCGTTATACAACCCATGAAGCTTAGGTTTCAGAAGAAGTACGCCACTGGTTTTATTCCCTTTGCCTAAAGCCGCCTACAGCTGTATATATTCTATACTGATAGCAAAAATGTATCTACACTCGCTTACTTATAACCATAATCACGTCATGAACAAACTACACAACAACAAATCATACACATTTCCCACACAATACGTCGGAGTGAATCCCGATATCCTTTCACAGCACTCTACTTGATTATTACAAATTACCACGTCTCTGTAGGGCGGGATTCACGGAAAAGGCGACGGCGGGTTGGTCCAAAAAGGTGTGCACGGAATAATCAAAAAACGTTTGAAATCTGTAACAAAAAAAATTTTTGAAATAAAGAGCGCACATGTGTACTAGTATTACCAGGAAAAGGCGTTACCTAAAACGTCTACACTAAAAACACAATAGACGAAGTCGTCATCATCGTTGATGGGTATGAGTATACAATTCAACTCGGCTTAGCACAACGCAATTCAACTGGAGCTGAGTAGTTCAGTCGGGTTGAGACGAGACGATCTGATACACACGTCGGTCTAGTGGTGCGGTTGTGTTGATATTCTAATCTTCTTTCAATGCGAACTTAGAAACACTAACAAAGCAATAAGGATAATGCGTGCCTAAAGCTGCCAACAACAACAACGGGAGCAGCAACAACCATAAATGGAAACACTAATTATGAGTGTCGACTGAGTGTTGAGTGTGTTGTGGTTCTTGTAGGAAAATGCAATATGAAGTTTGAGTGGCCTCTCCGAAATGTGATACTGAAAAGCGGAACTAATGTCGAACATTCGGAACGAATGTTCATACAAAAGTTAACACAAAAGCTGGCTGAAATTACACATTCCTCCTGCAAAATAATATATAAAAGAGTCTATTGTACATTAAATAATTCTAATTTAACTAAATGTGTTAACTGACGCAATTTAATCGTCGACGCAGGTCGATCGTAAATCTTCTTCGTTGTGCTACTATTTTACGAGGAGCCTACACTTACTGGCCCATAGAAAATTCATTTATTGCACACTACACGAGTCATCATCACAATAAGTCGTAGTTACCTGTAGATAAAGTATTTGTGCTTTTAATCAATAACTTCTTTCTTTTTATATTTACCACGATGGCTTATCTGCAGTTTGTTGACAATTCTTTTAAAAAATCGATCATGCAAAAGCGTAGAGCATAGCACAGTCATAATGAAATTTGGTGTTCCCAATGGCACCGAATCCTCAATTACTTGTGGACATAAATCAAATGAGACTAATTTAGAAAAAAATATTTTTAAGGTGATCTTATCTACAATAATTTGTTGTGGTATTTAGGTTTGTTTGAACATTGCTTAAATTTGATATATATTTTTTGACATTTCAAAATCACTGTTTATTACTTTTACGTAAATATTTGACCGGGTGTGTGCAATTGAAATTTGTTCTGTTGTCTAAGCACCTATTCGCTTAGGTACACTTGAAAAAAATAGAATTTTAATTAATAAACTCAGATTTTTTAATATTCTTTCTTTATAGGCTTCACTTAATGGGTAGTATTTGGCATAACGTAGTCGAGATTCGAAGTCTTCGTTTTTTAGCGTTTCGCGATAGAACACCATCATTTTTTATTAGAGAATAGATACAAACTTAAAAAACTTCAAGATCATAGAACTATTGGACCAAACAAACAAATTTTTAAATTATAGGCTCTTTTGACAACTACAATACCCTTTTTTTAATGTATCAAACGAAAGTGTGGCCAGAGTACTATAGAACTATACACAGAAGATAAAAGAAAATCCAGATATTATAATATCTGGAGAGAATCGATAAAATCTATTCAATTCTTTATGAATTGAAATTTTATTAGGGACCACGTTAGGCCCATACGCATACGCATGAATTGAAAAAGTGGAATAACTTTTGTATTTATATAACCCCTAAATTCGATTTCTATTGCTTTCAATGGGGCGAACATTAAAACTTCAAAGGCAAAAGTTAACATTATCTTTTTTTAACTTGTTTAAATGTGGCTAAAGATCTAAAAGAGCTATTTCAATCAAAGTGTTTGTCACCATTTTTGGTGTCAATTCCTTTCGCGATCCAATTTTGAATCGAATCAATTGAATCGAAGTGTTCGCCGACAAGTACGAGGAGCCATCGATGCAACTTAGTACTTTCCAACGCAGCGTCTCAAAAACATTTCCTTGACAAACGTTGACATGTAGCATATTCTCGCCTATTTCCGTTTGACCTGATTATAACATATTAACAAAGAACCGTAACAAACTTATTCGCTAATGAAGATTAGTTATTATTGTTAATGCCTCACTAATTGTGAAGACAATGTCTTCATATAAAGTCACTATTCTCAAGGGGAAGAGGGAAGTGTTGCTTTCCAAAGGCATTCCCTTATTGCAGTTTCGTTTCATAAATGAATAAGCATCAAGTCTTTTAAAAGTACTTGTATCTGCTCAATAATGCGCCAGTCGATAAAGTTGTTAACCAATTAAGACAAAATCTTTACCACAAATGATTGAAACAAACAATCTGACAGATCAAACCGGTCAACTACAATTCTGAAAAATCATTAAAACACAATTTTCCATGGGGTTATATATATTATATTTGATAAAGAGCCAATCAAGAAGCTATTCACATGGAAGAAAACCATCCGAAGAGGAGGGCAGACTGATATTCGATGAGAATTTCCATTCGCTGACTTCAAGGTCCGCTCAAACGGTGTGGCGTGTTCAAAAATGAAGTTGTCAAAGATAACTGGAATTAAGGAGCAGACGGACAGGAGACCAGACAACACAACTAAGTGACCAACGGGGTTTAGTGGTCTATAGCCTTATTAGCATAATTAGCAGCATCATCAGCGTCATTATGATTGCCATCATCACGATAACGTCCATGGCTGATCGTCAAGTAGTCCGGTTCATTCAGTCTAGACTGGACTTGAATTGTTTTGCTTTGTTTGCTTTGCTTTAGGATATGACTCGACAAAGTTGTGCCTCAATTTTAGAAAGTTGAGCGTGTTATAAAAATATTTATATTGTTGAATTTGCTTTGATATTGGCTCGTGTAATATAAAAGTTGCAGAACTTAGAGCAAAGTTGGTTGACAGTATGTTAACACAAGGAGTTATTTTATTTATCAAAGTATGCACCTCATTTTCTATATACTTTGCTATTTAATCGGACGAACGTTCAACCCTGTTGTATAAAAATCTGGCGTATCCTGTTGTATAAATTGTTTTTTTTTTTTTTACTAAAAAGTGAGATCTGCCACGATAATGGCAGTAAACCACGCTATTTTTACATCATCTGGTCCAGTTTGTTACAATATACTTCAGTTGTGGTCATTAAGTCATGTTTAAAGTCATAATGGATCACACTAGACCACAAAACAGTTACCATAAGCCATAAGCTTCTTTTGATGAATGTGAGGCTATGGGATTTGTTATGGTATGTCATCCTTATCCAACCACTTGTATATGTTTCATCACAAGTAGTAACTCGATTCTAAAATGAATCGAATTTAGGACGAGACAACAACGATAACCAAGCTTTTAAACGCCTTTGTTTGCAGGATTTTTTTTTGTTTTTTTTTTAACACCAAACTTAAGCAACAATTTCTATGCCCTTTGACATGGGTCAGAAATAAAATAGGCCGCTTTCTAATAACAAAAAAAAAAAAAACAGGGCGTAAAAATATTTTGCTGTTTAAAAGTAATCAGGTGCAAAAGTTGACGACTGTGCCATCACCAAATTTCTTTTGCTATAGTCACAAAAATAACTCAAAGATGCGCCTTGTTGTTGCTACTCTTCGGTAAAAATAAAAATATATTTCAACAGATAAGGCAGATTTTAAGTAAACACTTTTTTTTTTGTTTATTTCCAACGGATCAAACGAAAAATGCTGAAAAATATTCGCTGCAAAGGAAAGATGGCCACTAATTTATTAGCGAAGGAAAAGTGTTAAAAGTTTTATATGCCAAACAACCGTTTTGGGAGGGAGTTGTCGATGATGCGAATCTGTATGTGAAGTAGGATATTAAGACTCCCACAAATATTGTATTGTCTTTGATGAAATTATGCCTTCTGGCATGGCCGTATAAGACGTAGTGGTAGTGGGTTGTCCTAATCTATACTAGAAGAAATGACACCAAGGCTTAAAAATGGTATCGACGATAGACCTTAGTGAAGTCGAGTCCCAACAAAAATATATTTCGTAACATAAAAATGGTCACCATTAGCTAAAAAGTTTAAGGTACCACAGACGGTTGTAAAAATTCATACATTTGACTATTAACTGTTGCCAAATATGAAAAAAAACATGGCATAGAAAGTTTTTGAACGATGACAAAGTAAAGAACGCAAACTCGCTTTACTTTTGGATAACAAATACAGATAAAAAACAAGTTGTGAACAAGAAAGATTCGATTCCTCTCTTTACACATTCCGAAATCTTAATAATGCGCCCTCGTATATCACTTCGAATGTAAGATATTTGCAAGAATATGTGGTACGCCATTGGTTAATATCCACTTATAATTTTTTTTCTTCGATTAAAGTGTCTTTTGAGGAGTTACAAGTGTCTACAATGAATACCGCGCAAATAAAAATAGTTAAACTCCACGTATCTAAAAAGGAAAAGCCACACACACGAGAAGCATGGTGTGGAAACGCAAATATTTCCACAGACATACACACACAAAGTGAAGTCAGTAACATCTAAGCACGCCTATTTTAAACTGCTCTGTGTACTTTTCTTGCCCTTAATTACCACCCAGCCTAGACGCATTGGCCATTTTTATGCGTGCTGCGTAGTAACGTCAATTAAATAACAACAAGATGCCAATGCCCAATCTAGAACGTGGTGCTTCTGAGACTCACTCTAAGTATGCCCTGCAAGAAACACCAAGTTAGAGATATTTGGAGACCCTATATGGTACACGAGCGACTCGTCTATTCATTGAACAAAAATGCAATGCTATGCGAATACGATTCATAAATTCACGTTGCACCACTTTGAGGTAGCAGTCGAAGTTACTCAGACAAGTTGGACTGCCTTCCTGCCTTCATTGAAACTGGTCTGGTTTTAGTTTGCTTGGTTGCTTGCTGAGCCAGTCAGTCACACGCGCATCAAGGCTTAGTATCACCTGCTAAAGCCACTGCTGTTGCTCAGGGTGGTCAAAAATGGGCAATAAAAATGTATGCGGGGAGTAGAGAGAAGCTGGTAGCAGCTGCAAGGCCTACGCAGTGTTCTTGATGACGTGTTGCCGCTGCTGCCTGCAGTCAAAGTCAATAGCACTGCGGACTGAAGTCTGGAATTTTTTTGCAGAAAAACGTTTTATTATTTTATTTTTAGTAGTTAATGTTGTTATTTTGTGGCTATTTTTGGTTGGCATTCGCTTCCACAAACTGCATTCCACATAGTGGGCCTAGACAAGAGTAGAGTTGACTTGATTGGTGGTGGGCTCCTCGCGCATCACAGTTCATAGCAACGCGTTGAGTTGCATGCTGCGCAATTTTAATGATAGCTTCCTGTATCTGACTCAAAAAAATTTTAAATCTTTAAAAACAGAACAAAAAATTGAATTGGAATGTCAACCACACTTTGCGATTCTAGAGTCTCTGACAGCCAGCCAGCGAGCCATCTTCATTCTGACAATCCGTTCACTTCAACGTTGAAATACACATGAAATCCCAGCAAGCAACTCGACTCGTTTTTGCTCATTCATTTCATTAGACTCAAACTGTGATTCTCAATCGCTTACTTCACATCGCATGCCATTAATTGATATAAGCACTTTTCTTGATTTTCTTTCCTTTCGGTCGTAGCTTCCACTGCTTTGTGTGTTCTTTTTGGGGCAAAATAACCAAATATATTATTTAATAATTTGATTTCGTCGTACTGGACTGAGTACGCTGAATTTTTATTACTTTGTTTCATATCGAACAAATGCAAATTAATTCTGACTATATATGTATGTGAGTACCACCGCTCGAACATTTTTATTTGCTCACCCAATTAGCAAAATGAGCGGTCGGGTGTGGTGACGAAACGCGGTAAAGCAGGCAGTAGATACTTGGCGGACCGGCATTGAGATTTGCCTGTTGCTAGTGTCTTTGTTAGTACAGATACTGTGCTATGTCTTCTATGACTTGTAAAGCCATCAAATTTGTATATGTTTGCTTTTGCTGCGCATCTTTAGCCTACTCATCAACAATATCTTTATCTTTTGAAGTAGTATGATGAAATTGAAATATGAAATAAAACTCTATCTGCAACAGTGGGATGCCTCAAACGTAAACTGGCATCCAAAAGCTAAGTTTGTCTGGCACAAGCCACTTGAATAAACCAACACTTGACTGAATGCTCGTCTGCCTATCTGATGAGACTGCCTAACGTGTTCGAGTATCTTCGTATGAGTATTTATGTGCTTACGCCGTTGCTCACTTTATTTATCACTTTGTTTGGCCAAGTTTTCTTCTCTTTGTCTTGACTGCTCGTAATATGATAAATTATTATTACACTTTAAATATTATTATTGGCGTTGCTTTTTGCAGCGTTTAGCATTTAAATTAATTGGCCACTTTTTCTCTGTTCTTTTTCTCTTACTAATCAATTCTTAATAGAAATGTTTTTGTATCTTTAACCGCCGTGTGCATTTTTTGGTTCGCTTTGACACAATTAATGTAAATTTTTTGATTTGGTTTGATTTTCACTTAAACCTTTTTTTTTGTTTCCTTGATTGTGCGTCATAATTCAGATGACGCAACTGACTGTTGAACTTTTCTTTCGTGCGTGAGAATTTTGATTTGATTTTTATTGATTTTTAATGATTTTCTCCAATAAAATTTCTTAGCGTGTTGATTGGCAAAATCTATGCCAATTCAGAATTTATTAAATCAATTCTGCTTATTTTCTTTCCTTTTAACTAATGAAATATTTTCTCTTGTTTATTTTTAGGTAAGTCTCATCATAGATCTGGAATGATACTCAAAATTTAAGTTTAATGTGAGTTAGAGCGATTAATAATATTCTAAAACTTTGGAACTCATTGAGCGTTCAGCTGAAGTCATCGCTGACTTTTTTCTCTGACTTGCTAACCGATTACTGATTTGTCTCTGCTGAACGCAGTGCTGCTAGATTTGTAAAATTACGGCGTTAGAAAATGCGCGGCATAGAACCCCGACGCATATTAGAAGGGACTGGCCAAAAAAGGAAAATTAAATAAATAACTATTATTACATTTCAGTTTCGAAGCAACTAATAACAACACTCAAATTATTTTTTTAAAAATTGTGTCTTTATTACTTTGTTTACAACCGGAAAACATCTGATTGAAATATGATGACTTGGTTAGCAAAGAATTTTTGTGATGAATTTTTAGTCATCGCAATCACTAAATTTTCAACGAAATTGTGAATTAGGCATTCACAATGACCAAAAAGCAGCAAAAAAGGTCAGCGATGACTTCTGCTGAACGCGCCCATTATTTGAATTCTATCCAAGGCGCAAAATATTGGCTGAACCGATACATTTGCGCTTTCCATAGCCATTCTGTCGGTCACTGCTGTCAGTTGGTTTCTATTCGCACAGTCCTCTGTCTTTGCGGTTTCTAAGTATGCCTTCCTATGAATAAATGACTCGTTAACAAGTCAAGATCCTTTCAGGAATAGTAACTCGTTTGTTCTGCTCTAGTTTTATACCACCTACGCAAATATCGATATTTTATAAGATTCAATTTGATAACATCTCCGGTCACAATTAGCAACCTATACCTCTATGTGCTAGTCCTAGCCAGCTCGTAAATTTGTCGTTCCGGTTATTCCTTTGCCCTGCGGCTTAGCAAGTTAAAGGTTGCACTGCTCAGGCAGCCCAGTAAGAGATATTCGCAACTTCAAATCAATTTTGAATCTGTTTCTTTAAGAACTTGCTGAAATAGGTTACTTTCAGATCTGAAGCCACTCAGATTTTGTTTTGATTGAAATTACATGCTTTCACAGACTTTCTAAACGGTTTCTTTCAAACCGTGGATCAGACAACTGATTTCGAATATATAGTAAGCAGTTCCTCACCTTCTAATTTGAAAGAAAATCTCGTTAATTCAAAAAACCAGCAGTAAAGTGCCCCATCTCAAATAATGACTTAAGGCATAAAGAAGTCAGAAATCAAAGTTATAGATGCAAACTGCATACATTTGCTTTAATAGTCCTTAATGGGTTGGCATTGCAGACATCGGAATTGCTTATGGTCGGCCTTAATGTTATTGCATTTATAGTAAAAAAAGGAAGACAAACAAGGGGAAAATTGCCAAGCAATGTCGTCATCGTCTGCTGAAGCACTCGAATGTGGCACTAATCAATTGGCGTTGATTGCCGGTTACTAATCACCAAGTCTGCAAATCGACAGATCAACTGCGAACTGCTAATTAAACAGCAATTTACGCCTAAACATTACACGAAATGGAGAGGAAAGATGTCAGGCACACGGCCTCAAAGTCATTTAGCAGCAATAAATTTGCGTGCGTGCATGCGCGCAGTGGTATCTGAAAGTGTGGAGTGCAGTGTAGTGTAATTTCCCTAACTCACGTCTGGCATGCACACATAAAATTTAGTGCTGCCTAGTCATGTTGCATATTAATTTAAATAAAAAAACGAGGAAATTGTTCGTCCGCGTCTGCATTTGTGGTCAAGTGAAAGACGACAGGCAAAACTTCATATTCATAAGTCTTCATTAAATTGTGTTGTATGCAAATGTTTATAATTTTTATCACTTTCACTCCATCCCTGCGCTGACTCTCTCTTCACCCACTATTATTAAGATGACAATTTTTTCGCCAGTATCAAAGTTAGAAAATTTTTTGTCTACGAAGTGTTGCCCCATAAATCGTTTAATCGAGTTGAGCGCCCACAGTGAGATTATTTTGTACTGAAGGGGAATATTATAATTTATCGCTTTCGCAAAATGTCAGCTTCATCGTTGCTGAAACTAATTGGATCGTTAAGTGTATGTTTATTCGTGCTTTTTCGGTGCATTATATCCAACTGCGGTTAAAATTCGCGGCGTAAGTGAATGCGCGTGGGCGAATTCCAAACCGACATTGGCTCAATGCGCAGTCATCGAATGAAGTCGTTTCACTTTTCGTTGTCTCACTCGTTGCTTTGCCTTTAGTTCGTGCTATATAAAGGCCATAAAGACGTCTGTTATAATTTGTTTTTCGAATATGTGCAAACATAATTTTTTTTACATGTTTAATAGCATTTTAAGTGGTGTTTTCGTTGACATTCTCATGTGTCTGACATTTAACAGTTGTGCGGACAACATCAACTCCAACAGACTCCTTCATTTGATCATGCAACCCCCAACAAAAACGCAGGGCAACAAATTTTTCTATGACATTTTTACGATGTCAACGACGTTGACACTTCACTTCACCATCCTCATTTCTCTTTTCATCTACACCAAGCATGCAAAATACTAGTATATTAACTTGTTCGCTTCTTTCTGCAGATTGTTTCTGGCATACATATATAATTTTTTTCTGAGTCTTTTCTTTAAATCTTATTTTGTTGCTACTATTTTAAATACGCTCAAAATGTCAAATAGCTTTGCGTACGTTTTTAATAGCCATTATTATAACCGTAATGAGCTCGATAATTACGCTTATGTAATCAAGCGAAATTACTTGATGTCATAAGCGCCCAATTTGGGTGTGCTCTCCATCCACTATTAATTGAGCTCATTTGAATATACGCGTGTTTGATTTTGTAGAGCGTGAAATGAAATCTTGCACGCTAAACCATAAATTTTGACGGTATAATTTCGTTTGATTCATTTCAAAAGAATTTATTCATTTAATTCGATAAGATAAGTTCAGGTCGTGGAATCTATATACCTATATACCTATAAATTTATTTTATTTATCTATTCTCCACTAAATTGAGGCAATATACTTTTCGTGAGATTCCAGTCGAATTTTGTGTTTTTTGCTCTGTGAATGGGTGAGTACGGACATACCATTCAGACCTGACAAGCCTTCTCAGGAGCTTGGATTGAAGATTTTGAATGATTTGGACATTCGATTTTGATGTTGTTCACCAGAGTTCGATTACAAACGCCCATGCTGGCTGAAGGACAATTTTATAGGGTAGGAGCTTATTCTTAATACCTAATTTGGAGCTATGCCACATGAGCCAGTTCATCCTGTGTAGTTCAACAGTTTCCTTTTGAGTTTAATGTGGGGATTCCATGTCAGTCGCCTGTCAAATGTCAATCCGAGGTATTTGACCAAGATGTGCGTAGGTATGATGATCCCGTTTATCTGAACCGGGGTCAGGTTGTGTCTAAGAGTGAAGGTGAGTGACTTGAGTGGTAACTGTGTTGACGTTAAGACATGATTCTATTCGATTAAATAATTCTGCAACCTATGAATTTGAGAACTTCGCCTTAAATAAAATATTCAACTTGGCTAATTTTTTTAAGAAATTTGGAACCTTAGAATATAAGCACACATATATTGGGAGTGAGACATTGAAATTGTTAGAGTTATAAATGTTAGTATGTTCCAAAGGTTAGTAAAATCACGGAATCAGTGTAATTTATTTATGACGATATATTCGATAACAAGTAATTTTTCGGTAGTTTCTTCACAAAAGTATTTCGATTGGTTGGGTAAACAAGAGATCTACTACACATTCTAGTAAACACATATCACATATTTGAGGATCATTAGCATAATACCTAACTCAAAGTTTCATGCCGCCAAACCTCCAGCACTGGTCGCAGATGCTCCAGTGAAGTAATCGACATAGTTCACACTACTAGTACAAATATAGTCTTTTGAATATTTCAAATTTCAGTCTATAATCGAATTAACAGACGTTCGTGCCTATAAGAGTGGCGCATAGTTTCCAATAAGAAAACACCCACATTCCATTGGCCTAGCGACAAACATATTTGCGTGCACATTAAAGGTATAAAAATATATCAAAGCACAAATAAAAGCATACCTTTCAGAAAATGATTAATAATCATTCATTCAGTCAACCAGGTGGGACGGCCAACGGGTTAAAAACGGTAGTATTCCGCCAGGCCTGCCAATGAAAGGTTTGGTTTGCAGCACATTGGTCTACTGCGGCCTTTTTTCCTTTTTGCTTTAGTCCATTTATGGCATACTACCTTCCCTACCTACAACCACCAACCTTCAGAAAATACCTTTTGTTACATTACATTACCCAAATTGGCAGTTAAGTTCAGTTGGTTTCGTTCAGTTCAGTTCAGTTCACGCTTAGTCTTTATCACGCTATGCTCAATCTGTGTTGCTACATATTTATAAGGTATTATTCAGCAACACACCCGCTGCATAAATGTAGCCCTGAAATAAACGTAAAACAACGCTTCGATTTGAAGTTCATTTGCGCGGTCCGATGTTGGCGTCTACGTTGCCGTTGTTTTTAACAGGATTATGTCGCACGAAACATTAGAGCACATTAGCCGTTTTAGTTGAACGTTAATAGTGGCTGTTGTTGGCTGTTGTTCGGTTGATTTGGTCCGCTCGGTTGAATTTGAATTAAACTGAACCTAAGTCTGAGCCTCAATCAATCCCGAACCCAAACCCCCGACCATTTCCATGTACAAGTTGAAAAGGGCTTAATTTGCTATGGCGTTGCTTCATTAGATTCGCCTTCCTGTCGTAGCTATCTTCTCTCAGTCACCTTTTTTTATTTGCCTTCCTGCTGCGCCTGAATTGCTTTGCTCATTGCTGAGGCTAAATCGTTTCGTCTCGTCGCATCTGCTTGCTACTTCTACCTGTTTTCACAGCGTGTTGCCATATTCAATAAACTAAATGCAGTTTTCTTTAACTCTCCGTCTGTAAAGTTGTTTTTTCATTTAACACACATACATATATGTATATATATATATATATATATAAATATAGCCACACATTTTCCAAACGCGTCCTCTTGGTTGGTCAGTAGTCCACTGTTCAATTTTGTTGGATTGTTCGCCAGATTATGTCCACATGAACCGAAATTTATTTTAATCCTTGTGTTATGTATCCTTCTTCCTCCTCTCTCTATATCCCTTTTTCACTTTATTCGCCTTTATTCGTTGCCAGGTTTTAGAAGCGATTATTGACTTAATTAAGTAACAACTTCGAGTTTTATTTAGCGTAAATTTGATTAATTTAATTAAGACACTAGTAGGGCTAACTTCGATACTCGCCTCCATTTGTTCAAGACCTCGCCACGGATGATGAAAGAGCATTTTTCCAATGGTCCAATAAGTTACGTTAAATATTAGTCTTTTTAAGGTAACCGATTATGTTTTCATTTCAATTCGTTGATCGACAGATTAACCTTTGCGGATCTGCCTGCCCACTATTTTAGTTACTGATTAATTTATGGTGTATTGAAATACTTTTGACCAAATGAGACTTCCATCTTGACAATAGTTTTCTCATTCCTAATTAGGCCTGCAAATGCCTATAGCCTTTACGGTCTCGAGTACTTCCAATCTTCCATCACCCAAAACAACAACACAACCTTATTTAGCACAACGAAATTCAGCACACCATTTCTTTATTATTGAGATTAACGGTACAGGTACTGTATAGCATTTTCAAGCCCTTGGTTGGTCAACTTCAATGTTTCCCTTTTTTCACAAAATTTCGCGATATTATACTATTTATATTTTCTTTCTCTATTACAAAATAAGTGACAAGTCATATATTCATTAACTTATTAATACACTTTCGAAGCAGTATAACTAATATACGTCTGCTTTCAATGAACAAAGATAGATTTTATCAGATACATTTTGTTTGTTCCACTATTGACTCCTCTGGCATTATAACTGTATATCTCCTTATGTCTCCATCATGTTTCTTTGAAGTGTATCTCGCAGTCTTTAAATGTACTACTATTCACCTGCATATACGCGATCTCTACTTATGTACCTTAAAGTGTGATGAGATTTCATTCTCATCTCAAATTTCTAAATTACAAAGTTTAAAAAAATCTTTTTTTATATAAGCCGCATAATCTAAAAAAAAGCCGATCACCTGAAAATGTTTAGACCACAAAGAAATACACAAGGCGGAAAAAGTTTAAGTAAATTGTTGAAAACCACAAACAATGATTCGAACACACGATATGCCGTCAGTGTGGTAGCGCGGCAGCATCGTAACAGGAAAAAGTATCTGAAACCAAAAGTAAAAAAGTTAATTTTGTTCGTTAAAAGCCATTTTTATTATTCGCTCGCAAACGCACACGCACACACAGAGTGAATTTATTTAAGCGAATAAATCGAAAATGAATGAATTAAGTAAATTGATAGGCGACTTTCAGATTTATTCAATTCAGGCCCGAGCCGAGCCGAGCCAATCCAATCCGAGAAAAGCGGCAAAAGAACACCGAGCGAACAATCAATTCATTGAACACGGGTATGAGTAATGCTCCAGCAGAAGTCTTTGGAGAAGACGCACACGAAGGAAGAAAGAAAGGCAACGAAAAAATCAGTGAAATTAATCGTCTGTAAAATGAAGTCGCACACACGAAACACAGCCACATTCACGAGTGTAGTTAAAGTAAAGCAATAATATCGAAAGAGAGGCGACGAACGTAAAATAAAAGGAATAAAACACAAAGCTGAAAAAAAGAGTGCAGCGATTGCGAAAAAAGGCAACCAGATGCGGTTTTTTGTTTTTGGGCTATCTACTGATATTTAAGCGTCGGTATGTACATATGCATTGAAGAACGCTTGACTGGCTTCAGCTTTAGCGGCTTTGATTTGGTTAGTGGAATGCGATATTGACAGGCCGTTTATAAAATAATAATACGGCATGAAGACGCTAACATGAATCCTAGTGGTGTTGCCATTTTTACTACTTCACAGCATTTTTATCAATGACACATCAGCGTAGTAGATACTTCATTTGCTGCGCCGTTGGTGCGACGAAGTGAAGCGTAAATTGGTTAGACCCGAGAGCGTGTGAAGTAGTGCGAACGTTTTATGACTTTTCTGCGGTTTCTCGTTTAAGGTTGGCTTTTATTACACAGGCACACATATGCAGAGATACAGTTTCGCTTCTCAAATGCACTTGCAACACCAAATACGAGTATATACTGTTTGCATCGGTGTTGTTGTGCGCTTTAATTGGGCCAAATTAAAGATTTAAAGTGTTTGAGGTACAGCTAGCGATGACGATGACAGCAGCCGGCGTCGATGTCCGTCATCGTCGCCTCGTATTTAGACACACATACACTTGCGTGCGTAATCACACACACCACAGGCACGCAAAACGTGGACAGGAGGAACGTGCTTTGAATAAAATTTAGTATATATATTTTTTTGCCAATGTAGTAGTTGTTTTTTCTGTAGACACTGTCTGCCGTAAATCTCTGTCTTGAAGTTTATCTCTAAAATCGTATAAAAACAACTTCCCCACTTCGCTTTTGAAAATGTTACCCGATTTGTTTGACTTTAACTTTGATTATGTCAGGGTTCGGTTCACTGTGAAAAATGTTGAGTTCGAATTGGTAAAATTTTCTTTTTCGTCTGAGTGAGAAAAAATTATATAAATAAAATACAAGCATAGAAAACTTTCTTTACTTTCGAGGATGTGTTGTTAACAAATTAATTTTTTCTTTTTCGATATACACATTGACCTACAAAAATAAAAACCTCTCGTATCAGTCAATTATATTATTTAGGTATATATGATTCATATACCGATATTTCACGTATACCCGAAAAGTAGCCCGCCCTATTAAACTTTGGGACACATGAATATTAAATCCTAATCCTAAGATATAATTTTTCCAAGTGATTGTTACACTTTACATTACTTGGGTGGTGACGTGCCTTTTTTTTACAACATGCTGGTCTGCACTACAGAGATCGAACACCGCATGAGCGTTCTACACACCCATGTTGTGCTGACCTTAGTTATTATCTCAACTTGATCATCAACAATATGAAAAATTCCTTTTACGAGTTTCTTATGCCGTTTACAGTGGGCTACGATTCGTTCACTGGTGATTCGACAGTGATTCGTATCACTTTCTACAACAAATCCATACTTTCTACAGCGAATCCATAAATGGATTCGACAACGATTCTAAACAGGGCTGGCATTTTCTGCCAGTGCTGCAAAGTTTTTGGTTGGACATTGCCATTCTCAACAGTCTTCTTCTTGTTTTTGTGCGCCAAAATAATTAACAGCTGATCATGGCACAAAACGAAGATAATTAAAAACTAAAATATGAATTTTTTTATAAAAGTAAGTCCAATTAAGTCCGAAAACACGTTTGTACACATTAAAAATGATTCAAAAATATCTATTTTTTCCACAAATCGCAATTTTTCAATATTTTCACTTCTCACAATTTGTCAACGTGTGTATAACCAAAACAATGAATAGCTAATCATGAATCGGAATCGGCAGTGTGAAATCCAAGATTCGAATAAGTGATTCAGCTGCACTGTAAACACGGCATTATTCTCTAATCGTCAAATATTAATTTTTCAACATTGAATTATGATGTATTTCTGGAGTGATCAACTCGATAGACCGCCTAGCCTTTGGCTGTTTTCAAGTGATTGTATGCCTTATTTAGAGAGATTGTGCTACTTGTACAAACATTTTTTTCCAGCCCTAAATGTATAGAATTCTTCAATGCTCTATGCTCGATTTACTCAAAAGACCATGGCCCGAATCTCTAAAATTTGTTGTAATAACATGTAAGTGAACCCGTTACAACTTAGGAGTACTCTCACTACCATCCTACAGTTGTAGCTTCCTTAAGATTTTCTCCGCCTACAATTCTTTTTTTTGACGTGAACACTTCTTTCCTTTGTTACTTACACGGGGTAGGTGGTCAAAAGATTGATGATAACTATGAAGTGACATACTGTTTGGTATTGTAGCTACATATCTAGCACATATATCCAACATTTAATTACACCACTCGATAGATAAACTGTCAAAGAATTCGTTAGGGTAAGTACATATTTTGTCGACGGAGGGAAAAACGCCAACGTTTTGATGTAGTTTTTCAATAATTATCAATGGGACAGCCGGACGGCTGTGCAAAATGGCGCTTAGTTGATGTCTACTCAAAAATAGTTATGACATATGTATAATACACTCAAAGAAAAAATTACCCATTACGTTAACGTATTCACGTAAAACGTCCGCATCCACGATACATCCACATCACCTTTGTTTGCTTTTAGATACATTTTTCGCACAGTGTTTCTTAGCGCTGAATGAAATGATGTAGAACGGCGAAAATTTTAAATTAATTTTAGTCGCACGTCGCAATATTTTTTTTATTATTATTTTTTTTAGTATGTCATGCAACGCGACAAAAATGAAGGCTACACAGCCGTTGTAGTCGTCGTCAAAATGCATTTCATCTCGCAGCGCTGCTGAAAGCGCCTGCGCTTGCCACTTTTTGTGCGACTAACAAAATATGAAGGATGGGCGGCGGTCAATTGGACAGACTTTGTGTTGCCATCGATATAAAATACAGCTACAACACAGATACAGACAATCACACACAAATGCAAATATTTATATTAAGTAAATAATTACAAAAGTATGTTTCTCTTGCGGTACAGTGACGGTGAATTTTCGACTGCTGTGACTTTGTTTAGTTTATGTAAACATTTGTGTGTGTGAATGTGTTTTAATACCAAACTGACTGACAGACAGCTGGTCGTCGCGCGTAGACAACATAAAATTTGCTTTTGCCTTTAGCTCATAAGTATCTTGATCCCTTTTATATCTCTTAATACGCAACTTGATGAATCAGTGTCTGACTGGCAGTCTGTCCGTCCACGCCTGCGTTAGTTGGTATAATTGAGTGAGAGTGAGATTTGTTTGCACGATTTATTTCTGCATTTTCTCCTAATGACAAAATGATTTGCAGCGCAGAAACATGCGCAGGCACACACTCGTACAGAAACAACAAGCGATCGATTGGTATGGCACTTCATAAGCCCTGCATATGCGTTACTTAATTAAACAGTTTCTCATTGCAGACACAAATACTAGACACACATACACACACATGTTAGGCAAATTTACTTTTGACAGCAGCACTTTTGATGTATTTATTGTGCTTTTTCTTTTTGGCTTAAACGAAAAATTGGCCAACAGACAAAGAAGTTTTTTGCATTTGCCGAAACCGAAGAAGCAAATGGCGAATTAGCTACGAGTCACCATAAAAGGCGTTAAACTAGCTGCATTTGTAATGCAAACAAGTTAACCTCATTTTGTACCAGTGAGAGAGGGACATCGCTCTACTCGTATCCGTAAAAGAGGCAGGCAACAAGTCAAGCGCCTCGACGATTTGCTCGGTTGGAGTGGCGGTGGCGCAAGCAACTTGTTCGAGGCAACAAGTTTATTTTTGTCTGTGTGTCAGTTACTGTTAACACGCCAAAGGATTTAAATGCCAATTTGAGGTTTTTTATGATTTTTCTTTTTAACGTTTTGCGTTTGTTGATGATAAAATGTATGCGCTTTCATGGCAAACATTTCTTGAGCATGAATCATCGTGCGCGTAGTGGAGAAATATTTTTTAGGTTAGACTAACCGTGGCCTTTGGCTGATGCATGCTTACTGAAAGTTTATGTTAACTTAAATTTATTAGATAAACGACGGACAAGTTACTGGAAACTTAAGTCAAAGACAGACCCAATATGCTTGCTTATCGCTCCTATTACCACTTTAGCCATTTAATATATTCAGCAGCTTTCCGATGGGCGCACTGACTATATTGGACTAGAACGTGTTTTGTTGAGATGCTGAAATATACGATTGAGGAATCTCTGTGTCCTCTTCCAAATATTCATTCAGAAAGAGGTTGCTTTGTTGTCAGAAGCATATCAATACCTTATTTCCTTGATAGAATCCATACGATTGTGGACTGCGTCACTATCTCAACTACGATACCATTTCTTGTGATATCACTATGTCCTAGCATTCAAAGGATTCCGACACCATTCTCGCATGTCATTTCATTACAAGACATGCGACAACTCAAACCATTAACTTTAAGATCACGGAGCTAAGCGACTTTATTGCCACCTGATTATGATGTTAAGATTTATATTAAGAACATTGGTGCTGCCTAGGAACTCTTACTGAAATATTGTGTAGTATTAGCATTGTGCAGGTCCACCGAGAAAACAATCTTCCCATTGACACTTAAGTCTCACAACGTGGCTTCTAAACGTGGCTTCTTACCTGACTTCATTATAAGTCTACTACTAGTTGTCTTTGCAGCGACCTAACTAACGACCAGATCCAAATGGATTGATGCCGGAAAGAAAGGTAAAGACATCCAAAGCATCAGTCCGTGTAGTGCGAAATGCACCTCTAATGCAGACCCTGGAAATAGTCTGAGAGTTGGCAGTTCTTATATCCTGCCGATAAAATTAAATGCGCTGTTAATGAATCTACAGCAGGTTTAGTGTTCAATAAGAGTGGACACTTTTTACGCAAATTACAAAAGCAATTATACGGATATGTATGTATTATAAGTCTTCCACAACTTGGGCAATTTTACCAAGATTTTATTGACGAAGCCTAATTGAAGAAGATTCTGCTAATGCCATTCGTATTAATAAACCAATTTAGCTGTCCAAACAGGTTGGTGAAATAAAATTATTTTTTAAATGAAGAGTATAAAAAGATGGGATCATAAAACCAGATATTTTTTATCTGTTAAAACCTGTTGAACCTCCGCCCTCAATGACAGAATTAAAAAAACAAACTACAGCATTACCAACGGCGACTTTTGCTGAATCATTGCTGGGCTTATTGGCTGATTGACTGACTGACCAATGAAACCCAAGTCAAGTCTCAAGTCGAATGGTGCGATGAAATCGGTGACAATTGTCGAACGAAATACGAAGAAACAGCAGTGAATAATGTGTCCACAGCTTTAACTGCGATAATTGTTGAATTTAGCGGTCTGAATGCTTTGAATTTTTCGCTACGCCTCGCCTCGCCCTTCTCTTCCAAGACACTTTTATTTGTTTATTTGGTTTTACCGCTTTTTCGCAGTTGAAGTAAAAATATGCTTAAACAATAAAATTTGATTAATGGCATTGCGCTGGAGTAAACATAGCACACATTCGAATAATCGAGCTTGTTTGAGATACTTTTGTTGATGTTGTTGTTAATGATGATGTTTTCCTTCGCTCTCGGTTTACAATTTGTGTTTTCTGTAATTATATTGTGTGTAATTGTGACGAAGCCTTACAAATGTATTGAGACAAGCCACCCAGAGCCCAATGACGATGTCGTTGTCAAGCCCGGTACGAGTGGGTTTTTTATTGAACGAGACACTTTGTAACTCTGTTTAATTGGCAAAGTTTCGACAACTTCGTTTTGACACTCACTGAATTAAAAGAACAAGTCGTTTGACGCCTGCCTAAAATGAACAGAAGAAATATGCTGAGAACTTCTGATTTTCTATGCTTTTTTTAAGTTTGAGTGGACTTCAAGACCTGATCGGTTTGGCTTGAATCTTGTGCCGCCAGCAAGCTGAATCTGAGGCTTTCTTCAGATACAACTCGGTGAGGGCTACGGCGCCGCTGTGCTTGAGTTTCTTATTTAATAAATTGACATCATTTGTCTTGAAAGCAATAAATAAATGTGGCGATAAAAACCATTTTTCATATAATTCCAATTCTGTGTGTGTACGTGTATCGGAGATTTGCGTAATGGTGTTGATCGTGATGATGTTAGTTTCATGCAGATGGCAAGCATACATGACGCCTTTAAATTCGAAATTACACTGATAAACAATGAAAGAATTTAACATGTCGCACAAAATGAATGGAGTGAATTTAATCTTAAGAAATGGAACGATTCAACAATTCGCATAAGTGCTGTTGTATCCGAACTTGAGTTTAAGGGTTTCATGTCGGCCGTAAATGGTCTCCTCTAGCTATTGGCTGACAAATGTGAGGTGTAGTTCTGAGACACCATTAAGGGTTTATATTGAATGGCTTACAATACGAAATGATTTATTTCCACCTGTATCTAAGTATGCAAAGTAGTCACTCAGTTCTTGACTTGAAATTGTGCAACGAAGGATTGTTGCCATTTGGAGTATCGTATATATATGATAATTATCTTTTGGGATATGTCATAAATCGTTTATGACAAACGCAGCACGTTGAATTAAGCCGTCTTTCGGAAAAGATGGCCTGTTGATCTCCGGCACGCGCAATTTAGGTGACATAATCGCATACTCTCTTCTAACATAGAAGGTCTATTTGTAAAGGTGGCAGTAGATAGTATGCTGCCGGCAGCATTGTTTTTAGTTTAAAAGTCGGCGAACCGCTCACGCTGGTCTACATATATGCGTGGCCAAACAATACTGTACGTCTCCAAAAATTGGGTTTAGTTTAACTACTCGGTGGAATTTCTTCGGTCGGAATATGATTGCACTTCAACTGAACGGGGATAACTTCCTGGATCTCCCATTCCGAAACTCCAAAGAACGACAACGTTGACAACGTAGGTCCCCAATGCCATTCTAATTTCACTATATTCTAATTATATGCGATCGTGTTGTTTTTTCTGAAATTCGCTGGTTGTTGATCGTAACATCTGTTGTTTGGAAGATGGAAAATTAGGAATAGATAAAATTAAAATAAAAAAAAATTCTACGACTAAATGCAAATCATAAAATTATATTGACTCGTATATGACAACGGCAGAAGTGTTAAAGCCAAGGTCAAATGCCATATGGCATCACCCGTTGTGATATACGATGAAGTCAGTAGACATTTTTATAAAATCAGATGGGGTTGATGTCAATTATTAGGATTAGTGCTGTTTCGATAAATAATATAAATATGACAAGTATTAGAGCACATGTTATGGTTTATCACAGTTTCTTATTTTTTGTTAGATCATTTTACATAGGATAACCACACCTAACATAACTTAGCCTTACATGTTCATAAACACACACATTCAACTATGACCGAGTTGCTTTTGTAGATGTTGTTGACAAAGTCGGCCAAAGCAAAAGCAACAAAGGCAAATAAACTACAAGGAAAAAAAATGAATATGAAAAAAGGAGACTTACGTACAAACGCAACGAAACCCCGATGCGTCTGAAGACTACTTAAAACTACATAAAATGCGGAGTTAGTATCAAAGGCAAAACGCAGCAATAGATTTGACAACTGTCGAAAGGTTAAAAGTTGGAGCTGGCGTAGATACTTTTTTGCGGCAACGCAGCTAAAATGCCATACAGCAAAAGCCAAAGAAAAAGTCTCATTTTTAATATAACATTCACAGAGCACAATTTTTATTGCATAGGCGTTCTAGCAAAAGGCATTCAGATACATCAGGAGGTAGCAACAGCAGCGCCAGACACAGCATCATTTATAGAAATCTATAAAGTCAGTCGCGCTGATGATGCAGGATGAAATTTTTGTTTACACGTGAAGCCGCACGAATGTGTTTGAAACATAAACAACAGCACATCCGCGAAGGTAGTCGACTGATGCATGTGTGTAGGTGTTCAGCTCTGCTGGAGCAAGTGCAATCAGGCAAATTTTAATTGCGCCTAAAGAGTTTTTCTTCTTTTTTCAATTTTTTTGTTTTTATTTCATTTATAGCTTGCTTCATAGACGATTTCCTTTTCTTTTATTATATGTACATTCGCATAGTTTTTATGATGCTGTACTGTACGCATGCTAAAGATACATTTCTATCTTGAAGTTGTGGTAGGTGCAATGAAATGAAAATGCTGCTTTTGTGCTTGCGTAATTGCAACGTACTCGACTCGACGAGAAGTCTTTGCTAAATGCATGCAGAGAGTCAGTCAGTCAAGTCAGCTAGCTCAGCCCACTTGAGTAAACCACAGGCGCTGCTTCCTGTGTTGCTCAGCAATGTGTATTTCAGATAAGACAGACGCTGCTGAATAGAGTGGGCGGCGGTAGGTCGAACGTTGATTATGTTCGGTAGTTGCGAGTAGTTTGTTGCATGCCGCTGAGCGTTTTATTTATTTAAGTATTATTTGCATATTTACCACTCGAACTGAGCCGTTTTCGTTGCCCCCACTTGAGCTCGTCGTACTTGTATTTACTTTAGTATCGCAGAGTGTATGTATGTTTTCTTTATTGTTGCAATTTCAAAATCATTTATTGCACACCCTCTCGATGGTTTTTTATTGATACAAATTCGTGTCGAGTGTGTTTGTTACATTGTCTGTTGAACGCGGTTCCATTTGGCTCCATTCCATTCAGTTGTGCAAGATTCACGCGGTAGCAAAATTAATTAAGTGCGATTCCAGTTAGGCATCAGCAGTTGCCAGTCTCCACGGTCTAATTCGGTATGAACTCGGACTCAGTTTGGGGTCGCGACTGGCAACGAATGCGAGCAACAACTTCTACTGCGAGCGTTGAATTTTAATCTAAATCTATACTGTTTTTCCTCTTTTTTTTTAATTATTCGATTATTTGTAGCTGTGCATTTTTCTTCTCTTTTTTTATTACAAAATTTTATTGCAATCCTTCCCACACAAAAAATATTCTTTAAATCTTGGCAGAACATAGCCCAGAGGTAAAATTTTTATGCTTCGTCGCCAGCAGCCCCCATTATCTTCCGGTGGCTTATAAATGTTCAATTTGGATTCCATTAGCCACTTTTACACTTTACACTTTATAAAATCGCGTCTCATTAATACCGGAAGGCATATCCTGCTTTATCGTTTCGCTTGAGTTGTGTCCTGTGTGTTTATCCTTGTCGTTTTGCTGTGCGCCTAATTAAAACTCATTAGCATTAAGCCTGAGAGCTTGAGCACAGCAACCAACCCTTTTAAATGTTAAATGCGTATGAACTCCTTTCCGCACTTAACCCTTATTCGAACCTTTTTTTTATACTTTTATTTGTGTTTAATTTAAAATCTCTTTTGATATGTGCCGTCATTTGGCAAATAACTACCGCCGACTACCTCAAAGCAGTACCGACGAAGCGGGGAAAATTAAAGTCAAGTGTCAAATGATATTTTAGAGACATTCTATGGCCGAAGAAGTACGAGGGGGCAATTAAGGTAGCTGCCGTAAGCGTAGTAATGTATTTTAAAAATAACTAAAACAACTACAACAACAAAAAAATAAAATAATTTCACTCGAGCGGTGCTTAACCTATGCCAGTGTCGCTCGATGCTCGATTTCAGACGACGCCATTCCTTTTCCAGTGTGGCGGTTTTCCTTTTGCCCATTCAGTCACTCGTTCGCAGACCGTTTAATGCAATTTCCTTGCCAGACGTTGCCAACACCGTCACAAAAAGTCAACTGGGTCGTTTTCGACGTCGTTGTGCGGTGAGGGAAGATGAATGGTTGCCTTGGTGTATAACAACAATAGGTTGGTGGGTGTTGTTGCTGGTTCGATGTCATTTATCGTAGGCAACACAAATACTACAAGCATTTGCCAATATATGAATACACTGAATGAAAATTTTGAATTAATTAAAAGATCATAAAGAGTGAAAAAGAAGAAAGAGTCGATACTGCGAATTATTTTCTGTGTGACCTGTTCATTGTTGTCTGGTTTTCCATATTAACCAGGTTAAAAATAATGCATGGTTTTAATTGGAATTAAATCTTTATAATTGAACGGCAAACAATTTTTTTTGTTGTTGCTGTTATATTGCCTGCTTAAACCAATGAACCGATTTTGATTTTAAAAAAATACCAATTTAAAGGTAGTCTTCGCTAGATGTGACCATCAAACTACTAAAAACGGGTCAGGGGTTTGGTTAGAAAAGCGCATTACAAACAATAAAAACACACAGCCTTTGATGTTCCATTTTCGTTTCGAACACAACGTGGGGAGAGATCAATTTTGTTTGCTCTCTCTCTTTGCTATCTCTAATGTATGAGTATTGAGTTGCTCATGAGTGAGTGAACAAAAACAAATGTATTTTTTGTTTAGAATGCTGTCGATTGTGTCAGCCGTGGGTTCCCCTAGTCTTTATAATAGCTTTGAGCGAAAACTAAGCCCATGGATAAAATAAGAACAATGTGCTCATAATCATTTCATGTCATCGTTTGCTGTTTTTCGCCGAAATTCGTCAGAAATTTCCTCCCTCGCTAAGAAGAGAATCTGCTGTAGATTCGCAAATGTCAGTTACTTCAATGTAAGCCAAAAACTCTTTAGTCCGTTTCTCAAAATTGCATGATTTTGATTACGGGAATTGAGGATATCCTGTGCTTTATAAAATTATAAATTGTACGTCCATCCATAAATTTTTGTCAAATGTCAAGCCTATTATTTATGCTAAAATCCATATTGCATTCGTAACCGGAAATTGTTTTTCTCAGTCAAAAATTTCTCGCTCTGCATGGCGCTCAAGCGTGTTGAAAATCATGCCTTCTCATCCATCCATTTCCCTTGTTGGTCGGCATCATCGTCTGTGGCTTATAAGTTTCCACCACCACAACCAACACCGCCATCAAAACTACCACCATTATCATCATCACTACTAGCAAAGGTAGCAAAAGCAACGCTTTGCTTCGCTCAGTTCAGCTCAGTTCAGACGACCAGCACAACCGAACTTCCTTCCCAAAGGACACCGCCGCTGTATTTGTGCATTGAAAGTGAAATTGAAAGCCACCGAACGAGCGAGCGAGCAACGACCTCGTCGCATGGACAGTTGGACGGAAAACAGCTTGCCATTATTGTTGTTGTTGTTGTTGTTGTTATTTCGGTTAAAGGAATTCGAAAGCGAGCAACAGTTTTCGCTGTGCGCCTGGTGCGACCGCCGCGTCATACTGTTGTATGTCCGTCGTTCGTAGGATTCGCTCGTTTGTTTGCCAGCTCTCTTTAGCAAGGACTATAGCAGAAAGTGAGCAAAAGCGAAACCGAAGGAAAAGAGGCAGAACCAAAAAGCATTTAACCACTCAACGACAACAACAAAAACAGTTTTAGCGCTATTGTGTGATATGCGAGTGTGTGCGCATGTGTTCGTTTGTATGCCTTTTCACTCACTCCGAAACTGTTTCAACTTTGTTGCTCCTTTGAGACGGCTTTCAGACGATTGCAAATATAAGTGTGTGTGTGTGTGTGTATATGTCTGTATACTTATGTGTAATTCGTCCTTTGTCAAGTGCGTCTCAAAGTGTAGTACTTTACGATAGTTGTGTGCGTTTGTGTGTGTGCTTTTCTGTTGGTTAGAAAAACATATTAAGGGAGTTCGTTCTTTAATGCGAACAACGCTGCGTTTGTTTTGGTGGTCGCCATAATCGGCATCAACTCAGGCGTTGCTGCTCAACTTTCACACCCTTTTTGGGTTGACACTAGCGTCATCGCTTGCGGGGTGCACAGCCAAAATCATTCAGAACACTGAGTTCGAAAATATTGAGGCGGCAGGCGGACAAAGGTACGGGCAGTCAGGCAACGCCGCAGGCGATTTTGATCGTTATAGTAAATCATTTTAAATGAATTTTGGCTTGTGCGTACCGCCCCGCGCCGCTCGAAAACACATTCGCTTCCTTCCCCGTCACCATACTTTCAGTTTCCTTTTCACAATGTTTATCAGCCGCCTTATTTTAGGCAAGTAGTAAATTGCTCGCGTCGACGACAACATGTGTAGAAGATACGAAGATACCCATGTATCTATTTAATATTCGAGTGGGTTGAACAGTCGGTGGTGGGTCTGTGTCACGACCTGCTCCCGATCGTACATACATCTTTCGCTAAAATTATGTTTTTTTGTAGCACCGCTGCCAGGGGGTTGTTGGATGGGAAGAAGAGGAACAAGTAATATTTTTGTATTTCACTGTGTCCTTTGGTAGCATTAGCGCTTTCGCATTTCCCTTTTTCGTATTGGTTTGCCTCTTTTGCCCACTTATTCCCGCCATAGCATTTAAACATTGAGTGCCCCAGCTGTACCAACTGCCTTCCTTAAAAGCATAGATAAGTATACTTCAGCAAAAATAGGGAAGCAAACCAATAACACAGTCATTTTTTATATGCCTTCTGACACCTTCCATTGTTATTCTTCTTTTCTTTTCTAATACTTGTATCTTTAATCCGCCCTCAATGCTGTTGTTGGCTGCTGCAATTATTATGTAATCTCATTTATTACAGACCTCTCATTTCTTAGATTTGAAAAATTATGCAGCAACTTATAAAGGAGATTCCCAAGTAGAGTTGTTGTAATGTGGTGGGTGTTATTGATGGGCGACGACTTCGCTCGCTTTAGCATATAATGCTTTTAATGCCATTATCCCACATAAATTGTCTGACCATTTTTGATGTAAATGTTGAGTTTTTATTTTATGAGAATATTGAACTTATTATTACTACCCCATATTGGTCAAGAACATAGTAGTAATAGTAGTAGTATAGTACAGAAACATTTTAAAGATACTGATTACTGAAAATGACCTATGATAGTTCTGTGCTCAATACATTAAACATTAACATACGGAAAACTAATTAATATCGTAATGAAACAACGACTACGCTACAGTCACTTATCAGAGTTAGTTACAAAATATTCTACATTCCGATGATACCTGTAGAGATAAATTAAAGAAGTAAAAATATATCAGTAGAAGATCCCACTGCACTAGTTAAAATAAGTGATTGCAGTTAGCCGTCAAAGATGAGCAGCGTATTTAAAATTTTTATTCAATTTTTATTTTTTTAATTAATTTTTTTAATTAATTTTCAATAAACCAAAGAAGTAACGCACAGATCAAATCTCAAAGAGAACTTGAAACACTTGGCGAACTCGAATTGTTGGAACTGAATTGAGCACTCAGAAGTATTATTATAAAGGGAGTCAATTTAGATAAACACGGCCTGACATGCTATGCCACCAAATCAGCACGTAAATTGAGAAAAGAGACTCGCGTAACTATAGAATAATTCATCGTTTGTGTTGGGCGAGGTAGGCAGGCAGGCAGAGCAAAATAACGACATACCATAACAATTACAACAACTGTTGGCAATAAAAGCGAGCCACAAAGAAAGGAAAACAAGAAAGCAAGCAAGCCAACCCTGCAATGTTATTAGCCAAGCGTCGAAAGCAGCCCCAAACAGCAGCGATGGCAGCCGAAATGCCTAACCCTAGCAGCAGTGCGGGTACATAGCAGTCGCCTTACTTTGGTATATGTGACCGCTTAAAAAAAACCTTTACTTCGACTATGCAGTAGTTATACTACTCTTTACACACCCAACCGAACAAATTTCAGCTTACTATACATATTGTAGTTTAGCGAACTCGATATGTTCCAATGCCGAAATTTCGCGTCCACACATCAAATAACATATAGAAAAAATTAATTTGTATGGGATCCGACCGACTCCCAAAAATTTACAGCATATTTTATAAAGAAGACTTCGTTCAAAACTTCATGACACTGACAAGACGAAATCAACACATTCCGGGTTGGCCAATAATAACGTAGGTATTAGTATATATACTTTATTGGGTCTTGACTATGTTTAAAGCTTCATGACCACCTTGTAAATCTATTCAGACAGGCAATGAAAAGCATAAAACGTGAAGAAAAAAAAAATACAATTTGGAATAAAAATATTTTCTATAGCTGATGTCTGGTCGGTTGAGAAATTATGAACTGAACTACGCTCCTGAAATCTGTTGTGTTCGCTGTGTTTACATTCAATTAGTCTTACCTTATTTCAGCTCTAAGGGGCACACCAAGGTACGAATGCTTTAACATTTGCTGCGCTAGATTTCATTCATGAGTTGTGCATTTGGAAAGCTGCAGCGGTTGTCTAAACACATAAATAAATAACTTAAACATTGCTCAGTTGAACTCGGTTCTGCTTCGTGTTATTAACTTTTTATTTATGTCTAAAATGTTGTAATTGATTTATTCAACAAGTGTAAAAATATCTCAAATTTTATACGATAATCTGCCGCGTATCTTTATTGTTGTTAGTCATAGTTTTTACCTGATCCGAGCATCGAGCCCGATTTGAATATCTTCACTGTTGGGGGTGCCTTTTAAGTATCTGTTAAATAATTGAGCAAATAAGCGTCTGCGATGCTACTACATAAGAGCCTCAACAGCATCGGCATCGACAACTATAACACGGTATGTAAACTCCACTCCAAAGAGAGAAAACAGAGCTCGGAATTCGTATGAAATATTTTTGGCTTCTGACTGGGGGCTTGTCGTGAATTGCTGCTGGGCTGTTTGTTTTTAGCATCTTTGCGAGTTCGTTGTTTGAGTGAAATACGATGCTTGAGATTCTTGGAAAGTCAGTTACTATTAACTAGTAACACGCGGATGAATTAACATACCGATGGAATTTCTTGTTTCACCGCAAATTTAGTACTGCAAATATTGACATACATACAAATCTTTTGGACCGCAACAATCTAATTTCTGTGCTCCCTTTTTCCTGTTTATTTCCAGAAATGGTGTTACGCTACTGTGAATCGCCGTCGGTGGGCACCTGTTGCACCTACAACATGGAGACACGCATGGCAATGCAATCGCGCCAGCAGCTCGAGAAACATTCCAAGGAGCAAATTATCAAGATGTCCAGTATGTTGGGCGCCAAAGCGCAAAAGTTCAACGGTGAGTAGTGCTAACAGAATATGGGTGGGTGTTCTATAAAAACCGATAAAATGTATGCCACGGCAAAACTAGATTGAATTTCATCAAATATTTGGTGATATAAGAAGTATCCGCGTGTTTTTTATCACTAGATAGTGGTGATATCCACATATTGTCCAACAATTAATCCGATTGTGACAAACGAACACGTGACATTTCAGACTACATCTTTTGTAAAGACAGTTATGTAATTCGTCGCTTGTGTAAAAAGGTTAATCGCTGCAAAAACATGCAGAAAAATGTTTGCGTTTTACTGTAAGGATGTTGCGAGTAAACGCCGGACCCAGGAGTAGTTTGCTTGATTCCGTTCCGGAAATTTCAATCTTAAAGATGCACCTCACTCTTGGTCGGCCAGTCACTGAAAAAGCCGATGAAACGGTTAAGCAACCAGAATTGAGCAACACAAAATGTTTGTGCAAAATGTACCAAAGAACGAATACGGATACTTTTTGTATCAGCGAATATATTATCTTGTTATTCTTCATACATAAAAATCACGTGTCATTCTGCTCGTCCACGCTACTTTCAGAAAGTACCCAACCGATTTCAATGCAACTTTTTTAATGTGTATTGTTGATTTCAGCTTGAGAGATATGATAGTTTATGATAGTAGCGTTGCTGTCCCGATTCAGATCATTATTTTTTTTAACAAATGAGTGACGTGGCACATTGAATAAGGCAATTTTGGCTGCCAGAAATGTTGATCTCGATCAAATCAATATCCAAATACAACAAACATAAACGAAGGGGTCAATTCAGTCTTTTTGCCTGGACGAGCACAACATAATCTGCACTTGATAATTGGTTCATTCATAATCATTTTGCTCCGTCATTTAAGTCCATCTTTTTAATATTCAAAAACCTTTTTTTGGTCGATACTCGTATTTCAAAACGTTATAATCTACAGTATATATTGTATACATTTTTTAATTTAAAGTCGAACTACATTTGCCAAACAACTAAACCACATTGCTACCGACAACCACTTGAGTTGGAATTTCCTAAATACACCCTGATTTACGAACTCCATTCAGCACCCACTTGAGTTGCGATGTCAAATGATGCCTTGTTTTATGATGACCGAATGAAGCAAGTTCGGCAAGAGCTGAGCTCAGTTGAGATCACCGCAAAAGATCTCAAGTGGCAACGTTTTTCTGGCTTTGTTTGTTCACAAGAGCGGCATAAATGCGGGTCTCGAATTACAGCTCTCAGCAGCGACAACAACTAACAACTAAAATAGCAACATCAACTAGTGGCGGATATCGAGATTTTAAAGACCATTTCCGCCCAATAGCCTAGTGTAGTCATGTAGTGTAGTGTCATGAGCATCGCTTTCAAAGACAAAAGAACCCTCCTCGACGAACTTGATTTCATTAAAATCGCGTACCGGCATGGTTTACGTGATTAATTTCTCTTGACTCACGCCACGCGCCGTCGGAAGCTAATAGAAAAAATTTTTTTTGTTGAATTGGAGGACGGGTCACACAATTAATGAACATTTTAATGATTTCCTCACTTTAATTATTATTATTATTTTTTTGCAGAGATTTTCCGCAAACTATTGCTCGAATCGAAGGCGGAGTTCCACAACATGTTCACGCGTACGTACGGCGTCATCTATCAGCAGAACTCGTACGTCTTCTCGGATTTATTCAACGAACTGGAGAATTACTACGCCCGCGGGCGTGTCGATCTGCTCGAAGTGATGGATAAGTTCTTTAACACCCTGTACCAGAAGATGTTTCAGGTGCTCAACTCGCAATTCGCATTCGATGAAAAGTGAGTATTGCCGCACTCGCATACACATACGTGAAAAATTTGTGTAACTTAAAACCCTCGTATTGAAAGACTTGACGATAAGAGGGAAAACCTTAACCGAATGAAACCGAACCAAGAAAAAATAAACAATAAAAACAAGAAAAGTTGAAATAATTTCAACAAAAGTGTGAAACCACAAAATGGCAACGTCAGCGATGCCCGTAGAACTTCAGTCAGTCAGTCAGTCAGTCAGTCAGTCAGTCAGTCACTCACTCAGCTGTAAGGTAAAGCGGTAGAGGTGTCCACTGACTTCTTTGACTTTGTGTGCTGCTGTTGGTGCTCCAATTTCAGCGTGACAACATGAAAGTCAAAATGTCTGTTTGGACAAAAGAATTGCGGTCGAACCGTTTACAAAGCGGCCATGTTCGACGCATGAGGTGTGGTTCCTCTATTTTGAAGGAAAGGCCTGAGAGGCAGGCAGGCTTTTCGTTCATCTCAAGTGTTATTGACTTTATGAAAAAGAATATTGTTCTATTAAAACCTCTGACAAGGCGTGTTATGAAAGGAATCGCATGTAAAAAACTTTTTGTATGAGGTCTTTTGACACTGTCATATTAAGCCGGGATGACAGCATTAATCCCTTCTCTGCATGCCCTAAACAAGGCATTAATGCAAATAAAACTTAGCAGGGCCCTGCTACGGAACCAAGGTTAATAATATTTTATGAGACATGGAAATGCTAACTAATAGCAGAAAAACAACAGCAGAGGACTTGAATCCTTGATCTGTAGAATGATACGCAGATTGTGCGAGTATTTAAGAAAAGGTGGAAAAATGTATTATTTTATTTATTTGATTCCATTCAACAACATTTCTCCAAATCTCATTAAATGTTCCATTCATAAAATGGCATTTCTGAAGGTCCTCTCTAGTAGCAATCTGTTTTGTTTGTATTCAAATGAAATTGGTATTGGAAATCAACACTAGTTTAAAGAAAGCGTCTCTTTCAAATTTCATGTGACTTCATTACCTCAACCACTCATATAGTTTAACAGTTCTAATAGCACTTCTCAGTGAGGTCCAACTGAAGAGCTCGTGTTGCCTACGCGCGGGCGTACCGCGAGGTGCGTCAGCCCTCTAAATTGACTTGATTAGATTATGAAAAGTAGGAGGATGCCAGCGCAATCCAACAACAATAAAAGCGGTAAGCATCAATGCAGACAATGGCGATCATAATGATGATTATGATGATAATGGACAACTCTAATTTCTAAATTGCTTTGCGCGAATTGAACGAAAGACACACGCCAGTTGACACTTTTACAGCCGCTACTTGGTTAGCCAACCAAGCAACTGCGGTGGTGAACAAAGACTCGACTCCAAACATGTTTTGAATGCTGAGTCGTTGACACGGAGACAGAACAACAGACCCACAAGTGCACTGAGTAAACGCTTTGAGTGACGAGTGTTGATTTTTTAGCGAGTTCGTTGTTCGCCGTTCCGCTCATGGTTCATGGCGGCGGGAGATGGCGGTGGAGGCGACAACAGTACGGAAATGCACATTTCATTTTTCTGTTTAGCACAAACAATGCGCTAAATGCTCATTTTTATTGCTTTTCTTTCTACGTAATTTCATCATGGTAAAGTTATTTCTGGCTAAGCTGAGCATCGTCTCGGTTCGTCTTGCCACGCTTGGCCACATCATTACACTCTTTCCCGCCTGTTTGACCCGAACAACACGCCCGCCCCAAAGAGCCAACCGCAAACAGAATGAAAAACAACACCCAGAATAAAAAGCAACAACAACAGGAACAGACAAGAACATAAATAAACAGATTAACAACTGCAACTTCCTTAATATAATTCTCTCGTTCCAGATACTTGCGCTGCGTTAGCGAACACATGAAGGAACTGAAGCCGTTCGGCGATGTGCCCGACAAGCTTTCCGTCCAGATCAAGCGATCGTTCGTTGCCACACGCACCTACGGCCAGGCATTAGCCACCGCCGCAGAGGTCTCCAAAAAGATCGTCAGTGTGAGTATTCCCTAAACTAAGCATTCATTTGACCAGCATCAAATGTTTAAACTACCTCATTGCCTCGTTCAATTCAGATTCGCCTCAATGCAGATTGCACCAGCGCACTGACGAAGCTGCAACACTGCGGCGCCTGCAAAGGGTACACCGAGAAGCCGTGCACGAACTACTGCATCAATGTCATCAAGGGTTGTCTGCACTACCTTAACGAATTCGACTCCGAGTGGGAGAATTTTGCGCTGGCCATGGACAAAGTGGCGGAACGCCTGCTCGGCTCATTCAACATCGTCATGGTCGTCGAGCCAATAAATATCAAAATCTCAGAGGCAATTATGAATTTCCAGGTGAGTTCGAGTGAAAATATTATTGCAACAGATCTAGAAGATAATATTATATTGTATATAAAAGAAAATAATGTCAACAACTGCATGGCATTAAGGTTCGCATGGTCCATGGTCGTAAGAGTAAAATCTCTTCATATAAGCAGAAATGTTAGCGAATTATTATAGCGAAGAATGTAGATTAGGAAATCGATGATTTAACATTTTTAAACTGAGGTCTATCAAAAAATATTACAAGAGAGGCACGTTTAAAACAAGACCAAGGCCTTACGTTACCATTGACATAAAAAACTAGAGTCTTAAAAAGTGCATTTCAGGTTTCTTTGGGGTTGTTAATAGTTAATACATTATTTCATAGACTAGCAAAACTAACACACAGACAGTACTATACTACATGTATGGGTGTATGGAGTCTATAGAAAGCCAAAATAATAGGTCAAATAAAAAGCCTCCGCGGTTTTTGCCACTAGCTGGTGTTTGTGTTCATAAATCTGACAACACTAATCTTCTGATTGTGTCAAACGCACATGTGTTTGAAAGGTGACATTTCAGGCTTTGTGAATACAGCTGTGTAACTCGTTGCTCGTGTTAAAAGTTATACTGATTTGAATATGAGTGAAATATCTGAAGAAATACGCTATATGGTGCTTTTTTACTATTAAAAAGAGAAAAACGCTGCAAAAACATGCCGAAACATTAGTGCTGCTGTGAGCGAACGCAAGGCCACGGAGTAGTTTGCTAGGTTCCGTTCCGGAAATTTCGATGTAAAATATGCGCCTCGCACTGGTCGACCTGTCACTGAAAAAGTCGATGAAATTTTGCAACTGATGGAGCAAGACCGGAACCGAAGCTGTCAGCAAATAGCGGAGGCACTAAACATCAACCGTATGATAGTTTGGAATCATCTAAAAAGAGCAGGCTACTCAAAGATGCTTGATGTTTGGGTGCCACTGTAAATCAGTTGGTCAAGTTTTTCGCTGATAAACCACAGAAGTTCTACACCGATGGAATTATGAAGTTACCCGGAAAAAGGCAATAGGTCATAGATAATATTGGCAAATATGTACTTGATTGAAATTGATTTTTAATAAAGAAAATTTTTGTTCAAAAATGTACCAAAAATATTTTAAGTACTTCCCAGTAGACAAAAAGTCGTAATTGCAGAGTCGCCATAGACATCATTCTTGAAAGGGTTTTACAAAGTCGGTTTTATCCGAGTGCACTGTTTCTTTTATCTATGCGATATAGAACCGCCCCGGCAAACTATGAGTTTGTAAATATTTTCGAGTGTTGGTAATCCTTAACCAGAGCGAACACATTGCGATAAGAAGAACCATTCACGCAGTCACCTAAAAGTGTTAATTATATTAATAGTATGCCTGTATACTTGTAGATGTTTAGTTATCTTTATTTCGCAAAATTTGAATTTCAATGCAAAATTGCCTGTCCAGCTCCCACGCGCTCACATACGAATTTATATTTTATGAAGATTTATTCTTCGAAACATTTGGTGCCCAGATAAATTTAATTTATTTATATATTTCCAGAAAGAATTTCCAAATTGTTTATGTTTCCTCTATACGAGTAGGTGGGTGCTGTTGCTTTTATATAATGGATGTTTACACTAGCAACAGTTTTCATTTGTGATGTTTTAGTCATTTCACATTTTAATTAAGGCAGGTGTCCGAACACAGGTTGCTAAAAAGAAAATATGTGGAGCAACAAGAACCGCACCACAGGTTTCTACTATGGATTAACAATCGCAGAAATTTCCCCCGGCCGGAATGCCTTCTCCCCTACAGTAAAAGTAACAACGATATGAGAATTAAAAAAAAACAGTAATCCTTTCTTGCCTCTCGGTATCATAATTCCTGTCATAATATGGTGTATTACAACTACCACACAATCAGCAGACAACCCCCAATCCGCAATATCTGAGAATTCTCACCATAACAAAACCTGCTATGGGCTTGCTTTGGCGGCAACAATTGAGATAACTTTCAAATCTTTCAGAACAGAGCTTCATCAAGTCGGTAACAAAACAAGCATCATACCATGTAAATCATCCCAACAACAGTTTGCATAGTGTGTATCCACTTAGTAGGTACGTCAGGAATGAAATCCGTTATTGCAGGAAAGCACGGATAACCGCATAGCTCGGCAAGCAAGGTCGTATTTGGGGTCCCCGCTTCCGTAGTTGGCAACGAGGCCATACTGCTTGCCGAGCAAGGAAGCTGGAGCTGTAGTTTGTATTTGAATACTAAGGGCTTTTCACCCCACAATCGCTGTCCGAACTGTCGCGATTCCTTACCCGTTATAGCTTATCTATGCAACTGAAGATGAAAGCGTCCTACAATGATGGCTTTCTTACTATCACTGATGCCATCTACGGTTAAGATACACTATACCTCTCCAACTGCGTTCTCATCCCAGCCGCCTGTACTTACAAGTGGACCCGCCAACGCAAATTCACTTCCTCTTTTAGTCGTAGTCTCACCCGATGTACCACAAGCTTAATCGACAACTGTATTCCTTTCTCACTTTCTCTCTCCTCTCTCTCTTCAGTCCTCTTTTACAACAACCAAAACCTCTTGTATCCCATGACATAACCTCAAAATCAAACCACATTTGGTTCTGCAATTACTTTTCCCGCAATTAATTTTTTTATGCTTCCATGTGGTGTCTGGTGGCGTCTGAGGCCAAAGCGCAATGAAAGTGAAAATCGAGAAATTTCCCTATTGCAACAACGCCATCGCAAATCCAATCAAACCAGAAATCGTTGGTGGCTTTAAACACTATAAGTGCGTGTTTATGACGACGACAATAGCGACGATGGTAAAGATATCATGATTACAGGAAATCAGATATTCCAAACAACAGCGAGATAAGGAATTGAAATATTGAGAGACACACACAGACAGATGGGGGTTTCTAAAAGTGGGGCGTGGTCGGCAAAGAGCAGTGTTAGGTATGTCTAGATTCGGCAATATTTGATACATGCGTTTTTTCAAGGGGCGATGGGCGACGTAGTGCAATGCTAGATAAAGTATCGACGATAAATCAATCTGCAGTTGCAGTAAAAATTTATTATCTACAACAGAGCGAAAATGTGGAGCGCAGATACATACAACCATAAAAAAAACAAACAAACAACACGTGAAGTTTGTTTACAGAATGGGAGGGAGTGCTGGTTTGTGAGAGGCATATAGAGAGAGCCCCCATTCTTTGTTATAAATAGCTTAGTTTACTTTAATTTGATACCATAAAAAATTACTGAAACTGCTGTAAAAAGCACTGAATGAATACACACATTCACACTTTCTTCCTCCTCACCGTTACTTACACAGGATGCCGGTCAGGATATCACACATCGCGTGTTCCAGGGCTGTGGCCGCCCGCAATTGGGCCGCACGCGACGCACCGTCAGTCCAAAGTTCAACCCAGTCGATGTGCGTGAGAAACATGCCGTCGCCAGTAGCTCAGGGGAGCAACAGCTCGACGCAGGACAGCTGGTTGAGCAGGGGCAAATCGAATCGGATATACTCGATATCGACGCAACTTTGGACGATGCAATTGTGTTGCGTGAGCGTCGCGCCGCCGAACCAGGCCCCCAGGAGCAACAAAGCGGTGGTGTTAGTGATGGAGCATCGCGTGGCACAAATAATGGTGGGAGCAGTGGCGGTGGAGCTGGTGGTAGTGGTGGTGGCAATAACCGGCGCAATCAGCAGCAGCAGCGACGCAAACAGCAACAAAATCGTCGCAAGGCTAGTAACAAAGACAACAGCGGTGGTGATGACGACGACGACAGCGATTATAATGGACGCGATCCAGTGCTGGATAAGCTCGTGCGTGACATACGTCAACGCGTGAAGGACCACAAGAAATTCTGGACGAATTTGCCGCATCAGATTTGCAGCAACGATGATATCTCCTCATCGTCCGATGTAGACGGCATGTGCTGGAACGGGCACACAATCGATAGGTTAGTTATATTTAGCCATATATGGTAGATGGCATTGGAATTGATAGTAACCCGCGCCTCATTTCCCCAGGTACATGCACTCCGTAACGACTGAGCATGGCCCAAATCCCGAGTTCTCCGGCAATCCCGCCTCGACGCGTCAAACTGCGCAAGTCTCCACGCAGTTGTACTATCTAAAGAACGCGATAAATCATCTGCGTAATGCCTACAACGGTCAGGATGTTGACTGGAGTGAGCAGGGTAAGTAGTACGAGACGCTCTGGAATCTGAACTTTCACTCATGCTATGCTATGTTTCCATTATTACCAGAAGAACCCTACTATGGCAGCGGCGCCGGTTCGGGTAGCGGCTCGGAGGATGACGAAGACGATGATGAGGGATCAGGACTTAGTCCATTCGTGCCCACACACAAACCCGATCTCACAGAGCAATCATCAGCCGGCGTTGGCGCTGGCGGTATTAACAATGTAGACGACGAGGATGAAGCTGAAGCTGGCACCACTCATACCACCCGTCCCAAATACCCTGCCACAACGCATGTACACGAAACGAATGTTCTCGGCGGGGGCGATCGCATGGATCACGGCAACGGGGGCATCGGTGAAACGGACGAAGGCGATGACATCGACCGCCAAGGCGCCGAATCGAAGTCATCAGGTGCTGGTGAGGCTAGCGCCGAGAAGATGACGCTCCGGCAAGCGTTGCTCGTCTACTTGGTACCTTTGTACATGGCGTGGTTTGGTGGCGTATGCACCGATTTGCTGTGATTCTATAATGGAGCCGGAGTGAGGCAGAACGAGAACTGAAGGCGTGATATAGGTGGCATGAGAAAATAGTGCCACATAGTCAGGCGGGCGGCCAGGAGTCGATTATGAGATATAGCTTATTGAAGGGCTTAAATGTAGAAAATAATTAAGGAAGCCCGGAAAATTTGTGTACGTTCATCGAGTTTTGCATATCAGGAATTGTACAAATATCGTGCCGGAAGTGGAGGACGAGTATAATTACGAATAATTACGAAAAATAGCCTGCCACATGTGAACTGATAATTGACTCAGTCAGTCAATCAAGCAATTTGAACTAATTTCAATATATACGTAAACGACAAGAAGTTATAAAACTTTTGATGTTAGGGAAAACAAAAAAGAGAAACAAGAATAAAACGCTACAGTCGTGTTTCGTAGACGGATGTGTGTGTGCGTGTGTGTTTGTGTTTATGTTTGTATGTGCGTGAGTTTCTATGTGTCTATTGTGATCAAATTTAGGAAAGTGAAAACTGAACAACTAAAAAATAAATACTATAAATTGAGTACTATTATTAACAATCATTAATGTACATATACATATACATATATTATATTATAAAAATATTTGACTAGTTTAGCAATTTTAGTTGCAGAAACGGCAGCAAAATTAAATTAAAGTTTTTAAATATTTAACGACAGCGAAAAGCAAGAAATGATACTAAAATTGCATTTAAGTGAAAAAAAAATGTATTTATAGTAATATTTATATATTATGCTAAACAATAAAAATTTTTTAAAAAAATAATATCGTCAAAAATAAAATTTTTGGGACATTTCGGACGGTCAATTGTGGGTGAAATGGAATGAGGGAGTGCCAAAATTTATTTAAAAAAAAAAAAGAACAAAAAACAAATAAAAATTGTGTACTTAAATCGAATTAAAAAAACTAATTTAAAAAATAGCACATAATCTGCAATTCGCAGTACAGAAAATTACTAGTTTTACCAACAAGAGGATGAATCTAAAATGTAGCAGGCAAAACTGATTTAAAAGAGAAGTGTCTTTCAGGTAAATGACCTTGGTGTTTGGACTACTGAGTCTACATAAATTCGTTGTCCGGATTATCGAGCGTTCAGCGAGTCCGCATTATCGAGACTGTATATTATGAATGTACCTTCAACCCAACATGTACTCGTCCACTCATCAATGCATTAATAAAACCTTTTAATTTCCAAGTGTTTAAGAAAAGTGCATTCCTTACGATATGCCTAGACGAACAATCGAACAATCATGCAGAAAAAAATAATAAAAATAAAAAAATAAAAATAAACATAAAAAAATAATAATTTTTAGATTTTTTTTTTCTTTGAGTTAATATAAATTTCAGGAAATTTCTATGAGTTGGTGAAAATTGGACGAAGTGAGGATCTCTAGTTATACGGAGAACACACAAATCACCAAGAAGATGGTTGGCCAAAGAGGCAAACACCCCGCGAAAAGAGAATGTTGTAGTTGCTGCGGCCCAAAACCCAAAAACATTCAGGAATCCGTATAAAAAAAAATTGCCTCTAAACTCACACACTTGCCGGCGTAATGGTGGTGGTTATCATGGGACATTTTCACACGGTAAATCATACATTTCCAATGTTAATAAAAATAAAAAACTAATTCATCAGCCACCATTTAAATGAACCAGTTTTTTTTTTTTGGGTCGGCATTGCAAAAGTCAGGCGATAAAGAGCCCATAAAAGAGAAAAATAGTATCTCCATATTCAAGCAAGATAACTTGATCCACGATCACCAGTTCGTGCTCAAAAGATATGAGGGGTCCAGAGAGCAGCAGCACTGGGTGAAATAACATATTCACAGCAGTTTAGAAGGCTGCCTTTCTGAATGTTCCGCAAGCCTTCGATCTTGACCTGTCCTGTGGCCTTCTATCTTTCCTCTCTGGTATTTAGGTCCAACCTTCACAACAGCATAATCCAATATCAGACGCTCTATACGGCAGGCAGCACTATCATAAGCAACGAGAGATTGTTGGCAGGGATATACGCAGGCGATATTGCCTTCTTGATTAGTGATAGTCTTTCTTTAAGCAAAAGTTAAGAGAATATTGTTTTATATTCACTGTAAGCGATTAAAAAGTCTAGTACAAAATAAAACGCGTGGGAGTAATTCTGAAAGCGTGACTTCCTTATGATAATCGAAAGAAAAGTGAAAGTAAGATAAGTAGACAGACGCTTACTAGGCCAAAAACTATGCACAGAAAAAAGGCACAAAAACAATAGAAGAGACAAAGCTTAACAAAACAGCTGTGAAAGCTTTAACATTTAATACTTAAAGCAAACTGAAGAGAAGCTACTGGAGTTCTGCTCCGAACATACTCACCCTTGAAAGCAATGGGCTTTCAACTGATGTAGCGTCAATAGGCAGAATGGCCATTGACCATGCCTCAAGCAGTGCAAATTCACCGCAGAAGAACTGATGGAAACTTGGGTGAAAAGGTGATTCCTTTTTATATACTAACATATATGCAATTTTTTACTCCTTAATTGTAATTCGATGGTTGTTAGTACATTCTCAATAGCAAATAACACAACCAAATAAAATAAATAAATAAATAAAATATTAGGGAATGAAAATCTCTACATGAAGTACAAACCAAACATTTCTGGCTTTTGCTTGAGTTTAAAAATATATAGTATAGAAGTTTAGAAACTAATTTACTCAAATAAAGAATTAATTCAACGACGATAATTATTTATTCTTAATAAGATAAAAAGAGGTAGGAGGAAAAGCTAACGCATAGTGAGTGTTAAAATATTTACATAAGACATAGAATGGATCACGTTGTAAATAAGAAGTTCTACATAAGCCAAGACTAATAGGAAAGTAGTGTCTGGTTGGATGTACTGGTACACTAAAGTTAATCATACTAAGTAATCATACTAACAGAGTTAATACAACCAAAAATGAGGTTATACATAAAATTCGAACCGATAGAAGTTCTACGACTAAACAAGGTAGGGCGGTTAATCAATTTTAAACGACCCCGATAAGATGGTAGACGAGCGTTAGGATCCCAGTTCGAAAAAAAAAGCAAATTGTTTTTGCACCGACTAAATACGGTCAAAATACATCTAATATTGAGGATCCCAGACACAAGAGGCATACTCCAAAGTAGGTCTTACCAGTTTAGTGTATAGCGCTTTGGTAGTATACGGATCGACAAATTCCTTAGACCAGCGTTTAATATAGCCAAGGACAATTCTAGACTATGGAGGAAATGTGGGTGCCGAAACTCGAGTCCATCAAAATACCAAGGTCGTTAAACTGAGAAACACGTTCTAATAAGGGTTATGCGAAAAAAGGACATAACTTTGCATTTATTGATGTTGAGAATTAAGTTAGTTATTGGAACACCAACGAGTCTATGTCACTCTGAAGAAAAATCCGGTGAGAGGGGCGTTAGGGCTGAAACATAGTTTTACATCATCTGCATACATTAAAATATAAGAGTGTTTAATGACGGTAGGTAGGTAGATCATTAATAAAAATGTTGAATAGCAAAGGCCCAAGTGACTGCCTTGAGGAACACCTGAGGTTTCTTTTAAAGACTTATTTATTGAGGATTTAAAAAGTACCCTTTGAGTCCGATAAACAACGTAAGATGCCAGCCATTGAACTAAAGGAGAGGGGAAACCAAAGCTATGAGTTTGGTTATGAGCATGCGATACAGTATCGAAAGCTTTACTGAAGTCGGTGTAGATAGCATCAGTTTGACTAACCACGGAGAAGTTGTGGTTGACAATAGAAGTAAATTCCAACAGATTGATTACCGTTCAACGGTTCATTACAAAACCATGCCGAGACATACTCAACAATGGGCGTATAGAGTACTGTAGATGATCAGTCATAATCTGCTCAACCAACTTAGGAATTGCACACAGTTTGGCATTACCTCTGTAGTTCGAAATGTCAGACTTACTACCCTTTTTGAATAAGAGAATTATATAGGATTCTTTCCAACCACTTGGCATAGACGAGATACAACTAGGAATATTATCCGGACTAGGAGCAAATGAAGGAAACCTTAACCAATTTAGATAACGTAATATAATGCTGCCGTTAATAAACGGCAAACTGAAGTGGTTAATTTAATCAATTTTATAAGTATAAGGAGAACTATTTCCACAGGCAGCACTAGAGTAGATGCCCTGGATAAATTGAGCAAAAAGTTCGGTACCCATACATCACCTACTTACAACTACATTAAACTCCATTTAATTGTCCTTCATCACTCCACTAAGAAACATAGGGCCTCTTCAATTTTTGATAATCTCTCCATGCACCAGGATAGATGTTTTTTGGGTCAGAGCAGCTGGCCTGCTGCTGCCGAGTACACCCGATGATGGGGCATGGAATGAAGTTCGCTATGCATTTTGTAAAAATCTCTTGTATCATAGCGAAATATAAATTCATAAATTTCAAATTAATTCTCTTTCCGGGGAATATTATATTTTCATCTTATACTTGACTTTTTTAAAAATTTTTTTTATATTTTATTTATATAAATTTTCGGCTTTTTGGATAACAGTAGTAAGCCTAACTAACTGACTAATCCAATTAATAATTATTATTTATTAATTAAATTATTTAATTAATTGTTTAATTGCTTGGGGGTACGAAATAATTTTGGGAAGATGGGAGTTAGGAGGAAAAATTGGAAAAGTGAGGAGACCATGAACGAGATGGGAATCGAACCAACGACCTCTGGGATGGTAGCCAAGTGCACTAACTCCAAGGCTACCGAGGCAAGAAACTCCATGTAAGTTGGAAATAAATCTTATTTAGCACAATGGGTTAATCTACAAGCTACGAACTATATTGTACAAATGCTGGAGTGTTACATTACTAATAGGTACTTCTTCGTAAAGTTTTCGGACGAATATTCAAATTTAAGAAATAATAGAACAGGAGTTTCGCAAGGTAGCATACTAGGTCTTCTGTTGTATACCATCTTCACAGCAGATATACCAACACCAAGACAAAAATCATCAATGATAGCTACATTTGCAGACGACACCACATTACTACGTTCCCACAAAAACATTGAAGTAGCAACTGCAATACTGCAACAAAATTTGGACAACACTCTGAAATGGTTCGGTGAAATGAATGAAATAAATGAAACATTAAAATAAATACCAGCAAGACAATACATGTTATTTACACATTTAAACTAGGCGACGTTAAAACAGAAGACTATGCGAAATACCTAGGACTTTACATAGACAACAAATTAATTTGGAAAAACCACGAACAAATAAAATTGAAGACTAGACCGCTTTATTGGCTCCTTAACCGTAGATCTAATCTATCGCTAGAAAACAAGCTTTTGAGCGTTGTATATCAAATCCATTTGGACATACGGTGCTCAAATATGGGGAACATCCAAAAAATCAAATGTCGGTATAATCCAAAGACAGCAGTCACGAATATTAAGAATAATCGCCAAAGCAGGACTTACACCGCGACCTCAAAATTCCAACAGTAGCAGAGGAAATAACTAGAAGAAGTCGTATAATTAAACTTAGAGACATTGCGAAAATGCGTTACAAGATGCCTGAGAAACTGAAGAAAAATTTCATATACATTGAACGTGCGAAGAATGCACTGACCGAATGTGAGTATTATAAAACCAAAATCCAAAATATTCATTTTTCCAATAACTAAAAGTAAACTTATTTATTTGAAGATTACTATGACTACCACTACCTCTCGGCCAACATAAATTTAATGCTTGTAAATTAATGATTGTGATATGGAGACGCCTAAAAGAAATCTACGTGGAAAAGCGTTCGTTGCTTAAAAAGGTCGACGAGAGAACTACCGACTTAAAAAAATTTTTGTGGAGTACGGCTATGAAGAAATGCCGAATCTGGAGAACTACATAATGTATCAGGAGCTTTAATAACGGCGCCTGAGTCAGTAGCATCCCAACCAGCAAAGGTAATAGAAAAAACAAATTAAACGATTAAACAAATTAATATTAAAATGTAATGTTCTTAAATTCAATTATTAGCTTGTTTATTTAGTTACAGGCCTGTAGACTTATCGGTATCAACCAGAGGCCGCAAATAACAGTCAACATATATTTTCAATGCGGTCTGCTGCTGGCACTGCGACCAGAGAAAATCTTTTGTACCATATACCCTAATTAAGACAATAGAGCCTATACCTTTTTAATAAAGACTAGGAAGTCAGAACAGATCAGAACAGGTGACACAGAGTCCTATTTCAGGAAGTTCAGACGAAATCTGGCCAACGCCGGACATTCGCACAGGAGGTGAAGACTTCTTTCTACTTCTACTAACTAGAGCCTACACACTGGGGTGGGTGACAAACCTAGTTTTTGCAGATGCTAATTTAGGAGGCGATGACCAGTTAAGTAGCCCACAAGCAGTCTTTGGTCTGATCTACTAATATCTAAATTTGGAAAAGTGTTTCCGGGGCAGAACAGCAATTTGCTCTACGGAGGCGCCCACTGCGTGCCCAAAGGTCCAGGGTGACATCTCTTAACCATTCCTCGATAAGTGACTTTGCGTTGCCCAACTAATACCGATATAGGGTTCAGAACCAATGGAGGAGGACCCAGTTCTCGCCAGTTCATCAGCAGCTTCATTACCCTCGACGCCTTGATGAACAGGTACCCGGCACAAAGTGACCATATTGTGCCGGGGCAGTAGCTGGAGGGAATGAAAGCAGTCCCTTACACTCCTGGGCAAAAATTTCCAGGACGTAAGTGCCTTGATCGCCGCTTGACTATCGGAAAAGATAGATATATATATTTTGTTCCCTTGGTCCCAGTGCCAGGAGTTTGCGCGCACAGATATCTATGGCGTGGATCTCCGTTTGGAAGACAGTGGTCCATTTCCCGTTGTGATTGATATGCTAGTGTTTGGTCCGAAAATATATATAAATAGATATAGAGAAGATAGACATTGAACCCGTTGATTTCCATTTCTACTATAAACTCACAAGACCCATCAGAATAGTGTAATAATTTGTATACAGAATTTAAAGAAAGACAGAAAAATGAGATCGTTTTTCTATGTCGAATATGAAGGAAAACAAAGAATGAAATAAGCCTAGACACAACGCAATAATAAAGCACCGATAGACAAGATATACTTTGTGACTTTTAAGTACACCATGGATTTCTTATAGTGAACACACTTGGTGTTTGTATTGTATTATATATATAGAATTTTTGGTAACTGGTTAACTATATTGAGTGGTGTTGCGCCTATTGCCAATTCGATCGTGTGGATTATGAACGGCTAAGCTGGCAACGCCAGCTGAGGAAGTTGTACAACGGTGATCATGGGATAGAGAAGCACCGGAGCGACTCTAGTCGTGCACAGTAAATATAGTGGTGACGAATGACAGTTTGTATCGTCACGTAGGTATGGCGGGCGCGCGCGGACTGACTACAGCGATAGTTCCTACATTGTTTTTGCCTTGGTTCGCGACGGAAGGAGAGAAAGGGCAGAGGAAGCCGCGAATTTACGTTAACTCTTGCCTCTCGGGTCGAGTCAAGGATCACCCCTGAGTTCGTTGAGCTAGGCCGAAGGGCCCGAGTAGGGGTGAACCAGAGGGGCGAAGTTGCGCACGCGGACGTTTTGCATGGCCTTCCGTTTCGTGGTTAAGCTGACCATGTAAAATGATAGTAAGGCCAACGGTGGCGTCGTGTTTGTTACAGTGGAAGGTTTAGTTTGAAAGACTATTACGACAAGGAGTACTTACTAAATTGGCTGTTCAATATAGCAATCGTGAACTGTGATTCGTCTTGTTATGGATTTTGTGATAGAAGTTACGTTATCGCTAACTTGATTAACAATCACAGATTTGGTGTGTCTGAGTCGTGTTGGCTTGGTTTTGGTATTTGTATCACTAATTATTGTTGTGTATCAGTCGAAGTAATTTTTATTTTTTTAATTTTGTTTTCTGAAGTGCGTGTACTCGTACATACGCATAGTATTTTTCTTCACCGAAATCTGCATGTGTCAAAGCAATACCTACAAAGGTGATACCGTAAAGAAACAGGTAATTTACACTTGCACACTTAAACTGCGCACACTTGTTAAGAGTGCTTGCTGTTGCGGAGAGTGGAACGAACATATCTAATTTTTAGCAGCGGTGGCTATAACGGTGGCACAAAACGGAAAATCCACAATATCCACACTTCGAGAGGGCAATATTGGCTTGCTAATTAATAATCGCATGCATAATTCATATCAGCTTTGGTTACTTGAATTGATATTTCCTTTTTAGTTGCGTAACTTAAACTATCTACTGAGTTCATTTACAACAAAGTGGATGCGATTCGAAGAACTAATTGTTAAGTGAATTGTATTATTCACTCCGTAATCATTTCCTCGGCACACACCCGTAGATTAAGATTTATTGCAGTTGATGCTTTATCATGGGCTATTTTGTATTAACTTTATAGCACTTCATTTGTACACCGCGGCGGAACACTCGATTGATAACATCAGACACCGTTCATTTCTCCTTTAATTCATAATCGCAAGCAGAATGCACTAGAAAGTGCTTTCAGAAGAAAGAAAAAGAATAATAAAAAAAGCATCTCAGAAGCTTATACTCTCTGCCAACGCTATCATCTAATTAAAAACTCGTTAATAAAAAAAAATTTAAAATAGCTTTAGAATCATTTCTTTAACTCTGTAATAATACCAAAATACAAAGTATATATGATGTATTTAAATATTATACCTTTGTTCGCGCCTTCAACGTTACCAGGATTGCTTAACACTATAAAGTGTGCATTTAGAGTGACATTCAGCACGAAGCAGATTAAATATAGTGATGTGTTATCCAAAAAACACCTGTTACTATTACTCCCCAATTCTTATATGTACATTTTGATTTTGCTTAATGTGATAAACATTAAATTCAAATCCTAAAATTATCTAAACAGAATAAAGTGGAGTTCAAAACCCGTCAATGTTTGCCATCACTAAGGCCGACCGAAAGTGTTAGTGCTGGTGGTAGTGGTGCTGCTGACCTTCTCAATAGAATGGGGGGCTTCAGACCAAATGTTCCACAACTTGTTGACTCGCGCACGCATATCAAAATCGCACACGAAAACGCGCACGCACACACGTACACACACGAAGAGTCACGTCAGCAGAGAGTAGATTAATATTCGGCCTACTACAAATGTAAGTAAACAAATGAACCCCTATACCCTGAATTGTGATATATAAAAAAACACTATCATAATTTTTCTGGACCATTCCCACAGATAAGGCAAAAATGCGTCAACTGAAGGGCAAAGTGAAGGAGACAAGGAAAGAGCGGAAGCAGCGAAAGTTGGAGAATTTAGCAATTCAAGGCCAAATAACGACAATTGTACTGCCCGCATTGGGAGTTCTGGCGCTGCTGATAGCCGCGTTCGTCTATTTGAAAACGCGTCCTCCAGTTGTGGCATAGGAGTTAATTTTCAATCATTTGTGAGCAACAAAGTGAAGTAAAAATTGTTAAATTAGCATTACTTTAAATTACATCATTTCTTAATGAGTTTTTTTTTTTCTACAATCTTATTGCATATCAGTCAAAACAAACAATATAATAATGTATATGTAATAGAGAATTCATTAGTGGAGCGAAATGTGAAAAATGAAAGGATCTACGCTTCAAACTCGAACTCAAAGCCACGTTCCACGTAGCTAAGACCCCGCTCGCCAAAAGGGGGAAAGTCCTTGGTGAGACGAATGTATTTGACTTGTTTCTGCCAAAAGTCCATGTTCACATCGACATCGTCCTCGAAGCCCGACAACACATAGTGTATCCACAGCGGCTCCTTCGGCGGTTCGTTCTCCTTAAGTATGCTTAGCGCAAGTTTTGGCAGTTGCAGAGTTAGGCCACGGCAATATGAGACATCTAGGTGTTGTAGTTTCCGACAGCGCTTTACGAACTCCAGCACGATTTCATCGGTTAGTTGCTCCCAGTGGCGAACGCAGAGCGTTTGCAGCGACGTCATGTTCGTGTAGCGCACCAAATAATCTGGCGATTCGCTCCAGCTGCAGATAACAAGCTTTTGCAGTTTGTTGAACGCATGTATGCTAATGTTCTTGTCCCAACCATCACGGAGCGGCATATAATAGGCGTCTACAGCCATGCCCACAATTTTGGATCCCTTGACCTCGAGTATCTTAAAGAATTCACTTGTCTCGTATATCTTGTAATCATGAGTGTCGATATTCGTAATTTCGCTCACATCAAAATCATTGTCCAGCAGCACGGTCAGTTTTGTCAGGCGCGGCAGCTGTAACACTTCAGATAACACTGACTTCAGCGTTGCGAGATTCAGTTTCAAATCGACCATATTAGAGAGATTTCCAATGCACCTATCCAAACGTAATTCACTAATAGTGTCATAGGTGCGTATATCCAACACCTGAAGTTGTGACAGATTCATGCAAATCTCGTCCAGATACTCTTGGTCAATTTCAAAGTCCTTGTGCTGATCGTCGAAGAGCAGTAGCTCGTTCAGATGCTTGAACTTTGCAACATGACGACCGTGGATGGGCTGTTTGAAACGCAATTTGCGCAAATTTGGCATAAGCTTGGCGAGCTTTTCGATGTTGCCATCCGTGGGATAGCAATCCATATCATCCGAATCATAGTAGAATTGAGCCACGTTTGGCAGTTCGGTGATTTCTAGATGCTTGATGTCTTTGAGAAATGCCGACAGGCAACCGTTTACGACGATCACCCAAGTGAAGTGTTCGCGCATGTGTTGCACAAAGTATTTGAGATCCTCATGCTCTGGCAACAAATCGCGCAGCCCCTCTATCTCCAGCGCATAATAGTTTTGGCTGCTCACCCACAAATGCACAATGATGGTCTGAAAGCGCTGGCAAGTACGTGCCAACTGAATTTGTGTGGATAAATCTGGCAGCCAATCGAAAATGTGATAAAGGCAGTCGTCGTTCAGTCTCAAAATCGATAGATTCGCCTCCAAAGTTGTATCGATTTCGGCGACTTCTGTAATTTCTTATGGGTTTTCAGCATTGTTGAGCGAGAGAGATGGGAAATGTCGAATCGAACATAATATATGTTTATATAGTGTAGTCATCGTTTTATGAGATTCTACATACCTTCTTCAATGTTGTCCGACATTTTTAATTTCAACTTTGTAATTAACTGTATTACTTTCACAATTGCGCTTTGTACAAGCGATGCGACCAGCTGTGCTTATGGCATGCGAACCACGAACAGCGGTGTCAACCTGCTTTCTTTCTTGGTCAACTAGGTCAGTGTTGACTAAAAGTAACAGTACAATTTGGGATTTTCATAGTACTTATATTTTATCCCCTTATATACCCTAACATATCAATAAATAATAAAACGTAAATAGAAAGCATGTTTCACAACCATTCAATGAGTGATAGATGTTCATAATATCTGCTTATACCAAGACAAAAAAAAAATTTTGTTAATATTTTGTTTGTTTTCCCTTGTAAGTGAAAGCCTCTCCCACATTTCTTTATTGTCATCTATGAGACCAAATTAGTGCGCTAAACAACTATGTATTAGTTTATTGTTGACAAACACTCTTATCCAAAGTCATATAACGTATAACGTATCAATTTGTCTATAATTCGTTGTGATTGCTGAAATTTCTGTACATTTTGTCGGAACAATTTGCATTAAATTAGTAAAAATTATAAGGTTTAAAATATCTGCATTATTAAAAGGTCACAAGTGTAACTCCAAAGGATATTGTCACTTCCAATCGCCTATTACCTAATCCGATCTCCGCACAAGAGTATACCTTAGTGTTGAATAACGTCACAAGCACTGTCTCGCTCTCTTCCTTTTCTCATTTTCTCCCATGCACAGCAGTCAGAACAGCTGATTTTGAACAATATTCCAGCTAAGTCAGTTATCACGTAGACAACATATTCTTACTCTTGTTCAGTCGGACAAAATTCCCAAAGTGGCGGGTGGTGAAAGCAGAAATAACAATTCTCCGCTGGGACTAGCTACGATGCTAAAGTTTTTGGTAAGTTTATCGTTAACTAAACAACAGAATAATAGATAAAAAGCCATAATGTGGAATATCAGTGGAAATTCGTCTTTATTCTTTGTTATATTTGCGGCAATGACTTAACTTCGTTTTTTAGTTCAACGCTTGCACAGCGAAATAAGCACAGAAGCCATATTCGTGATTACTGCAAACCAACTTCAAAACGTTTAACGTACCAACAGTTTATATAAGTCATATAAGTCATATATAAGTCATTCGGGCCAAGTAATATTTTTACAAAAAGTTTCCCGGGATAAACACTAACACATATTCTCTGGGTAAATAAACTAGCTGTTAGGAGACTAGCAGATCTCCAAAAAACTGTGGTGAACTCCTATCATAATTACGGTGCATCAAAGGCCTAGACAATTTACTCGTTAGCTAAAGAGTAGGTGAGTTGTATTAGCAAAACTAGTGGGCTTTCAGTCAGTCATTGGGCTCAGACCACTAACCAGCAGAACCGCCTTTTAGTTCTTCAACGACCTGACATATACATAAAAATATTAGGTCCATTTAAAATTTCGTCAGGAAGTCTAGAGTCACTTAGACTGGGAAGAGATTACACTGCTGCACACCGGCCCAATATCGGTCTAAATGGCGATACTTCTCAACAAGCCTTACCTTCATCAATTGCTTGTTTCATGTCATGGATGGAGTAAATTGAGCTATAAAATGTATTTTTAGTATGGTTTATTGGATTGTAGAAATTCTCTTCTGCATGCTCATCTTGACAGGAATGACTCAAATAATTTGTAAACAACAAATCCTGGGGTTAGCACTCGAAGCATTTAAATTAGTCAAATTGTGCCTGAATTTCGGTGTCAAAATTTCGGTACTTACATTAAGCAATCGCTTTCGGTTTATATAATTTATCTCACTTCAACTAAGCTTGCTAAGTGCAAATGGCGGGAGGATGCAACTGTTGCGAATCATACCCACCATATCCTCAACCACGTGGTCCCAGCAAATTTCGAATAATATTCGGCATAATGAAATCTCTGGTACTAAGCTCTTTACTGACTACTACTTTGTCGTGCCTTATTGTAATGCATAGCTTCCTCGTCCCTTTCCAGTTAACGTTTGGTGCTGGCCTTTACACGGGCATCTATGTTTCCCAAAACTACGAGGTAAGTACATCCCCCTATTCTCAATAAAATTGTTAAAAACAAATATAATGCCGAGAAACATTTGTTCCCCGACCAGGTACCCCGTGTAGATGATCCCCCAAAGCTGATTGAGAAGGCCAATCAGAAAATCCGGGAGATGGTGGATGAGCACAAGAAAAAGTAATTGATAAAGTTGCGGCCGCCATCTAGCATCTGTTTCATTTGTTTCGTTGCTCTAATACTCATTGGTTGCGAATTGACGTTTAGGGCACTCCACATAAAGCCTCGCCCCAGCACGGACCTTCTAAAGAGCAGCGACAATACAAGCAATGCTTTAGTTTTAAGTTATCTTCGTGTTTTGTTTCTAGTTGTAGAATTCTCTCAATGCAATCCCAAACTTGGCTTCGTAATCATTTTGTTCCCTTGCTTTCCGTGTGTTCCACAACTAATTTTCAAATTATTCAGCCTGTTTAGATTAATCTAAGCATACCATTACATCAGCTATCCCGGATACAATTATAATCAAGCCCAAAATGTTACGAATGAGGATAAGAGAACAAGTCACTGAGGCCCCACCCGCACGATGGTAGACGAAGAATTCTGAAGATGTGTAACCAAGAAATTTCTGAAGACATGTGATAACAGAAAAGTGCATTTTCAAAATTTTCGGTTCCCGATTGGCATGAATATTTTTAGTGCAACTATGGGCAGATTGTTATACTTCAGGATAACCACAGGTGGTCAAATCGTAGTTTGAATTGGTGTCGAAATTTATGGTTACACGACTACCGAAACAAAGCAGAATAAAGAGTAAAAAGAATAAAATACTAAATTAAATGAAACTAACTACAAGAGGACTTCACAAATTCAACAATAGGAGGGCGTTGTTGGGCTTTGCAGATGACACCATTACGTGCCTAGACTATTGTATGATGAGAAAGAGTTTCTGAATCAGAATAATAGTGTGGATAATCAATCAAGTCTGTCATTATGGAAAGTCAGTATGTGTTATAGATCAGTAATTTAGGATAGTGTGCTTACGAATGTAGCTAGCTCATATCTTCAGATCGAGAAAACGCCGTTTTGGTGCTAAGATGTAGTATTGTAGAGACGCTTTCAAAGTAATATAGGATGTATTCTGCTTATTTCTCTATTTATATAGCAAACTCTGTACTATGCGATATGCTAACTAACCCCTACCATGTGTTGTGTTGTATCGGTTTTGCTAAGTGCAGTAAGTTCTATCGTAATGTGTTTTTAGTATTGACTTTCTAACAGTGTTTATTTGTCAAGACTCCTTAGCATTCCTCTGTATGGGAATTCTAAGAACCACAAGACCAATTTTGAGGTGACGGTGAATGCGTTAATAGATATGAGTGTGGATTTGCTGTAGGAGTTTTTGGAAATGTCTTTATTCCTGGTCAATCTTCTCTCAGCATATTCCTCTAAGCTGAAGATATGCCAGCTAGCAAGATTTTGAACATTAAGTAAATTTCCAAATATTCATTCCCCAAGGGCATGATAATGATGGAATATTCTGATGAGATCTTTAAAACTTACTTCTTTGTACTGGCAATTTATTGAACGATTGGACAGTTTTAGAGCAATACCACATTAATATATTTTTCGCCAGTCTAATTAAGAGTTCTATCTCTTATATTTCAAATATACTATGGGGATGAACACGATTTTTGTAATTGTAATAGAGTAACAAGTAATTTTTTTATTTTTTGTATATTTTGTTTTTAGAAATGCCGCTGAGCAATTGTTACATGACGTCAAGAATGCCAAGAAGTTAATCGATGAATAACAGGACAACTTTGGCTCAAAGTGAAATTAGTTAAATTCAATTTCAATATCAAATTTTGACCGTTGTCATTTTTGAATATTTCACAAAGCGTTGTTGTTATTTATTTTTGTTCGCTTTTTCATTTCGAATAAAGTACTTTACAAATATCACATAAGACCAAAATTGTTCCCTGTTAGTTAATAGTACCTATACAAATGAGATACCGCCACCGTAATACTCTAGACGCGTCTGTGGTTCTACAAACGCAAGCCAATCAGAGGCATGCGTCGGTAGTAGCCCCATGCTGTGGCACTTGTACAGCGCTAGTCCAACATTTGCCAAATTACCGAGTATATAGACGATCTTTTGACCACTGCCTTGAGCGCCTTCCGACATCTTTGATGTTACTTGTGTTGAGAAGATTGCTTTGATCGGACGAATGAGCATCATGCCAACCATCATAATAGGGAAAATCGATATCGAATTGCCGGACATATACATGATGAACAGATTCATTGGTATCTAGATTCGTGTGGTTTTATAGGAAAGTAAAACCAAACAAAAAGTGCAAAAAAAAATTAGTGAGGTACTTTTGGACGCACACAACTAGGTAAAGTAGAAAGTAGTAAACTTGACCAGCAAAACACACCTGTTTCAGAGGTCCCAATGCGAGATCCCAAGATTTCTTGATGACCAAGCGTTGATCACGAACAATTTCTGTATGATTTACCGGCACCGTTGAATTGTAACCGGGCGGTGAAGGCATATCGGGATTTTTGCTGTAATTTGTTGTTTTATAAGAATGAGGAATTGTCGCATGTTGATCATGAGCAGTACAGAAAGAAAACGCGTAAATTATTAAATAAAACATACTTAACGTTAAAGTCCAATGCCCATTTGAATTTTTTTGATGTTTGTTTAGCAGACATTTTGTTTGTATAGACCTTGTGTTAAGAAATACAAATCTTCCAACTAATTAAACACACAATTTGACAAATGCGAACTGCTGTTTTAATAGTGTTGTACAATTACCATAGACAACGTAACATCTAAAACAGTATTGGTAAATGCATGTGAGTGACAATTCAGATAACCCAAATCAACACTCACATAAAGCGCCAAAAAATTTGATTTTTTTTTTCAGAATAATTCTCTTAAATAATATTTGTCAAACCAACTATGTACATATATTACTTCGTTAAGTCAGTGGTTAATGTTGTCCAATAAAAGTCAGAACAACAACAAAAAAAGGTAAACGCCAAAATCAACCCATTCATTTTCGAGTTGTCATTAACAGCACCCTGCGTCAGCAATTTACAAATATTTTGGTTATAACTTTTATTTTTATAACTTTTGTACAATTTATTTTTCGCCTTTCATATTCGACGCATTTTCTTTTAATTATAAAAAATTGCAGCATCCTTATTCAAACCACATGCTGTTTTTATATATAAGAGGAATTGTTTTATTATCAATCTTTTCGTCATCTTTCATGTTTTAAATATATATTTATAAATATAGATGTACATAAACCGTTCAAACACATACAAAGAAATTAAATAAAAAATTGTTTAGCACTTAGGACCACACAACACTTGCACAAAGTCGAAAAGCGAAAGTTTAATTGAATTTGATCTGATCTCTACAGACCCGAAATTTTGGGTGGTTATGATTAGAGATCTGGAGAACTATATATACGTGTATATGTATTTAATACGTCGGGTCGATGTGTCGAGTACGTAAAAATGTTAAAACTTTATTAGAAAGGACAACATTAAATTATTTTTGTTACGCGTTCTTTAGTATTTATTTACTTAATTAATTTTAAGTTTACTTGATTTATTTTATTTTTTATTATGCTTACTTTATTATATACTATAAATTTAATAATAATGTCTGTTCGTTTAATAACTGTGTTGTGTTTGGGGACGAGTGTCTTTTTGTTTTTAATTTATCTTTTCTTTTTAGAATGTAGCTGTTCATGTGTGTATGTTGTATTTTCGTCCTTGTTTTTATTAAAAGTTATTTTTCTTAATGCATGATTTATCCGCTTTAATACAATTGATTTTTTAAATATTTATTAATTGTTTAAACTTATAGCGTTGTGGGTTGTTTATGAGACACAAAAATAATTGTCATTTTTTAAGAGACATAATTACAGTACTAAAATAAAAGAAACAAAATTATTATGAAGCATGATAAAATAAAGATAGAATTAATATTAAGAAATGTACTTGTAGTTATATTCTTTTAAATGTATTGTACTTCTCAGCACATTTTCTTTCTGCCTATTGTTAATTAAATAAATTTGAAGTTGTGTTTTTATATATAATTTTTATTAGCGTTTATTGTGGTTTTGTTTGCTTTTGCTTGGTTGATTCAATAAAAAGTTTAAAGTTTTGCTGGTGTTTTGTTGGTTGGTTGGTAGCTTAACGAATTGCTTCCTCCTTGGATTCATCGGTTTTCATCGATAACAACGGCAGTGGCGACGGCGTTCACGATGATTTTTTGAAGAAATCTTGCGAATATCTATTCAACGTTTTTTTCATACTGTCAGTGTTCTTAAATTTGTTTTTGCTGATGATTTTTCTTCCCATTATTACTGAATTCTGCTTGTTGGTTTTTATTGATTCTCATTCTTTCTTTTCAAATCAAAGTAAATGTTATATATTTTTCATTCATATCTTTATTTAGCGATTAGCATTCTTAAGTTGATTGGACAACCAATCGAGGCCCTCATAGAGACCATCGCCGCTTGTTGCACACGTCGCCTGAATGTACCAGTTGCGGTTTCGTAGTGAATGCAAACCAAGCTTGTCAGTGATTTCAGCTGCGTTCATTGCATTTGGCAGATCCTATAAAATGAGATACCAAAAACAATCAAAGGTTACTTCTATATAAAAAAATACCTGTTTCTATGTATGTACAACTACCGTCAGACAGCAGTCAGAAACTCATGTCATATCTTTTATCACGCGATTTCTTATCGCAACAGAAAAAGAGCTGCTTTTCACATTTCACGTGCACATTTTTTCAAGATACCACAGCGATCAGTATGTATGCCCTGGGCATCCCTTTCAAAATAATACTAATAATACTGATGATATTGGAGAAGAAAAATACTCTTACATCGTCGCAATGCGTAAAACGTGCTTTATACACTTTTATTCTCAAAAGTGTTTAAGAATGTGTCTTTCTCTCACCTGTTTGTTAGCGAAGATTAATAAAACAGCATCTCTGAGCTCATCCTCGGCCAACATACGCATCAATTCCTCTCTCGCCTCACCGATACGCTCCCTGTCATTGCTGTCAACGACGAAAATAAGACCCTGAAAGTAAGCCAAAATACACATTATTAAAAAAAGAATTTCATATAAGTTAAAAGCACCAGACGCAAGATACTGCGGCCAATCGATTCAGTCCCGTCTTGAAACAATGAATAAACTTAATTAATCACAATGTAAATCATCCAAGTCGTTATCATCATGAGAGTAAATAATTCTGCAAACGTATTAAGCCCATAATGTAGGCGGACTGGACTCACTTGCGTATTTTGGAAGTAGTGCCTCCATAGTGGGCGAATTTTATCTTGACCGCCCACATCCCACACGGTAAAGCTAATGTTCTTGTATTCTACAGTCTCGACGTTGAAACCTGTAAGGCAAACAAATTCATTGGGCTCATTTATCCTCAAGTACAGCACAGTTACCTGCTCTACTTACCAATGGTAGGTATCGTTGTAACAATTTCGCCTAATTTGAGTTTATACAAAATTGTGGTTTTACCAGCGGCATCCAATCCGACCATTAATATTCTCATTTCCTTTTTACCGAATAGACCTTTGAACAGATTCGCGAATACATTCCCCATGTTATTTTTGTTATTGTTGTACTTCTTGCTTTTCCTAGTGTATGTGCTGGATTGGGGTCTAATAGTTAGACTCCTCTATTTGAGACAGTAAGACTGGTCACCTTCGGTGGCGATTTCTTTGCTTTTTGCTATTAATACAATTGCGTTAAATCCGATTTGAAGCAGGTAGTACTGGTAATTTGGTTCCCAGTTGGTTTAGTTTCCTTTGGAATTCGTCGTGCGTGTGTGTTTGATAATCTGCAGAAAAAAAAAAAAAATTATTGTAATATTGTATAGTAATTGATTAAAAAAAATTTAACGCGTTTACAATCTTTATAATAATGGTGGTGGAGGTGGCTTAGGAGTTTGATGAAAATGATGAGAACCAAAAACAATTACCAGGGACAACATTGTTTGTTTAATCGCAACTAGCCCTTTGGACAATTGCATATCCAGTTATGGACGGGACCAAGTGCATTGGAGGAGAGTAAAAGATGGTAAATGTAGACCTGTGTCAATGACAGCATACTCAGAATGCCTTGTTGGACCAGGAAAATCTTAGGTCAGGTAAAGTCTGACGGAGCCTTACTGTGGGTTTATCTGAAATTGACCGTGATAAATAGAGACGATATATAGAGTTAGCCTCCTTTTTGAAGCTCGACACCTGGCACTCTTTCTACCTCCTTTCAACGAAGTCATCATCACTTTAAACATACTCAGATATTAAGCTTTTTACTTTCGCGAAAGAGGTTTCCAAAATTTGACTGTTATGCAAAGTTTATTTTTATATATAATACAAATAAATATATATATTTCATGTTATATACATTTATAAAAAAAATTGTTATATGAAAAAAATGATAAAATTACTAATTTCACTTTTCCTTTTCTAATTTGCATAAAGTTCATTAACCACAAGCAGAAAATGAGTAATCAGACCATTTTCATTCGAATTCCCAAAGAATTTTAAAAAATTGGGATACGGAATTTTAAATACTGTATTAAATATTTATATAAGAAATGTGAGCATAAAATATTAAATTAACTGATAAGCTTCACATATTAAATAATTGGCATGCGTATATGTGCCAAACAAGAACATCTCGCAACTATTATTAAAAATTATAAGTATTGATCTACTTTAGAACCAAGCGGACAAATGTAGAAAAAAAACCAAATTAGCTCTACAACGCAGTAAAAAGCATGGCTTTTAGCCATGGAAAAGTTGCTTTTTTTTTTTTTTTGCATTGTTGCCTTTTCAATTGCCGGGAACACTGAAATATTTCGCTAATCAAAACTCCAAAATCATAGAGTGAGTCAGCGTATGAGTCTCGGTCACGGCGGCTTTGGCTTTTAATGTATTAATCAGTGAATTGCACGCCATCCACAAATTAAAAATTTAAACAATCTCAGAAGCTACACATACGTACGCACACACATATCGTGCTTAATTGATATAGAATCTATTCAAAATAATTTATTAAAGCGCCAATCTGAACGTTGTCTGTGCGTTTTTTTTTGTCTGAGCACCGTCTAACAAAGCAAACAAAAAAATCAATTGATGCACAGGCAATCCCATTTATATTAACATAATTTTTAGTTTTATTCAATCCTTACACTTTTTCGGTTTTCTTCACTTCACAATCGGAACATAAAAACCAAAAAAAAGAAAAACTACACGTAGTAAGTATATTTCATACCACCCTGCGGCAGCGACGATGACGGCAACGAAACAGACAGAGTTGTCAACAGCGACTAATTAACTATGTATTAATGTGGCCAATTAATTGAACTTTTATGTAAAAAAATTTCAATATTTGCGAAGGCACAAAAAAAAAAAAAAAGAAAGGAACCTAACAAACTTATTTACATTTTCCGAATACTACCTAACCATGACGTATACTAAGTTGAATATCGCAAACGTCCAGCCACCACGATAACGACGGCAATAGAGGCAACGATGAAGATATCGGTGCTGAAGTAGGCGACGTACTATGGTCAAGTGTGGTGACTTTTAGAACAAGTGCAACATAGAAAAAAAAGGCGAATAGACAATAAATTGGAATTAAGAAGCCCTTTAGCATAGATACATGTTTACGTCTTTTGTCCACATCTTAAACTGCATCAGTACGACAGTTGGTAAAACTTTCGGAAGCGCTTTGTAAGCTTAATATAAATAAACTAAATTGCTTAGTTGATTTGTTGTGCAAACACAACATGAAACTTCTCATTTACCAGCGAAAATAGAGCAACAAACATGTGCTGCCAACAATATTGCAATGTTGTCCAGCTTGATAGCGGGTCATAACGCAATAATTGTTGCAATGCACATTGCAGAGAATGGTCCAAATTTAGGGGGCATATGCAAATTGACATCAATTAAAGCTAAGAAACGTATGTGGGTACTTTTTTAAAATATATTACTTGTGCCAACCAACACTGTAATTGCCGCCACAGAAAACAGCACAGAGCAGAAAATGTCAAAGCTCACCACACTGACATGTCGCTTTATTCCACACACATAGACACTGCGACCAAATTAAAGCTACAAGTTATTCACAGATTTCTGTGCATTTACATACACAAATCATTCAATTTCATAATAAATGTATACGCACCAATTAAACGTATCAAATGCACACAAATGTGAGCATAAATGTTGTATATTTCCCCCTGGAAATGTCGAAAATCACAGAGAAAACTAAAACTTGACCGAGAATCCAATCGCCGATGAAAAACTGTGAAACTCACCACAAAAGCAAAGCGAACGAAGGAGAGCAAAACGTATTGCACGCTTACTGGCGCCAACAAACGTGTGCGACAAGTACGACTAGCAATTGCGAGGTGAACATGTTCTGCTTAGCGGAAAATGTTGCCACGTCTTGCAAATGACATAAGCACGAATGAATAAACTCTAACGAAAACAGAATGAACAAACGCTACACATCATCCTGTCGTTGACGTCTGTTATCAGTGTTGCCATAAACTTAACAGAAAAGTCCACCCAAATATGCCAGCAAATGTAAATTGATTCTGTCAAACACGGTACCAAAGCAAATGTTCTATCCAAAATCACCATTCATACGCAATCCACTTGTTGAATCGGAAATACTTAAACAGAATGTAAGTACAACTTGGTATAATTATAACATTTAGAATTTACATTGGGAAACCTGTATAATTGCAATCTCCGCACAATTAAACGCACACATTGAAAATTTCATGCTGTTGTCAGTTTTTGTAGTTGCAATATTTGATATCTCTTCTATTTTGGGCGGGCAGGTGGTTGAATAAAATATTAAATTCTGTTTTTATTCTTTTTTTAGCCCACCTTACTGCAAGGGCTTTTGAAATGGCTAAGTCAGACACCCAGCATCACGACCTATCGGGTCAATCTACTCAAATGCAGTGTGGACTTGTTTAAGACACGCTTAGTGGAATTGATGACACAAAAATATAGTAATCCACCGCGCATTTTTACAATATCCACCCTACCAGAAGTAGTGTGTATTGACAGAGTGATCGATGAAGTCGAGAAAAGTACACCTTCGATCAAATACAAGCAGGTGATTGTTGACTGTTGCTGTGGTGCAGCGTTGTTGCGTGGCGCACACCTCTACGCGCCCGGGGTGCTCGCCATGGAAGCCGGCACTAAGCAGGGCGACATTGTTGAGGTCTTCGCTGACCCATCGAATCAGTGCAAGAAAGGCAGAACTACGCGATATGAGAGTGAACTAAAAATGTACATCGGTCGCGGCCGAGCAGTAATGCAGCGCTTTCAACTCTACGGCGAGAATATAATACCCTCTGGTGTAGCAGTCGAAATGCTGACCACAGTTTTCGGTGTGCCATCATTGGGTGACTTGAGTGACCATCACGCTTTGCTGCAAAATCTGCCCTCCATTGTATGTGTGCGTGTCTTAGCGCCACAGCCGGGTGAGCGCGTGCTTGATATGTGTGCGGCGCCGGGCAACAAAACTACGCATATTGCCGAGTTGATGACTGATGTGGGCGTGATAGTAGCGCTGGACAAGATTGAATCGAAAATTACACGTGTACGAGAAAAGATTGCCCAGCAAGGGTATAAATCCATACATGCTTTTACGTATGACGCTACAAAAAGTAGTTCCTCAGAGTTGTCAGGTCTTTCATCCGAAACTAACCGAATGTCAAAAGGTGTTGCAGTGGCAAAAGACAGTGAAGATGGGTCGGTACTTACAAGTGGTCTGTTCCCAGGGCAAATGCGTCTTCATAACAAAACCGAAATAAAGGAAAGTACTTTCCCCAAGGATTCCCAACCCTCGGAGGTTATGCAGCCAGTTTGCCTTGTTGAGAACTACTATTCTATTACAACCACTACAATTGGCCCACCACCGTATGCGGACGGCACATTCGATCGCATACTTCTCGACGCGCCTTGTAGTGGCCTTGGAAATCGTCCCGTTCTAGCATGTAAATCCGTGTCACCCAAATCATTGCTATCCTACCCTCGTGTGCAGAGACGTCTCTTCGAAAATGCCGTGCATTTGTTGAAGCCAGATGGTGTTTTGGTCTATAGCACTTGCACCGTCACGGAAGCCGAGAATGAAGAACTTGTAGCCTGGGCGTTGCGCAAGTGGCCACATCAGCTCGAGTTAATTGATGCGCTGCCACGTTTAGGTGGACCTGGTTTGCCCAAATCGGGTCTACATGAATCGGAGAGACACCTTGTCCAAAGATTTGGTCCGGCATATACAAACTCAGAAAAAAATATTGACACCATTGGTTTCTTTATAGCGAAATTCAGAAAGCGTGCTATGGTTAATAGATGAAATACTCACATTTGTATGCTTAATTTTGTGAGTAGAACTGATTTAGAACTGTGTTATGGAAATGTTATAAATTTTGTATATTAGAAGTCAGTTAGCCATGTCCGTCTAATTCTGTATTTGTCGGAATCTGCCATATCTGAAGTAGCTTATCCCCCGTACAACAGAAACAAGTTCCTATTACAAAGACTTCGTTTGTCTACTTGGCGAGAGGAAAATTAAATAATTTTTTTTTGTCTATACGAAAAGCAAGCTGTTTTCGAAAGTTTCAAGAAAATGTATTTGCTCATCAAAGTCTTATTTGATGGTACACACATGATATCGCTCTTCCGGATACGATTGTGATGCGAAGAGCTCGAAAACTACATCCTCGGCATAGCCGAAGTTACCTTTTTATTTTTTTTACTTATTCAATATGATTTACTTAAAGATTTCTCAAGAGTTATAAATTAGTCTCATTCTTTACAACTATTAATAAACTGCATAGTAGTTGAAACAATGTTCAAAATTACTTAAATGAAGTGGAAGAAAGGCATTTCCTCTGTGCCTTCATAAAAAAAACAAAATAAAGAAAAAACAATTTTTGTTTTCTTTATTTTTGATTCGTAATTGGGATCGTTAAAGGGTGTATTCCTACATCTAGCGGGGTGGTACACTCGCTATTCCAGTTGGTCTGTAATTTGCATTATTCTGTGTAAGAGGAGGAAGGCGTGTTAAAATCCACGTAAATTGAAATTGTGGATACTTTGATCGTACGACTTCAAAACCTTTTCTTCCCTTATCCTAAGGGATACTACTCTGATACCTACCTGCATAAAAATTAAGTGGCTTACTAAGCTAACTTAATCATTATGTTCAATTCTTCATTATACGAATACACGAATTTGCGCTAAGGGCTAAGTTGCAGGTGCAATTACAATTTACGTCGCAATGTTCAGTGATTTGAATTCGTCGTCGTGCATTTCGGTCATCATGAAAGTCCCATCACTGAGGAGCAGTACAACGCGTCTTGTTCCCCCTTTAAAATACGAAAAATTAGAATGAAACATGGTTACATTAATTGAAGCGCGTTTTGCCAAAAGTACATACCTGGGGATGGCAAATCGGCCTGCACAACTTCGGCAGGTATGTTCCCATCCTGGGCATCACTGCCGTCACCGGTTTGTATGGTTAACTGTGTGGTCTCGTTTACCCCAGCATTACCGGCTTCCGCTTCCTGTTGCTGATGGGCTTGCAATGCTGCTTGATGCTGTGCCAATTCCTCCTCTGTCATCTGCACCAGATACTGACCACTTTCACTGTTAGCGGCTGCGGCGAGTGCTTCGGCTTGCTGTTCTGCGGGTAGTTGTGCAACGGCTTCGGCCACAGCATTATCCAAGGTCATTACTTGATTCTCCTCACCTTCGGCCGCTGCCACATATGCAAACTGTTGTTCGCCATCGGGCCCTTGTGTTACGAGTATGGTTTGTCCTTCAGCATTCTTGCCCGCCACTTGATAGACGGTACCATCTTCGCCACGCACAAGCAACGGCGATCCATCATCATTAGTCATTAATTGTTGATCGCCACCGAGTAACGCTGCCAATTGTTGCTGTTGTAATTCCTGTTGTTGTTGCTCCTGTTGTTCTTGTTCTATTTGCAATTGAGTTTCCTCCTGACCGATCAATTTGCCGGTGATTGGACACAGCTGTGCATGATGTTCTTCCTCCTCTAATTGAATTACTTGTTCCTGTTGTTGAGCAGCTGCTAATGATGACTGCGAGCCACGTAGTTGTCCTGTCGATGAGCCGCCACTCAAGCGTCCCCGTGGTGGAGCAATTTGTTGTACCTTTTGTATCTGAACCTGCGATTGCGGCTGGCGTTGTTGTGCCAATCGTTGTTGTTGTGCTGCGCGCAGCTCCTCGCGTGTCATTAACTTTTTGGTTACCTTGAGATCACCGGATTTCGAGAGATTGAAGATTTTCTCTTCAGGTGTTACACTTTTACTGCCGGGAATTCGTGCGTTGCTTGGTGTTGATGTAGCGCCGGTGGTTTTTGATATGATCAATCGACCTGAACCGGATGTGGTTGTACGCCCTGGTGTCTGTGGGACGCGTGCACCGGTCTTGGCGGGTTGAGTCGTAGCCACCGTTCTACGTATGATAGTACCACCAGAGGTACGTTGTACACGCTGGCTTATAGCAGTCGGCGTTTGACGTCCGGGTGTGCTACTAAAGGCGCTACCCCGCAGCTGTTGCACACGCGAAACCGCAGTAGAAACAGTTGTGGTACCTGTTTTTGAAGAATTTGAATCGTCATTTGGCAAGTCAACGGCGCGCATAATGCCCGTATTTGAGTGTAGCGACTCCGCCTTTGAAAGCACACGTATCGGTGCTTCGGTTTTCTCAAGTTTCTAATGGGGAGTTAAGAAACATAATTAAAGAGAAAGTGAGACATTTCAAAGGTGCACACTCACGGAGTTTGCTGCCGATACACCCGGTTTCCGCATCACACCTGAGGCGCTACTATCTTGTGTTATTATTACGTCAGCCGAGTTGGCACCCACCGGTACTGATTCGCCGGTGACGGCAGATCGCGTGCCCGCGGTGCCATTCACTTTAATGACTTTCTCCACGCGTTCACTACTTTTCGTCTTCACTTCAACCGACACAGAGCTACCATTTTTTAAACGTTTCACTGTATGCGACGGTATAAGGTCCTCCTCCAGATCCTCCATTATGGAAGTGGCGGCACCTACAGCCGAATCGCTTGCATTTGAATCGTTGTGATCGGAGTCCTGCAGCTTACGTTTAACACCTGGAGAGCTTGCGTTGGCTGACAACCATTCCCGCTCATTATCGTTCCCATCGTCTTCAGGGGCTGAGGACGGCGACGCTGAGCCGGTGTGAGTGCTCTCGTTAACCCATTGTTTCACTTGATCCATAGCCTTTGTCTTGGATGTACGCGACGGACGTATATTTGATCCACTCATACTGCTCGGCTCGACAATGTGCAACGATCCAGGCCTGCGCAACTGTAACGATGTTTTGCCATCTTCGGATATTTTGATAGGACCGCCGCTGGCGCTCTTTGCATTCAAACCGGCTCGAGTTTGCTTTTGTCGCGCTAATTGCTTCTCAAATATTTCCAGAAAGTGTGGCACATCTTCGAGATTTGCTGCAGACTCCCATGAATTATCGAGGTTCTCATTGACGTCCCATTTGACAAGAAATTCGTGTATCTTGCGACGCGGATTAAATCGCTTGGCCACGATTTTCTCCACCTTCTCGGGCACGGTTTCATTTGTGCCGGGCAGTGTGCGCCGCGCAATACGACTGCAGTTACATGTAGACAACACAGAACTTGGTAAGAAATACCGAAATTTTCTATTGCTTTTACTACTTACTTGACATGTTTGAGACTTGGCGGTGGTGTGACAGATTTTTTTTCACCATCTGTTTCCTTAAGATTGTTAACCGTCGTCTTTAAATGCGTTGGTTCTACATTTGATCAGATTAGTTGATTTCAATTCAATATTTAACAAATCAAATAATTTCCTTACTTCTTGTAGGCGATCCATCACTATTGCTGTGAGCGTTGTTGTTGTTTACCACAGTCTTTGTAATCCTTACTGGCATCTCTTGCAATTCACCCTGACCCAGTTTGCCAAATGATTGTATAGTCTTTCCTGCGACAATCCATGTTTCGCGTACATTTTCCTCCAATTTAACCCAGGTCTGATAAAGTTGCCACGAAGCTGTGCCAGCCAAATCTTTTTTACTATTCAACTGTGCAGCTTTCCACAGCAGAAACGCCCAAATTCCCGGCTTTGTGTCTGATGCCTTTCGTAGATTTTTATTATCATCGCACGAGTCCTCCTTGTGTTGTTGATAGTCCTCAATGAAATGGAATACATGCAGACACCGTCCACAGACGAGCACATCCATAATGGTCAACTCTTTTTGTGCTTCTGCAAGATAAAAAATCCACAACCTGAAGTCGACCCATTTTCTGGTTGCCCCACTTCCGTAACTCATTTATTTACCTCTTATAACGTTTGCGTGTTTGCCTATTTCAGTTGGTGCAATCTCCTCCACCAGCATATTCCACGAATTCCGCCTTAAATCAGAAAATCTCATTTTTTTACATTTTCGTTTTCAAAGTTGTACTTATCACAATCCAATTCTATTCATCAACCCTTGATTTCAATTTCAGTGCTGCTCAGAAAAAGTACAGTAAGCGTGGTGAATTTGCCCGAAATAAAAAACGGACAGCGATAAAGCACTGTAGAGAGAATACAACGACGAGCAGCACCGAAGATGAGCAAAAGCAAATATCAAAAACAAGAACCGAACAGGCGCCAAATAATCATGTTGGGAAGTTATACACTTTGCATAAATGTCAAGTATAACGCTTAATTAAACAATAAATATATTATCTTTCCACCATTGCTGTTACAATTATATGAACTCAAAATATCTCTGGTTGTGGCGTGTACTCTTACTTTTCTACACTTTCTGAAAACGTTCACTTATTTAGAGTTTCTATAGCTTACTTTTAATGCGCTCTTTGACTTTAAATTTTATTTATTTATTTTGAAAACACTATAAACTGTCTCACTATGTAAGTAGAATTGCTTACGATTAAACGAATGGCGCTTTTAGTTTTTTCCTGCTTCAGGGAAACGCGTAGGGTTGCCAGATTTGAAATATTTAGGTTAAATAAGGGAGTGCAAAACGATACGCACGCTGCAATTAAACACCGAACTGAAAAAATTTGAGAACATTATAGTAATGCTAAATTTAGATTATTAATATATTTATTTTTCTATGAAGAATATAATCTCGACTTCACTGTGTAATATAAGAGTGTATCAACTTATATACAACCCATTACATTACCCAAATTTTAATGTTAGGGCCTAGTTTAGAATATATCAATACCATAGTTTCACTGGATTGTATAGTTCCCATACGAGTTTTTTTCGGAAACTTTCAAAAATATATGTTATCTTGATCCAATAGGTCCCATTTGATAATAATCCCGCTCACGGTATCCCCAATTACCGAGACAGTTTTGGTGTGAATAGTATTACAGCAAAGACTAGATATTTTTGTTATTTGTATGTTAAACTTTAATTGTTAAAATTATATATATATAAGATGGTTTACAAGCTCTTGCACAAAGTTATTCAACTATTTTGTTTAATATTTATTTTAAAACGTTGTATTATTTAACAATTAACATTTAAATTTCCCAACAGAGGGCAGAAATAATTTTAAAAATCAACCGTGTTTTAAAGATTACCATTTAAAAAAAAAACTTCATTTAAGTGTATAGCTGACAACTCTTGCCATACGGAACGCTGTATGCAATGCAGAGGCAACGACAGAGGATTTCATATGCTGTGTACATTTTATTATATTCCATTGTGGAAATTCTATAAAAGGTATAAATACAGATATTACTATTCGAGTAGGATCCCGCATTTAATTTAAAATGAATAAATATAAACCACAATGTTCTTGTAGAAGGGTGACATGTAAGTACATATATCGGGTCGCAATAGGGCATAGCAGCTGTGTAGAGAAAATTTTCCGTTCGTTCTATTTGGGTGTATTTTTCGGCCAATGGCGTGCTCAGGTGAAATTGTTAAAATTCAACACACTGCACAGTGCTGCAAAGTAAGGCGTCCAAAATTACAACAGCTGATACTACTAATGCGGCAGAATAAAAGGAGAAACACTAAAACATTGAAAAATTGTTTTGAAACTAAATTCATATTTATAAAAAATTATCGAGCAAAGCTGTAAGTTATGGCTGACATTGATGGCGAGGATCCAAAGGAATATCGCTGGGAAACTGGCTACGAAAAAACATGGCAAGTTGACACACCGGCCGGCAGCCAAAGAAGTTGTGGTTTTCATTTGATATAATTTGAATATTGATCTATAGGGAAGCTATCAAGGAGGATGATGATGGTCTGCTGGACAGCGCCATTGCTGAAATCATACAGAAGGCGAAACGCAAACGCCAAGCGGAGAAGTCCAAGCAGAATCGTTTGGGTATGATGCGGCATCTTTACATTATACTCGACTGTTCCGAGTCGATGTCTGTACCGGACTTGAAGCCTACCCGTCTGTTGTGTACGCTTAAATTGCTGGAAATTTTCATTGAAGAGTTTTTCGACCAAAATCCAATCAGTCAGCTTGGTCTGATTGCGCTCAAATCGAAACGCGCTGAGAAGCTCACAGAGTTGACGGGTACAGCGAAGTTGCACATCAAAGCCTTGGAGAGGTAATGTGAATTACTAATTAATTTGCATTTATTTATTAAAATGTTTGTGATTGCAGTCTCACTAGTGTGCAACTAATCGGTGAACCATCGCTACAAAACGGTCTTGACTTGGCGGCAAAATCACTCAAGGTTGTGCCATCGCATGCGTCACGCGAGATACTCGTTGTAATGGGTTCGTTAACTACCTGCGACCCGATTGACATCAACCTGACAATCGATGTAATGAAACATGAAGGTATACGCTGTTCGGTAATCTCACTCTCCGCCGAAATACACGTTTGCCGCCACCTAACGCAACAAACTCATGGGACTTTCGGCGCAGTACTCGACGATGCGCATTTTCGTGACCAGTTACTCGCGCATGTTGATCCACCACCGGCCGCCCAGACGCAAGATAACTCACTCATACGAATGGGCTTTCCGCACGCCAAAGCCGATGAGGGCAAAGATCCGCCGCTCTCGATGTGCATGTGCCATATCGAGAGTACTGATGAGCCGAGTAAGCTCACCTCAAAGGGCTACTATTGTCCACAGTGCAATAGCAAATATTGCGAACTACCAGTCGAGTGTCAATCGTGCGGTCTGACTCTTGTTTCCGCACCACATTTGGCTCGTTCCTACCATCATCTCTTTCCTGTGCCTCACTTTAAAGAACTCGCGTTCGAAGGCCAAGCGACCAACTGCTATGCCTGCCAAAAGCTCTTCAATGAAACTAGCGACAAGCATGTCTACTGCTGCGAGAACTGTTCGCAGTTCTATTGTATAGATTGCGACATCTTCATACACGACACTTTGCATTCGTGTGTCGGTTGCAACACGATACCCGGCATTGCAGCACAGTTGCACCAACGCAAACCTCAGGCGCCGCCCAACAACATGTTGCCGCATATAAATGGTGGAATTGATATTGGACTTAGTAGCGGTAGCGGCTCCAGTAGTGCCAAAGCTGAAGCACAGCGTTATCCGAATTAGGCTAGTGTTTAAGTAATATTCAATTGGCTACGCTTAACCCAAGTCTAATTAGTACGCTGCTGGGCACGGGAAAAAGCACCGATGTTAGCAAACAAAAGCTTCGTATTCGCTTTTAACCGGCAGGTGAATTAACGACCGATGAGCGTTGTAAAGACAATAGTCCCGCCGCTATGGCCGCGCCCATTTCGTTCTGGCGGGCTTAAAGTTGATTTTCTTCAGTTTTTGTGCCAAGTTCAGATTATTAATTGAAATTTTTTTTTTTAAATATTTTTTTATTGTTATTTTTCATTTATTAAAATAACGCTCACGTTTAATTCCTGAGGTTATTGTTGCTTGTGCTGTCTGGTCGATCGCGCGGCTCTTTGCTTCACGCAAATAATTTATTCGCTTTAATTTTGCACGTGTAATTTCGTTTCTTTACAAAAAATTAGTTTCTGTACAAAAAATTATTGCAAATAACGATTGTAAAGTGTCCAGCTTTAAGTTGAATTTTTAGTTGTATATAACCATTCCAACAGGTAATTCTGCACAAAAATCTTTAAAAAAATATTTAATGGATGGAAAACTATAAATTATGTTATTTAGCGTATTATTTAGTGAGAGTCTGCTTTGAACTAGTTCAAACCGGGTGGAACTTCTGGTAGAATAATGAATTGGCAGTGAAAGGGAATACAATAATTAAAAAGACGTATTGCAAACGTGGTCAAACAAACTGGAATAGAATAATACCTAGCACACCGTTTTTGGTAAATAAAAATGTAGACCCTAGGTAAATTCATAACCTTACAAATTTAGGATTATAAAGGTATAATTTTTTTTTCTTTTCGAGTTACATATATGTTTTTTTCGATAAAGTAATTTTTAACAATAAGTTTAAAAGCTATCTAGAAATTGAGTTTATACCACTTCTAATCGTTATAATCGCATAATTAGACAGCTTATCAATAGGAAAAACACGTATGATTTTTTATACTTTTAGCGCAGGGAAACGTATTATAATTTTGTCATGAAGTTTATAACAGTGAAGGAGCAACAAAGTGTATAAATGAAGCAAAGTTGATATTGTCTCTTCGTTTATTATTGTATTATACTATGTGACTATGTGACGGACAGATGTTCTGTCAAGACAAAAAACATTCGAAGAATGAAGACCATATCACAACAACGAAAAAATCTACCCTTCTTAATTTTCTTCATCTTTACAAACGTTACACTCATACAATAGAGAAGTGTAAGAAGAAGCAAAGCATGTAACGTTTTAGTCTATTTGATAAAAAGATAAATTAATTAAAAAAACGATCGAATTGTGAAAAAAAAAACATTCATCAAAGTTGAATCGTACAGAAGATTTATATATAAAAAGATATATATGTGTATGTTTTGGAACGGTCGCATTTCCGCTGTGTTTAGCCCCTTGATGTGATGTTTCCAGCTTTTCATTAAATTAATTTACTATTCATAGTGCGATTAGTCGACAGACGTTAGCAGCGCCTCTTTTATTGCAGGCACAGCGAGTCCGTTTTTTTCGGTGTACTCAGCTCCATTTATCGATCAAACAACCATTCGTTGTATTTATACTCATCTAAATCTTGACTACTTTCGATTACATAGACTTTCTAGAGGAAATAGTTCCCAGTTTGTTAGAAATGAATGTCTATTGTGCTATTCAAAGCACAATTGATTCAAACATTTTTTACGGTGACGACTTCCCGTTTGGTCTCAACAGTCATGGCATTATTTCGCTACCACTGAATGGGTGTGAAAACTATTCTATAACATATCAACAGCTTTAACCGTAAATCAGTGTTAATTCTCTGTACTGAAAATAGATTGAAATCACAGTTGCATTTGCGTCGAGTCGCGTCGTGTCGAGTCGAGTCTGGCGCATTAATTATGGTTTTGTTCTGACCGAATTCACTTTCCACATTTGCTGCGCTATCAAAATGGCAATGACAAAAAAAAAAAAACGATAATTGCGCGAATGAGTCAGATAAAGTACAAAAACATTTAAATTTGTCTACGCCGGCTCTAACAACAATTGACTTCAATATCAGTCTAACTAATTAAAGGTAGAACTAGGCAAATGCGTCCTCAGACAAATGTAAAATGACTACCCTGAATGAGTTGAGCGGGGCTTATGATGAAATGAAATATATGTGACATTGCAAGCGATTTTAATTGTCAATCATCGTCATCGTCATTATCCAATATTCAGAGGTACACGTGGAAAAAAAACAGGTTTTAGAAAATAGCTCGACTCGAACATCTAAAAACTAAATTTAAATCAGGGTTTGAATTGCTTGCTTAAAAATAGTAATAGCTGAGAATTTAATGCTTTGCGTGATGTCTTTAATTAAAAAAAAAAAGAAAAAACTGTGTTTCAAGTAACTACGCACTTAGCATAAGCAACCAAGCAAAAGAAAGACGCCAAGGCGAAATAGCTAGAAGCCAAAAAATTAAACCGAAAATTAAATGAAATCTGCTTAAACAGTTAGACGGAGGGAACATTTGAAAAAGAAATACTGGCACTTGTTCATGAGTAATTTCGTTTTTGATTTTGCCTAAATTCCATTCGAAGCAGAGCAAGACAAATTTTGCAGTGCTCAAAAAATTGTTACCTTGCTTTATTGCGAAGTTTATCGTGGTTAATAATCGGAAATTTTGGCCCCAAGAGTGAATCGAAAAAACATTGAAAAATATTTTTTCTCGAATGATGAAGCCACTTGTAATATTTGTGCACATAAACTAAAAAGTGATATAATTTTTAATTTAAAGACATAAAATAAAGGTGATGGAACTTAGAAATGCGGAGAGTGGTGTATGCAATTCGTCCATAAAAATTAATAAGTCACCAAAAAGGTTTAGAAAACAAGTTGTGAAAATTGACATGAGCAAAAAATAATTATTTTGGTCTTATATTGGTTTAGTGATGGCAGATAGCATGCCATTTAATATTTTAAATTCCAAAAATTTTAAAAACATTATATATCCCATTTGTGAAGGACTAAGTACGAAATATTGGAAAAAAATCTGCCTTAACAGTAGCAACTGCAAAACATGTTCGGACAACATAAGTACGTTGAAAGTCAAGCTTAACCAAACGCCCTTTGTCTTTAAAAATAAATAGTGCAACTTAAATAGTGCAAATTAAAATTAATTTTGCATACTGGGCATGGTTGAACTGAAGGGTGTAGGCTCTAGCTGTTCAATAAATTTAGCAACGGAAATATTAACCACTCTGACTAAATATAACATCAATATACACCAAATTCTCTTACATCTGACAATGGGACTATATGATAAAAACTACGAAAATTTTATCACACTGCAGTATTTTCGAAGATGGGCAAGATGGAACGACACAGAAATTTATTTAACAAATATCCAAATGTTTGAAGATTCTTCGGAAATGCACTTTGGCGATATTCAAATAGGAAGACCTAGATGAATATTTAAACGAAACATTGATGCAAGAAAAGAATGCATTGATGTTTGTACAAAAATAGAGGATCTGCAACTATCGTATTTTTACGTTAGACACCAACGTTCTGCATTTTTGGAGAGATAAGCAGCATAGTGAACCAGAATTAACGCTTTAAGCAACATTTGCTTTGCGGTTTTTGTAATATATTTTTTTCTCTTCCTTACTTTACTTACTTCCTTCTCTTAATTCAGGTGACTATTGAACGCGCTTTCTCATCATTAAAACTTATTTTGACCGATAACCGCAGCCGGATTAACCAGGATACACTTGAAAATATATTACTGGTTAAACTGAATGCTACATATTTGGATGAAGCTATCGAACAGTTGCCATTGTTTGAAATTGACGATTGACAAACAAACATACCTCAAGTACAATACATGCCTTATTACATTAATTAAGATTTAAAAACTGAAATACATAAGCTTCTTTTTTTAACATTGTTGAAATTTCTATTAAATATAATATGTAATCTTACAAACAGATGATTTTTCTAGCGCTGCAAAATTTGTCTTGCTATGCTTCGACTTGAATTTAGGCAATAGCAAAAAAGAAATTTCACATGAACAAGCAACAGTATTTCTTTTGCAAATGTTCCCTTCGTCTAACTATTTAAGCAGATTTCATTTCATTTTCGGTTTAATTTTTTGCTTCATTAATTTTTTGCTTGATTAATTTTCAGTAGTAACAGTTAAAAAAAAAAGGTTTGATACTAGGTATTTCTCCTTAGTTTAGTTTGCTTGAATCTTTCTTTTTCGTCGTTGCTTTCTTTTTTACTTGATTCATATGCAATATCAACAGTTAAGCAAAAGTAAAAGCATTGAAAATAGTCAAGCAATTTCAATCACTGATTTAAATCCTCTGAGACTATTTCGGGGATCGCCAACAGTTTTTCGGCATAAGCAAAACAAAAAAGTCTTTCTCTTAAAAATGTCATATGTTTGCTCTAAGAAAAAATAAAAAAACGGTAGAGGGGGTAGGTAATTGCACAAAACAGAAAATCAAAGTGTAAAAATCAAAATATGGGAGTGTGTTAGTCGGTAGCCTAGGGGTTAGTGTACTTGCCTGCCATCCCAGAGGTCGGGAGTTCGGTTCCCACCTCGAGCATGGTCCCCACACTTTTCTAATTTTTCCATTTCACTTAATATAAGTTCTGTTATCTAACCAAAATTTATCATAAATAATTAGTAATCGCCCTCAAAACTCCACTTGCTCTGTACTGGCAGTTCGATTAACGAAACCACCACAGTCTCGATTGTCAAATAAATGAAGACTTGCTTGCTCCCTACTGGAGTAATGAAGGACAACTAAATACATATATACATATGTATTCTCGAACAGCTCGAGTCGAGGAAGGTTGGAATTACAACCAGCCAGAACTGAATTATTATAGTGCACTTGCACGAATGCATCCATTTTCTTGGCTAAAATTTCAAGTTATTCGTGAGTAAAGAACATGCTATACACGCCTTTCCCGTTTCTGTTTTAATTAGATTATATGGTCTACAAGTTGTACCTTGAAAATTAAATCTTTTCCATTCAAGCAGTCCTTTTTATTTTATTTTATTATATATTATTACTAGCAGTGACCCGACACGTCGCTGCTTTCGCGTGCTTCTCGCTCATCGGATGTTTCAGCAGCTCTGCGCTTTGCCGATTTTCTCGTGGATCTTCCTTTTTGGGTGGCATTTCGTATTTCTTGCTTATCTTCACTTTTTTGATTCTTTTTCATTCGAATATTTGAACATTTCGACTTTGTACAGTTTGAGCAGCATTGCCGGCAATTTTCGCACCAAGATTCACAGTAACCAGAGTAACAGAGGTTTCGGCGTCCATAACGGATAATAAACAAACAAAGAAACAAATAATCCAACAAACAAACATACTTCCAATTTTATATATATAGATAGATAGATAAGAATAAGGTGAGGCGTATTCCGAAAAGAGCATTTTCACACGTTTCTAGCATGTTAATTTTTTTACATTTACCTTGGACATTTTAACATGGTAATGACCCAATAAACACAATGGATATATATATTACTATTTAAGCTTAAATTTTTATAAATATACGAGTTAGTACTACGTTTTTGGAAATCTTTCATTTATACTAATTCTTAAGTCTGTTCTATATAAAATATTAATATCAATATTAAAAAACCTTGTTACTTAGAGTGCTAATTTTTATTTGGTTCATACTGAAAAAATATATTTTTCAAATTTGTGTATCGACTTCACAAATTCCATATTCTATAAACAAAAACCTGTAGTCTATTTGTTTTATCGGGGGTTGTATATTCTTTCTGAGGTCTGAGATGTGCAGAATATAAAAACTTAGGCAAATTTTATCGGGATCTTGTAATTTATTATTGTTTTAGTTTTGAGAGAAACCGCAGCTTTAGGCAGAAGCTCAGTTTTTAAGATCGTAACACTATTGGTCACAGATGGTTTTTAATGAACGTTTGATATATGGTTCTAGAAAACTTCAAGCATTAAGAATGTATATAGGATGAATTATAAAATTAGGAATTCAAGAAGACTTCTCTTCAAATCGAATATATTTTTTAAATCGAATCAATATTTTTATATAAATCAATCACGTTTTATTTATTTTATTATTACTAAATACAGTCCGGCTTTTTCGTAATACACCTTGTTTAAAGTTTATCTAATTTCTCCTTCTTTCCCATAGTAAGGCACAGGGAAGAATATAATATTTTTTATAGGTACGGCTAATTCTCTTTCTAATCCCGACACGGTCATGTATCCATGTACGATGCATGAAGCAACATTAGAATCGATTTGTTATGTCATGCGAGAGTTGTTTGTTTCATTCCTGTTTCGGCTTACTTCCTTAAACTAGACTATATTCTTTAAGGTTTATCATAGTGAATCCATGATTATGATTATGTTGAACAGAAAAAGGTGCATACAATTTTTTAATATTCTAATATTATATGTTAATCTTTTTTATTTGTAGTTATTCATTTCTTATTGAATTGCAACCATAATACTCAACTTTCAGTTAATCATTCTGGCATTCATTACATGCCTGCAAACAAGGTACAAGAACCATAAAAGAGGTTAAACTATTGTATGATAATATTTGAAATTGTGGTTTCACTCCGATGGATCGGTTGTTTAGATTCTGATGTTGAATGTGTTGACGGCTCAATTTGCAGCAATTGAAACTGGTTGAAATCGATTTTCAGGCAACATGCTGAAAAACCAAAGTGGAAATTGCAAAATTAACCACAACTCCATTTAGTTAAGGCCACTAAACTGGCGCTGAAAAATTGGACAATAAAAAAACTCAAAACAACAATAAAAACGCCAATAAGAAAACACCTTTTTATAAATATTTATTTAATTTACAGTCGTGTTAAGCAGTACTTTTTTCTAATTTTTTTAACAGTCAGTTACAAAATACCACAAATTATCAGCAAACAATTTCGCATGGTGATGCAAACAAATTAAGTCCCTTGTAAACATTTCATTTTTGGCATATACGGGCTTGGAGTGGATATAAAAAAATGTTATAGATTTAAGTACCCAACAAACGTACTGCATAATACATTTGTCATATTATACATAATGACGTGTTAAAAAGAATAGGCTTAGACTAAGGTGATGACTATGAAGCGCCGTTGAGGTAATGACCGGAAGGCTATTGATTCCTTCTTAGTGGGAGATCATGCGTGCGGAGCCTTTTCAGTCTACGCCTTGTTGGGATATGGGTGAGGGAGGACGTCAGCGGATTTGGGTGCGTTAAAATACTTGAGTGATGGCACCTGCTGTGACAATTAATCACTTCTATAACCGCAGGCACGAAGAGGTCCCTGTGGCAGGGTTACCAATGTAGGGGTTTTCCCACCAAATTTGGGGGTAAAATAAGTGTATTAGAATTTTGTTAGTTTTTTTTTTGTTAGAGTATTGTTTTTTATAAGTATAAGCCCTGCCAAAAAGGAAAGACGGCAGTGACCGCTTATACGTTGATTATCGCGGGTCGAATGCGAGTGTGGTGACTGATAAATGTCCGCTACCAATGATATCTAACCAGATAGACGCATTGAGTGGTGGTTGATATTTCACCAGTTTAGGGTTGAGAAATTCCTGTTCGATTTTTCAGCCTACGATCGCTCTATACTTGTGAATTGGCTTATTCGTATGCAGTTTCTTATATTGATGGCATACTGATTGTTGTTAAATTAAAGAGAAGTATTTGAAAGACTGTCATTTATACTGGAAACCTTATCGAAAGTAGGACTTTCCAAACAAAAACAAAAAAATAATAATTTCGTATTTCTCTAGACCAGTGTATAGAATTTTGTTCAAGGACGGTTAATATGATGGATAACGTAATTTCGAAATTTGTTCCGCAGTTTACACAACGGATGAAACCATTATATGGACTGACCTCTAGGAGTAGTAGTAGTTTTTTTTTTCATAATTAATTAGTAGTAGTAGTTGTAAATATATATAAAATATTTCAAAACATACATTGTTATTTTTAGGATTTTTTAGTGGTTTTCAACTTTTTTAAAGGTATATATTTTCATGAGTTAGCAACTCTGCTCTGTGGAACTTGGTGTTGCGGACATACTAAGGGGCGCCCGAAAATCTTCTAATTGCACGCCAGCACTCTTCTTATGTTGTAGGCAGCACTGGTGTTCCAAATTTGGCGGTATAGTCGAGTTCGTCTCCTAAAAAACCATGGAAAACACCATTACGCCCAATTTGACCTCTTTTGCATTATTCTGAGCCCATTTACTTCAAAAGTTCATTGCTACTTTTCTTCTGAAGTAAAGTGGTCTATCTATGTTTCGTATACGTTTAAGCAGAAAGTCGTCAGGCTTACGACGGTAAAGCGCCAAAAAGAAATCTACTTTTTACTAAAAAAGAAAAAAATATAAATTTAAACATTAAAAATTAAACCATTTGGTCAATACTATTAAGCGCTCAGTGACGGACAATATATATATAAAATTGGAAGTCTGTTTGTTTGTCCGTTATGGACGCCATAACCGCTGATTTTTGATGAAATTTAAAGGGAACCTCTAGAATAGCCTTTAGATGGTAACTTTGAAGTTTGGTGCGAAAAAATCATCGAATTCCTTTAATATTTAGACCAACTCAATTTTCAGATGCTTCTCAAACTGTACATATACAAATAAAACACAAAAACAAAGCAGCATCTGAGAATTGAGTTTGCCGGCAGTTCTGCTCAAATTGTACAAATTTGAAATGCTCAAATACTTGAATGAAAATAAAAAATTAATAGAATACGAAATGCCACCCAAAAAGTCAAACACTGGAAGATCAACGAGAAAATCGCAGCAGTAGACAGAGCGCAGAGCTACTGAATATCCGAAGAGTGTGACGCACTCGAAGGCAGTAACGCGCCGGATCCCTGCTAATGCTTACTAAAGAACAACACTTTTCGGTCCTACTTTCGAATTATCTAATAATTTATTTACAAAAATTACTGGGATATTTTAGGCGGTCAATCTCATAAATTGGAAATCATAACACGTTTGACATACACAATATAGTTTAAGGTAGGACCGGTATTCTCGTTTGCCAAGGTTTATAAAGTAATAGACCGCAGAATTAGTGTCTTCGCTCAGCTGCAAATCGTTGAAATAACTTTCTTCGTTGCTTTCTCTCACAAAATAAATCTTAATTTCAAAATAATTCGATAGCTTATAAATAATTTGATCTTATAGCGCGCATTTTACGTTACTTTTTTACATTTTTATCTTGCAAGTTTTAAATGATTGGATGAATAGTAGACTGACTGACTGACTGTAACTCACTTGTTGCATGTGCACTGTAAGAGGGAGTTTTACTAGAGCCACCAAGGCAAACGAGTAATGATTGTCACGTGTACGAGGTTCATTGTATTTTTTACTATTACAAGTGTTCAAATGTTTTTGTCAGGTTTTGGCTTTTATTTTTTTACGCCTACATTAAAGTCATTAAAGTTGAGTACCCAAGCAGTAGGTTTTGAATTTTCTTCTTATTGTTATCCGAAACAGCAATTAAAATGTTAGTCAAACCTGCATTAAAAAATAATATATATATATCATTATATATATATATATATATTAATTGTACTCTTAATATTCTATGTATTATATTATAACTTTGTCATGAACTTTGTTACATCGTGAAGACATTGAAGAGCCACATGTCCATCTGTCTTTTAGTACGTCTTTCCTTATTCACTGGCCGGATCCGACTAGTGACCAGGAGGGTTACTTATTGATACATAAGCTTTTCATATCCATTCACATAAGCCTTAAAAATTTCAATGGCCTACTTTTACTGATAAGTTTAGCCTCCAATCCCAATAATTGAACCACCTTTTCCGTGTAAGAGTGTTACAACTTCAGCATAATCGAACTTAAATTTTTTTTCTTGTTTTCAAAACAATAATTACAAATTTGTGAATATATTTAAATGCCGGAAATAAATGTTATTAAATATTGAAAAAAATGTCACAGCGGTTTTTTTCGTTGTACACGTGCAACAAAAAAAAACGTAAATATATTTATAAAACTATTAAAAAATTGTTCACCCAAACTATCATAGTAAATTAATGACGGATGGTTGCACTCCGGACTTAGAGAGTTAAATTCATAGAATAATTTAAAAAGCACGCTACCCAGCTGATGGATACTTCAACAATTACACAAAGAGTGGATTGCAGTAACCTTCTTCGACATATAGTGAAACTTACTTTCAAGTTGCGAAGATGGGTTGGCAGTAAGCTCCGGACCAACAATAGTGTACACTTTCACAAGACTGGTTTAAAGCTCGAGCGAACCTTCCAATTTGATATCTTCTCTGGGGATTTATCTAGCTGAGAGTCATTATTTCGGTTTATTGCAATATATTTAAGGCAGTAATCGTTGGCTTTAGAGAAATTGCTAAATACCGGATCAGTAGCAATCTTACATTCAGAAAAATATTTACTCTGGCAGTTAGGAGGCGATAAAATTGCTTACCTATGTAACCTTTAAGTCTAAGAATTTTTTGAGTTCGTGCAACCACTTAACGAGATAACCGGAGAGTACTGCTGAGTGGCTGCCGCGACTTTGCAAGAAACTGTCAAAGAGATTTTGCAATTTAAATACTTGTATAGGTCTAACATGGGTAAGAATGAATTACTTCTACATCTTCTTGATCTTTAAAGATCAAGAGGAGGGAGAACCATGCTTCATGGTAGCCTATATTTGGTTTAAGTGTAACAACACATCACTGCTTTCAAACCCTATAATATAACCTAACCTAACCGAACGCGACCTATCCTAGTGTTACTTTAATCTTTAGCCATTAAGAACATTTTTATAGATACTTGAAATTGATCCACGACATGATATGTGATCTATAAAAATAAGAGTTTTGTACGATCTTCTAGTCTTGCAATCTTTGCATTAAGTCCAACAGATTTCGAGTATATAGAAATTTTTACGATTAGTTCCAGAAATTCATATATGGATACATGTATAAAAAATGCTTGATTGTATATCTGCATTGAACAATTCGGTGTTTGCCATTTGGGAGAAATACAAAGAGAGGGAGAGAGAGTGAGCGAGACGATGTTACCGAGCAAATTTAAATAATTTGATCTTTCACGGTATCACCAGCATAACAAGCAGAGTCACAACTTCACATTCTGTTCATTCACATACAACCAGCTGTATTTGATATTTCGACGAGTAACAACCAGGGCAACAAGTAACACCATTCTGTTTGGGCCTTCACAAACACAAACACAAAAATTAAGAAGTAGCATAGCACGAAACTTTTTGTGCTTGGTGTTGTAGTGGTATGTAGTTCAGTGAAATTGTAGTTGTGAAAGAATTTTTAAGATCGGACAAGTACTTTCGAAGATTAGTCCAAACATCCAAACAAACACTTCCTCTTTATAATATTAGTATATATATACTAGTATAGATGGTGAAGCATGAGAAAGGCGGGGAAAATAATTAAGAAAATAAAATATTATAATAAAATGAATTGAGAAAAAAGCAGTTCTTATTATCTTAAAAAAACTTATTTTAAAAAATAGATGAACATCGCTCCTAAAGAACAAGGATGCCAACTACCTATCACGAAAACAGGACAGATCGACCCAAAAAATGCGGAAAAAAAGGGACAAATGAAAGAAAAAAATGGACAAAAAACATATTCATTAGTTCGCCAGTAAGGTTGTAAACATTGTAAGTGGCGTCAAGCTTGTCTACTGATGCCTTCCTAGCTGCTCTCAAACGCATGGTTGCACGTCGTGGGGTACCATTAAAAATTTATTGTGACAAAGGAACAAATTTCGTAGGAGCTTTGAAACAGAACAACCAAGGATTCGATTTACACATACTGTACATTAGAATTTATCGGTTTTCACTTTATTCCACCAAGGGAATAACGTTTTCTACGGTCTTTGGGAAACATCTATGAAAAGTGAGAATATCTTGCTGAATCGCTCTTAGACAAACACCAGATTTACCTTCGGGGAACTATTCACGGTTGTCCGTAACACCCTTTATCGTCTGACCAAAACGACTTTGAGGCTTTAAAAATGTTTTTGGCATCGCTGGTCCCCGGAATATATTAGTGAGCCACGCGCCCGAGTTAAGTGGACCTCAACTTCACCAGACTTCTTAGTGGGAACCACGTCGATTATACAATACGACAACTTGCCTCCACAAAAAGGGATGTTGTGCGGAAACGAGAGATCAATGAATTAGCTCTGTAAAGTTTTATGGTTAAAGAAAACGCTCCTTTATCCTAGTATGATATTTTATATTTATAAGCCTTTAATTTTTTTTAAAATATATAATCCAATTAAGAAAAAATATATATTTATTCTTTATAAACAAAATAAGGGGCCTTTCTGTAGGGCTTTAGGCGCTTTCCGTGCCGTTTTCCGCGCATCCTGTCAGCAATTACATCGTAGAAATTACTGATATCGTCTACAATATCTACGCTACCCTTAGAAACCAAAGGGTGTTCTTCTTCTGCCGGTGTCCGTGTCTCCTTTCCCGATGGTTCTTTTGGCGGCTTCGGAATCCGTGGTTTTTGTGTTTTTGGGGGCGATACCAATGACAATGACACTGTACCACTTCTCATATTGGGTTTTCCTTTACTGCCACTGCTTTCACCGATGATAGAAATTGGCATCAAATCGAGTGATTCAACATTTCTTTCGAGCTTTGGTTGAGCGACTTGGATTACATGGCAATTGGGAGCACCATTTTCATCGTTGTTGATAGGTTGGGGTTGGTTTCCACCAAGCTCCTAAAAAACTTTTTCGTCAGCTGTTTGGGCGTTTCCTTTTGATATCACCATCTGCGTACTTTTCAGTTCGTTGTACGCTTTCCACAGTACTTCTTGGTTGGCACGCTTTTTTTTACCGCAATTGACTCGATTGCTAAATCTGGATGTAGCCACAATTTGTCATCCAGTTGCTGTTCCACTATGTATATCGTCAGAATCGGCCTTATTTCATAGCCGTACTTCACCAAAGTTTTTTAAAAGTCGGCTGTGCCTTCGGCCACCTTGTTAAGCAACCTACGGTCTTTCTCATCGACTTTTTTAAGGCGTCTCCGTGTCATAACCATCATTAATTTGAATTCTTAATTTTGATTTCCATGTCCTAGTGGTGAGTCATCATAATCTGTGGACACGATTTGCTGTTTGGGGTAACAAAGTTTATTTTTAGTTATACGTATATTTAAGCTTTTGGGTTTCAGCGCGTTGTTTATAATACTTACATTAGTAAATTCAATGTGATCTCTTCGCGCACGTTAAGTGTATATTAAGTCATTCTTCAATGCCTTCAAATGCGGCAATTTATAATTTTTTTTCAACAAATGTTTGACTAAACACCTCAGAGTGTCAATTTGCCCTTCTTTTCATTTTCCAAAGACACTTTTATTTATTTATAGAAGTTTTTTGGTTGCTTCTCATTTATTGTGTGACTTAAAATTTGTTTTGTTAAAGAAGTTATTTAATTTTGTAGTTCTTTGTCATTGATTGTTACACTTAACATTTATTTTGTTAACCTCTCGTAACCTTTGTTAAATACCACTTGATCCCACATTTTCCCATTTAACACAATTTGAGTCAACTAGAAGGTTAGAGCTTGGCAGAAAACAATCCCTACGCTTGTTTGTAAAAAATATTGCCTTGACATTTAATTTGATTTTCCAACTTCTGAAATAATTCAATTGAATCTACGAGCCGCGGCATAACTCGCATAATCAGTTGTGGAATTATTGAGATGATATTACTCAATTATTGCCCTTCAGATGCTTCGCTTCGTAGCTCAACTCTGAATTTTGCAGCCGGCCCCCAACTCGAAGCAAGCCAGAGGAGTCTATCCACGGGTTAAGTGAACGTAGTTTGCTATTGGAAGGAAGGGCATCTTTCATTTTCAGAAGTTTGTATTCCATGAAGTTCACCTGTTGAATGTGTCTAATTAAAATTTGAGTTCCCATTTGAATATGATTTTCCATCAACCCATGCACTGATGAGGATACTCCATTATTCGGGTACGCAAACTTGTAGATGAAGGCGAACACACGCCGTAATTTTCAGAAAGAGTTACAAAGTTTAGTGCTGAAAGACAGGTCGACTTGAACTGAGGTAGATATTATAACTTTCTTTCGCGTTTCGGGTAGCTCCATGACAAGGTTCACGATTTTTGGCCAGCAGGAACGATCTTGAAGAAAACTGATGGTCCATGTTTCCAGAGACGGGAGTCGAGCAGTTTCCTCAGGTTACATCCTCGCGAGAGTATGTCTGCCGGGTTCATTGTAGTGGGAACGTGGTGCCAACTCATAGTAAGGCAGCAGACAACTCCAGTTTAGGTACCGTCAGGAACTTCAGAGGTGCCACTCTAGATTTGGCACAAAGCAGTTGGGATGTGCATGAACTGTTCAATTCAGCTCGCACATATACGCATGCACGTAAGCTTCCTGGCTTTCGTCGCAGAAAGAGTGTATCTCACTCCAGGTAACAAGAAAAAACGTGGGAAATTGAGGCTTACATTTCATCGCTCAGCTTTGACCACGCAGACCGTAGCGACTGTGGTAAGCTCTCATCCCAGTGAAGTTTTTCTCTCCATAAAATCTGTAAGAAAATTTTTAATTTAGTGACGACTGGTGAAATTAGACCAAGGGGATCATAGACACGCGCGACAGCTGAGAGAATTGAGCGTTTCGTAACTGAGCCTTCAGTTTTGAATGGTAAAAAAACTGAACAGAAAGCTGTCCGAGCTGGTGTCCCACGCACGAAAGCTTGCGCATGCAGTGGTGCGGAAGAAAATAAGTCGGACAATTTGGGAATATGGATACTGGCGTCATGTGTCCCAGCTCCTCGTATTCGCGCATAAAGGCCGCGTATAGCTCTTTCGTAGGCTCATTCTTTTGCAACTTTCTTTCCAAGCTCTTGAATCTGTGAAATGCGCGAGCATACGAATCTCCCAGTGAGCTGAAATCGGCCTTTGATGGCAGTCTGACTGAGTATTCACCAGATGCTAGAAGACAAAAATGAGCTCGAAAGTGCTGCTCGCAAAGGTCGTCGTCCTCAGAAAGTGTTTGATTCGAAGAGGGAAAATTTTCTATTTCCCAAACTTGTTTCACGAGATCGTTTAGTAAGTCATCGTTTCCATGCCGTTCGTATGTTTTTCTGATGGTTGTAAGCGCTGTGTGATTCGTGGGTGTGGGCAATATGCCACCAGAAACAACCCAACCCAATCTTGTTTTTTGCAGGGAGATGATTTGTAATTCGGATTTGGCCGACGCATATGAGGTCGAAGAATAAGCCAGCGCCAATCAGCACGTCTATGCGCTGCGATGAGGCGAAATGTGGATCTGCCAATTTTATGTTTTCAGGTATGTTCCAGGTTTAAACGCTTAAATCACAGCTCGGCTGATAGTCGGTTATGTTTGGTGTGATTATAGCCGGGGCAACAGAGCGAAAACTTCCATCTTGCGATTCTATCATGATGTCGACGCACTTGTTGACTGTTATATGCGCGGGTTCAGCTCGAAGCTACAGCTGACCAGCGAGTCAAGATGTTATAAAATTCAGCTAAGATGCTGAGTCCAAGCATGCGCGGCAAGGAATTAACATACCAGCTCGGTTTTTTATGTGAATGATCGCTGTGGCAAGTAACACAAAACTAGGCGAGACTTTAGGTGGAGATTTAGATTGGGATAAGGACACAAGCGTTGACTGCGCTGCTCTCTGGTTAGAAGGGAAGGCTTCTCCTGCAGGCATTGTTGCCGTAAACGATGAAGAGACGCTTGGTGCGTTAGAATTTAAATGCAATAACGAGTGATGCCTACTCTGGCAATGTTTGCAGCTGCTCGATTTACAGCGCAGCACCATATGGGTTTTGCGCAAGCAATTATAGTAAAGGTGCAATTTCTTTGCTTCTTAGCAGCGTGTAGAGGGAGGTACATTTAGAAAACGAGAGCATCTGTTGATAAAATGCTTCTTAGAGTCACAAAAGCTGCAAGCTGCTATTTGTGATGTACTGGTGGACGCAACAAGAACATTTGTTTCGACCCACCTATTGGCTAGGTGTTTGCGATATCTTAGCGTTTTCTAAATTCTCCATCATCCTGCACCTTTTCTCAAGATAAGCACCCATATCAGTCCAAGGCGTAAAGTCCTTTACAGACAAACCTTCCTCCCATTTTTCCTGCGTTCGTGCATACAAATTCCGCAATACCAGATGAACGAGCATTCCGTCGAGGATTGTGAGGACTGGCTAAAGCGTTCAAAGCCCGAAGATGCGCGTTGACCTTGTCACTCAATTCGCGCAAGCCGCTCGCTGAGCCCTTCTCGACACAGCCCGAAGGTCGCCTTTATGTGTGCCTAAAAATGCAAAAGTCTATTATCGAATCGATTGATAAGATGATAAACTCAAAGCCTCATCTAAGTTTTTGTCACTCGGTTCGAGTGAGCGGATTGTATCTAGGGCTGCGCCAGATAGACTGGAACGTAGATGCTGCATTTTTTCCAGCTTGCACATGTATGGATCCTTTTCTAACGCTGCAAGAAACGTTGCGTAGAAAGAAGGCCAGTCGGCGTAATCTCCATTGAACGTTCAGGCAGCCTAGATTGGCGAGTTGGGTGCAACGTTGTGTCATTAAACGCAAAATGATTAACCGTGGACGAATGATTGGTGCCTTGCAACTGTCGCAACTTCAACTCACGCGTTAGTTTGGCCTTAACAGTGAGGTAAATTGATGAGAATTCAAACTGATCGGTAGTTTGAAACTGACCGGGATCAGCTTTCTCCAAATTTGACCGCATTTCATCGAAATTGGGCATCAGACGATCGACGAAATCCGTCCGTACCGAAAGCTCAGACTCATCAAGTTTCACAAGTTGATGAGAGGTTAAAAATTCATTTAACGCAGTTATATGACGGCAGATCGAGTTGCACTTTTCGACGTAAAATGCAATGTTCGAATTTGATTTGGGTTTGTGCGGCATTTCGTTTGAGAAGCGGTGCTTTCACAAAAACGGTGTGTATCTACGCGAACTAAAACAGCGAACTTTGCTTCAGCAATTGCCGTTGCTATGTGCAACTGTTTGTATGTATGTGCTTATGTGTGTACGGGCTGCCTAGAGAGAAACTGTGTCTCCTTACCGTCTGTTACATTTGAAGACTGATTTCAAATTTGCTTCTGCTAGAATTGCGAACACGCGAGATGATATAAATTAAGAGTTTATGTTCGCACACGATGAATATATGATCTTGGCACCACTTTGTGTTCAAGATGCGCGGAATTGCTAAATCACAAAAATATCAATTATGTGGCTATTGCAGCGGTATGCAGATAGCGCGAGACGAACCAAAGCGACGAAATCACGTCGGGGTCACCAATGTTTAGAGGAAGCACTGGTTTGTGCTCCCTGTTTTATACCATTAAAAATAAAAAAAACGCTGTGTTCTCCTTGAATTACAATTTATTTATGAATTTTAAATGTGCCTTAAGACGCGCGCGGAGTTAACAAAAGCAAGTGTGTAAACGTCGGTGTTTAGCAGAAGACAGTAAAAAAGACTAAAGTTTACAAGAAGCGTACTGTTGCTGTTAATTAACCCTTGCTGCTAATTAACAGCAGCTCCCCCTTTGTGGCCGTTAGCATTTGAACAGCTACTCTTGCCAGCGCAATTACTGCCTCCAAGAAAACCAAAACCAATAATATACGAAGCTGCCCAAAAAATAAACAAAATTAACCAAGTGCCGACACTATATTGCGTTCACAGCACGGCTTACTCATGCGCTTGCCGCTTGCTTTACTTTATACAAGACAAACAAGTGACGGCAATTAAAGACACGAATAGAATTATGTTACTTGTTACTCTGGTTGTTACCCGTCGAAAATAAAAAACAGCTGTTTGTATAAGAACGAACCGAATGTGAAGTTGTGACTCTGCTTGTGAAGGCCCGAACAGAATGGATTTACTTGTTAATCTAGTTGTGTTACTGTGACTTGGCCGAAAAAAAAGTTAACAGAATGCGTGGTTCAGTAACATCAAAGTTGTTATATCATTGAAAATGTCAAAAGATTTGAAAAAATGTCAAAGTCAAAAAAATGTCAAATTTATTAATGCATTGAACATTGTGCTTGCTATTTGAGAGAAGTACAAAGAGAGAGAGAGTGAGAGAGACGATTTGTTACCGTCAATTTCAAATAATTTGAACTCTCACGGTAACACCAGAGTAAAGGCCCAAACAGAGTTGTGTTACTTGTTACCCTGGTTGTTACTCATCGAAATATCAAAAACAGCTGGTTGTATGTGAACGAACAGAATGTGAAGTTGTTATTCTGCTTGTTACTCTAGTGTTACCATGAGAGATCAAATTATTTTAATTTACTCGGTAACATTGCATTCAATGCATCAATAAAAAAGACCTGTAACATTTTTTGACATTTTCAATGGTATGACAACTCTAATGTTACTGAACACACATTCTGTTCACTTTTTTTCGGCCAAGTCACAGTAACACAACCAGAGTAACAAGTAATACCATTCTGTTCGAGCCTCTAGTGTAGGGTAGTCACAATTTGAGAAGGTTCAAACCTAATGTGGTAGATTCGAACAGTCTGTGTTTGAAGCTTGTTGGTTGGTACGGAGCTTCAGTCGAATTATCGTTTATTTTATTAACGACAAAAATCTGGCAAAGTCATATAAACTTGGGCCTTACATACATGTACGTATGGGCCAAGGTATGGACATATATCCAAAAATAAATGCGAATGTGATACGAAAACAAACAGCTAAAACCATTAACAGTTATTTGCTATCAGCGTCCTCGCTTTTTTTGTGTAATGTAAATAGCAGCGTTTTTGACATTATCGTGTATAAAAAACAAAAAACAAAAACAAATAAAAAACCAATAACAAAAAGTCACACGATGAATTTTTTAATTGCACTTTTTCCACACGAGTCTGTTTTTGTGATTTTCGGTTTTGGTTAAATGTCGCTCTTTTTCCCCGACTTTGTTTCTTTTGGTTTGCGTTGACTCAAGTAATTAAACGTGAATATTCAATAAATAAAATAGTCTGAAACATACTTATAGTGCACTTTGTTATTTGCTTATTGGTTTGAATTGAAATGTAATTCTAGGGTTTTATTCATTAATTTTTTGAAGTCGGACTTTTTATGTTTTTTAACCACATTGAAAGGGAACCTGAGTAAGTGAAGAATAATTTTAGCATTCGCCCCATACTTTATTGTGAAATATACTCCTAAAAACAAATATGATTTGACTTTTGTCTCTTGAAATAATTTTCTAGAGCTTTGCAAACTATGAAAGTTTTATTACACTTTTTCGTTGCCGGAATTGTTTTTGTTTTTACAAAATAACTATGCTTATTAATTGTTGTTTTTTTCGATTGTTTTCGCCTTTTTGTGGCACTCCATGTTCATTTTGAAATTGTGATTGCCAGAGAGTGGAAAATTGAAAAAAAAAACGAAAATGAGTGTAGGCTTTCTGTTTATTTTTAGACACTTAACTGATAAAATAATTCCTAGATTCAATCTTAAAGTCGATAAGAGTAACCCAATAATTTAAACTTTTTATATGATATGAGACCAAATGTTCAATTTGGACAATGAGACCATGAGAGGACTAATAGTCTTAGACTACACATATAAATAATGACGGAAAATGTGTCAACAATACAGAAATGTAAGAAAGCTATTACACATTGCTTTTACACTTCTCTACTCAATGAAAGCAGCCTAACCCAGCCAACCATTTTGAGAGGGGTCCTTAAAATCATATGTAAATGCCACAATTTACAAGTACATATATATGTATTGTATGTAAACGTATCCATGAAGACGACAACTAAAGGAGTAACAATTTGGCTAATTTTCGAAACATTTATCAAGAGGTCAAGCAAAATTTGTTTTTGATTTTGAGGTTTTTCTAAAGCCTTGACATAAAGAGTATGTAAATACTTCATAAATAAATTTCCAAGAAGTCTTAAATTTAAGATCCTTATTTATATGGCCTTCTAGGAAGTTTTTAAGACTCATTTTTGAGCACAGAAATATCAAAAGACTCAGGCAGATTCTCTAGATTCTCAAAATAGTCTCAACGTGTTTGTGACTTGCTGTGAAATATGTGAGAGAGTGTAAATCAAAGTAGTGCAGTCGACTTTATCATCTAATTGAATTTTTCCCCCTTATCAACCGACTAAGAAGCATAGCACATCCACGAGAAGTTTTTTTCATGTTAACTTTACCCACTAGACGTTAATGGTGTAGTGTGTACCTGGGGCAGGCCTATTTTTTTTTTAATTTTTATTTTTTTAATCAACTTACTAGCTACTCTATGAATTTCACTATAGAGGCGTTCTTGTGACGATATTGGGTGTTTACCTATATACATATTACTTAGTCAGATGGTGTAGTAGTTACATAGATTGTTACACAGCTATGTCTTGTTTGTTGTCAGCATAATTCAGGTGTTTGGTCAAAACAAGGTGTTTGGTCAAACATGCGATTGGGGCTGTATAGTGTACGAATAATTTTGTCAAGTTTGAAGGATAGTGACGATTGAAGAAAAGAAATATGGAATAGCCGTTGCTTGGTACTGAGCGCACAGCATCACCCTTACTTCCTTTTACCGCATTATTGCAATGATCATCTGCGGTACTGCTTTAGTAGCAAAGACTTAACACCATACGCACTGAGTCGAATTCTTTTTTGAAGTCGATAAACAGGAAAGTGCATAAGAGCACTTTGATCTGGACTAATTGTAATTCTAATTCTTAACTAATTTTCAAAATAACTATGCCTCTTATCAAAGGGAGCTAGCGCTCAATGACAAACTGGTAAAGTATTCGTTGTCCAAGAACTATAAAAGTAGATCCGATGTTGTTTATCAACACTTAGTAACAAAAATTGTTTAATAATTGATGTTTTCGTATAATAAATTAAAAACGATTTTGATTTCATTGCAAGTGGCCGTGAAAAAGCCGCCTAAAAGAGGTACAATACAAGTACTGCTTAAAGATCAATTATCCGATACCATATGTGAGGATGGAGATAAGTAAAATTGACAGGCCAGTTGATATAAGCTTCTCAGTATTGAGCCACAAAAAATGCTGTCAAATATTAAATTATTTGAAATCATAATCGAAACGACTGTCGTAAATTTTAGAATCCGTGAATCAAAAGACGAATGTGACTACACACGAACCTTGGAATTAAATAAGTAGCATATTCGATAACGATAACATTTTAGGGTTTTGGCCTGTCCGGCTTCATTATTCTCTATTTCTCTATTAAACTTGAGACTCTAGAGGCCACTCAAAGTTATGAATGTCGTTTAGCAACAGAAATGAAAAAATATCACAAAAAATTTCAACATGGGTTTTGGACCTATTTTTTTTTAGATGTAGAAGAAGTAGCATATTTCCTTGCTCTTGTAATTAACTCAAAGAGCAACCACCGAGTGCGTTTGCATACGCTTGGCTGCCAATCACTTGAGAAATGTAAAAAAAAATCCATTCGAGCATCACTGAGCACTCAACAAGTCGAAATAAAATGGCTTTGTTTTGTAGTGCTTAAACAGAGGCAAGTAGGTGGGTGAACCCACGCGAAGTATACTTGAACCAGAAAATTGTAGCGAGTTCTCGTGCAGAAATTGCGCATATTTGAAGTCATACCTGAATCCAAGTCTGAGGAGTCTAAACGAGTTCGTTGACAGTTCATATAATAATTGCAAAATATTATACTGAATAACACCAATAAAACAAAACATGAAACATCTTTTAACTGGGTAACGCCGCTAAATACAAAAAGTTGTGACAACCGTCGTAAAGAGTAAAAAGTCTGAGACAACGTCGATAACAAACTACAAAATCCAGTAAAATTATAGCGCGTGCTGAACAATTTAATAATGATGATAATCAGTATAGACAGGTATAAGGTATTTTTAAAATATATTTTATGGAGATAACACTTATAGGCGTTACCAAGTAGCCTACTGAGCACGGTACACACTCGTGTAAGTTTTAAAAACGTCAATCTAGCGCAACTTTGTAAACGGTAATATATAACCATTAAACTCTGTTATATATATACATACAGTGCACGAAATAAGGTTAGGGCCACTTATATTTTTTTAATTTTTTTATTTATTATAAAATTTTTTTGTTTTTTCTTTATAAATATATTTAACTAGCAGGGACCCGCAGCGTTGCTGCCTTCGCGTGCGTCTCGCTCGTTGAATGTTTCAGCAGCTCTACGCTCTATCTACTGCTGCTATTTTCTCCTTGATCTTCTCCAATGTTTGACTTTTTTGGTGGCATTGCGTATTTCACACTTTTTATTTTCTTCATTCGCTTATTGGAACATTTCGGCTTTGTACAGTTTAAGCAACACTACCGGCAAACTCAATTTTCAGATGCTGATTTGTTTTTTTGTTTTATTTGTATCTGTTCAGTTTGGGATGTATCTGAAAATTGAGATGGTCTTAATATTTAGCGAATTCGAAGATTTTTTCTCACCAAAATTCACAGTAACCTTTCGCAGGCTATTTTAGAGGTTCCCCGAAAATTTCATTAAAATCGGTCCAGCGGTTTCGGCGTCCATAACGCCCAAACATACAGACAAACAAACACACAAACATACAGACATCCCAATTTTATATATATAAATAATTATTTTCAAGTATATCGCAACATTTTGTTAAAATTTTTAATATTTATCAGTTCTTTCAATTTGTTTGATTATGTGCATCTTTTAAGTGCGAAATAAGGTTAGAGCCACTTGACTTTATCTGTAAAAATCAGAGTTACTTTATATTTTTGTGGTTTGTGTTTGTCAAATTTAAATACTAGGTATTTCACGATATTTATTACGCCGTCGTCATCAAAAATTCGATCAATCAAAGGTAAACCATTAGGTGATGCAGAAAAAATCTAGATTTCTACACTAAAAGATTATAATCAAATGAGAAATTGCCAGATAGCGAAACAAAGTCGGTCCAGCATAAATGTTGTTGGAAATTTCAGTAAGATAATGCACATCTTGGGGACATCTAGCTCGTGCAGTCTACAAAAATGTCCGGCAATACAGCAATAAAGACGAACTGGGGGAGGCTATTGTGTCGGCTTTGAAAAACATCCCTCAGGATCATATACAATCATTGTATAACAGCCTACCTCGCCAAATTTTATTATTATATGATTCTAAAGGCAAACACGCAAAACTTTAAATAAAATGTTCACTGAAAATTTGATTTTCAAAACGAATTACCTTAATTCGCACTTAAAACATGTACAAAATCGAAAAGACTTGAAAAAACTGAGAAAAATTAAAAGTTTTAACAAATTTTTTTTTGTGATATACTTGAAAATAAATGTTCCACTTTATTAATTTAAAAAAAAATGGCACTAACCTTATTTCGCGCACTGTATGTGTACAGATACCACTAAATATTATGGGAATTACTGCTTATCATCAACTATTTGGTCTTCATTGTAACTGTTTATCGCCCTTGGGTAATACTGATTACTGGAAATAAATAGTGATTTGAAAGTAAAAGGTGATTGACATGGTTGAAGTACCTACAACGAGGGGTAACCGTATGTGGAAGAGATTATGCAATAATAGACCGGCAAGTTCGCAGGAGCTCAGAACTTTTTTTGATGTATAAATATCAATGTTCAGAGAATGAAAAATATTTTTTAATTCTGGAGTCTAATACATATTATTGTAGCAAAACATAATTACATACACTGCGCCTGTTTGGTTTATTATAAGATTTTGAGCTGAAGGCGTCATTTATCAGACGATTTAGTCAATTTTGGCCAAAATGTAGAAAGTGATTAATAGAAAAATCAGAGATATTGTTTGGCTTCCGAGAGTAAACGGGCGCGAATTTCTAGAGAACATAAGGATATCCTTTTGCTTAGGGTCTTGTATTTTCCATGCTCAATTGGGTATGGTAATGCATTCACAAAATTGGTACCTCGTCCATTGTGTTTGGGCTATGAATTGTTGCCGTATTCAGCATAAGCTCTCTATGTGACTACTTTCAATCCTGTAAAATTGGATCATCGGAAATTGTTTATACTCCAACAATTACGATTATAACGTACTCACTCACTTTTGAGACCTAGACCAAGACCAATAACAGCTAAAAATGTACTAGACTGAATTAAATTATTAATATTTTTTTTGTATTAATTAAGTGATAAATTAATTAAGGTACAAAGGAGAATATATAAGTACACCTTTTTAAGATATAAACTAGGAATATTATCTGAACCAGGAGCAAATGAAGGTTTACCCAATTTTAGATAACACAAAACAATGCTGCCGTCAATAAACGCAAACTTAAGTGATTAAATTAATAAATTTTATAATTTTTATGTGTTTCAGCATACACGGCTATACATACGACATGTGACTCTTGGAGACAGTAATTATTTTTTTTTTTTTTTTTACATCGACTTAGTATGTATGCAATGACCACACACTGATCTCACATGGGGCAGGCCCAGGTGGCATCAAAATTCACCCAGTCACATAGACTGGGCTCAGCTGGTCTTAATTGCTAATATCTTTGGTGATCCTGCGATACCAAAGCTAATGTCTACGTAATAAATATTTGGCTACAGGCAAAAACATCATCAGCCATTAACATAATCAGCATGCAAGATTAAACTAAAGATAATATTAAATTTAGAATTCAATACCTACAATAACATATCTATTTAATCAAGGACGAAATTTAGGTTACAAGTATAGAAATAAGTTATGCATTAATTCAATGATGCCAACAATTTAGTTTTTATAACATAAGAAGAGGTGGGAGGAGCAGCACACGCAAAGTGGGTATTAAAAGATTTGCATAAGACATAGAATGAATCATGTTGCAAATAAGAAGCTCTACAAAAGGGAAGAATAATAGGAGAATAGTTTCTAGTTGGACGTGCTGGTACACTAAAGTTAATCATTCTAAGTAAGAAAGGTGAGTTAATACTACCATAAATGAGGTTATACATAAAAGTTACACCAATGACCGTTCTACGACTAGACAAGGTAGGGAGGTTGATCAATTTGAGACGACACCGATAAGATGGTAGGCAAGCATTAGGATCCCAGTGCAAGTTTTTGAGAGCAAGTTTTTAATGCCAAACATATATATATTTTATTTGTTGTTCATTTTCATCAAATATTTCCTATTTTTAAAAAGGGAGGTCCAAGCCAATCTGGGAATTATAAGGGAATCTCATTTATGTACTGCTCAGCCAAAACTTTGATGGGAATTGTGAACGAGCGTCTTACAGCCTGGATTACTTAAAATAATAAGCTTAATGAATATCAAAGCTAGATTTAGGAAAAATTATTCAACAATTGACAATACCTACAATATATATGTAATACTCCAATTAAAGTTCGCTCAGAAAAAGAAAGTCTATGCATTTTTTGTAGACTTTATAGCAGCGTTTAACAGAATACCATGTAACCTCCTCAATTTTAAACTTCATCAATTCGGTGTTTCAACTAAAATTGTAAAATTCATTGAAATCATAAACAGACAAACTAAAAGTGCAGTATGGACCGGAACCGAATTTTCTAATAGTTTCCAAACGCAGAGTGGGGTTAAACAGGATTATTTACTGTCACCTTTGCTATTTGAAATATATTTAAGCAATCGGCGTGACAATCTAAGATAATATGAATATAAGACTCCTGCTGTATGCAGACGATATAGTGATCCTAACAGGCGAAATCAAGACGCTGCAGTCTCTGATAAACAGATTGGAAACGTACTGTGATATTTGGGGAATGGATGTTAACCGTAATAAGTCAGAGATAATAACGTTCCGTAGAGGAGGTCGACCATCAGCTGGAGAAAAGTGGTATTTTAAAGGAGCGGAGGTTAAAGTGGTAACAAAATACAAATATCTAGGAGTAATATTGACCCCGAATATGCCGTTTGTGACCCATATCTTAAACAAGAGGGTAGAGTCAAAGGTAGTAATAAACTCGACCTTGAAATCATTTCTTGGCAAAAAGAATATCACACTGACTGCAAAATGGAATCCCTTTATGCATGTAGATCCATCCAAAGTTATAGAGCCCAAGTGTGGGGTTATTCATACTACAATGAACTAAATACATTACAGAGATAATTCGTCAAGCGGATATTACAATTGCCAGAATGCACTCCCCACTCCCCACTGCCACAGAAACAGGAATCAAAGACACCTACTTATACACGATAAACTTATACCTAAAATATATAATAAGAACTTTATATGACTACAACTGCAATAGATTGCCACATATTCTAACAAAAAATGTCAATTTTTATTTTATTTTTTATATTGTTACCCAGTTGTATATATACCAGTATATTAAAATGAAGAACCACTACAACTACTACTACTACTATGTGTAATATTTTTTTTGGCTCACTTCAATAAGAACATCAGTTTAATATAAAACGTAATCAAGAAGTTCAGAACAATTCAGCTTAATAGCTAAAAGTATTTAATATATATAATATTTTAGTAATCCGTGCTTCCTCCTTTGCTCAAAATGACCTCATAGAATCAACTGGGCAAAGAATAAAGACTTTTAATGTAATGTAATAAAAAATCTTAAACAAAGGTATATCGACAACAGCGTTGCCTAACGGTTCCAAACTATCCAGACCCCTTCAAAGACACAAAAAATATTTCATCAAAATCTGTCGAGTCTGTTAGAAGGAAGATAGTCACTATGGATCCAGGTAGCAGATTTTTATATATAAGGTTGAGTACAAAGAAATCCAGTATTTTTACCCTATTGTAAATTTTTTTTAAGAAGGATTGCGTTGTCCGATTTAGGTCAAATATATTCCATTTAGTCCCATGATTTGTTTCCATTTTGCGGATAGCTTCAAAATTCCCTTCTCGTAAACGTTCTGGTCGTTGCAGCTAAAAAACTCAGCTAATCGATTTTGGCAGTACTCCATCGAATGCATTTTTTTGTCATCTAGAAAATTGTGTAATACCAAAAAAAAAAAGAGGTGATAGTCACTTGCCAGATCCGGGCTATATGGTTTCATTAAAACTTCCCAACCAATCTCCAACTAAAAATGACCAACTAAAAAATAATGGATTTTTTTACTCAACCTTATATAAAACTAAGGTAAAAACTTAATTGAAACTCATCTTCTATCATAGAAGGCATAAAATCCTCTAAGATCCTCAAAAAATTGAATATAGCGTTTTAGTATTAAATATCATTATCATTTATTTTATCATTAGGTTTTTGCATTAATACATTGTGAAAGAAACTAGAAAAAATGACCATAAATGTCATTGTACGACCGCCACAAAAAGCTTTTGTGTGATCCGTACAACAAAGACGTCACCATATGAAAATTAAGTAACATACACAGACGTAGTGTGAAAATTTGTAAACAATTAGAATCAGGTACGAAACATGCAAATAATTCGAATAAATAGGTTTAAGTGATCAAAAAATAATTTTGCTAATAATAATAAGGCGAACCCATAGCCGGCAGTCGTCAAAACATTACTTAATTTCTCTGACGTCAAAGTGTCTGTCAATATTTCGTGTATTTCCGGTTAAAAGAAAAAATGAAATATTTAAAAATAATAATGAAAATTCCGAAATTGACTTATATTAATTTATTAAAAAACGTGATTATTTGCAAACACTTCGACGTGTTCAGTTATTCAGCCGGTGTTTGCAGCTGACTGGCATTATTGGCCAATCTATTAGATAGAAGTACGAATACATTGACGTTGCGTGCTAAACTTCGATCAGCTAAGCTTAAGACTTTTTGGAATCCAATTTTCTAAAACCAATTAGTTTTATTTTTCATTAATATTATTATTCTTATTATTCTGTGAAAATCTCAATTTTTCGAGTACAATTAATGTTCGAATGAAAACATTTAAATTCCAATTAAAAAGAAACATGGATGAAATATTCCTAAGTTAACCACTAAAAACATTATTTTTTGAAATACTCTATTCATTAACATAGTCTCTGTAAGAGTTATATTTATTACTAGTTGTGTATTTGTATTAACAAATAACATGGGAAACGAATGTGTGTTGACTGCATTTAATACTGAGGGAGGAAGTGGGGATAACAGAACAATTGATTTCAGACAAAAAGGGCGTAAGTTATTTACAATTTGGATCACAAAACTTGCTTTTAAATTAATTCAGAAGAATCTGTAAAATTTGAATTAGAACTGTAAATCTGAATACTAGAAATAACTTCACTCTAGTGTCATATACCGGGTCTAAAAAAAAATAACCTAAAAGGGTTTGAATCGAACCGAAGGTAAAAATTTAAGCTTCATAGCTCTGATAGATCAGGAGAACACGCGTTTCTAACAAATACACAAACGATTTAAATATATAGATATATTAATTCCAAATGTTTTGTAATATTTAGATACGTTTATTTTTCGACCCAGAGAAGAATTTTTTCATCTATAAGTTCAGAATTTGCTTTTGAGTTCTCCGAACAGGTAGTAGCAGATGGGAGTCTGAAAAATATAATGGATAGGGAAGCGATTCGACTTTAACTCCATAGCTAATGACTCGTGACCCGGTGCGTTGTACTTGTACGGTACTTTCACCGGCTGTTGTGCACTCAGCTAACTGATACCGGAGTGTAACATTACACTCATGTCATGTTTAATTCCGATTGTAAGATACTGATGCAAGAAATTATTTTTCATACAGCATTTGGAGTCATTGAATCCTTTCTGTCACTGGTCCACTCTGAGCAAGCGCTGTACCAACAGCTTTTTTATGGAAAACTGTTCATTCAATATTTCTGAAATGACTGGAATAATAGCTGTTTTTGTGGCCGAATTTATACTCAGTAAATCAACGTTGGACTGTATCATTTATTGCAGGATAGACATTTCCTCATATTTTGCTTAAACGGTAAATTTTTCCATGAAAAGCAGTCTTGGACAGTAGTAGTGTCACTAAAGCCATTGTAATTTGTCAACTAATGATCGAATTGTAACATAATTTTTGCGTATATCGTTTGCAGGTTAGAGCGTAATGCAAGCATTGCAACAATTTTCGCATTAATGTGATCAACTCAAGAATACAAAACAAAATGAGATTGTATGAAAAGGTTGCAAAGCGTGTGGTTTAACACCTAACTTGTTGCGCGACCGGTTGTACTCGAAGTCGCAAGGTGTGTGATTTGCATAAGACTTTAAAATTAAAATAAACACTAATACTAATAAGGAAAAAAATAATAACAATAATAAAACAAAATTAAATATAAACGAGTTCGAATAAAAAAATACTTAGAGTTCGAAATAAGAGGAGAATAAGTACATTTGAATTTTTATTATATAGAATCCGAGGTCGGATATAAAAGAAATTAGTTTACATAAATGATTTACTATATGGTAGTCTGGAAGAAACAAATGAATATGGAGTATACAAATCCGAATTCAATTGAATAATGCTTATTTCGAGTCGAAAGTACAAGTTCGAAGGGAAACAAATAAATAAAATATTGAATGAACATGGAAAAATATGAGTTTGCTTGAACAAAATGTAGGGCTTAATGTAAAACGAATAAACACGATGCTGGCGTTAAAGGGGTGAGTCCTATATTTCAGACTTCCAATCACTGTGTTGCCAAATGTAATGTCCCTAATAATCTGTTGTTCTCCTATACGACAGTGGTCATCGAAAGGCGATTCCACATGGACTCAGAAATGGGTTTGTTGTGAGCTCTTCATGGTATCCTTGAATCATGGAACTGGGTCCTTACTTTGAATTCAATTAAATTAATAGAAAGCTGTACTAAAACGACACGGAATTGGAAAAAGGACCAAACATGGTAAAAATTCACTTTTAAAGTTTATAAAATTAAAACATTTGGTGGATATCGTCGGACGATAGTAGCAAATAAAAACGACACTTGCAGTCTTTCAATTGACTTACCTTGAAAAAAAAAGTTAAATGAAAAACTATTCTAGAACGAAAAAAAATCAAAGTTGGGGTTTGAATGAAATATGTGATTTGCTTGAAACACAGTTTTATGTGGTTTTCCATTGCCTTAAATAGTTTGAAAATTTATATGTGGTCATAAAAATGGTAATCGAGACATCTTATGAGTTAAGACTTTAATGTCTGAATTATCAAATTTATGTAGTACAAGAGCGCCACCACTGCCGAAACTGTCAACTTTTTTATCAAACAATTTCTTATTGCCTTATACTGCTGCTGCGTGTGTCGTTTTTAATGCGATTTTTCAACCATGCATAAAATCGTATCCAAAACTCGATTATTGATCGAGCGGTCGGCCGAGCTCGTTTGTATGCTCAGGCGCTTAATTTTGGCTCTGGGTTTTTTGCTTACATTATAATTAAAACATTTCTACAAAGTGTTGTTTGAGCATACCAGTAAAGTATATTTGTATGCATAGTTTGAGTGCGTGTCTGGTTTGAGTCGAGTCTATGCGAGTCTGCTGACGGCCTCTTGGCTAATTAACTAATTTTGGCAGGTTTGCTGTTTTGTAGTAGGTTTGTAGATAAAAACAAGTCATTGATCTTGCACGAGGTTAGCTTTGCCACTAAGTATTACTTTTTTGAACTTCGGTTGAACGCAGCTTTTGCTTTTTGGCTACTTGTTTTGGTAGACTTTTTCACAATATTTCAATGCTTGTTGATTTGACCACTTTGGCAGAAATGAACTTGCAGAAATTGGACTTTGAACATTTCTAAATACGTGTACGAGATCACATGATGGAAAAATACTTACAATTCTTTTAGTTGATACTTCATTAAATAGAATTATTTGGATTGGATTCTTTTTTCATATCGCCATTTATTTTATTGAATCAAAGTGGGTTAGTAGTCTTAAATACTACTCAAATGACAAGCCTCGCACAAGGTAATCAATCAAATAGCTCGAATAAACGGATGTACAAATAAAATACTTGGGTTACAAACATGCAGTAAAAATAAAAGGCAAGTTTATTTCATGCTATTTTAAAAGAGGTTGTCGGCATCGGCGTGGGGGTGAGTTAAAGCATTTGTATTGCTTTGACTAGAAACGTGTCTCAATGTCTGGCATCTTATCAGTGGTAATAAAACAAAGATAACGTAACAACAAACAAACACTAAAAATGAAGAAAGTAATACAAAGAAAAAAAAGTGCAAAAAAAGTGAATGCAATAGTTGCCAATAACAACAGAATGTGGAGCGTTAAAAGCCACTAATCAATGGCATGAGCGCGTCGAACTCGAGTATAACGTGTACCTCAACTATCTCAACTTAACTTAGTGTATGTGTGTGTGTGCATGACTATGCATAAGTGGCGCATAACTTATCATGCATGACGTCAGATGTGGTTTATCGATGGTTTTTCAGATTGTTTTCATATTGTGCATCCATCATATCGCATGCAGGCATACTTCAAATAATACAATTCAAGCACTTTATCAAGGTTTAACAAGTGCAATCATCATATATATAATTTAATAAAAGCGATAACTCGTTCGCTCTAAACTTCTTAGTAGGTACACTAGAAACGAATCGCAATAAAAAACGAGTATTAGCCAAATACAGTTGCAATCTGCGACTTTTAGTTTTGATCGTCAATACCAAAGTGTACGTATTAAATTCATAAGCGCTGTATACGATCTACGAATGCTTACTTGTTCGTTCATTCATGTATTCATGAACTGTTATGCATGTAAAAACATTTGCTAATCTCGTCCTTTGTTGCGCGTTGTAGTACAGCAAAGTTATTCCTGTCAAAAAACTGTTAGACTGTCAAAAAAGACTTTTCCATCCGGAACTTAATCTGCAAAATATGTACGAAGCGAAAGTAATATATTGTATTTTTCGCTTCTTAAAAACATAAAAATTAATATTGTACAATACTTGTGAAGAAAATGTGTTAACACACATATCTGAAATCATATAACGTTAGCCGACTCGCAGCTCACGGTTCGCTCGCATTGTTGTTATCGTGGCTGCCACTGACGAAGCTTAGAGTATTTTAACGCCAACGCGTCTCGATCAGAACGAATTTGGAGAGTGTCTCGCGCGGTCGACGTTTTTATACTGGTTGGCTTTTTAAACGGTTGGTTTTTGATTATTATAATATATAATAACTGTGTTAGAATGTTTTCGACCACTTGAGGTTAAAAGGATCAAATAAAATCAATTGAAGAAATGTGAATGAACTCGTTGAAAGTGGTCAGTGTGTAAAAGGAAGAATTTCACTGGCTTGCAAGGGCACTCGACTTTGAGCAAAGTAGTAAACTTTAAAAATGATCGCGGAAATATGTAAATGAATTTTTTGGGCATCCAAAATTAAACTGTAAATACATAAAGAGAAGTTAATGTATACTCAAAAGTATTACAAAAATAATAATTACAATAAAAAAATAATTATATAAAAAATTAAATAAATTAAGATTTAAATTCAATAACTAAATAAAAAATAAATTTCAGTAAATGGAACAAATATATAATATAAATGAAAAAAACTGTAATAAAAAAATAACTTAATTAAATTGAACAAGCAAAGGAAAAAAACAGTAATAATAATAATAATAACAATAATAAAAACAATAATATTATTAATAATAATAACATTGTTATTAAAAAAAAAACAAAACATATTAAACAATATATATTACAAATAAAATAAGAAATAATAAATTTTTTTTTTTAATAAAAATATATTAAAAATTAAGTTAATAAAATCAAATAAATTAAAAATTAAAATAAAATAAACATGAAGCAAAAAAAAATGAATACTAGAAAACAAGAACTAATTAACGAAATGAAAAAATTATATTTTTTAAAGTAATTTTTAGTAACTAAGACTTAACGGTCTGCTAAATAAAAATAATCTCTAAGACAATGTATAATAATTAATTATACTATAATTACGTTTTAAATATTTTTTAACTTCAACTTACTAATTAAATTACTATCCAACAAAAAGTATTGTCATTTACGTTTAATGAAATAAAAGTATTTGATAAGACTGTCTGCCAACTCAAAAGTATAATTAGTTAAATCGCAACCTTATAAAATAACACAAAAAAAAAATGATGAGACAAAAAGTGCTGTAATAAATATTTATATCTTTATGAAGTACAATAAAAGCCCTTACAAAGTGTTAAAGCGAAAAAGCTTAAATGAATTATTAAATCAATAAAGTTGTCAATAAAAATATTTCAAATGAAAGACGTTTCAAAATCGCAAGTATTAAAATGTTTATTGGATTTTGCTTATATAGTATTTACTATGCACTATTTATTGCTCGGTTATTATAAATTTGAAATGTTATTAACGGGATCAGGATTTTATGTTAAAATTAATTGCTTCAGATGAGCTTGGAATTTGATTTGAATTTTAAATTATAATAAAAATTTTTGACAAATTTGATTGGCCAATAGCTTACTTGAAAATTATTTTAAGATACATTTAGGTTTTTAGGTTGCTAGAAACGAGGCTTTAAAGGAGTACCAGCTATTTTCCTGATGACTTTTTGTTTAGGATTTGGGGTATATCTGATTCATAATGTCGTTTCGAAAGTATACGTATATTAATAAATCACATAAGAGGCGAGTGAGGTCCACCGATGACTAATTCATAAATAAATTCTCTGCTATTTCTGATTTATTTATTTTACCTAGCCAGAAATCTGGTTTTTATAATACTGTAACATCTGTGTCTTCAATTTTGAATTTACAATTAAAACCTATAGGCAATATATAATTAATAAATGTACCACGTTACCTGTTTTCGCAACGCTAATGACTATTGACATTCACAGTTCCATTATTTATGGCAGCTATAAATCGAATGAATGAAAAAACACTCTTACTATGGCATTCTAAAAAAGTTGGTCAATATTATGTGATCAAAAATATATGGTGTGTCTTATATGATTTAAAAAAGGCACCTGCTAGCCGTAAATGCTTGGTGATTGAATGAGAGTAAACTACGGCAAAAAGCTAGCAAAAGTGTCACTCTGAATAAAATTGTCAGTGATATATTTTTGCATAAGCGTTGTCTAAATCTACAGAATTCGAAGTTAAACTCCTAGTTACAGTTGTATTTTATGGCGACCGGGTGTGCAACATAAGTTCGGCCTCTGAAGCCAGAAATGTGATTGCGACTATTTATTTACGAACAGAAAATTTCTTTTTGGCTTAACAAAAGCAGACATATTTATCGGACGCTAATAATTTAATAATTTTTATTGCTTTTTATGGTATACACATTCTGTGAGTGGTATTGAATGTATATAACTTTGCCATTGAGTTTGTAATACAGTAAAAAAACATCAGGAGAACCCAGTTCGATAGACGAGCTAATATGGCCATGTCCGTCTGTCCATCTGCCTGTCGGTCTGTCTTATCTATCGATATGAATGCAAATTACTTACTTCTAAAGAGTTAAACTTCTAACTAAGTTTTATTTTGCTTGAAAGGATCGAATCTGAATACAGGAAGGCATACCTCCTATACGAAACGGCAGATTCAAATTCGAGTTCTTCTTAGAAAAACTTTTTTGTTTGTTGACCTGTGTGTATTACTATTTATTTATTTATTATTATTTTTATTAATTTCGGGGTTATACATTTGTAATATTTAAAATCAAAGTCATCGGGAAAGCACATTTTGAATAATGAGCGAAAATCAATTACTCAAGGTCACAGATACTCGAACTCGTTTTTAAACACGTCTTTTGACTATTAAATAAGCACTGACTTAACTTGACTACTCGTAAATAATGAGCCATTATTATCGTACTTTTGTTCAGCTATTGTGTTTTGTGGTTTTCAGAGAAAAAGAAATTCCGATTGCAAATTAAGACATTCGTTTAATCTGACAGCAGCGCGTGTGCGCATTTGTCGTCAAATTTTTATGAGCGCCAACTCATCATGTGGTGCGTATTAATGGTATAGGCATTCGAGTTTGATTAGATATGGGTTCACGTGTTATTATTATTTGTGTGAGTTTAGGAATTATAAAGGGCGAAAGATAAGCGTGACCTACCCCAAAGGGTTTGGCATTAGAGTTGAATTGTGCAAAACCTTAAATCCATAATACCGTTTACTTCATAACATAAGCCGGTTAAAACATTTCTAATCAGTAAACCAATAAATATAAATTTTTATTTGCAGTAACTTCGAAGCATTAAACTTTTCCTACCCATCAAGAAACATCGAAAATCAGAAAGTTATATTTCATCTTTCAATTAAACTTCAGAAACAACCATGTCGAAAATATGGGCTGCACTCACACGGCGGAAAACGGATGACGTCCATGAGAGTGAGTCACAATTGGCACGTGTGCTAAACGTCTTCGATTTGACGGCACTTGGCGTGGGCAGCACCCTCGGTCTGGGCGTTTATGTGCTTGCCGGTTCGGTGGCCTTCCATAATGCAGGTCCAGCTGTGACCATCTCCTTTTTGATTGCCGCTGTTGCTTCCGCCTTCGCGGGTGTTTGCTATGCGGAGTTTGCAGCGCGTGTGCCGAAAGCGGGCAGTGCTTATGTTTATAGCTATGTGACAATTGGCGAGTTTGTTGCCTTCTCGATCGGGTGGAATCTGATCTTAGAATATGTCATAGGTACAGCGTCGGTGGCTCGCGGTTTAAGCGGCTACTTTGATTCGCTCATCAATAAGAGCATGTCTGAGACACTGACGGAGGTTATACCTATTAAAGTGGACTTTCTAGGCGACTATCCCGACTTTTTGTCATTTGGTGTGATTCTTCTGCTTGCGGCGTTGTTAGCTTTCGGTGTGAAAGAATCAAGTTTTCTAAATAACATTTTTACGTCCGTGAATTTGATTACCATCTGTGTGGTAATTGTGGCTGGTGCTTGGAATGGTGAGTATTGGAGGGCGCTTTAGAAGGCGTTTGAGACGCTAATTAATTATGTACATCTGCATTCCCAGCCAACCCCAGTAACTGGGCTCTACCTGCCGATCAAGTACCTGAAAATGCCGGCAAAGGTGGCTTTATGCCATATGGCATCGCAGGCGTTTTAGCGGGTGCTGCCAAATGTTTCTTCGGTTTCGTTGGTTTCGATTGCATTGCAACCACTGGCGAGGAGGCTCTTAATCCGAAACGGAATATCCCATTAGCGATTGTAATATCATTGATCATTATTTTCTTGTCATACTTTGGCGTCTCAACGGTGTTGACCATGATGCTGCCATACTATGAGCAGGTTAGTGTTAGTAATTGTCTTACAGTTGCAGCATAAAAATGATTGTTTGAATTATACTTGAAAAGGATCCCAATGCACCCTTTCCGGCAGCGTTCGAGGCCGTGGGGTGGACCACTGTTAAGTGGATTGTGACTGTTGGCGCGGTATTTGCGCTTTGCACTAGTCTGCTGGGCGCCATGTTTCCACTGCCACGCATACTATATGCCATGGGAAATGACGGCATTCTATTCAAGAGGCTTTCCAAAGTTAATCATTATACGCAAACTCCACTGATCGCTACCATTGTGTCGGGTATTTTTGCTGGTAAGCATAGAAACATTTTCAAGCCATTTATAAACTTTGTTTTAATCACTGCTTTCTTCTGATATCCTTCTTTTAGCTGTAATGGCTCTGCTCTTCGATCTCGATCAACTGATCGACATGATGTCTATCGGAACACTACTCGCCTACACAATCGTAGCCATTTGTGTGCTCGTTTTGCGCTACCAGGATGACGAGATGACGAAAGAGGTTACCATACGTACGCCTCATGTGTTGCGTCAAATTTTTAATAGCAACTCTTATCGTCAGCCCAATAAGCTCACATCGATAATCACCAAAATTGCTGTTGTGGTGTTTGCGTTCTTCTGCATAGTTTGGTGCACTTTTGAGAAGGCCTTTGGACTGGGCACCACTTTCAGTACAGTCACGCTCTCTATTATCGGGGCTGTGCTCATCGTAAACGTATTTGTGATTGGTTTGCAGCCTGTCTCTACAATTGAGTTGACATTCAAAGTGCCACTGGTCCCTTTCATACCCTGTCTGAGTGTATTTATCAACTTGTACCTAATGTTCCAGCTTGATATTTACACGTGGATACGCTTCCTCATCTGGATTGCTATTGGGTATTTCATCTACTTTGTCTATGGCGTGCACAATTCCACACAAATTAGCAGGAATCGTAATCACGCCGAGGCAAATGCGGCTGCAATGCGTGTTCAGCAGGAGCACGTCAACAAAGGCTTCGAACCCGATTGGAAGGTCGAAAATGGCTATGCTCCAAAGACTAAGAACGCCACCAATAGCAACGGTGTAATTGCTATCGAAAAGTTATAAACCAGAATCGCACTAAAATGTTACAAAATTATTTATCCTCAGATCCCACTAAGTTCTAATTGATTCTAAGTGTTATTCTAAGTTTTTCCTTTACAGAATTTAAGTGATAATCAGTTAAGACGCATAGTGTTCCATTGATTTGATTCGTTAGAATGAAAATTTTTTTATAGGTCGTACGCCTAAATCAAATGTGAGCGAGAGAGATGAATGGATTGCGCATAAAAATTGAATGGGCAGCCCATTTTGAATTTACAAATTCTTAAAAAGCAGCAAAAAGCTAATTCATTTTTAAGTGACCTGCCTATTATTTTTGTATACCCATCCTCCTTATACTTTCTTGTATTGTATACACGAGTTGATGCCCATGTGATATTTGCCAATAATTCAATTTTATTTTTGTCTTAATACTTTTAATTTTGTTGACTTTCAGAAGTATTTCTTTTTAATGAGGATTAAGGATTTGCACATAAGTCGAATAAGCTATAGCTTTTACAATTAAAAAAATGCTCTAACGAATTTGTATTGCAGTTTATACTATTTTTTTAATAAGTGTTATGTCCATAAAACAAAAAAATGGTCGACATAAACTTTTATAGGAAATTATATGACTACTTGTCATAAAGAAAGAAATAATAGTAGGTACCGCTCTTCGATAATGTACGGTAATAAAAAAACAATTTCACCATAATTTGAAACTGTTTGTGAAGTGCACAAATTGACGTAATTTGGCAAATAAATATTTCTTTTTGTGGCCGCATAGGTATTACCGACGAAAATTGGGGACAATTTCAAAGCTCAAGCCTACCAGTCGTCAATGCTTACAGGTGCTGTGTATCAAAAAAAAAGGGACCCGTGCTGCCAATTACCCATGGAAGGGTTTTTTTCCAAGTTTCCTTTAACCAAACTATCAAATTTTCTATAGTTGCCAACATACGCCTATTGAATACTTGGATAATATTTATTATAGTTCTCGGCCAATGACTCATCATAGCAATTACAATCTCGAAATCTCGGGTCTGGTCCTATAATAGTACACCCTCGGGATGGACTGTCTCGCACCACTGTGTTTTGTTTATTGGCAGATTCTTAATCTGTCGAGCTAGCTAGTTGAAAGATGTGTCTGTGAATCCGCCACGGGATGGTTATGTCATTGGCCATTTCGTTACTTTGTTGATTACAAACCTTGGTTGATTCTGTGGACGGGCTTTTGAGGGCTTCTTTTAAAAAGATATCGATGGGAAACAGAACGGACAATAAATGTTGCCACCTGCAGGACACCTTATGGCGCGCTTGAGCCTTGTTTCATAACTCAGGATGGGTGGTACACGATTGTTGTGCGAATGACCAAATTTGATGAAAAGCAATCTCATAAACACTTCGACTTAATTCAAAAGTCAACTAGAAGCAATTTTTGTTATTATGAAAAAGTTCAGATTATAGGAAGATGAACAACATTTGGAAAATTCTCACAAAGCGAAAGCAAATTGAACATGCGGAGTCCTCTTCTGAGTTGGCGCGTGTGCTCACTCTTTGCGATCTAGTGGGCTTTGGTGTAGGCAGCACACTCGGTTTGGGCATTTATATATTAGCCGGTGCTGTGGCCTATAACATAGCCAGACCATCGGTGACGGAGTGCTTCATAATTGCAGGCATTGCGGCAGGGTTGGCAGGCTTTTGCTGTGCCACAAGCCAGTAGCGCCTACGTTTACAGTTATGTAACAATTGGCGAATGTGTAGCATTTACAATCGGTTGGAATCTTGTGCTGGAGTATGCAATAGCTGTGATATGAGAGTGAATTGTATGCTGAATATTAGGATTGACTATATTTTTGTTTTCTTCACAGGCACTTCTTCGGTTGCACATGGCTTGAGTGGTTACTTTTTTTCTTTGATCGACTTCAATATTACTGAAGTAACTGCCGAGTACATGCCAATTAAGTCATCTTACTTCGCTGAATATCCTGATTTCCTATCGTGGTTTATGATCCTACTTCTGACGGTAGTCTTGGCAATGGGCCGTCAAAGAATCCAGTGTATTAAACAACATTTTTACGAGTATTAATCTCTTAACGATATGCATTGTGCTTGTAGCTGGTAGCATGCATGGTGAGTCCCTTTATTGACTTGTTGATAAGAAAATCCTAGAAAATGAACCCTTCGGCCATTTAGCCAAGACGGAAAACTGGTTTTTACCGGCGAACGAAGTGCCGCCTGGCTTCGGTGAGGGCGGCTTCATACTATATTCGTGTCACGGCATTTTTGTGGGCGCCGCCAGGTGCTTCTATGGTTACGTCGGTTTTGACTACATAGCGACCACAGGTGAGGAGGCCATCAACCCGCGACATAGTATTCCACTTGCGATTTCTATAAGTGTCATAATTATATTCCTGTCTTATTTCGGCATCTCGATAGTGCTGACTATGATGGTGCTCTATTACCGTATCGTAAATTAAATTCACTAAATGGGTTGCATGTTCTTATATTTGTAATATTACCACAATTTCACTTAGGAACCCAATGCACCTTTCCTTTTCGCTTTCGAATATCTTGACATGACGACTGTTAAATGGATTGTTGCTTGTGGCGCAGTCTTCGGCCTGTGGGTTTCAATTGGATTTCCACACTTGGATACGAATTATTGTTTGGCTCATCTTGGGCTATGCGATTTATTTTTGGTGTTGTATAGATAAGTATTTTGGGAGAGCACGGCCTCATCGTCTGGGACATAAGAAAAACCATCAAATACAGTCCCACAACTCCTACTATAAACAACATTGCCGATCAAGAAAAAATTCTAGAAGAAAAATTATGATAAAGTAGTCTCGTGACCCAAAATTGGTATAGTGACGGTTCTCGGGTCTCTCTGCTATTTTATTTTTTCAAACTTGAAAGCAGATCTCAATTAAATGCAGGAGTGACTTCTACATAATACAATAAGGTGTCGTATGTCATACTGTTGGTATAATCCGTGATCTTTTAAAAGAAAAGCAGAGATTGGTCTGGCTTAGCAATAAAGTGCAATAAAGTGATGTACCTATTAAATAAAATATTCAAACTTGTATGTTTTTCGTTTCAACTTCAAATGTTTTTTAAATCAATTAATATTTCACCGTAGTGTGTGTTCCATACATTTCTTTTCAGTAATGATCCGCATTACGTGAGTACTTTTTTATCCTCTCTGTATAAACAAAGTGGAAAAAAGCGTTTATTTCCCTCTACTGACCTCAAGTAACAACCAATTTAGTTGTTTTTTTTTTTTTTTTTAGAGATAATTACGGTATGAACTGGATAGGAAAGGTTAAAATAAAATCAAAATCATTCAAAAACTTTTTTTTAAGTGGCAAAGTGGGCGGGGTTTACCTGGTATTATTATATGATGATCATTTACTGAAGGAAGAATTCACCAACTAATCGCTTTACAGTAAGAGAGAAAATGTTTCGCGCTCTCTTCTTCGATTGTTCAACAGTCATTTACAAAATAGCTGGCAGCAAAAAGAAGCATATGTCGGGAAACATTCTTGAGCTGGCCGATTCATTTTTAATACTTTTATTATATGCGTAGTGAGTTTCGTGTATCTCCCACGGGTCACCTTATTCAACTCTACTCAACTCAACTCTTTATACCCTTGACACAGCGAAACACACTCGACGACAGTCATACTGTCATCACGCTCTAACTTTCTAACAACATACTACCACACAACCAGATACCTCGCTCCAACACAAATGCCACCACGAATGTCACCACAAAGGTTGCCGCAAATGTCACCACAGCGAAATAGAGGACCACAAGAGAACGTCAAAGATGACGCATTACCAAGAATCATGAAATAGCGGACACCACACGTGTGTGTTTCTTTACACTCTGACGATCTGTAACCGCGGCGAAAGCTCTTATATTCATATTCTATACTTAAATATCCTTTAAAGAAGGAAAGCGAATGTTGACTGTTAATGTTACACGTTGTCTCAGTCATTCATAATGACTCATAAGCGCTAATAATGCAAATTACAATTTAGCATTAGAATCTTTAAACAGCTTTTTATTAGGCGTTTTCCTGGTTTGGAGCAATTGCTGAAACTGGGTTTCAATATTCATTTTTTATTTCGGAATAAATCTTTTAACACTTAACATTTCCACTGGCAATTGGCAAACTCAATTAAACGCTTAAAATTTAACTTTTCAAAAAAATAAATAAATGAAAATTAAATATAAATGTGACTTAAAAAACTGTCTCGCCAATGTGTGCGCTAAACTCTTACACTCCTACTGATAGTTGAACGCCCGCACATTCTGTATTTTTCTTATCTGTATATTTTTGTTAGAAAATACAAAAAACTACGAATCGACTCAACTGGACTCACTAACAAGCTTAGCCAGATCAAACAGACGATAAAGCAGTAGTAGAAGCACAACCAGAAGCAGACAAAAGACCAAACCGGCAGAAAATAAAAGCAACAGAAAAATGCAAACACAAAGAGTGAAGAGTGAAGGGGTTGAGTTAGACAACAGAATGAGTGGAATGGTCACGTGCATGACTGTCCAAAATGGACAAAGGATACAAATGCAAGTCGAAGTGCTGTAGTGATTGATAAAAGTTGCAAGGTTGACTACTCTATCCCGCGCAAATACATTTTTTGTTTGTTTCTTTAACAAACGCTTAAATTATTAATCGTTTCAACACTAATATTCAATATTCGAAATATTCGACTTGAAAAATATATCAAATGGATAAGCAAAAGTAGTGATGGATAGTGGGAAATCCGGTGAAGAACTTAGTAGCAAAGTAAATAGAAATGCTAACAACAAGACGGACATAATACCAAAAAGTCAAAGAAAGAACAGAATAGAAACAGGAAATAAAGAAAATGTTTTCGCACATCTGCAAAAATATGTAAATTTTCTCACGCTGGTGTTTTTTGTGCTTTTCGCATGTATAGTTTTACGATGACAGACGACAACAATTACAACAAAAACAATAAATATGATAGAGTGGCGGTGTAGTATAGTAGTGGAAGTGCTCCTCTAACCCGTAACGAGTTCAGTGACTTAAATTACTAGTACCGAAATTATCATAAAAGTCATTAATCGTAAAATATTGTCGGTCAAGCAACTCAAGTGATAAGAAAATGTGAATAAGTATGAAGAAAATGATATGTACATCTTCCAAGCCAAGAAAATGTTTCTTTCAAATTTAACTGGAAAAGGTGACATCCATTTTCTGGGTATACAAGTTGTATAATATTATCAGTACAAGCCAGAATTTATTCGAAAAGTCGAAAAATTACTATTTGCAGTTGGGGACGAGACTGAGGGTCCATGGTTATTAAACTTAAAACCTTAACAAAACATCATATAGTGGAAAAAAATTGCATAGCTTAAGAACTTCATTATGTCAGAGTTGGCTAGAAAAATTATATCTTACCGAAATAATTCTTTTGATTGTTTATAAAAATAAATTGACAATTAACAATTGTTCATCTTTCTATTCGTAACTGACATGCATAAGGCATCCTCATTAAGTTCCAAATCTGTGTCTGTTTAAGGAAGTTTTATTTATAAACCTTAAGAATGTATTAGAATTGAGTATGGTATATTGATAAATAAAAATTAAATTTTTACTTTGCATTTCACTCCTTTTCACCATTTTCATAAAGTCGTACGAACAAATTGTCACTTCAATAATTTCGTTTTTAGACGATTTCAAATGCATAAAACTCGGAGGCACGGCCTAAAAGTATGCAATGTAGATCTACAACAAAGCGAATACATGCATATTTGTTGAAATATTTTTAGCATTGGTTTGCACTTAATACGCGCCTATAAGCATGCAATACAAAAATTTCAACAAACGCGTTTTGTGGTTTCACTTGTGAGTTTTAATTAAATACTTTTAAATATTTGCATTTGCCCGACAGCTTGGCCACGAGGCAAAGAAAAAAATAAACATCACCAACAACAATAGGGACAACAATAATATAAACGTTTACACGAGCAACACCTATGCGTATCCTAACAACAATAACAACAACAAAAATGTTGTGCAAATATTAGTAAAAATTAGCAAAGTGTTTTAAGGGCAACATGTTCGCTCTGTGGTTTTCGTCATTAAAACCTCGGGGAAAATTTGTTGATAGAACCAAACGGTATCCATGAGATGTGTAATTCTGTGACCGACCAACCGATACTCCCCGCTACATACCCACATCGCTATTCCCATCATGAAGCATTCTTCACTCAGCAATGCAGAGTCGCATGTGGGAACACCGTTTCAAAATAGCGTTCAGTGTGCATTTCCGCTCGCTTTACACCCTCGTGCGTTCAAAGGATTTTGGTCGCAGCGGTTGTTTTTGTTGTTGAGATTTCGTGTTGCTTTTGATTTTTTTCAACATTTTTAAGTGTTTCGCTTGAAAATTTGTTATTTTTGTTGTTGTCGTTGGCAATATTATAAATAATTTATAATTATTTTAAAATGCGTGCGTAAAATACGCGTTAAAATTTGTTAAGCACTTAATCCGCATAATGTGCACTCGTCCAAAGGCAGTGCCTGTGTGGTGGTCACAGTTGAAAATGAATTTACCAACTTGTGTGTGTGAGTTTGCGTTACACCATGACTGGCGACGACTGTGCACCTTAATTATTATTTTATACTAATTACACCGTTTGTCAATTTATTTATGTTGTATGCGACCGATTTGAATGAGTGATGTTAGCATATAGCATCGCTTCAATATTGCATGATTTTCATGGAGTGTTCTTTTTTGTCGGGTTGGTTCAACAAATTTCTAATGTGTTCTGTTTCGATAATGACAATAGCTAATGCTCATAATGAATTACCAAAATGTTTCACTATGAATACCTTGATAAATTCCGGCGGTGGAAAAAAAAAACACCTTGTGGAAATCCATCATACAAAAATTAGTAAAGTACCATAGTGGGCCATAGGCAAATTTTACATTTCAGACTTATTGGTGGCACCTGTTTGGCGTTATGCTATTCAAATATGGGTCACCACTACGGCCTACAACATCGCAAAATTGCAGGCGTGCCAGAACAAGGCACTCCCAAGGATCATGGATGCCCCTTGGTTCGTCCAAAACTTCATGCTACCTACAGAGAGACCTTATGATGCCAATGATAATGGAGACTCATACAGCAGTCGTTACAGAGAAGATCTTCTGACGCACTCTCTGACGTCCACACTCACCCACTGCCCAACAAGACGAATATTGAAAATGCTACACCTGCCCGACCTCTCCCTTAGAAGGAGATAACGGTCTAGTATTATACATACTTAAAATAAACAATAATGTAAATGTGTTTTTCAGTTTATATCGTGTAAAAAAACTTCCATATTCGCCTGTTCAGCACTGAGGGACTTCTAATTCGTTGCTAATTCGTAAACTATTCGTAAGCCACTGAACACCTTTTTAAAATTTTTTTTTTTTTACATAGACTTAGCTGGCCCGCAGGACCATATAGTTTTCTCACATTGGGCAGTGCCAAGTGGTATCAAAATTCACCCAGTTACAAAGTAGACTGGGCTCAGCTGGTGTTTTGCTAATTTCTTTGGTCGGCATGAGATACCAAAACTAATGTCTACCTTCAACATGGCTATATACATAACATCATCAGCCTTTTACAACTTAGCATGCAAAAAAAATTTTACTTAACTTATTTCTATTAAGAAGAAGGCAGGGTCTTCACGAAACGTCGTATATGTGTCGTATATGTTTAAATGTTATATTGTTATAAATTAGTATACAAACTGACCGTAGCTCCATACAAAAAAATGTTAACAATGTCAATGTCGTATACTAGTCACACAATTGAGTGTGATAAACGAATAACTCTGAGTGTTGACAACATTATTGTGAATTTTTATATTTATTGTGAATAGCAATTCTACTCAATAATTTGGTAATTGTGATAAAAGAAATGGCAGAGGTAAGTTGCAAAGTACTTGTGTTATGCATTTAATTTAATTAACAATGTATGGCATTTTCTGTAGTTATTTCAATGAATTTCCTCTTTTCGTTTGAACAAGAAGGAGTTGATTTGAGGAGTTGGATAGAAGGTTAGATTTTAAGTTATCAGATTTTAAAGAAATAGAGACTAGGTTATAATACAGGTTGTAAGTTTGACAGAAGACGCGAAATGTATTATGCTCCAGATAAGTAGTTTTACAGAAACCAATAAAAATTGTGAAAAATAACCTATTGCAGCTCGAGAAGAGACATTAAAATGTATGCTACTAAGCAGAAAAGTGGAATAGGTACTGCCAACAATTAAATTATGTATACATATTACACCAAAAGCTAGGCGACATCGATAGGATGAAAGGTAAGTGTTAAGAGCACAATGCAAGTTACGCAGTGCAAAGAGTAAGAATTGCTTTTGAACTGATTCTAGGCAATCGCTGTACCTTCTGAACTATGGGTCCCATACACAGGATCCATATTCTAAAATGGGTCTAACTAAGGATGTGATCAATAATTTATTAGTGTAAAGGTCATTAAACTCTTTAGACCAATATTTAATGAATCCTAATACGGCTTATTAATAGAAAAGAAAATGTGTCAAACAAAGTGCAGCTTTGTATCCATCCGAGATATTCAAATTGAGAGAAACGATCTAGAGTTTGACCGTTAATAAAATAACTGTTTATAATTAGATTTTTCCGGTAGAAGGACGTTACCTTACATTTGTCACGATTAAGTGAAAGGTAGTTAATGGAACGCCACTGAGATAAGTAGTCAATATTATCTTGAAGAAACATTACAGGGACGGGGGATGTAAAGGAAATCAAGTCAGCATACATCAGAACGTGAGTGTTTTATTGCAGTCGGCAAATTATTTATAAAAATATTAAATAGGCTGATAGGGTGCGTGATTAGCGTGTCGCTATGCGCCTTCGGCGAATGGTGACATCCCAGGAGGTGGAAGATGGTGTAGGGGTGGGATATTTTCCCCACCCCTATATATAATAAGTAAAATTGGAAAGATGTGCACCAGGCCTCCAGTGGGGAACGAAGCCACAACCTCTGGGCCGACTTACTACATTTGCGCTAAGTTACTGGGGTATTATATTTAATAATAAGTTGTGTTTGATTCAGAACAGCTTTGGCAGCTGTGATCTAAAGATAACCGTACTTTTCGTTTAAATTGTAAGCGTAGTGCTATCTATTAAACGTTGGCAGAGTTAGAAAAATAAGTAAGCTTCGCAACGTCGTTGCACTTTTTAAGTTGGCTTCCATATGGATGATAACTACAGAGGTCATCAGCAGTTTATAAAAAGACAGTATAAAAGCGTACGAGGCGCTGAAAATGTTGGCGTTATTTATAAATAGGAACTGCCTTGAATATTCCTAGTGGAATTCCAGATGGTATGCACTTAACTTATGGAACAACCTAAACACCTGAGTGTTAGTTAAATAAAACATAACTATCTGATGTGTCAGTGAATAGTATACCGACGCATAACACACGCCACGAATGCACTATATCAGCACTACTGTGAAGAACTGATCACATTATCATAATTTAAAAGGTTCGCGTAAGGTATTCCTTAATTTTTTCTTATATAAAATGCTACCACTGAATTAGCACTTGCAATTTGAGATCAGTGTGTAGTAACTAAATTCCTTTTTCTATTAGTCACTCGTAATATTTTATTAAAAGTTAGAGCAGTCATATAACCTTATAGGTTCAATACACTTCAACAACACATAACGACTAAATAAGAGCGCATTTTAAATACTCTGCTAAATGCACAACCTTGAATTTATTACGTGGTTGTTCGTACTCTTCTAACTAAATCTACACATAGCTACTGGACAACTAAAAAATGTTCATACAAAATGTTCTATTTTGAAATTAGCTTTTATTTGAATAATTTGGTTAAGCATGAAATTAAATGAGTTATAAATAAATTTTTGTGCATAGTTTCAATATCTATTGGATACGGTTGGTTGGGGTGTATTCAAGGGATGTGGAAACTAATCGCCAAAGTCGAAATGCTCTAAGCCGCTGCCGCACTCACGTACGCATATTGAAAAGTCGTAATTGCATGCGGTCGCAGCAATCAAATTAACTTTTGCAGCAGCATCAAATGTAAACAACCGCAAAGTTTTGTTTCCACTTTTTTTCTGTTGCTTTTGTTATTTTACCAATATTGAAAAAGTGAAATGAGTAAATAAAAACAACAAAAACAACGGACATTTTTAAAATTAAATTTTCACTGCACGCACATTCCCTTATAATAGGCCGATCAACATCAATTAAGAAAGTAATCCGCACATTATGAAAATAGAATATAAATATTATTTGACATGATGAGGTCGCGTTTATTCCAAACGAGCTGTGTGATGATAAGTACGATGTTGATGGAGAGGATGTAAGGCCAGGTCAGGCCAGGATTAAAGTATATAACAGGCGCATTAATATGAATGGGCATTTTGTGTTCATGCGTGAGCGAGTGCGTGCGTGAGCAAAACGTGTAACGATGACAACAATAAAAGCACGTTGCCTGTACTGTGTTCGAGACACTTTTTACTCCGCTATCATTTCAAGTGCAGCAATGTCAGGAGGCTGGCGGAATTTCATTTCCGTTTCATGTTTGCTATCTGCGTTTGTGTGGGTATTTGTTTGGGATTGTCCATATTTTATTTTATATGAATTTATTTAACTCTCTATATTTTTGCCTTTTTGTTGTTGGTCGGTCGATGTTGTTGATTTGTCAAACCCCAAAAATGTGCACAAACATTTTGATTTGTCGGAACGGCGGATGTCCTCGCTCGCTCGATAGTATAGGGCGGTGGAGACATTTGTTGATTGACACATTCGGAGTTCAGTTAGAATTGCCGCGGCTTTTATTTCTCATTGTGTTTTGACAAATGGTTTTTCATCAATATTTTTATTTGTATTATCTTTTGTCGTTGGCATTTGTTCTATTTTAGTTGTTTATTATTTTCAAATATGCATGCTTGATTTTGGTTTCATTCTTGCAAAATGCGATTAGTTCGTTCTGCGCATTTTTGTTCATAGTTTTATCGGATTTTATCTAGTATTGTATGCATTTTTGTTAATTTGAACTATCTACAGTTATTTGGCCATCATCATCAGCTGAACTCAACTGAATCTAACTCAACTGAACTCTGTTCAGATCTACGCTTTTCACCCAAAGAGGTGTGAAAGTTCAACGATGCATTAAATGAATGAATGAAATCGGTTAAATGGCTCACCGCCTCAATTGGCCATCTAAATTGTGAGCGATTTATTGTTGTTGCTGCTATTTTGTTCAAGCATTGTGAATTTCAATATATTTCATGATCCTTTTTTTTTGCATAAATTACGTAAAATGGAAAATAAATATTATGATATCATTTGAAAGGAAATTTGTTTTAATTAGATGTGTTTTTGCGGAGGTGCTGAATAGTTCATTAGTGTTGAGTAATTTTAATTTGAATAGTTCGAAATCTCCATAAAAACAAAAATTAGAACATATTTTAAAAATGGGATCATAAGAAGCATATCTTAATATTGGGTTATACCAGAGTTTTATTTAAGAAAACTAAGAAAAACTAAATATCTTTAAAATCGAATTTTAACATGCCAAAAAAAACTACTTTTATCCCATGGATTGATATTTTCATACGGATATGGTAAATTCTATGAATTTGACGGTGACGTCCACATGCTTTTTATAGATTTTAAGTAAGATTTCGATAGCATTAATCGCCGAAAAATTCCGGAAGTATTTCCTGAGCTGGACGTTAGTGATAATATCATAGTTAAGTCGTTAAAGACACTAAAGCCAATGTTTTAATTCAACAGCGAGTTAAGCACTGGAATAAGACAAGGGGATAGCCTATCAACAGTTGTATTCCACGTTTGCCTGCATTTCGCCCTCAAAAATTACACCTCTTTTGGTAATGTACTCAACTGCTCGAGACTAGTTTAAGCGTATGCGGACAATATTGCAATTCTCGCGCTCAACCAAAGATACCTGGAGGAACTGTTCCGCAACATTATGACATCCGCTAAGGCAGCTGGTCTTGTAGTCAATGGTCATAAGACTAAGTATTTGACTCTCTCTAGAAGCTCAGGACGAAGAGGAGCACGCCCTATAAAAATAGGACAGTATACCTTTGACGGCGTAGAAAAGTTTACATAACTGGGGGTTCTTATGACGAACGACAACAGCGGTAGAGAATGTATCCAATATCGCCTTCTATTTGCAAACAAAACGTACTATGCCCACACAAGCTTCTTTAAGTCAAGGCTGTTTTCTAGAAGCTTCAAATTAAACATGTACAAGACGTTAATAAGGCCGGTGGCTACTTATGGCTCTGAAATTTGGACCCTGAGTGCTGAGGATGAGTCACTACGGATCTTTGAGAGGAAGATCTTGCAGAAAATATTTGGGCCAAGACTTACAACAGAAGGAAAATATGTGATCAGAAATAACGCAGAACTACTACAGCTTATGAAAGGCGAAGCCATATGTAAATATGTAAAAGTATAGCGCCTCAGATGGATTGGGCATGTCTTAAGAATAAATAACACGAGAGCACAGGTACTAATTATGTCATATAAGCCGCTGGCCTGCAGAAGCAGGGGAAAGCCACGTAAGCGTCTAATTGACGGCATAGAACAAGATGCAATAAATATTGGTGCAAGGAACTGGAGAAACCTGGCAAAGAACAAGGAGGAATGGAGAACTATTGTAGAGAAAGCCAAAAACGTTGAATAGTTTTTAGGCTCTTGGGGCCGATTATCTTTTATGAGTAGTACTTATATTTGTTGGGGTTGCAGGTAAATAATCAAAGGTTTATTAAAAGAAATAATAATATAGTAAACAAGTATTTTACTTATTAAGGAACTACTTCATATAAAGTGGGGAAGAAGCGTTGTTGATGGACCCATTTAATATCTGGTATCTTATTTTAGCAAAGATGATTCAAAGGAAGTACTCGCGTCGTTCGCCTCGTTTAGGTAAGACACCAAGTTTGGATCCATAAATACACCTATGCTTGGGATGTGGTGGCTTTATGATAAGTATTCTGTTCTCTACTAGAATGTTTAGACTCTTTCTACTAGGTTTTGCTTAGTAAAGTAAGCTAGTAATTTGCTTAGACTGTCTAAAAAAACATTTTTTCCATGTATGAAGTAAGGTCAGCTCATATCTCTAAGGAAATGTGCAAACTGTTTAATGCAACCCAGCTTATGATTCGGACACTGCTCTTATCCACCGAATATCCGCCTTCAGATTAAAACATCTTTGTAATATGCTGCTGAGTCACACAAACATTAAAAGTATTGTATTTACTTGTCGAAGACTCTTAAAAGTCAACCAAGACTCTTATACTCATTATCAAGAATAACTACGAAGGCTTCAAGTGAGCGTTCTATAACTTTAGAAGTCTATTTTAATAACGCTCTTCTCTGTCCAAGTAATATTCAAGTGCCCACGAAATCAATATTAATTCAACTTCCAATATCAATTCTCAAGGTTGATTCCTCTTATTGATAGACAAACACAAACCAAATGAAAGAGTTTTGCTTAAATTTTACCATAAATGAATAAAGAAAATTTTGTAATATTGTTGTTCTCCTCTCTTTCTTGTAAAACAACATGGGAGAATAAATGTTATTCGTTAAAAAGTCTGCTTGTGGGATTCAAGAAATAAATCCTTTTGTTTGTGTTCGCTGACTAGAAAAGCACAAATTTTGGTAAAAAAAAAAAAGAAGCAGACCTAAAAAAATATGAAGAGAAGGACTAACTTTATTATGCACAAACAGGAGGCTAATCAAATGTGGCGGTACAACTCGATTGTTTGCACAAGCGCCTATGCGACTGCTTTCTCGTTGATACGTTGACGCGCGTTGACTGCTGTGGCTTGAGTGACTGACAGCTGCAGTTGATGGTGGGTGGTGGATTGGTGCTAGTTGAACAAGGTAAAAAACCATAAAGCATGTCGGCGACTACGACGACTGCAAGTGCAGTGTTTGCGAAGCTTTTAATATAATGACTTATTATCATAAAATGCCAATGATACACGGGGCTGGGCAGGCAACAAACAACCAAACCACAAACACAGAAATACGAGTATAAATTCAGATACAGATGCAAATACAGACGTGCAAATTCAGCAATGGCAAAAGTTGCAAAATTGCCAATGACGGCGTCGTGCGAGTTAACTTTGAAGATCTTTTTCTCTCTGCGACCGCTACCAACCAACCAATTCAGGCAACACATGTATAAGTGTGTGTGTATTTGTGTTTGTATGACTATCTGTGGGTGCGGGTTTACGCATTGTTTCATTTGTATTGATACTAGAGAGAAGGATGAACTCAGCTTTTTCTGTTGATGCCAATTTATGTATTATTGCCGCCCCAGCGTCGGCCTCAACTTCAACTTCAGATTCATTCCGATCTGATCTCATTGTTGTTGTTGCTGATGTAATTATTCATATTATTGTTGTCGTTGTTGTTTGTGTTGTCATTTTATTGACATTTACTTGCGTAAGTGTGTACTCTGTCTACGTCGTGTGTGTTTGTGTGTGTGTGTATGCATTCATTTCGATAGTGTTGAAAAAATGAATGAAGAAGAGAATGCAAATAAAATGCACAACTCCGGCAATAAAAACAATAACAATGACAGTATCTGCCAAGTGTACGCGACCATTCATTTAATTTAATTTTAATGCAAGTGGAATACCCCAGAAACCACGGGCTTCAAGGTTTTTTAGGGTCGAATTGTTTGTCGCTGTCTTTTCGCCGTCATCATCGGTCGTCCCCAGCTGTTGCCGAAGTGGCCCCAACGTCGGCCCCACAATTTTGGCCAATTAAAAATGCTTTGTTCAATGCATGATTTTTTTTTAATGCTTGTTTGTTTTGATTTTATTGTATTTTGTTATTATTTTCAGTTCGAATTTGTATTTGCATTGTCCATAATAATGAAAATGTGTATTTCATATGAATGTACTTGTGCTAGTATATGTCATCTAAACCGCAAAGCAATTTGAATAGTTAATTGCGCAATAAAATTAAGTAAAAAAAGAATAGTAAGTTAATTGAGGAAATTTTAAGAATTATAGCTATCAATATCTGTATTTAATGAAATTTAAAATTATAAATTTAAGGGTCTAAACGAAAAAGCTAAAATAACATTATGACACTGGCTGATTTGCATTTATGATACAAGTTCTTGAGCAAAATTGCTGAACTCTCGCAGTATAAAAATCAAGTAGGTTGAAAAGCATATTTTCTTGGACTAGGGTTAGCATATTATAATTACTTTACGCATGGTAAAGGTTATTTATTCCCATGTTCTAATAATGTTTGCATTGCGGAGCACACAGAAGAGTTCAGGTTTTAAATGTGCTAAAGTGCCTCGTTTGGGCATTGTATTGTCCTTTTAATTACATTGGGAATTCATATTAATTTAATAGACCTTTAATGGTCTAGAGAGATAAAAGGGAGACAGTCGTCAAACTGCTTAGGCATGAATTTGTAAAATGTTAGTGCCTTAGGCACTACCTTGCGTAACAAACAATTATTCTATATGTTCTCCTAATCTTCCTGACAAAGGTTTTTTTACGCTTTATTTATGGTATAAGATTCTGTCTTGAATATATAGGGTCTTAGTCTTAACGCCTTTTGCACCAATTTTGTAAAGCCAGGTTAAAAAGTTAAACCATACTTGTCTTACTACAATAATAATAATATATAATAATAATTTTCATTAATCAAAGTATATTATACAGAATGATACTTCATTTATTGTCACAAGTTTAAAGGTTCAAATTTAACCATTTCCCGAATAATATTATATAAGAAAAATAAACGGAATCCACCTGCAGAAGGAGAATGCGATTTGAAAAACATATGAGAATGTAGTATTTAAGGAGGAGAATCAACAGTCGACTCAATCGATTGGATTCTAGAAAGAACATTTGTTTTTGCTGACTAACTCATGAGCAATGAAACACTAATTCATTTATTTTTTATTGTTTTTTAAATTAAAGTAAATTTGGATTTGGGTGCTACAAAAGTCTGGTGTGATGGCGGAGAGATCCCTGTGCAGAGGGGTGTTGCGGATGTACCAAGGGGAGCACGTAAATCTTCTGAGAGTCTTGCTCTGACACGCCTGCACTCACCTGATCCTTTTATTAGTTAAGGATAGATTGTTCGAAGGGCGGAGGAACTACTCTAGTTTCTTGAGCTTTTGTTAGCAGCGCGCTGTAACTACGTTAATGTGTGCACGCCAGCTAAGACGCTTGTCCTGGATCAGACCGAGATACCGGATTTGCTCCATTTGCGGAATGATGCTTGTGTTGTAAGTCACAACTGCAGAGGAATATTGTTTCGACTCAAACGCAGTTAGTATGTGATTAACGACTCGATGCAGTTGTTCAGGCATGCCATGCTGAGATCTAAATCTAAATTGGTGCTCAGGAATGGCTTCGTGAATGTCCCGAACACCAGCATCTGCTCAAAAATATTCTTTCGAAAATTTTGGAAAAATTTGGAAGTAGGCTTATCGATAATACATTAATGGTATCAAAGAGAGCAAAAACACACAAAATTGATCTGTCATACATTATGTATGAAACGAAAATGGAACAATAACAGTCACACGGCTGCACAAAACCGATAGAGAGAGAGAGAGAGGCACACAAACCTCTTGATTTTCACATTCTACTGCGCTCACAACATCAACGGCTGTAACGAGGTTATCTTTACCATCTTTGTTAACCTAAACCACGGATCCGATTTTGATAGAAATGCTGATTGTGCACATCTAACGAAGAATACCTTTCAATTTGTTTGCCGTTTAATTACATAGATAATTCGTTTGTATTATAATTATTCTTAGTACATATTTTAAAACGAATCCCTTGGCCTTTTTTTGCACCAACTGCTGTCCGTGAAATATGTCAAATAAATGATTACAGTCTCTCTGAGTTTTTCTACAACAATTCCAAGATTAAGCTCTCAGATAAATTCTAATGAAGCTAAATTAGAAAATTATTTCAATAATCCTTTACAATATAATTTTTGAATCAAACCTACCTATTTCAAAGGTTATAGTAAACTAATTTGTTTATCGAAGCTGAAAATATGAATTTCAATAACCTGAATTGACTAAATTAAGATGAACTCTCTGCTTTACTTTGTGTGGTCTGTACTTCATTTGATGCAGCCAAAAACAGTAGTCTCATTGCAAGTGTCATCGAATGCGACCACTAATGTAATTTATTTTTATATATCTGCTGTAGGCGTCGCATTATCTCATAGATTATAAAATATCTGTAAATGGGTCTTCAAAAATAAACTCGCTGATTGTCAAAGATAAATGCTGATTTATTTTCTTCAAATTTGGTTTCGCCATGTTATTGCATCAGACAAATTTACTTGACGAAGCCTTTAAAAAAAAAAAAAAAAAACTCGACTAATTCAGTAATGTCGTACCGTAACAAAAAATGTAACTTCAATATGTAATTCGTTTTGCATAGAAATTATTCAAATTTATTCAAGGCTAAAGTTATGAGTTCTTTATTTTTAGAACATTCGGCAATTTATCATCAGCGCAGTTCAGTCGGTCGTAAGTGCCCAGTCAAGTGTTTTGTAGAACGCGAACACTTCAACGTTGATTTCCTCATGAATTTGCGAACTTATATATTTTAGACTCTTTTTTTGCGATCGCTTTTCAAAGTGTAATTTGTTTTGAAGTGGTTCTAATATTATATTGCTAAAACGGATTTTGTTAATGTTTATTAAAGGAAAATTCGCAATTCACAAACGGTTGCTGCGATACTTTCATGGGATAATAACACAAAAAACAATTTAAAAAAAAAATCCACGAAAAAATAACGAAAACCTGATATAAAAGTTTATAATTATAATAATTATATACAAGTGTGTTAGCAGACATGTCTAAGGCGATTTTTGGTTAGAAATTTTTTTTTATAGATTGAGAGACAACTTAAGTGCTTTAATGAGCTGGCAAATGGGCGATGGGAGATGCGCACTTTGAAGTTATTTTGATGTGTAGATGGCACCTACGACAGTCACATGTATCTCTTGTTAAGAAATTTTGCTATAAATACGTTCAACAAAGTAGAGTAAGTCATCATTGGGTTCAATAACTGCAAAGTATCAACAACAAATAAAGATTTATTTCAACAAAGTTAAAAGATGGTAAGTAGTTGTAGCTGAAAGTATTTATATCTGAAGGTCTTTTTCCCAGAGTACAATAATTTAATTTAATTTTATTTTTATTTTATTACTTTTTTTTAGAAATTTTTAATTTGCGTCTTTGTTTTGTTCCTCGTTGAAAGCTTGGTTTTAGCTCAAAGCGCTGTGGACAATGCAATTGAGCCATCGACTGAGTATTTGCCACCAGTTGACGAAACTGAAAATACACCACTTACTAAGGGTGGCTATCACTACAAGGGTGTACGCAAGTTACGTCTGCGTCAACGTCGTGAAATAGTGCCCGAAGAGGAGTACTTGCCACCGGTTGAGTCAGCCAAGCAGGAGAATGTGGCACTAGTCAATGCCGCTGCAACACGAATTGCCGACAATGGTTACAATTATAAGACAATACGCAAGTTAAAGTTCCGCGCGCGCCATCGTCGTGATGTTTCCGAAATTACAGAGCCTGTCAATGAGTACCTGCCACCAGTTGAGGCTGAACTTGCACCAGAAATAAAGGACATACTCGGTGCTGATGGCTACCGCTACAAAACTGTGCGTCGCCTTAAGTTCCGTCGTCTTCGTCGTGAGGCTGAGGCTGCCAAAGAATCGACCACTGCTGAGGCGGTGCTCGCTAATGATTATTTGCCACCAGCAACTGATGCTGCACCTGCCGCTGTTGAAGAAGCCGTTGCTGAGCCCAAGAGCGCTGAGTTGGCCCAGGACGGATATCGGTACAAGACGGTGCGCCGTACCCGTTACCGTTATCGGCATTAATCGTACCATTGAACTCCAGCAGAACATAACCGACAACAAATCAGAAGAAATTGTACCAAATTAATCTTTGTAGTACACAGAAATATTGGCAATTATTGAGCTTCATTCAAAAGGAATTTACATGGCCACTAATTTCGCTTTAGTTTTAGTTCGACTGCATGAGAATAATAAATTTACTCGCCAATAATTTGCGTTCACTTAATGCCATTTCAATCAACCGAAGAAGTATTTCAAATCTTTTCTATGAAAAATTTCATTTTAACTCAATCAAATCGTAACGAATGCAAAGAACAAAAAAATAAAACCTTGCAAGCAAAGTCAGCCAATCAAATTTGGCCGCATCCAAGGAATGAATCAAATTTGCTAAATTGCAGCATGAAATCAAGGAAAATGCGAGGAATATGGGAGTCAATAAAGTTCAATAAAAATGCTGCACAGACCAAAAGTAAATACAAATAAAAACAAAATGGCCGTAAAAGCGTGTAGAGGGAGAGGGAACATTGTGAGCAAGAAAAAAAAATTATTCACAAAATCAGAGGGAGTGAAATTTGAAATTGAAGCGAAACAATTTATTTAAATGTGTTGCATGAACAAAGCATTCAACGTTGGAGATGCGTGTGGAAACGTTGGCTTCCACAGTTGTTTAGATACACAAGCCACGAGATACGTTAAACTTTCAGAGTGCATCTCGCATATAGACATGACTGACGTCAAGAAGTTTTGGCAGTTGCAGCTAAAATGTCAAAAGTGCGATGCCGATTGCAATCGAAAAAAATAAAAAGAACTTATCGAGTTACATAATTTGCATTTTTTTGGGCAAAGTTTGAGTTAAACGGCTGGCAAATTGTTATTTTGAGAGGTTTGGGTATGCTCAACTTGCTAAACTTGCGCTGTTGAAATAAAATGGCATGGGGTATAACAGAAAATAAAATCTCCTACAGAAAGGACAACGTGGCAACGCGGTTTATAAGCATTTGGACAAACCCCTTTAAAAGGGACACAAAATGGTGAGTTTGTATCAAATTTATTTGAAAAGACTATAATTGGTAATGCTAGAATTATGTAGCCTAAAAGTATGATTCCAATTTTACATGAGTGTTTCATTAACATTTAATAGAAAACATTTGCATATTTTTACATTGTTGAGCCAACCATAATAAGCTTAAGCGCGGTTATAAGAGTGTTATAAGGCTTAAATCACGATGGTTTGGAGCGGACGAGTGCGGACTATTGCTCTAAAACTGTCTCAAGAGAAAAAAGATCAGAAAATAAAAAGAGTATTCAAAGAGAGATAAAGAAAATTGGCTACATGCCATGGACATATCCACCTGGCTTAACAGTAACTAGAGATGATTTCTTAGAATAAAAGAGATTTCCCTTAGCACATGTTACCCAATCCAAGAGAATGTTAAGCAATCTCGATTGAATGTAGGGTATAATCAAGTACACAGTTCAATGCATAACTTTGGCCCCAAAAAGATTTAAGTAGCTAAAAGGGTAAACATTAATTTCGTAATAGTTTTCCATTGTTTGTTCATTCAGTGCTGGCTGGAAACGGATGGCCAAAGTAAATAACTGTAAATATTTGCAGTTATTTATATTTTTAGGCCAACATTTGTAGAGATGTGGAGTGGGAGTGAGCCGGCGAATAATGCGAGGCACACGTCTGGTTATGTTCAATTGGGAACATACGTAATTATTGACAATAGGCAAATTGACGTTGAAGTATTAGTTGAGATTTGAGTGGCGTAGGAATACTGATTATTCTAGGTAGTAAGACCTAGGTGTGTACTGTGGCGAAAATATTAATAAATCTATCTTTTGTATATGTTCTTCTTCTATAACAAAATTTTTCATTTGCTGTTTACTCTCAAAGTATACTCTCTATACTGAACTCACCATATACAAGAGTGGGCAAAACAACGTTTGTGCATTTGTTAGTATTGATAGGTAACAAATTATTTAAACAGTTTCGTGTTATTATTGAAAATCTTCATAAATTTGTATGTTACGTATGATGCTTGTCTGTATGTATGTTTGCTTATCCATTTTGGACGCCGAAAGCGCTGGACCGATTTTGATGACAATTTCAGGGAATCTCTATAATAGCCTTAAGAAGGTGTTTGGTGAAGTTTGGTGCGAAAAAATCGTCGAATTCGCTGAACATTAAGTCCAACTCACTTTTCATATGCTTCTCAAACTGTACAGTTACAAATAAAACACAAAAAAAAATCTTATTTTTTATTTTTTTTATTTTAATTTAATACTTATTGTATTTACTTAAAATAATTTATTTAATAAATTTAATTGCTTCGGCAGAACATATACTAAAATTGGAACAAAAACAAATCATCTGAGAATTGTGTTTACCTGGAAGTGCTGCTCAAACTGTACAATGTCGAAATGTTCAAATATTTGAATGGAAAAAAAAATCAAAGAAGTGAAGAATACGAAATGCCACCCAAAAAGTCAAACACTGGAAGGTTAACGAGAAAATCCCAGCAGTATACAGAACGCAGCTACTGAAACATCCGAAGAGCGAGACGCATGCGAAGGCAGCAACGCGCCGGGTCCCAGCTAGTCTATATATAAAATCATAATGCATTTAAAACTGTGTTTGTGAATGGTGAATGACAAAGCGTGATATTAATGCTGTTTGTTTTTTCCTTTATATTTAATTTTTTCTGTTATTATTAGAACAACTTCAATTAAATTGTATATACAAAAATTTACGAAACAACTTAAATAATAAGTGGGGAAATGATTTAATAATAATATTATAAGGATCTAATAGGGAGATCGACAGGGTGCGATCTTCTCAGCCGTCTCGCCTCCCTAACTTCTCCCATTCTGCGTCGTATTAGAAGACGCCTTGCTAGTTTATTTGGATGATTTTTTAACCTCTCTATATATTTTTTGGCCTGACGATTTATCACATCGCCAATTTTCGGTATTTTTAACTCGTTTTCAAGGTCCGCCGTTCGTATGAACCAACGGGCACCAGTAAGCATTCGCAATGTCTTGGCCTGCAGTACTCTCACCTTCGTGATGTTTGACCTCGCTGCTATGCCATACACCTGCAAACCGTATCGCCAAGCAGGAGCAATTATGGTTTTGTAAATGTTGATCTTATTTCCCAAGGACAATTTATTCCTGCTAGTTAAAAGCCAATGCAATTTACCAATCTTCTGTTTTAAGGATTTCGTGATACTTGAAATATGCGTCTTGAAAGTTAGCCGCCTATCCAAATACACACCCAGGTATTTATAACCTGAAGGGTGGATATTAATGCTGTAAACAAAAAAGGCATAAGTTACTTACATTATGCATCACAACACAGAACAGATTGATTTTACTTCGAAACAGTTCAAAAAATTCTATAAAATGTGAATGAGAACTCTGTGCCTATTCTGTGTAGCATCAATGAGCTTTCTATATATGCGTAAGCCTGAATAATAAAAATAACTGCACCCCAAGGTAACCTATCGGGTCCAAAATAAGAAAAAAGAAACGGATAAAAGCTTGAACAGAACCCAAGGTAAAAATTAGAGCTCGATAGCCGGTATGGATGCTGAGAATACCCGTTTTTACGAAACAAACGCCCAACGAGTTTGATTTTTATACATATAGATGTAAGATTTATATTTTGGTTAAAGATTCCGATAAAGTCTTAATTATGGGAGACTTCAACCTTCCATATATTTCTTGGTTCGCTTCCGATAATTGCAACTCAGTTATTTCATTAACGAATTGCGAATTTGTTGACTCATTGCTGAATCTTTTCTTTCAGCAAGTCAACTATGTAACAAATAGCAAAAACCGAATTCTAGATCTGGTCTTTACCGACAGTATTGATGATGTCTCCTTGTTTAGAAATCATCCTCTATCCGCTCCTGAGGATGCATATCACCCCTCCTTGGAATTGAATATCATTATAAATATGTCCGGTCGTCATGACTAATGGACTCTAATTCGCGGCCTGCATCAAAACTTGTATTCTGCTTGAAAAATACTGACTACGTTAATCTCAACCGTCTGCTTATTAATACTGACTAGTCCTATTTGTATTCCTGCTAACTAGCTACTAGTTAAACCTAAATGTAAAACCCAGACACTACCGTAGTTTTCTCGCGATCTTATTCAATTAAAAAACTTAAAATCCACTCTAACAAATTCAAAAGATCAGGCTCTTTCGTTGATTATGCTACCTACGCAATATCTCGTTATAATTTTCAACACCTTAATAATCTTTGCTACTCGTCATATCTTATATGCGTCAAAGAGGACATAAAACGCGACCCTAAAAAATTCTATAATTTCATTAACACTAAGCGCGGGGTGGAGTCATTTCCTGAATGGTGTTGAAGGTTGCAACGATGCAGAAATTTCGAATCTTATTGCTACATTTTTTCAAGGCATGTATACTAAGTTTAATAGAAACTTCAATATTCATTATCCATATTCTTTGAGTAATTTTAACCAATTTAATGTGCCGGTAATCGAATATCATACAGTTTTAAACTACTTAAAAGCCGTAAAACTAACTTTTTTACCGGGTCCGGATGATGTACCTAGTTGTACTCTAAAGCTGTGTGCTATTTGCTTTGCATGGACAAATCTGCAAACCGTTTGACATTTTCTTGAATACCTCTATTTTATCTAGTATTTGGAAACAATCTCACATCATACCTCCCCATAAAAAGGGTAGTAAAGCGGATATTTCAAATTACAGAATTACTAAACTGTGTGCAATTCCGAAGTTATTTGAACATATTATTACCGTTTAGATTCAGAATTTCGTTCTTGCTTTGTTGACTACTTAACATGGGTTTACTAAAAAGCGGTTTGCCAATTTACTAGAATTCACGTCACTAGTTAATCTTAGTTTTTATCAACAGCGCCAAATGGACGTTATTTACACTTATTTCAGTAAGGCCTTTGGCAGTGTGTGATATTCCTTAATTTTGCATAAACTGGATGCCTTTGGTATTCTACCCAAACTGGTTTATTGGATTACTTCCTACCTAACATATCTAAAAAGTTTTGTTTAAAACAGCCTCATCCGAGACTTTCGTGTAACCTCCGGTGTCGCCAGGGCAGTCACTTTGGTCCGCTGTTATTCAATATTTTTATAAACGATTTGATAGTTGCCATTAAACATTCTCACGTGTTGATGTGCGCTGACGATGTGAAACTAAGCATGTCGTTTTATCTCCTGTCCATTTTAAGTTTCTTCAAGATGACCTTGACTCTCTTTCTCGTTGGTGCTCCATAAACTTTCTTTTACTTAATTCTGAAAAATTTGGGGTTATGTAGTTCTATAGTAAAAATGTGATTGTAAATAGTTATCGTATCAACGATCACACACTAGAACGTGTTTCACAATTAATGATCTGGGGGTATTGATGAACCCAAAGCTGCATTTATAATGCCACATTTACTTATCCGTCAATAAGGCTAAAGGTGAGTTAGGATACATTAAACGGTGGTCTAAGGACTTTAATGATCCTTATAACACTAAATTGCTGTACACATCCTTAGTTAGACCTATTTTGGAATACGCATCTTGTGTATGGGACCCCCAGTTTAGAATTTATAGCGATCGCATTGAAGCAGTACAAAAACAATTCTTACTGATTGCACTGCGTAATATGCACTGGGACCCAAATGTCCACCTTCCATCGTATCGATGCCGTCTAAAGCTTATCCAACTACCTACGTTGGCCAGTCGTAGAACTACTCTCGGTGTAATGTTTCTACATAATATAATTGTTGGTAGTATCTATTCTCGTTTTTTGATTGGTAGTATAAACTTTAACGTTCCTTTTCGGGTAACTAAAGGTTAAATTCCAATATATATCGGTTTCTGTAAAACTACTTATCTGCTGCATGATCCATTTCGCGTCTTATGTAAATCATACAATTTGCACTATAACCTAGTATCCATCTCTAAATCTTCTGATAATTTAAAATCTGTTCTATTATCTTGTCTCAACCCATAATAATTGATGTTTTCTTCAATGAACTCACAGTCCTCACACATGTAGCGTCGTCTTGATTTGTACAAATCGTTATTGTTATGGTATTTACAACTATTACAATATTTATTATTAACCCATAAAATCTTATTACAACTTGTTTACATTATGTTTTTATAGAGTTATAGTTACATTTTCTAATTTTACAACTAGGAATTGAATTGTGGATAATTATATAATATTTAAGTAATATCATGTTTTCGTAAGGAAAATGGGGAAAAACCTTACATTGGAGGTTAAAATTCCTAACCTAGGCATTAAAACTAAGATTATAACTAAGGGTCCGTACTTTATAAGCTAGCTTAAGCGTTGGCTTGGTAAGTGCGGATCGTCACCAGGATTCTGAGATGTTTGATGTTTCCTATTAAAGCTGTTATTGCTTGAGAGATTTTTTCATCTATTTTACGTGCCATTTCATGGAGTAGGGAAGTGGAAAAGAGAAAGGGAAGATTAAGAATCATTTTTAATAATTTGTTTTGGGCCTTCTGGAGTTTGGCACGATGACTAACTGCACAGTCGCCGCATATTACAGAGCCGTATAGCATAATTGGAACGCAGATCGATCTAAATATAGTTAGCTTATTACTGACAGCTTTGACTTTCTGTTAATAAACGGATATAGTAATCTAATTGTTTTGTTAACTTTATCTATTGCATTGCTTATGTGCAAATTAAATATCAAGCTTTAATCCGAGGTATTTAACACTGTTATCCTATAGTCTAGAATCGGAGTTAACCTGCAAGTTGGTGTTAGGCAGGAAGCAGTGCTTTCGCTTTCGAGTGTAGTATATCGCACGTGCTTTACCAGCATTTAATTTGATTTTCCACCTGTGGAAGTAAATGGCGAAGAATTGTAAGGCTTGTTCAAGATTAAGCTTAATGTCATTATAGTTGTGGCCAGAGCAGTATAGACCAGTATCATCAGCGAATATTAAAGTACTGAAGTGATCAGGCGTAGGTATGTGATGATATATACATATTGTAGAGCGTGGGCCCTAAGACAGATCCCTGAGGAATGTCTGAATCCCTGAAATGTCCATCTCAACCCAAAATAGTCTATCACTTAAAAAACTGTAGATGATTTTTGTTAGGTACAACGGGGCATCTATATTTATGAGCTTGTGTATAAGACCTTTGTGCCAGACAGTGTCGAAGGCTGCTTTAACATCTAGAGTAACCATGCTTACTGATTTCTTTAGATTAGTGCAAATTTCTTTAACTTATTAAGCGAATGAATACAACTAAGTTTAGCTCTGAAGCCATACTGCCAGGATGCGAGAATATTATTATTTTCAATATAGGTATTCAATCTATATTTGAGAACACGCTCGAAGATTTTGGAGAACCCGCACAGTAGGCTAATTGGTCGGTAGCTTCTAGGAGAGTAGGTAGGTTTACGTGGCTTTAGAATCGCAACAATTTTAGCTAGTTTCCATTTGTTCAGAAAATAGCTAATGCTTAAGAATTTGTTGAAAACTAGGGCTAATAGTTTAAGAAAGCAGTTAGGCAGATGCTTAATGAAGATATTGGGTATTTTATCTGGACCTGGCGACTTCCTGGTTTTGAGAAAGCGAACGACATTTTCGACTTCTGCAACTGTAATAAATTGATCATTGGGGAATTCTTCGTAGTGCAGTGTACTTAGTGATCTGTTTACTAAAGTGATGGTAGTTGCATCCGACAGCGAGTCAGTGAGGTGATGTTTTTCCTCGAAGATCTCACTTAAGATGTTGGTCTTTTGTTCCCTAGTGCTGTATAACTGGTTATTATGACATAAACTAATTTAATAATTTTGGTAGTATTCCAAAACGGTGTGGAGTTTCTTTCCAGTCGTGATAGTTTGTTATTCCAGTTAGCATTATTTTGTTCCAACAATTCCAGTTTAATTAGTCGGTTCAAATGATTTAGCCTGGCTTATAAGATTGTTTGCCTGGTTCTTGTCCATTGCCTTTTGTTTCTTATTTCTGTAACTCTCTTAGAAGTTCTGGATATGAACGCAAGATCCTTTTTAATTTTGGGTACGGCTTTGTCGATTGCGTCCCAGACGCTGGATGTCAATACGTCAATCATGGAGTCAATTTCAGTAGGAGTAGATATAACGCTTATATGGTTTAATAAGCCTTGGTATGATTGATTAAGGGAATGCTCAAACAGTTTCCAGTTAGTTTTCGAGTACTGCAGGGTTTCACTGTTAGAGTTGGTTGTACTTCATTTAATTTTACCTAATATTGGAGGATGGTCAGATGAGAGGTCTTCGTGGGCAATCGGTTCAGAGAGGAGATATGGTGAACTTACTATGAATAGATCGAGAGTTGACGGTTTTGCTTTAAAGCTTGACGGAATGCACGTGGGTTCTTTGGAGTGCAGGATGCTAAACTTGCCTTCCATAGACAGCTGACTAAGAATATTGCCCCAGCAGTTTGCTCTGAGGCAATTCCATTGGCGATTTCGAAAATTTAGATCACTACCAAGAATGTAGTTGTCATTGATACGATGGAGCTTAAGCAGATCCGACCTAAACATATTCTTTTTATGTTTAGTATCGTTTGGCAGGCTACAAGAGTTTGACAAATATTTCGCAGAAGAGCCTGGAAAGTAGACGGAGAAAGTGTTTAAGGAGTTTGATGAGTTTGGTTCCAGCTGTATGCCAACATTTTCGATCAAGTGGGTATTTACTCCAGTAATCTCCTCGTGCTTAATGTCACCACCCCCTCTCGTGTTACACCGGTCGTTTCTATATATTAAATAACCCGGGAGGAGGAATCTGCTATCTGAGGTTAGCCATGTTTCGCATAGGAGGCAGATGTGAACTTGATTTGTGCTTCTTTGTGCTTCTTTTTTAGTAGTGCCGTTGCTTAGCTTATCTAACTATCAACTGAGAATAGATCAGATGACATTTGATGAGATGTATCGTTGTTATTGTTGTAACTCATATGAGCTTCCTTATAACTTAAGATGTTATTGTTTTTTTAAAGTGCCAAACAGTGTATTTGTTGTTTGACCTCTACTACTTGCATTGTTCGTAGTCTGCTGATTTACTGAAGAACAGTTGTTGAAGCAAGCGTTGTTGTTGTTTTTAGAGTAGTGAGAGCTGGTGCGCCTAGCGTTTTTGAAATTTGCATTACTTACGAGAGAGGGTTTACCGTTATGGTTTCTTATTTTTAGCATAGAGCAGGGCATGCTCGATCGGTAGAGGGGTGATCACCTTTGCAGTTAGCGCAGCGAAAGGTACCCGTTGTTTCGCAGAGAGCAGTTTTGTGCGGTGCAGCTCAGAAAGAGCATGCAGTTTTGACGTCATATGTGCTTGATCCATGGCCAAATAGTTGGCATTTGTAGCACTGAGTGAGTTGATTGGATGGCTTGAATTTGAACTCCCAGCGAACTTTAGTATAATTGATACATGAGTGTTGATTGTGTAGATCTTGGAGCGTAATTGAGCCGTTAAGAAATATACAACGTACAAAAGCAGTTTGTAACCGGATCTTGTTGTTTTCTCTTTTAGTGTTTCATTAGTTGACTTATCCAGACCTGATAGAACAGCGTTATGAGGTCTAGTTTATTTTGTCACGTGAGAGTAAAATTCAAAGTTGAGCTTGTGTAGCTCGTGACAGATGAAGTTGAAGTCAGCCGACGAGTTTAAAAATATTTTAATGTCAATGGAAATTGATTTGATGGAGTATTCTGTTATAGATGCTGATTTAACCTTATCGTGAACTACTTTAGACGATTTCTTCAAAACCGTAATTGTTTTTGCTGGTGCGGACTGCTCATCCTCGCTGGCAGTGTCCGTGCTGTTGTCATCGTCGATGGTTTGGAGAGGCCAAAAATAATTATAAACTGGTTCCTGCCAGATGTTTTAGACGTATCGTTTCTATTTAAACGCGGCTAAAAGCAATTAAGACCAGCTGAGCCCTGTCTACTATGTAACTGATTGAATTTTGATTCCACCTTGGCCTGTCCCATGTGAGATCAGTGGGTGGTCTTTTCCTACCTGCTAAGTCAATGGAAAAAAAATATGCATAAAAAAAGTCGGGTTAGTCACACTACTTATAACTCAAGAACGGCTGAACCGATTTTAGTGGTCTCTGATTTGTTGGATCATCTTTGTTCCGAAGAGCAGAATTACTATTCATACAAAAGAGTCGCGCGAAAGTCAGGAAATTCCATCACATTTTTTTGTTTGAAATAAATATTGCTTCATCAGTTTGCCGTTGAAAAGTTTCGAATCTGTAAAAAAAAAAAAATAATAAAAAACGTTGAACTCACAAACCGTTCTTGCGCCTGATAACGAAACGAAAAATGTCGTATACCACAAGGTGCTTCACTGAAGAGAATCAACCCATTCAGCGAAATACGTACATAGCTTCAATGAAGCAATTTCTTGCTGATACGCCATTGAAACACTTGATTTTTATATTTTTAGTGAACTTTTATTTTCCTCGCTAATACCGGAAAGGGGAGAACAACAAATCTGACGGCCTACGCTTGTTTTACATACAAAAGTTCAGTATTTTAAATCTGCAAATGACTCAGAAACTTTAAAGTGAAAATATAGAGAAAAAACGCTTTTTGCGGTTATCTCTTGCACAGTTTTACTTTCAATCTGAATGTTTCTCTCTGTGACTCCTTGTCTGTCAGCCTGCCCGACTGTTTGTCTGATCAAGTATCTCTGAGAATGTTTCAGCATTTTAATTCGCGTGGCCGGCTCTGTGTCTATCAGCCGTTTCGCTTTTTTTCGTTTCCATTAAAAATCCATTTAAAATATTATCTCATTCATTTCATTTCTGTCGCGGCGCGTGTCATATATGAGCAAAAAGAATGCACACGCATTAACACAGAGCCACTCACGGCTTCCGTTTGACATTTAACCAAATAATATTTAAGATATAAAGATACTTTTTTGTCTCACTTTCTTTTTTTGTTGTTTCACTTTAATAACAGATTTATTCTCCCACCTTTTGCGCGTTATCAAGGAAACGACAAAAATAATCTGACTTACAGCTAATGCTTTAGTAATGAGTTTTTTTGGAGGAAAGGACTTAGAAAAATGTATCTCAAAAAATTAAACAAAAATTTGTAGGTGTGAAATGAGATACGAGCGCACCTTTACTTAATATATCTCAATAAGCAGCAATTTCATTGATATGAATTCATTTATCGCTCCATTAGAGTTACTTTGTTAATTTTGGCTTAAGCTTTACGATACACGCACATACACACACAGACACAAACAAACATTCATTGAGTCTCGAGATAATAATGAATTAATTCATTTCGCATTGTATCTATTGGCATAATATGAGTGTCTATTCTTGTGTCCGTACCCGTATATGCACTTGCACATTTGTTTGCTATGTGCGTACGTAGTTGTATGTACAAACTCATATTTATTATATCAGTTCAGATGTTATTTTATGCTTATTTTGTGCTTCACTTATCATTTAGCTCTAAAGCTTAATGCAGCTTTCTATTCAACCAACTCCTCATACTCGCATCAGCTCAGCTCGGATCGCTCTACTTTATTTGAACGCAGTCCCTCTTAATACGATTAAGATATAAATTCAATTATGGACAATTATTGCGATGAATGAATGAATACGTAAAGGAAAACGATTGAAATTTTCGTATTTGACAGCGCTTCAATTAATTTGGCATTTCTATTAGAATTAGCGTAGAAAAACAATAGCAGAATTGCTTACGATTATTATCAGTGGGGCAAATATTTGATTTGAATTATTATGATTAATGAAGTTGTTAATAAAATTGGCTAATCAAAAGCTTTGACTTTTATAAATTCTTGCGTGTCAGTCAACACCAAGCACTGGTTGCAGTAGGCTAATCACTCACTCTATCAGACAAATAACCGATTTTCTTAACCGAAACAAGCCTCGATATTCAACAACTGCCTCAACGACAATGAAACATGAGAACCCTTAAATATAATTTTTTTAATTTTCTTCAAATCATTCCTTCATTATCCATATGTTTCACACTCACATATTTTTTTTATTTCATAACGTAACCAAAGAGAAACTAAAGTGAACGTGCTACCCTACGTTACCACCGATGTTCATTGCTCCATATTGTGAGCGCCCAGCCGGTTGCTTGTTGCATACGATACCTTTTAGAGCATCTCAATGTAGTCATCACAGTTGCTGCGAATTCGGACAGAGCAACACAATTGTCTACATTTTCAAGCATCCGCCCGCAAATGTTATTGATAATCGGCAGCACCGCAATGCGATCGGCAAACTCCCGTCTAGCATGTGCGAATGTCCCACATATGAACGCGATGTGTTCAGTGTAGTCGTTGCTCCCGTCCGCACCGAATGTGCTCAGTAGGGACTCATCGTGGCCAAATCTGCTGCTAATGTCTAATCAAGAAAAACAAATTTATCGGTGAAATGCAATTTTTTCATCAACATATACGTCCAAGAGCGATACAATCATTCCAGCGCTTCTCTAACATTTCTCTTTCTTTCTTGAAGAATGCTTTATCTCTAGCCTCAAAATAGGCATTTTGATTATTCACTCTTCGTTTGAGCCAAATCCCTTTCAGGTGAGTATTTTTTTTTTTTAGGTCTGCCAACAAGTAAAAGTTGATGGTGGCCAAATCTGGGGAATAGGGTGGGTGCGGAACCAATTGAAGTTTAATTCGTGCAGTTTGGCAAATACATGTGACACGGTGCATTGTGTAATGATTATCATGCCTTTTTCCAGATAGTCGATAAACCGTACGCATACCAAAACACGGACGCCATAACCTTGCCAGCAATCTGATGCGTTTTTGGCCGCTTTGGGCGAGGTTCACCGGTTGCTGTCCACTCCTCTGATGCCGTTTTGAATCTGGCGTGTACTGGTGGATCCAAGCTTCGTCAATCGTTATGTATCGACGTAGAATGTCTCTCTTATTTTGCCGAAGGAGCTCCAAACAGCGCCTGGAAACATAAAGGCGGCACCCACTTCGAGAACAGCTTGTTCATGCACAATAAAGCCCACACCTTCATTGGATATATTTTGAGTGTCAGCTATCTCTTGCGTAGCGCATCATCGGTGTTCTTATAACCAAATTTTAACCACGAAATTCACCGCCGTTTGTGTATCAGACTGGTAACTTATCGGCCATCAATATAATATACAAATTAAAATATCCGTACAATGATACCGGATTAAAAAAAAGTTAGATGCAAATAAAAGCACGTATGTCTATAAATAAAAAGATATGCCGAAGTCGTTATTAATTTTTAGATATGTTGAAATAAGTTTGGATAGGAAAATGACTAGGAGTACCGCAAGGAACTTTAATAGGAATATCTATAATATTAGGGATAACCGTATTGAGAGTTACAACAGCAATAATGGTCGGAATATATTGTAGTATATAACTTATTTTTTTTAGAATGGCTGTACCTATCTACAGATTGAAATAAACACAGACTTTAATATGATCAATAAGTTTGTAATAGGTTATTTTTACAATATATTTTTCATGGAGTATACTCACAATCTCATATAGCGTAAAGAAACAGAACATCATTAATATAATTCAATAAACTAAAGTTGCCTAAATTTTGCACGCTTATCAGCAAAAGTGTTTGCTAAGTGAATCCCGTCGAAAATAACGATAACCGAAACGGCTGTTTTAGATGGATGAATAAATATTTGATTGATTGAATGAATAAATGAGAAAAGCGAGACAATAAGCATAATACAACAGGCAATAATCAAGTAAACAAAAAGTTTGATGATGTTGATTATGACGGCGATAACCAAAACTGAGACACTCCAATGCCTAATGATTCAGCTGAATGTACCTCGTAGATTTTGGTTGTTGTTTTTGTTGTTTTGGCTACAGCAACAGCAGCCGAACAGAGACCAAAACAAAAACAACAACAACTTCAACGAGAGCGTCAACAAGCAATAAAGTTGATTACAGCAAATTGAATATGCGCATTGGTATGCGTTGTCGTCTATCTGTTCGCATTGTTAAATGCCACTGCCACTGACAACATAACAGCTACGACAAACAAGTAGAATTATATCAGTAATTTTCAACTGTTTTCCGCTGCTACTGCTGCCGTGGTCATTCATTGTTGATAAAATGTGTCTCAGCTACTTATTTGCTTTATTTTAAAATATATTTATGTATATATATATATATATATTTGATTTAATTGATTTTCGGGTTTACTGATTATTTGTTTCATCTCTTCGCACTATGAAGGGTATTTTTTTTTGTAATTACTCGCACTACAGGCATTGCACATACTTCGCTCGTATACAAAATATATCTCAAGTGTTCGGTTGGTTAGTTGGTTGTTTCTTTACTTGTGGAGTTGTTAGCAATGCTGGTGGTACTACAGATGCTGATAAATGGCAATACGAGTTATTTAGGCACACACACACACGATATTCTCACTTAGATTTGCACTCTCTTTCATAGCAACCCCTAATATTTACTCACTCGTTCGTTCGTCATTGCTTGCATGCTCTCTTTAGCACGTATCTTGGCTACTGCTGCTGCTGCGGTACAACTTTTGCTTGCTATTGTCTGTAATGCAGATTCTGTATCTGAATAAGTGCGATTGTGTGTGTGTGTGTGTGTGTGTGTGAGTAATCGAGTGTTTTATAGCGCCTTGGTTTGAGTGTTTTGCCAATCTTGGGTATTATCGATTTTTCTTTGTTTATTTTTCTACTGATGGTGGTTTTTCTTTTGTTTTCTTGTTGCTGCTTCTGCTCTTTTGCCTCTTTGTGTTGTTTTATTTATTTTGTTTACTTATTCATGTTGTGCGTTCTCAAATGGGACTGATAAAACCGAAAAAGTGCTTTCTTAATGAAGAGCTGCCCTCCCAATCTGAACTATGAAGGCATTTGTATGTATGTACGTACGTATGCAGGTATATATCTTGGAAAGTGAGCAAATTTATGGCACTACTTTTTGTAGATCATTTGTAGAAGTGAATTAATTATCACTTCTAATTGCCTGATTTAATTAATTACAAATTCAGGTCCTACAAATAGCTTTTAAAGTTTTTGACTTTTATTGCATACTAGTTATACAACACGTGTTGAAATACACAAATATTTCAACTATAATTATATACAGCCGGCATCAAAATAATATTAGCACCTATCCAAATACATTTGGATATGAACATTAAATAAGATTATTTAATTGGCGGGTATACACCACTTTGGGGTGTGTATTTCATGACGATTGTTTATTTTTCGTTAGCCTAATGATGCTTGTTTGAATGTTAAGGCAGACTCGCACAATAATATGTGGCCGACCACTCGCTGTGGAGCCTAAGTACCTCCTGCTGAAGACGAGGCCAGCTGCCTTTAAATCATTCTCCCGAAACTAGAATGCCGATCAAAAGCACAAAGCTTTCACATTCAACGATCTCCCCTCCAGCCATTCTATCGCTAAAAGGATGAAACATGAACTTCCCCTTTTATTTATTTTTTTATTTACAAGATTAAACCTAATGTATACAAATACTAAATTTAATATTAATTTAACGAGAAACTAGCTGCTAGGGCCTTTGAACCGCGATTCTATAATAACAGTATTTTTAAATATTTATGTTGGAGTTTTTTACAAAATTATATATGTTAGAAATGTTTTCTGTGGAGGCAGTTGTTAAAAGATTGGATGGGACTTGGTAGCCAAAGAGGGATACCCTAGTGCTCTCCAAGTGTTGGCAGACGTTAAGAAGGTGGTCCACGGTGGGGTCATTCCCGCAGAGAGAGCAAGGTGGAAGGACCGATCCGTTGAGCAGGTGTTGATGTGTGTCCCGTGTGTGGCCTATACGTAGGCGGATGAAACACCAGCACGCGCGTCGAGTTGAGTTGGATGAAAGACAGATTTTGGAACATGTTGGGTTAATGGCCAAGTACCGGTGGTGGAAGTGGGTCCATTCGAACAATTTCTTAGTACGTAGGTCGCGGCAAACGAGTGTTTTAGGTCTTTTGTGCTGGTGGGTGTAAAGTAGTGTGTTGGGGCGTTGATGATGAGTTGAGCTGCCCTGTCGGCGCGTTCGTTCCTGAGTATCCCCTGGCGGCTGGGAGCCCAGAAGATGGAGATTTTGTTGTGATGTTGGGTGCAAAGTTTCCGGATTTCCCGAATAGTAAAGTCGTTGTGTTCAGGATTTTGCATGGCTGGTATGGAGGATAGGCTGTCAGAGCAGATTACAAATTTACCACCGTTCTTGATGGAAAATTGGCAAGCGATTAATATAGCAAACGCCTCTGCCATGAAGATGGAGTTGTACGAGGGTAGTAGGCCCCCTGCAACAATTGTATCCATATTGTCGACGACAGCGAATGCAGTAGAGTTGGCAATTTTTGAGACGTCGGTGTAGGCCAGGTTTTTGCACCGAGTTTGTGTTTCTTGTAAAGAAAACGCGCCAGGTGTTCAGAACTGCTAGTATCGTTTTTAGCGGAGCTGTGCATACTGGTGTTGAGGTTAGGCTGATTGCATGTCCAGGCTGGAAAAGGACTTATAAAGTTGGAAAATGTTGGCGGCGGTAGAGTAAGACTTTTGCAGAAGGTGGTGCAGCGCCGGATTGTAGAGACACTTTCGTAAAGCAGTTTTTGTTTAAAGCTGTCAGCGAAGGTCTTGGCAAGCAGACGATTTGGTGTCATGTAGAGCTTGGGGATGAGTTGCAGAGTTGTTTCCTTAATCCTTTCCGCAATAATTCAGCTTCAACAAGAATGCAGGAAGTGGGAGAGGTAGGAAAAGCGCCGATGGGCCGCCGTATAGCTGCGTGATAGGGCGATTGTATGTTTCTTATATGAGCTTTGGAACACCACACAAAGATAGGCAGGCCATAATTGATTTTGGAGAGCATTAGGGCAGGTGTTATGTTGATGAGGGTATTTATGTGGACATCATGTTGGGTGACTTTAATGCTTGGAGTCACTTATGTGGCTCCAATCAGAGTAACTCACGTGGTAAAACCATTGAACGGGCCATCACTGCATCCAACTTGGTTGTGCTGAGTGACGGTTCACCCCCTCACTTTTCATCCCACAGTACCTCTACCCACGTAGATATCTCATTAGTATCCCTAATAATTTCCCAAAGATGTACCTGGTTCATCTTCAATTCCCTACATGGAAGCTATCATTATCCAATTGCATTAATGGTTGCAATTAATTTTTCCCCCGATAAAAGTCCCCCTAGGCCCAAATATAAAACTGACCTTTCCAATTGGGAGTACTTCCAAAACAAATGTGTCAGTTTTTCTGATACTTGGACCACTGGGTGCTTAAACCACCAAGTTGCCCAATTAACAAAATGCATAAGGGCTGCTGCGAACTGCAGTAGCCCCCTAACAGAACGGGTACCGCATAAAGCCAAAGTGCCTTGGTGGAACACTGACCTATAAAAACTTAGAGACGAGAATCAGTCCCTTTTCCAACTATACCAGGAGCACCAGTCCACTACCATCCTCATAGCGTATCGTAAAGCAGAGCGGCATTTAAAAATGCTGTACTTTCGGCCAAACGGAACTCTCTCGAGAATTTCACCTCTCGTATTTCCCCACTTTCTACCACAAAAAAAGTTTGGTCCGACATCAAAAGATTAGCAGCTCCACTGAAATTCATTAATTCCGACGCAGGTCTCTTGACCAGCTCTTATCTGATCGCTGAGGTCTTCGGTAAAGCTTGGTCCACGTATTCGTTAGATGCAAACTTCCCACCCAAATATATACAACAAAAACACTTATATCAATCAATCCAACCCATACCACCCCAACCGGCTATCGTCGTCCGCTAGGTACTTCGAAGCCAATTTCACCACACCATATCAATAGTTTCCGCCCTATCTCTCTTCTTTCCTGGCCACAAAAATTATTGAAAAAATTGTCGCACGTAGGTTAATGTGGTTTATATCCCGGCACCATCTTATTTCCCATAACCAGGTTGGGTTTAAACAGCGACATAGTACAATGGACGCCTTATTGTGCATTCAACACTACGCGTCCGACGCCCTTTCGCCAAAGAATCATGTCTCTATCTTAGCGACTGATTTTGAAAGGGCATTTGATCGCGTGGGTCTTCATGCAGTGCTCAGTCGACTTGAGCTCTGGATTATTTGTCCCAAACTTTATAACCTTATTAAGGCTTTTATGACCAATCGCACCTTTAGAGTTCGGGTCAATGACACCACATCCAATCTCCACAAACTGTTCAATGGGATCCCTCAGGGCTCCCAACTTTCGGTGATTTTATTTGTAACAGCATTCGAACAAATAAACACTATCTTCTCCAGATATAAAGATGTTCATGTATCGGTTAATGCTGACTATGGCTTCTTCTCCACCAAAATCAAAGATAACGACTCTGCAAGGGATAAATTCTCCTACATTTTAAATGACTTGAAATAGTGGGGAATCTAGTCCGAAGCATCCCCCTCCATCGAAAAATTCCAACTTTTGCATATCTGCCGTAAGCACCGATGCAATTTTTCCGACATATATGTTAAAAACAAACGTATAAAAGTTGTTGATCACTTAAAAATTCTAGCTAGAACCTTTGACTCGAAATTACTTTTTAAGCAACATTGTATCAACTTAAAAAAACAATTAGAATCTAGATTTAACATTATTAAATTTTTAAGTTCCAAATACTCCAGTGTCCCCCTTTTACTTCCCCTTTTATATTTAAAAATCTTTGGTAATAAGCCGAAACAAGAAAACAAAAAAAGATTTAACTCCGCGTTAAGAAACTGAAATTGAACCAAACTAAAATAACCATAGGAGGGGATTACGGTAATTTGGGTTTAACAAGCAGGAAATAAAAATGATTTAGTAATTCATAGTTCAATTTGATACACTGCATTTGAATGCCTGAAATTAGGTATTTTAAATTTGCAAAATTAAATTTGAGCCCTGGAATTGTATAGGAACTACCACTCATAATAATGGGATCCCACCATTTCAAATATGGCGGTAAAAACAAAAACGTGTGCAAAGTATATCTTATTCGAAAACTAATACAATAAAATAGTTTGAATACATTCAGGTGGACAGATATACATGGCAAGACATGGAGCTAATAAAGGATATAATATATATAAGGTGTGGGGTCTCCAATGTATCGATCACCACTTTTTATTCATATATTAAATGAAAGCAAAATATCATCTTCACTAGGCGCAAGCATCTCCAGAATAGTCCAAAACCACCTGTAATGCATGTCCCAAACTATTTTTATGTTTTCCTTACTTGGTTAATTTCAAAATTGCTTTCGAGCGTATATAAAAAAAAATTTTAAAGAAAAGTGAACTTAGACAAATTTATGAATTCTTTATTTCTTTATTCGTGCAGTTATGCCTTTCTGAGAATTTGAAATGTACCGTAACTTATTGAGTTTTTAGGGGAATGAAAAAATTATTATTAGTATCAAACTGGAATTTCCAGATAAAATAAGTTGTACCTATCTGATAAGAGGGTGTCATCAGATTTTTTTTTTCTGTTCAGAGGGTATATTGAATTCCTATTCAATTGTGCAATATTAATTATGGAATAATAATCATCTCAAAATGTATGAAATTTGATTGAAAAGCACTGTATACGGAACTCGGTCTTTGACTCAATAATCCACGGCCATTTATTTAAAAAACAAATATCACGTCTGTAGTCGTACGATATAGTGTGGGAAAATTGATTACGAGTGGGAAAATGAGGAATAAAGAAATAACATTTGTTTTTAAATCGCAACAGTGTATTTTCCCAGCTCTCTTCTTAATAAATGCTGTCTGCGCTGATGAATTGAGTGGAAAGTAAAAATAAATACGAACTTATACCTTTTACATTCCTTACAGGAAATTAAAGAAAATGTTGCAAATCTGAAAGCTGCTTCTAGATGAAAATCGGATTATCCATTAAAAATTTATTGTATTAAAACCTTCTCAAATTCTACCGGCCTAATTTGCATATTTACAGATGCTTTTTCTCAGTTTGTATGAAAAAATCATAACATATAAACGAATGCTTCATATGATATTATTGTGTCCTAATGTTTCCCAATTTCCTCAACATAAATGTATTCCTACTACTTGATGTATCTCAATAGTGTATCTTTACGCTACATACAGCCTCACTTTGCTCAATATTACGCTCTTGACAATATTTCCGTACTGTTTGGCAGTAGGTTCAATGAAGCTAAAGAAATTGTTTGCAACCAACTGATGCGCTCGCAGAAAAAGTTCAACAACCACTGATTGCAACCCATGGATGGGGGACGACCGGAGGGTGAGATAGAGAGAGAAGAAATGCAAGTAACGCAAATGAAAGCAAAACACTAAGTTACAAAGAGCAAAATGTTAAATGTAAGAGCGAAAATGTGTTTGTTGGCATCTGTGCAACTGAATTTGTGTGTGTGTATGTAAGCGGCTGTGTGTTTATGACTCTGATGTATAAAGAGAGCGTTAGCTTGCACAGCATCCGTAAAATGATGCTTATTGCCATCGTTGCTATTGTGTTATATCGCTCTTTTTGCAGTTGTTATTGCCATTGTTGCTGTAGTTGTTCTTTGTTTGTGTGTGTGTATAAAAACGTAGTACTTTAGTGAAAAGGAGATAAAGAGCACAGAAATGAAGTCGTGAGCGAATAAATACCCGAACGTGCAAAATATTTCGTATCTAAAACGGCAGCAAGCAACATTTTTGGCAATTGAGTTTTGTAACAAGTCACGGCAACAACTGCAAAATGTTGTAGTGCCAAAACTAACTAACAACAGGAAGTAAGCAGAAACATTTTTTCAAGTATCGAAACCTTAAGAAAAACATATAAACATTAAAAAGTATTTGAACATTGAAAAATCCAGCAAAATCTTAATAAATGCATGCTTACTACTGCATTTGATATTTTTATTTATTTTAGCAAAAGCAATTTTTTTTCTCAACGTTGCGGCTACCGCACTCAACAACAACAATAACAACAGCAGCAAACAAGCAAGCAATCCAACAATTGTATATAGAACGAACAACAGCAGCAGCACTAATAGCAGCAGTAAAACGGCGACGTGCTTGTTTTGCGTTCATTTGTGGTGGCAGAAAAATAGTTGTTGCAGGGCGCTCACAGCCAGCGCACATCGCTGTGGCAAATACAATGAGAAAATACTTTTTCGGTTTGGGGTTTTTTAAATTTTATTTTGATTTTGATTTTACTAAAGTGGTGGCAAAGAACAAATTCAACATATATAAAACGAGCGCACCGACGAACGAAGGAATTAAACGAAACAAAAAAGTGTACGAAAACAACAACAACAAAATCATCTCACAGCTTCCAACGAACAATTTTCGTATCTACGAGTGTGTATGCGTGCGCTTGTAAACGAAAATGTGTGTGCATACATTTATATTGCTGCTGTTGTTAATTGAAATAAATTGAAATAAATTTTTTCCACATATTGTTAATAAAAAAAAGACAACCAAAGCAAACCAAAAAAAAGAAAAAGAAAAAGAAAATCATCAAATAGGAGCAGCATTTTTGTTGTTTTCATCAGTGTGTTAAAAAACATTTCGATGCAGAATTGGTTGGTTGGTGGTTGTTTGGTTTATTTATTTTATCATCAAAAACAAATCCGGAAAACAAACTGTATTTTCCGGATTGAAATTTTCACCACGTTGTTGAAATTAAATGCCAATAAACACTAAAGTGGACTAAGTGATGCTCATCATTTTCTGTGGAGCGTTGGCAACAAGTGTATCTCGCGTACATTTTCGCGCGCGGCATATTTTTAGCAGTGGAAAAAGGAAAAAGGCGAGATTCATTTCAGAATTGCAACCGAGTACTGTTCGTTAGGTTGTCGATTTATTACGAAAAATTTAATTGGTAAGCTATTTTTAATAATCGAAGAAAACTGCCTCTGACAATTACGAATTGCCAATAAGTTGCAGCGAATTTGAAAATATACAACAATCATATACAATAATCATAAAAATAGTTTTGAATTAATCTGAGGCACATATCGTTGTTTACATTAAACTGTTTTATTTGTTTGCATAATTAAAATGAAAAATTAAAAAAAAATTTTGAAATATGAGTGCGAAAGTATTTTGATAACATAACAGTTGTTAGAATTTGATCTCTAAGATTCTTATTAAGGAAAAGATGATGGGAATCTATGCGTAGAAAAGTACTTTTTATATCTGCCTTGAATTCCGAACACTTTTATTTAACGCTTTCATAATCTTTCCGCTTTCACTTTACATATAATAAACCACAACAAAAAAAAAAAAATAATTATAACATTAATAATAAAAAAATAAATACTGGTAAAAAACCTTAAAAACGGTTCACATAATAAAAATTTATCTAGATCGCGACAACATGAAAATTGGTACATATATAGATGATGATGATTGTATGTGAAGTTAGATGCGATAGTCTACCGACAAATTCGGGAAACTTCATAAAATATTGTTGTTTTAAATCGATATTACTTCATCAGTTTGTTTATACATGGCTAAATCTAGTCGTCTCGTCGGACTGATCAAGAAAGTAAATGGTTTGTAAAGTCTCTGATGGGTCCTTCCCCTTAAAAAAAAGCTACTTTACAAATTTCTCTCAAAATCACAAAAGAATTCGGCCAAGTAAGAAAGACAGCTAAAATATTATTTTCACGGTTAGGAGGGCTAATTTAAGTATATACAAAGTATTTAAAATAAAACAAATAAAATAAAAAGGGAATAACAAACGTTCACTTTGGCTACGCCTTAATACCAAAAATAGTTGTGAAATTTCAGTTTTCATACCCCAAACTTAAACGAATCAAAGCTTTTCCTAATACATCAATACCTAAACAGTGCAACAGTTCAATCAACTTTACCCCATAACTGCGCAAATAAACAAAATTTCCATGCAGTAAGCCTCAAAGTATACCTTGAAAATTTTAATAGCCATAATCATAAACGATTTTCCCATATCACAGCATCCACAGAGAACAACAAAGCGAAGCACAGCATAGCAAATTGTAACAAAAACAACACACACATAGAGACAAAAGTGAAATGTGTGCAAGAGCGAGCCAAGTTAACACGAACATGCGCAGAGCGAATGAAAATTGGTAATGGTAACGGTAATGGTGCACCAACGTTAAAGCAGCAGTTGCCAAACGAGTTAAGAGAGAGAGAGTGCGAAAAAGAGCGCCGCTTTTGTTTGACCAACTACTGAGCAAGCAACAATTTAAAACTGTTAAGAGTGTATAAGAGTGAGTGGGAGTGAGGAACGTGCTCGTGAGCATACATACAAATATGGCATTCTCACGCCACAACATCGAAAAGCGCCGACTCATCGAGCTGGTACGCCTTAATCCGATATTGTGGGACTGTCGTTTACCACACTACAAACGCTCCGACAAAAAGAAGGCCATCAAATGGAACGAGCTCGGACGCCTTTTCAATGTGAATGGCGAACGGGTACAGCGCACATTCACCTCGCTGCGTGAGATCTTTCGGCGTGAGCTCAATCACGAGAAAATGCTTGGTACACGATTCAAATCAAAATGGGAATACTACGATGCAATGGCGTTCCTTAAGGAGGTCATACGGGAGCGAAAGTGAGTAAATTTTTTATTAATAAAAATACGCGTTTATTACCATTCCTTCTTGTACTTTAGATCGCGCGAACGTATTAAGACGAACGAACCATCCACACCAAAGAATAACAACTCCACTTGCATTGATGAATATCAGTATTTTGCGCCGAATGACCCCAATAACCCCAACAATCAAACGGAGCACACTCAAACTACTACTGCAGCAAAAACAACAACAAGTAAACTCCAAGAAACGCTTATGAAACCTTTGAATTTGCCACCGCCAAGCCTAACACCACTGCAGTTGCCCTCTGTCATTAGCAATACCAATACCACAAGCAGTACCATCGGATCTGTTAGTGTTGCGCAGTTACCGCCACAACTACAACAACAGGCGCAACATTTGCATGCGCTACAACTTCAACCTGACGTCACACTAACGCTGCAGAAACTCAACACACAGCACCACCATAATCAGCACCACCAACAAACACAACAAAAACAGCAAACGTCAGCTCAGTCACCATCAATCACAGCAGCTTCAACACCAGCACCATTGCTAGTGGCAAGCAGTGTCCAAGCGATAACACCACAACCTGTACCAACGCAAGCACCACCTACATCGTCACCACCGCACGTGCTCTCCAGTTCACGTTCTTGCAGCTCATCGCCATCGATCTATATTAAAGATGAACCCGATTCGAATGAAGACGAAACGACATCACTCACTACGACATCCAATGGCAAATGCCTGGCTACGCTGCAGCATCAGCAACATTCGAAAGTCAACGCACATCACAGCAACAAGAACAACAACAACCGTGCTACAATTGCCCACTCCAACAAAGTAACGAGTATAACCAAAACATCGTTCATATCCGCACCACCCACCAATACTACGTGTAATACCAACACCTACACAGCGCCACCAAATGTTGGTGACATTGATTTCGATGACGACGATGATGATGACGATTTCGATGATATCGGCCCGAACGATGTCGATATGCTGGATGAGCGCTCTATGCTTAGCACGCTCACTGGCGGAGGCAATGGGGTCGGCAACGCTACTTCCGGCCGAAATCATCAGCCGAATGCACGTGAGTTGCTCTACACGAAATTTGGTGATTTTCTTGCCGCACGCTTGAATACCCTACACGAGACTGTAGCGAACGAGCTAATGAATAAGATTCTATTGCTAATTGCAGAGAAGTAATGTGGCAGTGATTCCACTGAATCCGCTAATCCATTGTTTAACTGTATTTTATTGTATTTTTGTTGAATGTTTTTGTTTTATGTAATTATTGTGTTCTTGTATTTAGGAAATGACGACTCTGTAGACTGCTCTGTATTTATATGCCTACACTACATCTAATGTAATTATATTATTCATATTAATTCAATAGTTACGAGTAATAAACTTCATGTTAAAGTTTGAATATTTCAACAGTCATTGAAATAAGTTAAGGAGCTCGAATTTTAATTTCATATACAACAACAACACCACCAGTAGCCCTGTGGTGCGGAAGTTTTCTAAAACCAATTCTTTTATGGAAAACGTCCTTCACGGTAAGCCCACTCTTAGCAACATACAAAGGAATACTATGAAATATACATTAGTAACACACCGAAAATGAGGACTCCTCTCATAAAATGAGAAAAGTTTTGACATAGCTGTAGGCTTATTCCACGATTTTCATATTATGATATCAATATATTCACATGACCAAATTTATATGAAATAATGATATATTCATAATTATATATTTTTCTGTATCTGAAAGTGTTATGTTCACGAAAGCGATTTTCTTTTTGACTATGCCATAATTCATATTAAACTAGGGGTACACGCACTATAAGGTAAATTATAGCTTAAGACCAGTAGTTCTGCTGTCACAAGATCTCATGCACTTTGAACAACGGCTATATTATGGTCCACCATTTCGAGAAAGGTTGGAATGTAGCATAAACCATTTGCGATGCCATTGAATTTTTTGACATCAATAAGTAAACACCCAATTGTATTATAGTGAAAACTTGCCCATGCAAAAGGGAAGATCATCAAAATCGATCCTCTGTGGCTGGAAAGCTTAAGAATAAGATGCTGTAAAAATTTTAAACCCAATCCTCCATTGAGGAAGAGGTCAGGCGGAAGTAGGTAGTTAAATAACCCCGCCTTGATTGTGTGGAACTGAGATGGTAAACAAAATTCCTTAATCCGTTAAAGAGGATAAAGTTATTTTTTGAACTTACCTATATATGGTTCTGGTTCGCATTGCGTGCTTGTAAGAGTAAGAGGAAAGAGCCACACGAACTGATTTTTGGGCAATAAAAATAATAGATTGCATCGACTCTTGTAGCTTTTAAGTTGTTGCTCCCCCTCCATTAACTCCTTTTTTATATGTATTTGCGTTTTGCTTGTGTTTAGTAAGTTTGTGTCTATGCTGGTTGGTAGTTATTGCGCAGTCAATGTTCTTTTACACTCCCAGTCCGCGGCAGTCGGAGAGCCGCACCAGGTGGCTACCATGTAACGGTAGATCCAGTTGAGTAGATACAAAGCACGATACGAACCCAAATCAAACAAATAATGGCTTGTAATCGATTCAGTTTCGCCAGTTTTGCTGACCAAGAAGAGTTGTGGCAGAATTGCAACCGATTCCAAATAGATCGAAAATGTCCATAGCACTTCCATCACAGTGAACTCATGATTGATCAGAAGTGAGAGTAGGGTACAGGGTATCAGTAGAAGTTCAATGCGGAATGAATCGTGGTTGTGATCGTAGGTCGCCTGGGCTTTTAATAACGGCTGTGCAGCGCGATAGGCTGCAAATAAAGTTGTTGTAACAACAACTTGTGTTCGAATCTGCAGTTTGCAGGAGAGCCAGCCGTGTTAGTAATAGCTTTCGTCGTTTTAGACATAGGCTATTCTTCCACGAAGGCTCATAAAAAATGTTTGCACATGAGGATAATTTATCAATATAGTGGTCAGGAAAGTGGTTAGCGCAATTTTGTTTGGCGAACAAGTGAAGTTTTCAAAGAGAAAAAAATTACCGGGACATAAGTACTCGTGACATCTCTAGGGATATTGGCATCCACCATATGACAGTTTCAAATCGATTACAAATGGCTGACTATGAGAGCGCTAAGCCACACAATTCTGCTATGACCCTGCAAAAATGAAGTGTTAATGTACACAACATACAGTCCGGAATTAGCACCATTAGCATTACTTATTTTTTAGTTCCCTGCAAAATTATTTTGGTGGGGTAACAATGAGCTCTTTAGACGACTGAAAAATGCCCACAGACTTTCCTCAAAGAAGAAACTATGGTTTTACATGAAATATGTCAAGTTATCAATAACAGTGGATATTTTGGATTACTTTAAAGTTTAAAGATGTTTTGTAATATTAAGTAATTTTTCACAAACCAAATTTGTATTAATACTGCACGATGTAATTGAGATAAGGCTGAATATACGGCACTTCATATAGCTGTAAATTTCATACTAAAGGGCATACTTAAAAGATCGATCGAAATCATGCAGATTTTAAAATATTCCGTTATTGATATTTCCGATTCAGTTTTTAAATAAAATTTATGAAGCAATTTTTGGAAACGCCTGCAAGTTAAACATTTAACGGAACCAGATTTACTTCATTCCATTTTCAACTTTCATACACAGACATTTTCGAATATTGGAGTAGAAAACTTTAGCTCAGCAAATACGACAAAAATTGTTTTACACGAAAATTGCTTAAGTGAAAAAGTCAATAGAAATCAAACAAAAAAAAGATATAAAGGCAACGAAAACCAAAACAACTTTTAAAAAAGTTACTAATATTTTTAAAATGTTTTTACGGTTTTTAGAGTTTTGCGTGTCAAAGTTTAACAACAGTAAACCAATAAAAAAGACCTCAACCGTTTCTTTTTTTTCCTAGGTTTCTGAGTATCGAAAAGCGCGGGAAAAAGATTAATCAAATCAAAGTGCGTTCGAGGTCGGCTCGACTCGGCTGCGGCGCACTGATTTAGGGGGAAGCGATTTTGAGCGTTGTAAACTTTGTTCAATAACTTTTGCAATGGTCGGTTCGGAAGTGCTGAGAGAGGGTTGTATGACGAGTGCACAGGATTCGCGTTTGTGTAACAATGCACTTTTAGACTGATTTCAAAGTTACAAATTCGTATTTATACGCACATATTACAACAAAATCCATTAAACTTTTACGACTATTGTAAACATTAACTTGCCACACATGAACACACACATGCCACATACACACACACACAGTTAAATGTATGAATGCACAAACGAGTCAGCGCAGGCAAACGAGCAAACAAGAACCAAAAATATGCAGATTTGTTGGTGCACGGTTGAGCATCAGTGGCAGTGGTAATGTAGCGGAGCTGGAGAAGAGAGGCATTGTGGTAGCTAAAGTGCAGAAAGCCGTAAGTTATGTATACATAATAGTTAAAAGTTTATGCCAGCACACACAACCGTACACACAGATAGAAATCGTTGACTGGCGTGCTGTGGGGATGTGTTACAGCAAGGCCAGTGAAAAAGGGTTTAGAAGTGGTGGCTATAGAAAAAGTAGCTACACCCCTCAAATAGGCAGAGTAGCGAAACCATCGTTATAGACAAGCCGCGCAAAATGTCCGACCGACTTTTTGATAGGATAACGACAATGACGATGACGACGAACTATGGTGGGTCCCTCCAAAAGGCTTTTACACAGTCAGCAGCTTCTTGCGTCTGCGATGTAGCGGTTCTCCCGGCATCCGAAGAAAAAAAAGATATCGGAGGAAATTTACTTATTGGCTGAGTATTTATGAGTGTGTGTAATGTCTGTGAAAATAATTTTTTTTGCCACTGCTAGAATTTTATTTACTGCAACTTCCGCGCTGCGGTTTAAAGTATTATGGAGCGTTTTGGAGTGCATCCTGCATGAACTACTTAGATCAATTGAGTGCAGCACGGAAATGAACATATGGAGGGATTATGCTTTTGATTATTTTTTTAACTATGTCACTACTATGTATATATATACCTGCATTAAGTGAAATGTCAAATTTATATGTCCCAGGTTTGGTGGATCGTCCTACCATAGTAGGACAATTTACTGTGATAAAACGCATAAAAATCAAAGATTAAAAATAAAACTTCGCGTTCAACTAAGTGCGCGTGCTAGAAGTGAAACTTAGATAGACCGGAGTGAGACACAGTATATACTATAGTATACAACTAACAGAGAAAGTGATTAGAGAAAAATGAAAAATTACAAAGAGAAAGTCTAATACTAAGTGTAACAACCCAATTGATAGTCTTTATTTGTTAAACTTTATAAACCTTAATAACTTTATTGGTTTATTACAATTATACAAAACCCAACTGTGTGTTGCTACTTTACTCGCTGAGCGTCTGACATCAACTACTTATGCTCGTCTCTTTTAGCGTCAGAGAGCGAGTCCCCTTAAACTCCGCCCCGCACCGGTACCCACACTAAGCATAATAAAGAGTATAATACAATAACTATAATAATACTAACATTAATAATACAAACAATAATTATACTAACAATAAACTATCGAAGCTAACTGCCAATAGAACCAAAGAACAAGAGAGAATTAAAACAGCAAAACATATCCCCTCCGTCTTGAGATCACAATTCGACTGAGTCGCGCGTTGCCGCTTGATTGATTATACTTATTTTGACACAGCCTTGCGGCCGAAGCTTTCGTGGATTCTTCTTTGGTGTCGCGACAGTCGCAAATTTTGTGCATACCTCTTGTATCATGACTCACGAGCGAGCCAACATGTCAACAACTGCGAGCACAGCCCCAGCTTATCTCTGTTTTCGTTTTCTTTCCTCTTTTTCTTTCTTTCCATCCAAGCGCGCACACAAAAAGCGCACAGTGTACTCCTTCTCTGTTTCTCCTACATATTTTTCTTCCATCTCAGTCGTAGAAGTAGCCGTCACGGCGCCGAGGCTTCACTTCAAAAACTTTTTGTGAGTAATGCTATTTATGCGTAAATACAACAAACGCCCCCTGCGCTTATCTTTTAGACACGGTTAGTTGGTATCTCTTGATGGAGGGAATTGCAATATTGTAGAATTCAAAAGGTAAACATGTTATTTCTAGAATAAAGGTGATGTACCTAATCAAACCTTAGAGTTGGACTATAAATTTTGGGTTCCTTATTGGTGCCAGAAATGTGAAACTCTAAGACGAATACGAGTCTGTGCGTGGTTGACTTTGATTGGTGAATACTAAATGGAAATTAAGTTCTTTCTCTGAAGTATCGTCTAGCGTTGAGATACTTTTTCGATGGGTCCAGCGATGAAGAATTTACCTCAGTTGGTAATTCCAATAATTTCCCTTTGAAGAACAGTCTAAATTTCTTTAAATTCACCAATTCCTCAATAAATTCATTTGTATTTAAGCTATAAAATCGTTGTTCTTCTGTTTCAAGTGCTCTATTTCTACCTTTTCAATTTGCTTCGGCTGTTTTTCTTTCAAATGATGCTTTTTTGGTGGCATTATTTTGCAGTTTTTTCTATTTAATTGATCGAGTAATACGCATTCTATTTGATAGATTTGATCAAAGAGTATTCATTTATATAGAGGTTACATTTCTCTCAAAAGCTTTTTGAGCTGAGATTGTGTTGGTTTTCTTTTTTGCCCTTGCGTGCAAAGTGTGATAATTTTGAGTGTGTTGTGTAGGTATAGTGCGTGTATAAGATTGGTTTCTTATTGTGTGGGAATATTTTTGTACGATTTTGCTTTTTCATGTCTTCTTTTTTACTGGCCGCTTGGTATTTTCATTTCGTTCATATAAATGAATATAGGAAAAATACAAGGCATCTATGGCTCGATTTCGTTTGTCAAATTTCATAATTCATAAATTAAAGAAAACTCCACACAATTTGCTTAATATTCTTGAACCTTGTAAATAAAAAACATTGAACGAAAAAATCAAAGAAAGAAGAAAGTGTCTCTGATTTTTGTTTTTATTATGTCTTTCTTGTGTATTTATTTTCTTTGAATATCATACTCCCGCCCCATTTGTTTATGCAAACCCAAGCAAACCAACAGCAATATGTTACGCTGAATAAGTTGAACAGCCAACAATAATGTTGATGTACAGAAGCAGTGTCGGATTCTAATCGTGTCTGAAGAGTCTCTCCGGCCTTTTTTTTAAGAGAGAAATGTAACCTCTATATGAATAAGTTCTCTCTGGATTTGATAGTCACGTCTACTTCGTCCCGTGTTCAAATTTTTACTGGTTTTATTTTCGTATTTTTATTTTTTTGATTTTTATTTTCATTTGAATATTTGAACATATCGACTTTGCACAGTTTGAGCAGCACTTCCCGCAAACTCAATTCTCAGAGGCTACTTTGCTTTTGTGTTTTATATGTATCTATACAGATTGAGAAGCATCTGAAAATTGAGTTGGTCCTAATATTTAGCGAATTCGACTATTTTTTCGCACCAAACTTAGCCACAAACATGCTTCAGGATGACAACTACCAAATGTACCAATTTTCATGGTGCTTGGTCAAACGGTGTCGGGTTCCATAGGGATTAGACAAACAGACAGACAAACATCCTTTTATATATATCAAATTTTCCAACGAACACAAAAAATCGTCTATTCTCTACAGAACGTACAGCTCAACGTTCAAGGCCGTCAATTCCTCGAGGTTTATTGATCTAAAAAAATAATATTGAAATCGTAAATATTCCCATGCAAGTGTTTGCACATATGTTTAGGAGTAAAATCATTACAAACACGCCACAACAACAGCAATGCACCAAAACATATGGGTCCCTCAAATCTTATTTGAATATACAATAGAGTAAGCATAGGTAAGCAAATAAATTTGCACTTGACATCGTCGGCATCGAAATGCAACTCCTTCCGCCCGTCTTTCCATTACAAATAACGTCATACTCAGTACACTCTACAAATCTCACCTCATGTTGAGGTGCAAGTATTCTAACAGGTACGCCAGCCTTGTCAATCTAATCATCTCCATCAACGCCATCATCATCGTCTTCACACTAAAGACCATTGCATATTTAGATATCGTTGAGTTTTGGTGTTAAACTTTTGACATTTCGCTTTGCAGTTTTTGCAATTGTAGTTTTTCATTTTGTCCCCACCGGTTGCCCGACGTCATCCTGCTGGCACTCATCACCCGGCGCCGATTGGTCCGTCACTTAAGTGCGGAATTGGCAGCTGACGTTTTACACTTCATACTCGCAGTGCTTGATTCCAGTCACTTTAGTTCGCTGGCTATGAGAATTGCGCTACAGGGTCTACTTGAAGTTCTATTTGGTTGGTTGTTGTCGAGTTGTGTTCTGTTTTGTTGCGTTGGGATGTTGTTGCTCTCTGTGTTTGTGTATTGCTGTGGCTCGGACATTTCATTTGTTAGTGACATCTGGCATATTTTTAGGCGCACTGGAGTTATGTTATTTGTTGTTGATTTTATTTTATTGGGCATAGATGAAAATATTATTTGAAAAAATCGGATTCTATGCCAGCAACACAATTTTTGGATTTTTTATCCTTGTTAAAATTTCAGAGAGAATTTGTTCAACTGAATTCATAGTTATTGTTTCCAATTTGTCTCTAAGTATCATTTGAAAAAATAACTTCTTCCACATCAGAGAAAGATGTGATCCTTTTAATTTGGTTTGATTAGCTTTAGCTTTAGTTGGAAACTAGCCCAGTACGTTGTTCATATTTATTATGTAACATGTATGTAACTCCTTAAGGTGTATTTGTATTCTCTATATCCACTCATCATCTTTCTATTCAGAGAGAGGCTTTGTTGTCTGTAATGCTTTTTATTGGTACACCGAAAATAAAGTCCCTGTAACCACGGGGATCCTATGGTGAATTTCTCAGTGTAATTTACTTGAAACTTTGCAGTGTATCATAAATCCGTGCCTTTGCTTGAAACGTTGAAAACGTGCAAAAAAGTTTTTTGCATTGGTACATTGGGAGTGGATTTTTGAACCATAATTAGTGAATTCCGCCAACGTTCTCTGAAGAATATAGTCGTTAGAAGACAAGACGAACACAAATCTGTATATGTTCAGACAGCTTTAGAAGCTTCAATTCTGGCGAAAACCACTGTTTCGGAGGCCTTCTACATTATATTGGTTATTTCTCACATGAAAATCAACTCTTTTGAATAGTTGAATATATTCTCTGCATGTTGGTTGTAATAGAGCATGATTGACACAAGCTTTCAATGCATTTCAACTGCACTTCCTCTTACTTCTCCTTCTTCTTCTTTTTCAATTACCATTTCTTGAAATTAAATTCGTTATATGCTTAATGAGATAAAACGGCATGTGTTGCATAAAGCTAGAGGAGTTTCTCAAAAAGCAATGGTCCTCCCTTGAATCTTATAAATCCTAATTTTCATAACACTATAATAATTGTTTGTATGTGAGTCAAGTTTCTTCAATCCTCGCCATAGTGTGACATTTCCGCAATACTTCGCTCCAAAAGCTCGCCTTTTAATTAATTATTTCGTTCGGGTATCCGCCAAGCCAAATCCAACTAAATGCGGCAAATATTTGCGATATTTTTAACAGTCAAAAAGGCGACGCTTTTGCTGGTGCTGTTGCTGCTAATGATGATAATTTTAATGAAAAAGTAAAACAAAGTCAAAACTCTTTGCGACCAGGCGGTAGGATCAGAAACAGAAAGATGATAACTATGGCAATGATAATGACGATGCTGACGATGTTGCAGTAGCAAAAGTTTTCATCGCCTAGTCACAGTCGTAGTCGTAATCACAACCAGCTTCAGAGTCACTTGAAACTGACTTTTGCCTGATGATACGCAACGTTGCGCAGTTCCGCGTCAACTTTGCATTTTCGTCGTCATTTGCTATTTTCAGTTATCCTTTGAGTCCTGCTACTTTGCTGCTGCGTTCGCGCGCAATCAAATTATTAATTTACAGAAATGCAGTTGTTGACTTTTATAGTTAGGCAGAGAATTCTATAGCATTTTTTTATTTTTATAATTTTTATTTATTATTTATAAAAAAAAATTTTTAGATTTCTATTTTTAGCCTTAATAAAATCATTTGCTGCAATGAATTTTTAGTAGTATTTTTATTTTTAGTTTTATTTTTTGTTTACTATTATTATTATTTTGCATTTTCATTTTGTGATGAGCGGAGTTTTAAGCACGGTTTCATAATAATAAAACTTTAAGGTTCGCAGCAGCAATAAATTTTCCAATTATTTACATATAAAGCTATCGCTGTGATTTTGCGTCGTAGTCAGTAACGTCGTCATCGCTGATAAAATCGTCGTGGGCGAAGAGAGGACATGGCGACGGTGGCTTCGTGGGTCGCGGCCATCATGGCTGATGCTGTCGTTGCATAGCAATATGGCGGCAGCTGGTGTCATTTTTCCGACTGATTGATATGCAATATATTCAGTGCAATTGGTGGTAGGGTATGCAGATGTATACATCTGCTTAGGCGCATGTCGTACGGAGGTGTGCAACGTCGGACCAATAAGTAACTAAAATTAATCGCTGCCATTGCAGACGAAAAACTTGACTACTGCATCAATTTCTAAACGACTTTGAGATGCTTTGACTATGTTGAGTTGACTGACTGAGCTGAACGACTTTATTGCATTGCATTTTTTATTTTTTATTTTTGTTCTATCACAATTCAAGAGTGTTGGAAGGAATTTTTATGATTGCAGCGCACGTTCTCACGTACAGCGTACGCCGTAAGTCAGAAAAGTCAGTTGACCGCCGACTTAAGAGGCAAAGAATATTTCGATAGATGGATGGGTGCGCAGAATGAGCCATGATTAAGGGTGGGCTAGAATAAATAAAAAAAGAAATCATAAGCAGAAGAAGGTGCATTCTGTACATACAAGACGATCGACCAACAATTTAAGCGGATTAGTACGATAGTTCTAGAGACTAGTGATAAGTGATGTTGTAGTTTGTGTACTGAGTCTTGTTTCGTGACAGTTTATGGTGCAGTCAGTGACAGTTTGTTAGAACAAAATCTAACATAACCCAATCGAACTGATGTCTTCTCTGACAGACTGCTCGTCCCTCACGTCAGACAGTTGCTTATAGTTGTCAATTGCCCCGCGTTGAAACTTTCTTAACTAGCTAGGTGGACGGACATCTATACATCTCTTCCCATCTTGTGCACCACCATTTCTTTCACCTAGCCTTTCCTACTCTTCGTTGTAAGCATTTCGAATATGATGACTAAGTTGCGTCATCAATTCTTTTGACGTGTCCTTCGGCTATTAATTCCACTCTAACAACGTCGATTGGAACACACACAAACAAAGTAACATATCAAACCCACCTGGCACGCTCACGAATATCATTTCTTTGACTCAGTATGTGTGTGTGTCTGAGTGTACGCGCGTTTCCGCTTCCGTTTGCTTTAGCTTCATTGCTTCAGCATACCAAAAGAGAGAAGAAAAATCATTGGGCCTCTGCTGAAGTTGCAATAATTTCATTTGCTGCTCTTGTTGTTGTTGCTGTTACTCTTTCTAACCCACACTGGAGACTTTGTTGCTTCTTTTCATTCCTATTACAAAGACAAACCACTGGTTGGTGAGGATAAGATACTCCTGAGAGTCCTTCAGTGAAACTACTCTTCAATGCTTGGAAATATCCAATTGTCACAAGTTAAAGACGGAAGCATTTCGTCATCATAGTCATCATTATTCTCAATATTATCCATTTTATTATTATCATTACTATGATGGTGATGATGTTCTCGACTGGAGTTTCCTGTTATGCGAGATTCTGATATCATACTCTCTCTTAACAAGGATGGCTTCGTCAGCATCATCTTCACTCCACTTATACAGAATGCTCCTTGGAGTCCTTTCCCATGCAGCCTACTTGTATGCCGCCCTTTGCTTGAGCTCATTAAACATTCACAATTCATTTGTGTGTAAAGTATGAAACGTTCTGAGACTTTGGGGCCAATGTGACACACACACACACATACACTTATACATATCCTTGAATGTATATGTAGTCATATCTCAGCTGCTTATTGTATAAAATGCCATATTAATGGATGTCAATATTGATACTCATCGTCATCGAACGAAGTCGTAGTCGCCGTTGTAGTATCGATACTACTTCAATAGACATGGAACATATACACGTTCACTCAAAAATACGTAAAGACACGCGCCGAGGCCGGAACCTCATTTGTTCATGACTACGCTTGAAATGGAGCTTTGTGCCTCTGTGTGTTAATGTGTTTATATTCGTCCTTTGTATAAAATGTATGTGTTGTAAATGCAGCAGCGACGGCAGCTGTCGCATTGCATTCGTTATCGCTTTGCCTCCTGTTCCTTTGTTTGGTCCTTTCTGTATTCTCCTACAACCTGTGCCGCTTTTGTTGTCTTTGTGCAGCAGACGCTTTTGCAGATACCTGAAAGAGTTTGCAATTGGATAATGTTACATTGGAAATTTTCACTGCATGTTCAATGCTTACTAAAACGTTTTTCATTTGCTAATAGGATTGGTTCATATTTGGTTTTCGAATGCTTCATAAAACAACAGGACACAACAATCTTATCGCATGCGATTTGCATTCGAAAATAAAAGTAAAAGGTAGATTAAGACTATACGCTAAGACATTTTTACACCGAAATTCCTTTCAATGATTTTTAAGAAATTTAAAATTAAATAGAAGTCAAAAAGACAAATTATCGGGATATGTCATTCCAGGTGAAATTACTTCAACTACTTCACCCCCATCACCAAAGTCTTACGGGATCACATAGGGCTTATATTTAGCCTGCTGTAGTCTCACCTCTCTTGCAAGAGGGAGGTAAAGAAATCTGCACACCTTCACCCTGAACTACTTGACTCTGGCTCTTTAGGTCTAAGCTTAACCCACTAAACATAATTTTACTGTCCAACGCCGGTATGGACTTTGGGGCACTGCATCCCAATAAAACATGAAAATTCTTCAGAGGTTTCCAAGCCACTACTGAATTTAAGAAATATTTTCAAAAATACTTCAACAAGGGATGGCGAACATTCATGGGAGAATGATATTAAACAATCTATAACTAACCTATTAGGACTTATATCATGACTAGTATCAAAAGACCATAAAGACTGGATAAATAATATCCAAAAAACTTGTATTGTACTACTGCACTTTGAAGTTTCGCCTCCAGCTCATATTTACTAAAAGTATACACTTATTTGACCTTTATTGCAAAACAAAAAACAACACCAAAAATCTTACGATTTCAATTACTATTTGCAAACAAGCGAAGTAAACTGAGTGCGAAATAAATAAAGACCAAAAGTTTTTGCTTTCAAGAAAGAAGTAAAGTAAACCAACCGAGAAAGGGAAATATTTCTGCTAATGCTGCTAGCTGTATAAATATTTATGAAATATTCTACACAAAACAAGTAAACATCAACAAAAAGAAAAGGCTCATTTACGGAAAATCTACCCTATGACATTAAAAAATATTACATCTTCTCTTTGCATTTCATTAGAGAAAATGCATAATTCGAGCTAAGCGTAAGTTTAAGTGGCACGACAAGGACATCAAGCGACAGCAACAGCCTGTGGCCTTCGCAATGTCCTGTATCTGCGTCAAAACTATGACAAAATTCTTATAGATGAGCGTCATATTTTATAAGCTTTAGAAAGGACTTGAGCAAAAATTGGAAAAACAAGTCACACCATTTCAACACCTTAAAAATCATTGCATACCAAGAGGCGTGATACAAGTACATACTTTCAATTGCGGTCAAGCAAAACTGTAAAATTTTTCAAATTCGATTTTCCTGCGCAGTTTTGGTCAGCCGAATTTTCTAAAATCACTTGATAGGCTAAGGTCTGAAAAGCCAGGAAGTGTTAGATAGACAGACAGACGACAGGGGGAAGTTGCGAAAATTAAATGCTGTCATTGCTGGAAATTATTTATTTAGGCCAAACCCAAACCACTGACCATCCTCTTTCCTGCTGATGCCTGCCATCAAGCGTTGATTGAGACTGAGACGAATTCATTTTTGAGTTAATGTAATTAGTTAACTTCTAGTTGTCGACTTTTGAGGTAGACATCGTTCAACGCAGACGTTTTGGTCATCATCATCGCCATCCTTAACATTTCATCACATTTTCATTTTCCATCCAATTCTGTTCTGAGTGCTGCTGCTTTCAGCTTCGAACAAATTCAGCCAAGTAGAAATTATATTTAATGGTAATTAATTTTGTAAGTAAAGAGTAAAATACGAGTCTGTAGTTGTCAAGGAGAGATTTGAATAAGCAATATATTTTTGATGCTCGTAAATTATAAGAAAAATTATTGTAAAGTAAATGCGTACAACTTTTTGGTGGAGTCAATTTGTTTTCGTTGGTTTTTTATTTTACATTTGCCTGGCAAAAGGGGTTTAAAACGATTTTTCGGTTTTTAAAATTCTAGTTTGTTTTTTCTAGGTTGTTTTGTTTTCTTTAACAATTATTACTTTGACAATCGCTTGATATTTTAAATATATTCTTTCATCACTTCCCCAGAATCACATTACGTTCATTATTTTGGTTCTGCATTTTGGCCTTACCAACACATAAGTGGTTAAAGAGTATTCGTCATATTCTCTGGTGAGGTTTTAAAATGGATAGGTAGGTACTAATTGAAGAGCTGAATAATAAAGTATTTCAATACATGTAGACCAAAATAACTAGACTTTGTCGATTGAATAAAATAACCACAAGAAAATGAAGAATTTGGTGATGACGATGAAAAACTTGTCGAGATGAGTTGAAAGACAATACAAGTTAAATTATAGAAACGGAAACAGGACAATTTTCAATACTTGACCAAATAACTGGAGGCGCTTGAAATTGATAAAAAAAAAATATATATATAAAAAATAAAATAGAACTATCAAACGTAATAATTGACCACAGTCGTTTACAGTGTAGTCTGAGCAAATACAACAACAACAAAAAACGAAAAGGCATGAAGAGTGGATTGAGTGAAGTATAAACTGAATGACAGACAGACAAGCAGACAGATGCAGACGAAGTAAAAGAAAATAGGAAGCGAGACAGCGTGAGAAAATTAGTGAGGAAAATAGAAAGGTGGAGAGAGGGGGTAAAAGCATAAACTTGCTCCCTGGATGCCTGGCTGGCTTTCTCATTTTTCTTGCTTGACATACAGTTAACTTCACTTCATGGTTAGGTCATACTAATGAAAATTACAACAAAAACGAGAAATATAAAGACTACAAGAAATGGAGATAAAAGAGGATAGATTTAACACTGGCCAACTTAAAGTGAGAAGAAACTTGGCGCTGTGACAACCCACAAAGAGGCCCGAAACAAAAAAAAATTGATACCTATTCCTGTGTCCGAGAAGACAACCTTGTAACAACATCGTTGCTGTAGTTTTGTTTTTTCGTTTTTGCTGTTTGTTGTTCTTATTATCCTTGCTTTAAACAAGCATCTGTCGCTTGATCGGTTTAGTGGAGTCAATCGTTGCGTCTGTCCACTTCTTTCTCTGTTTAGTATACTACGGCGACACGGCCGAAGAAAACGCAAAAACCCGTAAAACTCTTGACTATAGGGTACGTGTGAACGAAAGGCTTCAGTTATTCCTATGTATGAGAAAGCCAAGTTCATCTTAAATGTGTATGTCCATGGCTATTTTACGCACTGTTAAATAAGCAATTTGCAAAATGTTCAAACCAATAACATAACAAATGACAGTAACAGGCAACCCACGCATCAGCAACAGCACAACCACTCAACTTCTCCTTCCCTTAAACAACAACTTGTGATTTTTTTTTTGATTTTTCAGCAGTAGTAGTAGCACAGAAGCTCAACAAAAAAGGTATGAGGAACGAGAAGATAATAACGTGTTATTTTGTAGTTGATATACTTGCATGATAGACATGGAAACACTGGCCAGACTTGTGGTTTTTGCACACACTTCATGTCGTGGCTTGTCTTGTTCTATGTGTGTGTATTTTTCACCTCTTCATGGTTTCATTTAGTTATGTGGCATATTGTTACTTGCTGCAACCGCCTGCTACTGCAGCGGTTGAGTAGGTGCAAAGTCTGAGGCAACCAGCCAAGCGAACGAATCCAGCAGCTAAGACAACTAATGAAAATATATAGTATATGCGACTTAGCATATACTACACTTGGTCAAAGCTATGCAAATTCCTTGTATAAACATCATCATTTTGTCACTTTTGTTTTGAAATCACATAAATAAGAAGTGAAAAAGAAGAAATAGTACACCAAGGTCTCTGGGTTACTGTTTTTTTAAAGAACAGGAAATTAAATTATTTGCAACTATTATTTTTTTTATTTCTTATTTTTTTTATTTTTTCTTACTGTATATTTCTGAAGGGTTTTTCTTATTCAAAATGTTTATAAACACACATTTTTATACCTGTTCATACCGAAATGTATTTTTTCCATAGAACTAATGGTTCTAATGGTAACGGATACCGTTAGCATTCATTAAACGAAAGCACAATCATATTTGTAGGGTTCCGCACTTTTGAGTAAAAACGGAACCATTATACGATCTGTGTGTCTGTCTGTCCAACTTATGCAGCCAATTTGCTCCGAATGTACTGGAGCGATGAGTTGTGTGGTATATCAAATGAGAGGACTTGTTTGCAAGTTTAAAAATAAATTGTTTTAAAGTTATTTAATATAATAGTCGAAACTACTGAGCCTAAAATTGTGAAAAAATTCACAAAATAATTCTTTACTTAAAGATTTCGGGAAATCATTCTAAATAGTGAAGTCAATCAAAAAAGTTGAGTGAAAAAACGTTTAGTATGAATGTTTGACTTATTGAGTGATCGTTGTATCAGTTACTTGCTTAACCAAAACGAAATGAGTGGATATGATTTAATATTCCGTTCGGTTTGGTTAAGTAAGTTTTCAACAGAGTACAAGGAAAACCGAAAATGTATTCGGTAGCATACTCAATGTGAGGAATCTTCTCCACGCGAGTTAAAATCGCACTTGACTATATATTTTAATTTATATACAGCACACTCTTTAGTATATTCTTCTTCGAGCTCATTACGGATAATCGAAAATTCAAGTTAAAATAAGTCACATATAATCATTCAAAAACTGTATTACTTTGTTATTATATTCTATAAAATTCATTTATTTAAAATGTTTGTTTTATTTAGTGTGTCTTGTCTCTCTAGTTAACCCTTCCGATGCCCCTCAACTTAAGCCTAAATCATACTCTTTGGTGAACAATTTTTAAGATTTTATGTTCAGATATAATATCAAACAGTGTGATATCAAAGTCGCACTGTTAACACTTTGAGTTAGAATAAGTTGTACATCCAAGCAATATTATATATCTGACTGTATCCCAACAATGCTACTTGTAGCACCATCATCTTAAAATTGCAGTAAATTATTCTCACGTCACCCATGAATCCGCGAAGCAAGCTGTCTACAAAACTGTCTTGGTAATATTCAATTGTGGAAACATTTCAAATATTTCGAGTATAGTTAAATATTTCAGTATTTCAACATTTCGGCGCGTGTCATAAAATTGTCAAGCAGCCCACAAAAGGAACTTAGAATGGAGAAATATTAATTCAATATCGACATGATAATGCGTCAAAAGATGAGTAAAATTCATAATATGCAAAACATAATTGAATGCACTAAATGCAGATACACAATGCATAGCTATGCATCTAAGTAGAACATAAACAATTGAAGAGATCTATCTCTCTCTTTAATGGATATTAAAGCCAAGGAAGATAGGAAGTGCGAAGAATGAAAATAATAAAATACTTTGACAATTGCGCTAAAAACGTAAAACATTGTGGCACATTACCACATCATTACGAGACCGCAGGGATCATCAATTGACCAATTACTTAGCGCGACGAGACGATAATATAGCGCGCTCGGCGTTTGCAATAGCGGCGGTGAGGACGAAACCCGCAATGAGGACTGAACATGTTGCGCTTTCATGGTGTTTAGAGTTTTGTCAATTTGTGAGTAAAAAACGAAACTTAATGTGCAACTTGGGAATGGTGAAAAAAAAGCACTTTTAAGTTGAACTTCAAAATTGCACTACCACCTCTGATGCATTTTGAAGGAAGTTAACCATTTTTCTGGTCGAGCTTTTGTTCAACAACCGACCGGGCATGCAAAACATTGCGCATTTGCGGTTGTGTTAAGTTGATTTCCTGCTCAAATCGACTCGACTCAAGTGGACTTGGTTTGGCAGTGACTGTCCAAACCAGTTTGTGACATTTAAACCAGTTTGGTCCCTTCCTCGCCTATATCATCATCAACTGCAAGTACAAAAGTCTAAACAAATCGGACTGGCAGTTGAGCAATGATGGCAACCCAAACCAAAAAAAAAATGTTCATTTCACCTAGGTTTATAGGCTTGGGACCGTCCCTTATATTCATAAACACCCAAAGTTGTTGGTGTTGTTTTTGTTAATGTTGTTATTGTTGCAAATGACGAATAAGCTATGTAGGCATGTAGCGCTTATCTGCTTCTGTCAGCTATCAAATGCATCAATGCGGAGTACCATCATCACCATTCCTCGGTCTAGCTATTTGTCTGTCGATTAATGTCTGTTGCCTCTTTGTGAACTGATGTGAGCTTGTAGAGTTTACCTGAGGTGAGGTGTGCATCTGTCGTAAATTATACGCACTTGCGTTTTAACCCCTTTGCAAGTGGATTTTCGTAGTTTGAAGTTTTGCGGTTACGTTAAGCAGCATTTTGAGCTGGTAGTCATTGTCGAAAGTCCATATCTTTGGTCATTTCCATTGTCTACGTTCATCGTTGACGTTCTACTCATCCTTGTTGAGTAGCCAAATTGGTTGGCTTTAATATTTTACGTCCATGGGCTTGTTTCCATACACGCGTATGTAGCATGCTTTTAGGCGGAATTTTCACACTAATGAGATTTGGACAAGTTGGCAATTGACGTTGTTGTCCCTTGTCATTTCTGCTTGGTCGCATAGAAACACTTTTGCGGTTTTATGTTTTTAAGAGCAAATTCTTATTACCGCCTGACAAAATACAATTTTACCAATGTATTTAATTCATGCTTAACAATTGTAATAGAGCTTTTACTGAATTCCTATTTTTGATATTCCAAAAGCCAAAAACAAGCTAATCACTAATTTATAATTTATAAGTTTAAAGTATTCCTAAAATAGTAAAGAAACCCTAAAAATATTCAAAGCTTATTAATTTCCTACAGAATATAATAGATATTTTTAACAATATTCAAATACAATAATTTTCTCTTTTTAACTTAAAGGACCGCAAACGAAAGCTTACCCGCACAAAAAGTTTATTGAAATTTATACAATTTTCAGCCCATTTTTCCGACGTTCACACCAATTACACCTCTGCCTACGACTCAACTAAAAACATTTAACTGTTAAGGCACTTAACCCGGCCTAGTAGCGAAAGTCAAGTGGGTCTGACATGCTAATTTTTGTGCGCTCCTTTCAACTCCAACTACTACTGCCAGGCTGCAATTAGTTGTCATTAACATGATAATCACTCTTAAAACAACTTTGACTGGCGCCTGGCAGACAATTACCTACGCTTAAAGAATGCCGATGACGATGAGGATGGCGGTGGTGGAGGTTCAACAAACTCCAACAAATTTGCTTAAAGTTTCATTTTAATTTGTAATTGAGGATTTATAATTATTAAAACATTTTTTTATTCGATTTTCAATTTTCACTTAACGTTTTCTTTTCTTTTCAATCTGTAATTTAACTCAGCATAATTTTCTCCTTAATGAGTATGCCATGCTGTTTGCCCACTGAGTTATTTTACAACACTGTTTTCGTCTGGTCCACTATATTCTTACCGAACCGCTCGACGCATACCGATGGATTTTACCTGTGAAAAAGTTTTACAGGCTCATTTTATGAACATGCCAAAAGTTTGTTATTGCTACTTCGTTCCTGGGCAAAATAATATATATTCACGACTTCTAACTGCAGCTACTTCGAGTCGAATAGAATTGATACGAACCAGAGTCTCAGTTGTTCGAAAATAGTTTCTGCAATTCACAAAAATTTCTAACTTGAACTACTCTATTGAATTGGAAGTGATTTGCTTTGCTCTTGCTTTGAGTTGGCTTTGACTTTCTAAAGTTCTCTTCAAGTTAGTTGACTGCTGTTTTGGCTGGTGAAACATTTCAATAACTATAAATACATACACATTATTTCCCACTCTTTGCAGAGTCTCAACTATTTTGTGTTTATTGTCGTTTTCATAAATTTTTTATAAGTTACGATGATGACGAATGTACATTATTTTGCGTTGAATACTTTTAGATGAATAACTCTTTAAAGTATAAAGTGACATATTTGTTTATGGAATTACAAAAAAATATACATATAATAAAAAAAAATAATAATAAAAAAATTATATAAAATAAATGAATATAAAAAAATACATTTATTATTCAGCTTCAGGCATCATAGCTTACCTTAAGTTTGGAGGCAATGAATGAGGAATTAATCTTCAAAACGATGTGCTTTATTAATAGGCATATACTCTATTGTGGTACCACTCTTCATAATAAAGTGATGACGTCAATAAACGTAGTTTTATGGATTTCGGCTCCAAAATTTTTTTTCCACTTATTTAAAAATGGGCAGAATTCTTTTTAGAGTGAAGCTATTTAGAGACAACGTGTGTTGTTCTCCATAAACTTAGTATTTAGAGCCGCGATTCTCAACCTTTTTTTTCGGCATGATTTAAAAAATTCATGGCACACAAAAAAATAAGGGATAATGGATTTAAATACTTATTCCTGTCAAAATTTGTATATTTCCTTTTTAAATTATATTATTTAATATTTTAACATATTCATATATATGAGTACTTATTTCAATCTAAACTTTACTCGTAATAAAGGAAAGCCATTATGATATTTCTTATATATATTTTTAAAATTTGGTGGCACACTTTAAGAATTTGGCGGCACACAAATGTGCAAGTGGTTGAGAACCACTGATCTGGATAATTGATTGGTATAATTTGTTTTTAATGTTCATATTTCTGCACCGTTCGTAAGCACTGGTCGTATTAGTGTTTTATACATTTTCATTTTCTGTGCTCTTGATAGAATTTTTGAGCGAAACAACTTAATGTTCTCGTAGTACGCCCTGTTCGCAGACTTTATTCTCTCGTCGATAGCAATTGTTGAGTCTTTATTTTCCGATAACGTGAAGCCCAAGTATTTGAATTCAAGTACGTTCTCAAAAACATAATCTCCGGTTATCAAGTCATTACAAATTATGTTTTGCGATAATAGAATCATGTATTTTGTTTCGTCTGCATTGACATTAAGTCCTAAGGCTTTAGCTCTTTCTTCAAACTGCTTCATTATGCGGTTCAGAACATTTTCTCTTTTGGCCATTATGAGCACATCATCTGCATAAGCGCATATTGGGAAATCTCTGTTGAAGATGTTTCCATCTGAATTTATCTCCTTAATAACTGTATGAAGCATTAGATTAAATATTAGAGCAGACAGAGCATCTCCTTGTTTCACTCCGGACAATAGTCTGAAAGACTCAGAGACTTCACCTTGAACTAGTACTTTACTGGTCGTGTTTTCTAAAGTGCAGACAACTAGTTCTATCAGTTTCAATGGAATTCCAATCATTTGCAGACAGAATTTTATTTGTTTTCTATCTATACTATCGAAAGCCTGCTTAAAGTCCACAAAAAGACAGAAAAGGTCTATATTGCGTTCATAAAACTTCTCAAATATTTGGTTTACCACAAAACCTTCTGACACCACATTGGTACTCATCCATTATTTCTTCGGCGTAGACATTTATTCTTTGGTATATAATGTTGATAAATACCTTATAGCCAGTATTGAGTAGGGATATACCTCTATGGTTTTGGCATTCAGCCCTTTGGCCTTTTTTTGTGTATAGGTACTATTACGCTGTTTAACCATTAACCATTCATTAGGTATTTTATTTGTACGCCATATACTTGTAATTAGAGTATGCATTTCATTGTTCAGAGCCTGTCCACCATATTTTAGTAATTCCGCAGGTATTCCATCTTCGCCACTGCTTTTACCATTTTTCAGTTTCACTATAGCTGCTCTCACTTCTTCGAAGGTTGGTTTTTCGGAATAGGTTTCAGCTGTATATATTTGGTGCTTCTCGTCATCAATATATTCATCCGTGTATCTGTTAAGTAGCTCAGAGAAGTGCTCTTTCCATCTGTCCATTATTTGTCTTCTATCACTAATTGTCACTCCATCTTTGCCCTTACATATATTGGTTATTGGCTGGAAGGCTTTGGTTTGTCTCTTTATATTTTGATAAATTTTTTTATTTATTTATTTTTTTTTTATTTCCCATATGTCGTGTACATATGTCTTTATTTTTTATTAAGACTATTAGTACATGGTTTAAAAGTTATTTCTGGGTTGTAACTAATTTATGTGAGCAGATCACAAAAGTTTTTTATTTTTGTAAGGATGTAGGGGAAAAAAAATCAAAATAGTAACAAAAATAATATACATTTAAATTAAATTAATACAATTATAGAGCAAAATATAGTAAAGTAAACATAAATGTAATAAAAATATAAAATACAAAAATAAACACATTAAACAAAAGCAAAGAAAAAAAAGTGGTATTGAGATATATATATATATAATTTCGAATTTATTCAACCAGATCCACTGGCCTTGTCCTCTGTAACCTGGCCGTTCCCCAGATTTGTGCTCCGTACGTCCAGATTGGTCTTATAATAGCTTTGTAGATCAGTATTTTGTTTTCTAATGTTAATTTTGATTTGAGCAGCCAATATAATTGACTAATCCTCAGCTTGATTTGATCCCGTTTTTTAAGTATATGGTATTTCCAGTTGAGTTTGTTATCAATATATAATCCTAGGTATTTGACTACGTTTTCAATTTTTACGTCAGCTCCGTCAACCTTTATACGAGGTGGTGTGAATTTAGTTTTAGTTGTATATATAACATGTACTGTTTTGGTATTATTTACTTTTATTTGCCACTTTTCAAACCACCTTAGGGTAGTATCCAGATGCTGTTGTAGTTTGGATGTTGCTATGTTTACTTGTCTATGTGCGCTAAGTATTATAGTGTCATCAGCAAATGTGGCTATCATTGAAGCGTCGTCATTTGGTGTTGGTATGTCCGCTGTAAAGATAGTGTATAATAACGGTCCTAGTACACTTCCTTGTGGTACGTCTGTTTTGATTTTTCTTAATGTGGAATATTCATCTGAGTACTTAACGAAAAAATGTCTTTCTGTGATATAGTGTACTAATATCTGTAGTACGTTATGCGGGAATATATTGCGCAATTTTCTGATTAGTCCTTTGTGCCAAACTTTGTCGAATGCCTTTTCTACATCTAGAAAAACTCCTATACAGAACTTTTTGTTGTCAATATCGTTTAAAATTTTATGAGTCACACGATGGATTTGTTGTATGGTCGAGTGTTTTCGTCGAAAGCCAAATTGGTGGTCAGGTATTATATGTTTGCGTTCTATAATAGGTAACAGTCGCTGGCACAGGAGCTTCTCGAATATTCTTGACAGCAGTGGAAGTAAGCTAATTGGTCTATATGATGCTGGATTATATACGTCTTTACCAGGTTTTGGAATTGCAATGACTTCAGCCACTTTCCATACTTTAGGAAAGTAATTTAGTCGAATTATCGCGTTGAAAATATTGCGTATGTATACCACTGCTTGAAGTGGTAGCTCCCTTAAAAGTTTTCCGTCAATTTTGTCATACCCGGGTGCTTTTTTGGGCTTTATGTCGTGCTGTATACATTTGAGTATTTCATTTGTGCATATTTTTTTTAGGCGAGTTGGCTGTCGAGTTTATATGACAGTCATCTTCGTTGATAGTTTCATCAGCAAATATTTTTTCATAATAATTCGCTAGAACTGTCGCCTTGTCTAGGTTCGTTACTGCCCATGATCCATTGTCCATTTTTATAGGTGCCTGGTGTATTGTTTTATTTGTCAGTTTTTTTGTAGCTTTCCACAGGGAGTAGTCGGTAAAGCTTGTCGGAGTTAGCCTCTGTAAATACTTCGTGATTTCATAATTTTTCTGATTTTGGAGATATTTTTTAATTTCTTTAGTTGCCTTGTTATATTTATTTTTCGCATCGGGGGATCTGCAAATGGTCCATGCTTTTTTTAGTTTTCGTTTTGTGCATATCAATTTGCGAAGCGCAGGGGGTGTGTATCGCTTTGCATGGTGTATTATCTTGTCCGGAGTTGCTTGCAATACTGCCTTCTCAATGGTATCGTTTAGTTGGACTATAGCTGATTCTACGTTGTCGGGTGATCTCAGTGGAATGCTTGTATTTAAGTTTGTGTTAATGTAGTCTCGATAGGTATCCCAGTCAGTTTTGTTGTTGTGCCATAGTTTGGACTTGGTTGTGTTCACTTCAGTTGAATTAAGTTCGAGTAGTATAGGTGTATGGTCTGACGATAGTTCCAGTCTTGATGTTATGACACATTTATTTAAGTCTATGTGTTTGAGTATATAAAAGTCAATGAGGTCTGGCTTTTTATTTTTGTCTGTTGGCCAATACGTGGGTTCGCCAGTACTAAGATGTTTAGCTTTTGCTAACAGCAGTGCACCCTGTAGGTTTTTACCTTTCTTGTTTGATATTCTGGAGCCCCAGTCTGTATGCTTCGCATTGTAGTCGCCTGCAGCTATAAAACGGTGTCCGAGAGTTTTTAAGAAGTCAAGGTATTGCGACTGCGAGATATTGTGCTTTGGTGGGCTGTACACGGCTGTTATTCTTAGTGGTCCGGATGAGTCCAAGATTTGTATGCTTGTCGACTGGATATAGGTTTCTTGGAATGGAAGCAGTACGTTATGTTTAATGTTTTGTTTAATAATGATAGCAGTCCCACCGTGTCCTGTACCGTCGAGATGGCATGTGTGGTACATCTTGTATCCACTTATGTTCATGTGCTGGCTACTTGTATAGTGTGTTTCCGATATCAAAGCAATGTCAATGTAGTTGTTGTGTAGGAGAAGCTGTAGTTCATTGAGGTGATTTTTTAATCCGTTTGCATTCCAAGTTAAAATTTTTATTTTAGTGTCCATTCTTGTTGTCGAGTTTTGTCAATAGTACTGTTATGATGTTAATCATATTACTCATTTGTTGCGCTAGTTGTTTTATTATATCTTTTATTTCCGCTAAATCTTTTGAAAATTCAGTCTTTTTTTTTGTGTTTTCACTAGTCTCGTTTTTGTTGGATTCGTTTTTGTTGCTTTCGTTTTTGTTGTGTTCCTCATCTTTTTGTTGGGGTTGTAACTGATTTGTGGGGTTTCTACGGTTACTGGCTGCTGTTTGGGCGTACGTTATTCCAATTTTGACTTTGTTTGATGTCTGTTCTACTACCTGATGGTCATCTTTTTTATCGTCTTTCTCTTTTAGTGAGGGAAATCTTTTAATTTTTAGATGTTTGTATACGTCACATCCTTTATAGTTGGCTGTGTGTGAGCCGCCACAGAGAGCGCATTTAATTTGATCTGCCTTAAAATTATTCTCAGAAAAATCCTGCTCAATTTGCGAAACTTGTTGGTTCGTAAACATCTTTTTCTTCTTTCTTATAAGTTTCTTAGCTTCTTTCCTCTTAGCTTCTTCCCTCTTCATAGTTTGCTCTAGTGGCTCTCTCAGTATATTTCTTTCTGGCTTCTTGTTTTATTTCATTTACTTTTCTGCAGCATTCGGCGGCGTTCGCTTTCTGCGGCAAGGGTGACATAATTTATTATATTATTCTCTACTGTGTTTTTATATTTAGTTATCAGTGCATTATTTTTATTAATGCCTTCTACATTAAATTTTAATTTTTTATGACCTTAACAGTCATTTACTTTCGATATTCGTTGGCGTATTTTAGACATCACGAGATAGTGGTCTGATTCAGAACAAGCACCTCTATATGAACGCACATCTAAAACTGACGTGATAGGCCTCATATCTATAAGCATATGGTCAATTTGGTTAGCCGCATTACTGCCTGGTATTCTCCATGTCTGGAGATGAATCCGTTTATGTATATGGCTGGTGCTACTTATAAATAGAACATGTGAGGCTGCAAAGTTGCATAGGCGTATTCCATTGTCATTTGTCATGTAATGAACATTTTCCTGCAACATCTCTGATTATGCTTTCCTCCTTTCCAAACTTTGCATTAAAGTCGCCAATTAAAAGCGAATCGTCATGTTTACTAATTTTGCTAAATAGCTCTTCGAGGTCATCATAAAATTTATCTTTAATATTGTCAGTACTTTCATCGGTCGGTGCGTATGAATTTACAATGTAATATTTTGGAATTTCCCCTTCAGTCTTAGGTAGCATAATCAATCGTTGATAGGGAGAAAATTCATTAGGCTTTTCCTTGTTTTATTATCTATGTAAAAACCCGTTCCCCTTTGGCCTTGGGACTCCGAACCACTGTAGAATATCGAAAAAGCTTTCTTTCTTACTTCTCCGCTTTCTTTCCATCTCATTTGTTGCATTGCGCAAACATTCACTTGGTATCTCATTAACTCATCTGATATCTCTGCCATTTTTCCCATCTGCAGGATAGTCAATATATTGCAATTACAAATTTTCAAATCGTTGGTCGACATCGAAATTCGTTTCTCATCCGAGGCTGTTGTTGATGTATCATGACTAGTTGCTTTGACTGGTATTAGGGAGTCAACCTAAAGACCAGCCCCTCGCGGGCATCTCACACTATATCATTAGTTCCCAGTACTTCCACCAAAGTTTTCCTCTACACTGTAGAAGTCTGTTTGGTCTCCATACCAGGTTAACAGCGTCACCACTAGAAGGCGATATGAGAAGATTGGAAAAAGAGGTGTAAGGCATCCCGTCCCTGGAACCGCCATCAATTTACGCATTTTTCCCTTTATGACGCCACAAACGAATAACAGCTGACTGAAATCCGCGGACTTCAAGAAGTTGTAATCACTAAATTGTGAAAGAAATTTTAAATTAGGCGTTCGCTATAAGAAAAAAGCTGCGAAAAAAGTGGTAACCCCTGCCCGATAATTGAATGTACTGCCAATCAATTCAACATTCTTTTTGCTGTTACAAAAATGAAAAAAATTAAGCGAAAAAATAACAAAGTACTAATGTGATGTGAAACATTTGGCAATTTTCATGACGACTTATTTCCCAAGTGAGTAAAACAGCGAGCAAAACTCACTTCGCATAATTACGCAAAGTGAATGCTTTAAAAAGAAAAAAATACCCACGTTAGAAAAAGTGTAACGAGCACAGAAAACAACAACCTCAGGAGGGAAAAACAGAACTAAAATTGTAGAAAAAAAAAAACAGTAAAAACTGTAATTAGTGGTGCGAAATTAGTGTTATCCTGGCTGTGTTATCCATGCTGTAAAAAGGATGTAGGGAGCGACCAAGAGGGTGAACGCGAACATGGATCTGAGAGTAAGAGTGTGAAGAGAAGCAAAGTCAGCAAAAGTATGTTACAAGTTGCGTGTGCGTGTGTTTGCGCACCTGATAAACTTCTGTTGCATACTGACAGGCGCACATGCGTTTACTCCATTCTTTTTGTAGATTTCCGCTGCGCACACACGCGTGTAATCTGCGAATGAGTTTTGACTGCTGCACTGCTTTCAACGTGCTTTCAATCATTATATAATGGCAAACGACAGCGGTGGCAAAGCAATGTAAACGCACACATTGATGTTTACCACACTCATGACTTTTCGCCAAGTTTCTCTTAGCCCATAAATCGCGCCGCTTAAATCGCTTAACGCGCTGCTCATCGAGCTGAAACTATGACTGCGGCCATAGCAGCGTTGTCGGTTTGCTATTTAGGTTAACCGAATTCTGCAAGAAAACCGGAAAAGCAGAACTTTTTTATGAACAGTTGAATTTCCAATTAGCGTTGATTGGTGCGATTTAACTAAAAAAACCGTGAAGAGGGCAAAACGGTGAAAAATCGCGCATTCGCAACAACCGCTTTCGCAAAAATCAACCAACCAATTCGAAAACAACGTCAAAAATTTCCAAGTAAAAAAGATAAAAGGAGTTAATTTTACTGCAAAGTATAAAGGACCAACACTTCATTAAAACAAAATTACATCAAAATGTAATGAAATGAAATGATTGGCTTGCTTTGCACTGAATTGGATTGAATTTGTTTGGCAAATTGCGAGAAAGGTAGCAACTCGTAATGAAAGCGAATGATTTATAAAGCACGCAATTTCAATTGATTTCATGAGTGCATGCTCAAAAGCACATTACACAAAAAAAAAATTTCAGGTTATATTTAACTTAGTTGCGCAATGGAATAAATTTAAGATGCCGAAAGCAATCAGAAAAGTGCAGGGTGTTTGTAGGAATTTAAAAAGAAAATTAGAGACTTACATTGACAAATGGAATTTATGGAGTTTTCCGAATTTTATGAAGTATCCAACAATTGAATCCTACCAGCATGGTTATGATAGTTACCCAACAACAAGCGATAAATCTTTCTCAACTCCTAGCTAAATAAAGTAGCCACACATTCGTGGAAATTGATCCGCCGCCACTGACACTATTAAGTTGGCGAAACACGGCAGTTTGCAATGTCTTTATATGCCAAGCTCTAAAAATATTGTGAGTTAGTGTGAGGTGGAATTGTTGGCTAGAAAGCAAACAAATGCAGATATCTATTAAGGAAAAAATTAGGTGGTAACGCACCTGAGGGCTTTGAGTTCTGCAGATGCTGTGGCAATATTTTAAAAGACGAAGGTTTAAAGTACTCACTCTGTCACTGTGCACGGCTTAATAGAGGTAAACTTTAATTTCTTCCTTTTTAACTAGCATTTGTAAGGTTACTTTAAGTTGCGAAGGCTGACGGCATTATCCTGCCAACCATACTAATCAACCATGAGCAATCATAGGCTCTTTGTGTTGCCGTGACAAGTGCGTGGACCATGGCTCAAGTTAAAATCAGTATTTTCACTGCGGTGCTAGATCAGGTGAATATGGTGATTTCAAAATGACATGACTTAAATTTTAAATGAAATGCACTCCAATTAAACATACTGATTATAGATAAACTCACTGTCGTATTATATGTCTACAAAAACACGTTTAGCTCGGCGGCCCTTATAGACATTGATTTGAATCTCCACATATGTTATCGGCCATACAAAATAATCGTATTTCAATTCATAGCAATTTGTAGTATACTTTTTGACTGGTGCACAAAATTTGTTGAAACAAAAACATTCGCAAAACGCCAAAGTGTGCACTCCTCGGGCGGTAATAAAAACGCCCAAAGACACACAACAATAACACACACATTGTTGTGTGCGACACACAATTGTATAATGAACACCACGAATTAAAGTCAAGTCATCAAAATAGACAACAGAATTGAATAAAGCTAAAAGCTTTAAAATGTCGGTTCTAATAAGCAATTTTCGGAGCATAGCTCAGGGCGTTATTTCTATTATTGACCCCACTGTTTGTGAATAGCCATGTAAATTTGCGCGACCGCCAAAAGGCAATAAACGAAATAATTTGGCTTTTTGCTTAATGAAAATTGTTTATTGAAATGTGAAAAATAACAAAACCTGTAGGAATAGCGAGCAGATATATAAATCAACTTTGAGGGGAAAGAATTTAATTAAACAGAGTTTTTAATTTCAAACAATTTGCCAAATGGATTGTCGTTTGGAATGAACTTGTTGTTTCATAAAAATAGAAAACGAACAAAGTAAAGCAAACAATTCACTTTAAATGTCAGTAAGTAGTAGGCGACGTTATAATGTAATGCACTCACACATACAGCTTTGCATACTTTTACACAGTGCTGAATCTAAAACAATAGCCCCGCTGGCTTCCTGGCTGCCTGTCGGTGACACACCAGTCGACACTGTCACCATCCACACATTCAAGCGCAAATGCGACACAAAAAGCGGGGTAAAGAAATTTACTAAACAAATCTTTTTTTCTGATGATCTGGCATTATGCAAGCCCTTCCATAGAAGTATAGCAGCATCAGCAGCAGCAAGTTTGCAAACGCCTTTGTCTAGTAAGGTGCGTTCATTGTTTTATCGTCCTTCTACCTTGACTCCTGTTGCTTCAGGTGTGCCAAACATGGTGATTTCGCAAATGAATTGCTTAAGAAATGCCAACACACAAATGTCGTCCATGTCGCCCTTTTATTTTGCCCACTATGTCCCGTTATGTTTGCGTGTTGTGACGGTGAGCCCGTAGCTAGGCAATAAAATGTCTAATGGACTTGATATTTCACCCAAAGCTATTCGAATTCAACGTCTACGTTTCGTGCACCTGCTCACCCATTTGTAATCAACTTCATCTACAATATTTTTCCATTGTTTAATTATTATTTGTGCAAAAATTGTTTTGCTTAAATTTAAATTTAGCATTAGACTTCCATTTTTGTTTTTAGCACGTTGAAAAGTTCTTATCAACGCATTTTCGATCTTTTTACAGTTTAGTTTCATAAATATTTATAAAGTTTTTTGCTAAGGCGAGGATTATAACGACAACGATGATGATGACTATGTGAAAGGTGTACGCTAAGAAAGCTTATATTGCCTACTTTGCGGCTTGTGTTGAATATTTATTGTTCCGATTTAGATAGGCGTCAGTTCGTTCTATTACGTGCTTATAGTTGAACTCATTGAATTCGTCTCTCAATGATCGGCTGTAAATTTAGTTAAAGCAAAGTTAACGTTTAAAGTTAACGTTTTTTTAAATATTTTTTTTTATAAATTCTCACACCCTTTTTACATGAGACTGCAAATAAAGGTTATGCGTCAATCATAGTGAAAGAGAAATGGTATATTGAAAAGGAGTATACCAATTTGATCGTGATCACATTAACTAGCCAAATCTACTTTAATTTTTATTTATTATTTTTTTCGAAAAAAAAATAATAAAAATAATAGTTATTTTTGAGGTAAAAATCAAAAATAATGATTATTTTTGATGGAAATAAAAATAACAAATTATTTATTATTCTTGAACAAAGAAAAATAAAAATAACAAATTATTTATTATTCTTGAACAAAGAAAAATAAAAATCAAAATTAACGTTTTTTATAGAAAAAATTAAAATTAACGATTACGTTTAATTTTTTAAACGATTTTCGTAACAATTATTTTTAATTAAAAATAACGATTATATTTAATTTTTTTGGATATAACTTATAACCGTTACTTAAGAGTATATAAACCTTTAATAAGGTCCTCATTATTGTTAAGATTTTTGGTCAACAAAATTGGTTTTACGTACTGGGGCTGTGTATGGTAATCAACTTAAATCTCAATACGAGCACGAAAACATTCAACCACATACAGATGGAAAAAAATTATATTTCACGGTCACTTAGCTATCAAACAGACTAAAAACGAATTCCTACGCCCAGTCATGTAAAAATCTATAATGAAATTGCGCAGAACCAACATCGTCGACGCCTACCACAAAGCGAATAAATATTTATGAGTATTGTACAAGGCTGACTGAGCTACGCCAAGCTGAATCCAGCTGAGTTGAGCTGAATATGAGTTTGAGTGCAACATGCCAAAAGAAAGGAAAAGAAATGGTCGAATCGAATCAACTGGGAGCGATGAAGGCCACAGTTGTTGAACTGAATTGAAATGCTGTCCTTATGGCCGAGGCCAAGTTTCTGAGTCAGTCGCGTTGAGTTGACTACTGTGAGTGCTAGCCGTCGTGTTTTCTCTATTCTTTCGTCTGTATGAAATTGACGTTTCATTTGTTATGATATGCATTGAGGCAATACATTTCGATACTCATAAATTTTTTAACAATTGCCATTCATCTGCTGGGGAAAACGTTGAAAACAAGGATATTAAGTGTAGTGTAGTCGTATGAAGTACTCAGAAGAAGAAGATGGAGACTTCGTCATTGTGGCGTTGACATACTCGTATGTAACACACAAGGCATGCATTATAAATGTGCCACTGTTACAGAACTTGATAGAGGGCTATGTCGATTTAAGTTCGCTGATCGTATCGAATAAAGTGCTTGGACACAATTTTAAGGAGAAGAATTTAAACTAACGATTTGTTTGACGAATAAGAAGAATAAAGAAAAGAAGTCAATTAAAGTTTGCTTTTTAAAGGCGGAGACGCACCACATCATGAAAACATTGTTAAGAAAACAAAATAGTGCAAAGTACCTACAAAATAAGCAGAAATAAAGAAACCCGTAACTATTGAATTTAGGTAAGATGTCAGTTTCCCAATATTACGATCTGTACAGTTTTGGTACGTGCTTCATAGTACTACTTCCCATTCTAAATTCGAATGATCCACATGTCAACAGGTTTGCTAATGTATCTCAGACAGAAACAAATACGAATGCTTTGGACAAAGCTTTATATACTCTATTACTATATTAATTTGCTTACAATCCCTATTATATATTATGAGGTGAAACCATCTGGCAAAACTATAACTTTGATACGAAAAATCTGATCGACTAATGACAGCACGTGTTTAAAGGATCAATCTTAGGATATGTTTGCTATGGAAAATACCTTCCCATTATTGAAAACTCAAAGTGCGTGGACAAATATTTAAAACAAAAAATGAGTACTAGTTAACATAATAAATAGCTTCTTATTCGATAGATATTCCTGGGTTGAAATGGACGGTGTTAAATCTTGAAACAAACTAATCACTGCAGGCGTCCCTCAGGGTTCTGCTTTAGGACCTACTCCTTATAACCTCTACACACATGACTTCTCAACGATTAACCACTGCAATATCTTAATTTTCGCTGATGACACTGCTCTCTATTGCTCCGGCTCTAGCTACAACGAAATTAAGAATAATCTGGAGTCAGACTTTCAAATCACTTGCTAACTATTTCTACAAATAGAAAATTATAGTTAATGTCCAAAAAACAAATGCAATATTCTTCTCGCGCAAGCGCAAATCCTGAAATTTGCCTGCCTCAAACCTACATCTTAATCTATACTCTGTTGGATGGGGAATTAAGTATCTCGGCTTATTCCTGGATACCAAAACGAACTATCAATCTATAAATCTATCTTTGTTTTCATTATGCTATATGGGTCGGAAGTCTGGGGTGACTGTGCTGCTAGTCACCGTAAAAAACGTCAAAGGGCGCAAAAAAATGATTTTAAATCTGACCTTTTATTAACCTGCATCTCAACTACATGAAAGGTCTGATATTTGCATGATAGACAAAAAAACCTCTTAAGCTTTAGCTAACTTTAATATTCGAAATCAAATGTCTCACGTAACGTGTTGATCGCTACTTTACAAGCTATTTTAGCCTCTCTAAGTTCCACTTTTATAGTTCTAATCCCTAGGTTAAGTTGTATAATTCTTATGTAAGATTTTTTTCCGATTGTGCTTATAATCATTAAATATTGTACATAGCTATAATATTAGTTTAAATAAATTCTTCTTTCTTAGTAGTCTCGTTACAAATTATACTCTATATAAAGATGTACAAAATATATGTAATATGAAATCAAGGTTTATAAAACTGAAGTTGAAATTGAAAATGTGCGCCGTCAAAGAACACAAATGATGTTTGTCTTCCGGTACTGTCGGTAATGCCAGGAGCCAAAATAAAATGCGACTGAGACTATTTGATGTAAATGTTGTTCTTTTCGACGACGAGAGTGGAAACACAACAACCGTAAATCAGGAGCATTATCGGTATGATAAACGATTTTTTGATGACGATTGTTCAAAAAAAATGGTATAGCCCACTTCTGGTTTCAACAACACCTCACAGAACTCGTGCCACAATCGATTTATTGAAGCCGTTGTTCCCCGGGCACTTTATATCGAAAAGTGAGGATTTTGAGTGGTCACCTCGTTCGCCTAATTTAACACCGCCGGACTTTTTCCTCTGAGGCTTCTTAAAGTCCATGGTTTACCCGAAACGAACTTGAGGCGAACATCCGCCAGGATCCAAAACACCGCCACATCATCCGAGACATTGGCAAATACAACGCTAAAAAAATGAACACATTATGTCATTCGAGTTCAGGGAGACCATTTTCGCGATACATTTTAAAAAGGTAATGTAATTAAATCTGTTTAAATCTAATTAAATGATCTCTCACTTATAAACAAACAAACAAAGCAAACAAAGTTTTTCTTTCATGTGTTTTTTTGTTTTAAATAAATGGGTCCACCTAATATGGCTCACCATGTATATACCCAACTCGAGGGTTTTGTCGAGAAGATAAAATGATTGGAAGAACTTAGGAAACATTTTGTCGCTTTATGAGTATAATTCTCATCTCTTAACTGACTTTTGAATCCCTGAGTTTTCTTGATCCACAAGAACACCGCTGTAAGGGCCACCGCGTTACGCTATTGTTGTAGTAGTAGAGATTTTCGGCAGCGCTTAAAGCATACTATCGTTTAAGTCTTTATCTTTGTGTAATTTTGATCGTAATTTTTATTTTAATATATAAGTTAATTTTCGAACTAACCCCAAAAACCTATGCAGTTTTACCCAAGTTTTGTTTTTGTGTCAATATCAAATGGCAAAATATTATGTGGTAAAATGTATTTTGAAGCGTATGATTTTTTAAAGGAAATTTGTCTGTATAAAACATATACTTGATAAGCACAATTTGCTCTCGGCCCTTCGACCTTTTTAACAAATATTTTTGTAATACAATATTCGTGCTAAGCCAAACTATTTCGTTTTTCTTTATTACTCTTTTGAAGTACCACCAAAGACACAGAAAATCCTTTAAAAAAATAGACGAGTATTGGCATGCACTTGTAACAATATTTATTCCACAAAAAATATTTTCAAAAGTCCAAAATAGGAAAAAATGCATAAACATGCTGTATGCAAGGCACGATGATAATTTTATATCATTGTTTGATTATGTACGATATGACTGAACAAAAAAACGGTAAAAACATTGAGTATCGAGTCGAGTGTACTATGCCATCATTGTATGGATTTTGACATGGACACTGTCATTGACATTACTTGGAAACCTAATCTATTTTTGATGAATCGAATAGAATTGCCTTGTATTGCAACGCATCCAAACGAAGCTCAGCAAAAATTGTATTTCAATGAAATTCGCCTAAAAAACGATAAAATATTGTTAGAGCACTTATTGTACCACTATATTATGCAATGCAATGCACAATGCTGTTAGCGATGATGTTGGTGATGGTGATATAAAAAATTATTTGTCATAAAAATACAAACAGCAATTTTTTTATACTATTCTCAATAAGGTGGATGTGGAAGTTGATACTAATGTTTTAGTTTTTTCTATCTGACAAAATTAACAATAAACAAAATTATGGCATTTGACTTTGCAACACTCATCATATCACAACACATCACATCACAACAATGCTCATGAAATTAATTTCAATGTAACCCATTCGATATTATCAAACCCATCAAAGCCGCAATTTGCCTACTCATATTTTGCATTCGATTTATTTTAATTTCAATTTTACGAGCATTTTTCTGTTTTCTAATTTTTAGTTTTTGAAGTTAGTTAGCTTTCAATAACTCCTAACGAGATTTGATTACAGGCATTGCTGCACGCCGAAAAAAGGCGGAAAAATCATTGGAAATTGTGACGAGTTGTATCGACACTGATATGGCTGATTAGAAATCCTTTGTATATGATAATTGCATTACCTTGATGTTGAATGAATAAATGTTCTTAGTTTCCCATTGTGTCATTAAACGATTTCAATAATATTTTGGGAAACAAAAATATCAGCGAAAACCACTAAATAAAATATAAAAAGTCAAGACTCCGAGGACTATAAGACTGTATATTAAAAAACACTTGAGACTGAAGACTAGAATATTTTTGACTTATAAAGATCGTCTTTTTCTCAATGCCGAACTCAAATTGTAACACTTACTTAATATAACCTTAATATTCCCGAGGATACAATTTTGACGGACCCCTAACTAAAGGTAAGTAGATGGTCAACCGCACTGTTCTCATAATTAATAATTATTGCCATTAACGCTGAGAAATCAGCTTTACCTTCAGGCAAAGCAGCTGTCCGGTTGTTACTTACAACTTAACCATCATTCCTCAGGTGGATCAAATTCGATATTTTGGTATGACAAACGTCTTACATGGCGTGCACACACAAAGGTAGTTTTGGCGCGCTACTATCAAAAGCTCAAGAAACTAGTGTTTCCTCCGCCCTTCAAAGAAGCTATCCATATCTAATAAGAGGCTCATATATCTGCAAGTAGTGGCACCTGCTTGGCCATACAATTTTGCGCAGTACTGCCGCCTACAACATCACAAGAGTCAGGTGTGCCATCTCAAGACAATCAGAAGATTTACGGGCGTTCTTAGTACGACCGCAACACCACGCTAAACTGGGACCTCTTCGTGCTAATGGTTATGGAAGTGATTAATTGTCACAACAGCCGCTATCACCCAAGACTTTTAACTCATCCAAATTCGCTGGCGTGCCACCTCACCTATATCTCAACAAGGCGTATACTGAAAAGGCTACACCCGTACGATATCCCCCTAAGAAGGTAATAGTCCTTCTGAGTCTATAGTCCAGTTTTATTCTATATATATTCGTCATTATTATATTATTCACACAAATATGTCATGCAGTTTACTGGGGTAATGTTATTCGTTATTCATATATTAAAAAAAAAACTTACTTCAGTTCAAGTGACATGTAACTTTAAACTTTCTGACTAACTCACCCTGCTTTCACCCACAGACGAGGTATTCTTTTCCCCGAAAATACAATATTATAGCGTTGGTTAGTTAATATTCATTTGATAGAAATAATCAATAAATAATGAAGAAATACAAAAAAAAAGGAATTATCAAGATATTGTCCAAGAGTAATTATAATTACTAATTTTTATTTAAAGGCATGACACATATTCAGAGATAGGATTAAATGAACTCGTAGTATCAACAAATACAAAATCCAGTTAAAATTTTTTAGATTTATACCTTTCTGCCTGACAATTGTTTTAGCGGACCCTCTATTTCATCGACAAACTCATTTCAAGGTTGTAAAATTCTATCGTTTTAAAGTCAAGAACTACTTTGAGGTATGTTCATTATTCAACTCGAATCGTGACACTAAGGACCACAAAAAAGTCAAACTGCGTGTCTTTTAACAAAAAACTACTAAAAAATAAATATCACTAAATCTTGTAGTAAAATTATAAAAAGAGGACAGAATAAAGGAAATTGAAGCAAATACAAATGACAAACTGCAAGTGCCAAGAAAACTTTAAAAACTCATGTTAAAGAATCGTTAGAGATGAGCGCTTGCAAACAGGATATCGAATCTAAGACACATGTGTGTACTAATGTATGTGTAACTGTGTCGCATACATATGCAAAAGCACACTTGACACAAGTGAAGTGAATACGCTGCACTGCATTTGGTACACTTTAAAGCGAAGCAAACTTTTCATTTCGAACTTTGCAGTTCGTTGTCTTTGCGTTTTGGTTATGCTGCAAGTTTTCTTAGTTTTGGTTTTATTTGTTTTTGTTTTTTTTTTTTTTCTTACTTAAAATGCGCTTAAATTATACGACATTCATAATGCAACAGCCATAGTAACACAAACTAGGCGAGGACATGTCAAACTTGACTTAGCTCGATTTGTATCGTTTTGGCTCAGCTCAGTTCAGTATAGTTCAGTTTGATTCAAGTACATTCGACTTGCCTCTGTGCTCACGCTTGTCTTTTGGACATATGTAGAATCTATCCAATCTAAAAGCTGTCAAACTTTTACTAAAACGCATTAAATTTTATGCTTACAGCCTTTGCAACAAGCATACGAAACCACTTGCACCCAATTCAGTCGCCAAAGTCTCAAGATTTTGGCTCATGCCTGGCACTCGCCTTGCCTTATAGTAGATGTTTCTTTTTTGCTTTTGGCCAAAGTCAACGAATTTATTTAAAGTTCAAAGTTTTTTTTATAGTTTATTTTACTACGCTTTGGTCTTACTTCCCCATCACCGTTTGCTATTTTGGTTTAAAATTATTAACTTGCATCAGCCGTAAAATTGTTAGATTTTTGTGATAAGTGGATGTTTAACTGGGCTCCGATCCAGGTGGGGGGCACAGCCATACCTTTGCCGCTCTGTACTCTTACCGAAAGTACAATATATTAGGGAGAAGTAAAACTCATTCAAACCAGCGCATGAAGTGGGATGAAGGGCCGACCAGAACGCTTTACGTACCTAGTATTAAGGTGGATAATTCAACTTTAGATGTACGTAAGGAGTTCTATCTATTAGGAGTCCCTTGAACGACAACTTCCGGTATTATGAGTTTGGTAAGCCTCGGCCAAGCAATATTTATATGTGTTGATGGTAATTCCTTTTAAAAGTTATGCATTTTGCTTTGGTTTCGATAAATTCTATTCAAATAAACTTATTTGAGATCAAGTGACTTTACTCTCAGGTGAGATTCTCAAGGTGCCCGTCCTAGAAAAGAGCACTCACATCATGATTAGAGTACAAAAGTAGGTGGAGAAAAAAAGATAAATGAGTGGTCATGTGCATCCTGCAATATCTAGTTCAAATAGGCAACTTGACAGCCTTATGATCTGTAAATTGTTAAGCTGCAAAAAGATTGAGCATCCGTTGAATGTTCCCTCAAACGCCAAAAGACTAAATCAAAGGGTTCCAAAACTGTGGCAGGTGCTGCGTAAAAGCACGTGCATTGCACACATAGGAGGCAATCCAAAATGCCAGCCGTGACTTCTACTCGACTACACCGCGATTTAACGTTCAGGTAAAGATTGCAGATTTTTGCTTTTTTGGTGTTACCAATGCAGTTTGCGTAGGTTGCAGTGAGTGACAATGCACACTATACTTTTTTATAAACGACAACAAAAATTTTCCAGCGTGTAAGTGTCGAATGCATATACAAAACAAACAGAAGACCCAAAAAAGTACCTGTGGTATTTGCAATGCCGAGCACGGTGTCAGTTATCGATGCCACTTGCACAGTTTTAGTGTTATTTTCGACTTGTTTTTTGTTTCCCATCCTTTCACTTTCTTTCTCTTCTCTTTGTCACTTTCTTTCACTTCAGCCATGGAAACGTCTTTAATGCTCTTTTTATGCGTCATTTTCTTGGCGTTCTACTTTGCATGTTTTTGTAATGAGTTGCTTGAAAATCGTTTCATTCGCATTCGCATGCAATAGTAGAAACTCACTTCACCGCTCTGTATAACTCCCACTTTCAATCTTTAGAGTAGCGTTAATTTAGGATTTAGGTCCAGGGAGTGATGCAACAACCGAAAGTGTTCATAAAAATGTTATTTTTGCCTCTTCTTGCTAAAAGAAAAAAAAAGGAAAACTTTGAAAGCAAGTAATTATTAATTTTATTAATTTATAATTTTATTATTAAGTGTCTTCAATGACTGACTAGAAATGACTTGAAAAGTTTATGCTTGTTTTAAAATCTTTATTTATTTATTTATTTATTTATTTATTTATTTGTTGATAACCAGTTTTAACTAATTCATGGATTTCAATGTCAATTGAAGCAGAATATATATTGTCTATATATGCACTATGGTCTATATGCCGAATTCTGGAAATTTCTTTTGGGGTCTTAATGATTTCAAATGGATTTCAAATTTATTTATTTTTTTATTTATTTGTTGATAACCAATTTTAACTAATTCATGGATTTCAATGTCAATTGAAGCAGAATATATATTGTCTATATATGCACTATGGTCTATATGCAGAATTCTGGAAATTTCTTTTGTGGTCTTAATGATTTCAAATGTGATACTTATATAAGTTGGTTGAACAGTAACTTTTAAGTGAGACACAGCAATGGAAATTAAGATCTGTGCTTTTAAAACTACTAAAATACTTTCTTCAACTTAACAATACCCCAATTATTTCTCCGGTCATTCCAATTACGAATTACTATTGAGCTTCTAAGCTACAAAAAGTATATAAGTCCAACGCCATATAAATAATCCCCAGACTTAGCTCTATTAAAATTCCGGTTATTTCAAAAAATGAAGCACCATTTATTTGCAAATGTTTAATCATGGTTTCATTTGTAAATTAAATATAAATTGGTTGAAACTTAAAAATGTTAACGATGAAGATAATAAACCCAGTTTTTTATTTTATTTTTTTCTCGTATAATTTCTTCAATGACATCGAAATAAGTCGACTTTAAGAGTTATTTTTCGTTCAAAACTTGTGTTGATTTATAAATTCTACACTCACCTGGGTCCATCAAAATGAACTCATCATATCAACTCATCAGTGATACATATAAATCTGCATAGTTAAATTGCTAGTCACACACAATTTGGTTGACACACTTTACCCCTGCTCCCACATACATAAAACAGACAATAGTGCAAATCAAAGAGGCTATACATACACATGCAAACGACTTCCGACGAATTGCAGTTTGTGCACACAGACACTTCAAACACTTTACTCCATTATCCTACCCTCAGCAAACATTCCCACACATGACTGAAGACGTTGACGAGCTGCATTGCTTTGCTTTGTTTGGTTTTAGTTTGGTTTGAAAAGTGTTGCATATGCAAAAGGCGCGCGCATGACATGACGGAAATATGCAAACACACACACACAAATACACTCATGAAATATTTGTTCGTTTGTTTCGTTTTTCTCTGTTATGTTGTTCATGAAGATGAAGATGATTTTGCTGTTGATGATGATGAAAAAGGCGCCTTCAAGTTCGCTTTGCTGGCTGTTCTCTGCTGGCATTGCTGCTGCTCCGGCTGTCAGTGTTGCCTATTTGATTGAAAATTTGCATTTGTAAAGTTGTTCTGCTGCCACACGCTGCTTGGCAGCATTTCTTCATGTTTTGCCTTTTGCCAAAAGTTTTGCCACACACACTTTTTGAAGATGGTTGTTGCCAACGTCGCCACTGACGTCGCCGCCTGACAGCTGTCACAAATATGTACTTGTTAGCACAAAAGTTTAGTTGCTTTTAGGCTCGTCTCCTAAGTCGATCTCTGTCTGTTTCACTATCCCTTTAACATTTCGCCACTCTGACTTTCCGCCTACGCTCGTTGAATAGTATAGAGAATCAAGACAAGAAGCAGCATTTTTGAATTGTAAATTTTGTACCCACTGTTAACCACTTGAAGATATGCGGCTTGCCTTTCCAAAAGCTGTCAAGCAGTTTCTTGTGATGCTTCTGCTGAGCAGCTTTGACTTACTCTAAACTATTGAGTGAGAAAGTGAAGTCATTCAAATCGCTTCTGAAAGTGTTGCAAAAGATGGCGGTGGCGACGACATCACCTGTGCCCAAATGCTAAAAAATGCAAAATATCAAAAAATATATATATATATTAATAAAAAAAAATACCTCGGCCAGTTTCTTCGAATTGGTATAGCATCAAAATGCAATTTGCACTTGAATTCGTAATGCAACCCGACACGATTGCTTCGTGTCTTGCAACAACAAGAAAAAAGAGAAAAAACCCTGCCAAAAACATAAATGGTTTGCATATAAGCGCACTCGCATATGGTTGCCAACTGACGCCAAACCTTAAATACAAGAACAAAAAACAACACCTAAGAAAAAAGGGTTACCACATACTCACACTGCTTAGTAATCTCAATTGCTCTTGGGGGGCGTATACGTCGTTTCCGTTACCGTTGCCACTACATCCGTTGGTTGTTACTCGCGGCTCAGAGCATAAACTCCAGTCCACAACACTCGACTCCACTCCAAACCAATCCACACACCAATTGCAATGGCTGCATATTAATTGAAAATTTACGCAAAAATTCCAATTGTTTGGGGGAATTGTGAGTGAGAAATGCAGACGCAGCAGCAACTAGATCAAAAGGAGCAACGAACGAAGCAAATTGCTTTGAAATTCGTGGCATTAGTTTGGCTAGTGAATGGCATAAATTTTAAAGCGGCGTTCTTGTTCGGAAAATATGTTTGGGATCTTTAGCAGATCTTTTAACACTTGAATATTATGTGACAAAGAAGAAAAGAATAATCAAAAAAAAAATATCTACTCACAAGTCTACTACTACTACAAGTCACAAAAAAAAATTTCGCCTTTTTTCGTTTCTAATATGATAAAAATCGTTTAAAACTAAAGATACTGCCCGCAATGCCTTGCGCCGTTGCAAATCTTCGCCATTGGATACGCTGAAGTTGAGCAATAAGGCTAGGGGCTATACAATTTATAAAAGCGCCTATCTGAATTTTTTCCGTGAATATCGCAAGAAGTACGCTGGTTGCTGTGATGACATGAGTTTGGTAAAATACGCTGCGAAGAAATGGCAAACCGGTAAGTTTATATGGCGATAGTTATGTAATGGGGGAATTGTGAGTGAGAAATGCAGACGCAGCAGCAACTAGATCAAAAGGAGCAACGAACGAAGCAAATTGCTTTGAAATTCGTGGCATTAGTTTGGCTAGTGAATGGCATAAATTTTAAAGCGGCGTTCTTGTTCGGAAAATATGTTTGGGATCTTTAGCAGATCTTTTAACACTTGAATATTATGTGACAAAGAAGAAAAGAATAATCAAAAAAAAATATCTACTCACAAGTCTACTACTACTACAAGTCACAAAAAAAAATTTCGCCTTTTTTCGTTTCTAATATGATAAAAATCGTTTAAAACTAAAGATACTGCCCGCAATGCCTTGCGCCGTTGCAAATCTTCGCCATTGGATACGCTGAAGTTGAGCAATAAGGCTAGGGGCTATACAATTTATAAAAGCGCCTATCTGAATTTTTTCCGTGAATATCGCAAGAAGTACGCTGGTTGCTGTGATGACATGAGTTTGGTAAAATACGCTGCGAAGAAATGGCAAACCGGTAAGTTTATATGGCGATAGTTATGTAATGGGAAAACTCGGTGTTCGACAATTTTTAGCCACTTAAGGTGAAATTTTTTTAGTGCTTAACATAGACTACTTTAATCATTCTATATTTATGTCTATAGTTTGAAAAAAATACAAGTGTGCCTTAAAAATATAATATTCGTATTATATGTGGCTAGACCATCCAGTCATCCTAGCTGCTTAAAATGTTCACGTACTATAGTTCTAAAAGCTTAAAGAAGGAAGCTCCCACTATACAACGAATTGAGAAATATTAGAAACTAATAAATTATTCTTGCTTTGTTTTCGGGACACTTGTATCCACGTACTCTCAATATACCTTGCCAACGATGCGGTCTTCCCAGAACTGTTCGATCAAGATCAAATCCAACATGAGGGCTGCTGACCCAAACGTAAATCGTCTTGTAAGAGAAAGAAGTCGGCATGCAAAAAGTCGAAGCCCGCCTGCAGGAAGAAGAAACCTGCCTGCAGGAAGAAGAAACCAGCCTGTAGGAGGAAAAAGCGCACCTGCGCAAAGAAACGAAAACCGCGATGTACGAAACCCAAGCGTTCATGTCGACGCTAACACAGCATGCAGTTTAGTTTAGGGGGTGTAGAAGGGAAGATATAGTGCATTGTTTTGACAACTTTATTCTTAAGAGAGATATTAAGCGTATTATGTGGTAAAGCTGTTTATTGCTCTAAGTTATAAGAAGGCGGGTATTATTAATGTATATAAGATGTATTAGGATATATTATTGGTAATGGGATATCGAAGATTAAGTCAGAGCATATTTATTCTGTAGCTAAGCCCAAGCATATGCCGAGAAGTGATATTCTACCCGAATTAGTCTTCAAGCAAATGCAGCAAACCCCGTATGAAGTCACCCGTGAAACCACCATTGGATGTTAATTCGCAAGACAGAAACTTCCCTGTTTTATTACAGTTGGTAACTGAAGGTTTGGCCATACTGGCATGTATCCCATATTGCTACCTAAACACTATGCCCAGTAATTGACATTCACACGAACATCGTGGCAAACATCGATGGTTTTGAAAATGCTAGTGTTCACACAACGGTTAAAATTCAACCACAATCGCAATAATATTGAATTATAGTATGTCATTCTACTTTTAGTAATGCGTTAATGAGAATATGCAAGCGTGTGGCAATCGAAGCGTGTGTGTGTATAATGTATTGTAGTCGTGTGTGTGAAAACTTTCAACTATTTTTACGACCACAATACCTAGCAAATTTTACTTAAAAAATATATTATGCACATCTGTAAATAAAAACTTGCCGAATCTTATATTTTTTGTCAAAATCAGTTATATAGTTTAGGCGTAAAGTGTCGGTAAAGAGAATGTCATGGCCTATTTATATATAGATATATCTTTAGGATGTGGCGGTTCTAAAAAAAGTCTCGAAAATCTTTTGAAATTATGACAATATTATTAATGACCTACAATTTGCAAATTACGCCAAAAACGAATTCAGTCTCATACAGCCTTTCAGAATTTTTCTTAAAACAGCCTGACTTCTAACTTTTTTCTCAATCTCTATATAATATAAACTAAATATGAGGAGGTTTAGATGTGGTATCCAACCTCATCTTAGTAGTATGCTGACCACATATATATATAGGTAATGTATTTATGTGCATAAATGGTCTTTTTGCATAAGTTACTTCATTCAGTGTCATACGAGTATAGGCCTTTGGCACATTTGTGAGCTTTAAAATTTCAGCTAATTTTATTTCTTTAACGGCATTGCGCACCAAGAATCCAAGAAACCAAGAATCTGCTGCAAAAAAAAATTATTAATTCTTGAAAATTTAGTTCTTCAGCAGGGAATTCTAAATTTCTACAAGGAATTCCAATGCCGCCGACAACACTAACAACGTTAATATTATTTATTTTCAAATTATAAATTTTTAAAATTATATTTAATATGACCCAACCTAATCGGTCCCGTAGATTCGAAGAAAATTGCTTGTTAAAGTGGGACAGACAGACACACGAGTAATCCTAAAAAATATTTGGAGATCATGAAATCTAAATTCAAACAATGCTACACTTCTATTGTATAATTGCATTTACACATCTCCAGAACAAATCTTAGAATTTTTAGTTTGGTCAACAATCAGAAAAGTAAGTGGCACCATATTTCGTGAGTTTATGGGGTTGTTATATTCAGCTAATTAGAATCCCCATAAAGATTCGATCTACCGGAAAATCTTGAAAAATTAATCGTGGCTTTCGTTCTTAGACTTCTAGGTCGGGTTAGTCAGAATTCGCTTTTTCAGCTCATTCTAAAGCTTGGTTAGTCCTCGTATTTTTATTGTATCGAACATCATTATCTTGTTGGTTATTTTAAGACAAGTTATTCCCAAAACTCTCTGCATTCCACTTTTGAACAGATGGTCTTGTGTGATTGACCTTAATGAAAAACCAAAAACATGATTCATGTGCGTAAAATTAAACCTTACCATATTTTCATTAACGAACGTAAATGCTTTAGAAACGTCAATGTAAAGAAAGGTGTTCAGGTTTTGGGGCATTTGCGTTTTACCGTGTTTGTGTTATGCGGAGCGCACTATACTTTATTATTTATATATCCGAAAACCTGAACAAGAATATCCCAATAATGTATCACATTACAGAAGCACAAAAATTAAGTGATCGATTACAAGAAAATTTAATAGAAAATAGGAAGTATTCGATTCAGTATTTTTAGTGTCGTTCAAAGTAACCCTGAACAACAGCCCAGTAATTTTTTGTGATAAAATTGGGACCTGCGATTTTATTAATACATCTTTATTTTATTATTATTTTTATAAAATATTTTCAATGTTAATACTTACCCATTATTATTGAACGTAGTAAACTGCATAACACATTAATATGATTAAAAGAATAAAACAAAATTGAGAAGAAAAGGTAGAAGGTGTGAAATAAAAAGTAAAGAACTTGTGAACTTTGATTCATTTCATTTGTTATAACAATCACAAAAGAAATCACCAAGTATAGCACTGATACATTCGGTTGGAGTACCATGTCAGCCATCTAGCAACTAACATGCTGGACAACAGCAGGCAAAAGCGACGCCTGAAAAGGCTACAACCACTAGATCTCCCATTCCTAATCACGGATGAGTGGTCAGGTATTCTACGTCAAAAAGCTAACATAAAGCTTATGTATTTAACAAAAACTATTATCACTTATGCTAAAAGATAAATAAATAAAAAAACATGGGAAAAACTTAATTGAATATATTTCTTTTCACATGCATGAACTATTAAAATTTGTATTCCTGCATTCTACATTAGCATTTTTCAGTATATCGAAACATCGTTGTATCTACCATACTTCGAACTCATTACGCCATTGTCATACCTTACGTTATATCAACTGTACTCTCTGAATACGGATGGTGTTTGGTTGATCTCGCATCAATATTGTCCATGTTGAGAATTATGTTTCCAAAAGTAAACCCCTCTGTAGTCTGCATCCTCTCAAAATTAAGTTCATTTCTTATGTAAGGCACAGTAATTTCGTACATCATTTTCTTGAACAATCAACAAAAACTACACTATGAAAACAGTTTAATGCGAAAATAATAGATTTTGCCTATTAATATTAAATAAATGAAAAGTTCATCAATATCATCAGAGTCATCATCGTCATTACTATCAGCACGATGCCGTTTCCACCATTGTGCTTCGAAGAAATTCGCAATTATGGCAACGAACTATGTTAAAATTCCAATTGACTGTTGCGCAACCAACCAAAGAGAAAAGCAACTGCGCAAGCAAGCAAGCAATTTTGCGAAAACACAATTTATCATTGTGTGGCGTTTTAAACGCGTTGCCAGTTTTAACTTTAAAATTCGATTTATAACAATTTGCGTAAAAATAGACTCGTGTCATAAATGAAGGTGCACATACGCACACACATGAACACAATCAACGCACTGTTGCATGCTTTGTAGCACTATTCTGGCGGTGGTGGTGAGATGAATTGGTTTGTTTCTTTTTTGTTTCATATGTGATATACTCACGCTGGTGGGAGCTGAAGTGGTGAACGAGATAATGCTACGTATAGCTGGCATAATAGCCGCAATATCTTCTTACATGTAACGCATTTAATGTGTTTCATTTAATTTCATTTTGCATGTAATTTTTTCTGCGATCTTTATTGTTGTTAGTGTGCGGACAGTTTTGTATATGCGCTACATGAAAATGTGAGCACTTTGGTTGTCGTATCACTTTTTTCGAATAATAGGAAACTATACAAAATTAACTCGAAAAATAAAGTATGGAAAATCAAATTGGCTACTTCTATGTTATATACAGGGTGGGCTATATTAGGTGGTCCCATCTGGCAAGAAACATTCGAATAAAAACAGCACGTGTTTGAAGCCTGAATCTTAGGAGATATTTGCTATAGAGGAGTACACACCAATTGAACGCGATGAAATTGTTCAGCTGTACATTCAAAATAACTTCTCAATTGTGAAAACTCAACGTGCATGGAGAAAAAATTAAATAAACTAAAATAAAATAAAATGTGCGCAATCGAAGAATCCAAGAAAGCGTTTATAGGAAACATATTTTTCTTCTGGTTCTGTGGGTAATGCCAGAAGCCAAAATATCTGATGTGAAGAAAATAACGTTCTTTTTCGAAGGCGAGAGTGGACACCTAAATCGTGAATTAGGAGCGTTATCGGGCTATAATAAAATACATTTTTAATGCCGATTGTTTTTAATAATGCCATATAGTAGTTCTGGTTTCAACAAGACGGCAAACCACCTTGCACAGATCGTGCCACACTCAATTTACTGATCCTGTACTTCTTTCATGTCTATTTTTTAAATAAATAGGTACACCTAATGTGGCCCACCCTGTTTACTCGTATATATCCGCTTAACTTATGGTTGGTACTACATTACCATCCAGACTATTAAGCTCTAAAGCGTATACAATCTCCATTACAACCGTTTTCAAAATTTTCATCCTGTTGCCATTGCAATTTTTGATCCTGGTCCTTTGTCCTTGTTGCTTCTTGTTTAAGAAATACTTATGTACATATTAAAACATTATCGTGCTATTAAAAATATGTAATTTATGCCTTAATTGCGCACAAAAAGTAGGTATAAGTACAAAGGACTCAAAATGTCTTTACAATACATTTTTGTAAGATATGTACAACAAAAATAACGATGTGCGTGTGTGGCGTATGTCCGAGGGCATTTAAAATGATAATGACATATTTTACAAAGGACTTACAAGATACAATTGCGTAAAAATGTCGAAGCTTTTGTTGCTGGCAATACTTGAATGAACATTGTAAGGATAGCAAAGGATCCTTTATCTATAAAAGACGTCGACCATATCTATAAAACACGGCATTCCAAAGCCCGCATTTCATGTGTCACAAACTATATTTTTATTGAAAAAAATATCATTTATGAGTGAATTAAATACTTCTTAAGTCGATTAATTCAATAATTTGATGCGGGGTGAGAAAAAGAAAGCAAAACCCTTAAGCCGAAGAGTATATCGAATCGAATTGAATCGAAGCGACAATACAGTTCTCTGCTTACTGGAATTCTGTGGTCTGTGAAGAGAAGATTACCGCAGTATATATGAGTACATGTATATATGAGTATATTGATGAAATGTATAACTTATAAGGGGTTGTCGAAAAAGTTATAGGCCTTTAAGTAATGTTTATTTTTTCAGCCCCTGCTTAGTTAACATCATGTTCTTTTAAGTGTATAATGGACGACACTAGGCCAAGAAGTTTTCCCCTGCAACTTTTTGGGTACGCAAGAGGATGGTGCAAAGATAGAAACAAGTTATACTACAAAATAAAGACTAATAATTTTAATCTGGCGATAGAAAATTTAACATAAGTTTCGCGGATAAAAGTAACCTAATATACATACTTCAGTGTTAAGTATAGAGATAGTTCTCGGCTAAGACTGGAAGCTTCGTGAATAAAGAAGACCCAAACGGACCAAGGAGAATGAGTTTCCTTTTATTTAAGAGTCCAAATGTGGAATTTTGTATCAGTATTCTTTATATAAATTTCAGGGCTTTGCACACTTAAAAGTCTACTAGATCGTAGATCCAATTTTAGAGAATGAAATGAAAGGTTCCTTCAACCGTCAGGGAAGAGTATTTCGATAGTATACCTATTTTCATATTTCTATGACGCAATCTTCAAATTGTCGTAATATATAGTAATTTTTTCCGAAATTGAAAACAACTTCACTTTAGAATAACTTTCCATATGACCTAGCAAGAGCAATGAAATTATCAGCATTACTTTGTGTGTCATCATCACTTGTGAAAAGTGATCAGCAAAAGGTTTAAAACTTTTCAGCGAATAATTTTTCACGGGAAATTGACTTACTTTGATGGAAAAATCAGTACTAAATAAGTACATTATTATTCAATAAATGCTTCAATTAAGGGAGCGCTCTAGGCATATTGCTGCACTACTTGCTCAATAGCAGTAAGCATAGTCGAATTATGGGTTAGTTGGTGTAACTTTTTCAAACATTTTCACTCCGAAAAAGGTTTATCCGAAAATTCCCGCAGCGTGTATTTTAATCATTTCAACAGCTGCCAATCATCATTAGTTTCAACATATACACAGCACAGCCACATTCGAAACTCAGCTATAAATTTGAAAGGTAATACATGCTAAACTATAAAACCGCCAATTAGCGCTGTTGGCAATAACCGTGCGCCACCTACACATGCACACACATACACCTCAAGCATCGAATCGACCCGGCTCGCTGTTCTGCATGCTTTCATCAGGAGCAATGAAATTGGGTTGCGTAAATTCATCGATACGTGTTATGTTGACAAGGGGGTTAAAGTTAGGGGGTTGTGCTGGTCGTCGGAAAAATGCCACTTGGCTACAGAGTTTGTATACAAAATTCTCAGAAAATACTCCACTGACAGTGCTTGAGTGCCTATGTGTGTGCCCGTGTATGAGTTAACCGCGCGCTTTAAGCCAATTTACGAGCGACTAATCAGTGTAAACCACTTCAAAGCATTTCATATCGTCAAAAATTCTCAACTTCCGTTGGGTGTCTGTCGGTGTTTGAGTTCTCAAAGCTTTCTCTGTATGATTTCCCGCTTGGCTTTCTTTTCAACTACTTCAAGCGTTCTAAGTGTTTGCCCTGGTATGAAAAAGTTTTTTTCGCCTTCAAGTATGCTTTAATTGTATTTGAGTGAATAATTGAACGGATTAAATTGGGGATATTGGAATTTGTGTTTTTATGGTTGAAAAGTTATTTGGTTATTTAATAAATGGAAGTTGTAATATCTAATGAGCATATAATTGGTTGGCCCAGATATGCAACATCAAACTCTTACACTTTCTGAAAAATTCTCCTTCGTAATCTCCCTCCGCTTTCCAGGGCGTAGTTTAATTATTTGTCTGTCCTCTACGTACGGAAGTGCACAATATATATACAGCATTTTTATTGCACGGAGTCTGGGACTCAAAAGACGTGAATTTTTTCTAATTCATTGGTGATCCTAACCCTACTCTGCCTTTTAAGATCAATAGGTAACTGTGTTGAAGAAGTTTATATGGTTAAATATATTTTATATGGTTCCTTTTACCATAGACCTTAACTGAAAAGACACAGCCGATTTGTTATAAATAGTCTTTACACAATCTGGTTTCTTTTCTACTTTACACCCCACCATTCTAGGCGTTTATCATACTCTACGGTGCTTCCAAATGATTGTGTAAATCACTTCAAAAAGTCACAAACTCAGCTTAAGAAACATTAAACATTTGAAAAGAAAAACTGTCTAACATTCCTAGTTTCTTAATTCTAAAAATCGATATTTAATTACAAATCGTAAGATCCAAGAAACATACCCTTTGATTTCAAAAATCTTTAAGTTGCTTTGCGTACTGCATACAATGACAGACTTCTTTTATATATAATTTTTTTTATTATGTGCTGAGAAACAACAACAAAGACAAATATTCATTTAACTTCAATAAGCAAAGGTCTCAAGTACAACTTAACCCCATGAAAGTTAACCGAGTTGGAAAAACTCGCGAACGCTCGCCTAGCCTAACAAATCCGACGAGAGACGTGCTAAACCATGGATGAGGAGATGAGCAAAAAGACTCGCCAATAGAAACAACGAGACTGAAATTCAACTAAAAGACGATTTTCAAATGAAATCAAAGAGATGAAATTGAGTGGTAGTGCGTTCCGAGAAGCAAGAGAAGAGTCTGGCAACAAAATGAAACACAACTTTCGAGTGCAACTATGCGCAAAGTTGTTGAAAGCGACGGATGAAATGAAACTAAAAATAAAAGAGGATTTCTTTTGGGTGCTATCGGTGAGAACAGAGAAGGGATGCGCTTTGCTGGAATATCGCGGAGCAACTCAAGGGACTGACAGACAAGCTGGCAGGCAAGTAGTCAGAGGAGTACGCAAGCGATTGACAGCCGACAGATAGCAACCGGAAATGCATGAGACATTGGTCAGCAGCAAGTAAATGGATTGGTGAGGAGAGACGAAGTGTGAAAAGAGTGCTAGGCTAGCCGTCATTCGCGAGCGGTGTGCATTTTCCTTTAGTACGCTATGCGCGTTAAAATAGCACAAAATTTTTCGCTCAACACAGCCCTAACGCAGCACGTTTTCGCAACAGAATCTACGAACAAACAAAAAATCAGCATTGCCAACGACAAGTTAGAAAAGATATACACATGCCCAGAACGCACACACTCACACACACGCACACACAAGCAATGCCACTCGTTTTATTCGTATTTTATTCGTATATGGGGTTGTGTGAATTTTTCTTTTAGTTTTCTTGTAATACCTTTGGGGCATACGTCAATACGTAACTCGTTCAGTGGGCCGCACGTCGTTCTAACGACGTTCGAACATAACCTGACTTTTTTCCTCACCTTCCTCCTATTTTACTCTGTTGTCCCTTACAACAATGCGTAAAAAAGGGAGAAAAAAAACCTTTGACGCTGCACAGCACTCAATTTTAAAGTCAACGCATTGGCGGCCATTTCGTCCTGTCAACAGCAAAAACAAACTTTTCGCACGGTCCTTTTGGTATTATCTACGGTTCCTTCTTTTCATGCTACTTCTTGACTCCCTTTCAGATTCGGTGGGTGAATCTATTCCCCCATGGCGAAACTTTTCTAATCTGCGTTGTTAAGGTTCGAGTATGTCTTGATTTCGATTGTGCTGTGATAAATGTTTGCTAAGCTGAGCTGTCTGGTTGACTGCCATGCCTCGAGTTATTCCATTTCAGCGTTCCTACGTCGACGACTACCTGTAGCAGAAAAAAAATCGTATACTCAAACTTGTCCGGAAAGTCAATAAAAATGTTGACCTGACGCTGGGCGCATTAAAAGTACAATTTATGAACTGGCAGCAGTCGGTAGTAGGCAACAGAAAAGTAAAAAGTCTTGAGTAAGTTTGTTCTGTAAATATTTTTCATTTTCTGATATTTGAAGTCGATAGTAATGAAGACATCAGAAGATTTAGTTCTAATATGTTTTTTTTTTTACTTGATTACTTTAAGGTTGATGAAGTTGGGGGTTTAAACAATTTTAGTATCAAGAAAACGTAATGAGAGCAAACTAAGAACCCTTAGAAAGTGTAGTTCAGTTACTTCAACTTCAAAGTCCCTAGGTCTCTCCGCAAGTTCTTTAAAACCATGCGTCAAAAATGGTGTTAGGTGGCCTGTAACACCCGATAAGTTTTCCTAATCGAACCGATAACATTGCCTGTTGGCTGTAAAGAACCAAAACTTCAGTTATATCTAGTTTACAATCCCACCTACGTTATATCGTACTACATGTCTGATCTTAAACTATCTAAAAAAGAGGTACTTTCTTCTCTACTTCTTCTTCTTCTTCTATGTCTTAAAGTGCGAATATTAACGATACTAACCTTATACTCGTAATCATAATATATACGATATTTTCATTCGTGCCATCAATCAATATTAAAGATACAATGCACTAAGGACGGTTGTCAGTTGCTTCCGAAGTCCAACATTCGTGCCATCTTTTGGGTGGTCTTTCTGGTTGCCTTCCATTGTTTATTTTGCCGTCTAGTGCCTTCTTTGCTAAGTCTGGCTGACTACGAACATGATTTCTCCACTTTTTTCATTGTCTTCTTGTCCATGTTGTTACAATCTCGGCTTTGCAGATTGATCTAATTTCTTTGCTGTATGTCAAAGCGAGTATAGCCGGCTATGGTGCACAGTAATTTCATCTCGGCGGTGATGGTAAGTTGTTACGTTATGGTGGTGTCTGCGCGGGTCTTAGATTCGTATATTAGGATTGTTTATATGCAGGTGTTGTTTATGCTCTTTGCTTTCTATGTTCAAGTACTTATTACTTATTACGTTTCTTATGCAGCCAGATAAGGTTACTGCTTTGTTGGCTTGGAGTTAGAGTTTAGCTTCTTTTGTTAAGCAGTTTGTGGTACGAAATGACCGTCTCTTTTTGATACCTAATTTTCCACATGCTTCTTCTATTATGACATCGTTAATAGGAATTAAACTGAAAGTTACAATTTTCATTCAATCTTCGAGTACGAGAATATTACAAAAACAGACTTCACTTCGATAACTCATCACGTGTTCATTTATGCTATTATTTTTATGACTAATCAAAGTGAAATCTCCAAAGGCAAAATATTTCCCTTTTTAATGGTGTATCCCAGAGTGGACCACAAAGGGTCAGAGTATGGAAATCAAGAAATAAAACTTTACAAAAATCAACAACACGAAAAGCCAATAAATACTCGAATAACGAATCTTAAGTGCTTTTTTTGCAAGATGCGTGCACCACTCTGGACTCCATTTCGTATTGTGCCACCCGTTCATTTGAAAACTTATAAAGTTGTTATAAAAATATTTTGTTCAAAGTCGGCAGCGCCGTCTTCATCATTGACAAGTCGAAGACTCATATTCCCAATGCGTGAGCGTGTAACCCCCTCTAAAAACGCACTTAAGTACCAACTTTTGGCATCCGTGTGTTACGGTTCCTTGGTTCGTTTGTGCCATAGTGGCAAATTGTAATGGCGGCAAATGAGCGCAAAAAGGAATAATGAAAAAAAGGAGGAAAAGACAAGTCAGGACACCGTCAAGATAGGACGGGCAGGAAATAAAATGTTGCAGTGCAACAACAACCACAGAAAAATATGAAATGAAAGAAATATTCTTTTTATGATTTATCCCAATGGTGCCAGTTAAGCGAATAACCAAAAGAATCACACACACAACCAGGGCCAACCTCACCAAGGCAGCCAACATGTTTCGCTGCTGAGCTCGCTTCATCTTTTGAAGAAATATTATCCTGGGACATTTTTAATAAGATTGTTGTGGGCGGCGCATCGGCCATGGTAAATGCACTCAGCAGCAGCAGCCGTCCGTTGGTACATCCAAAGCTTGCGAAACGGAAGTCGCTTACAATGACGTCCCATGTTGAACTTTGGTCCAGCGTTGGTTTCGGTTTGGTCTCGTTGGCTCGGTTTGGTTTGGTTATCGGAGCGGAGCTTGTATCGAGCGTGGCGCATAAGTAAGTTATTTCAAATTATTTATGTGTCAATTATTGAGCAACGGATACTCGAATCGAGCTATGAAATTGAGTACAGGACGATGGAAACAGCACCGAGCACACAAGCTCTGAAATTTCTCGCGTTAAGTTATGATACCATTAAACTTCCTTGGAGGCGATGTGGTTATAGCTTAAATAAGACACATAAAGTGTTTTAACTGTTCATTGGTCAGTTGGAAAAACTGCACTTGAATATTCTTGTTTTCCTTTCACTTGCGCTAGCACTATAAATTGTATCTAACGACCTTCGTATACTTTTTCTTCGTTTGTACTAAGTTTATTACACCTTCCCCTTTTAAATCTCCTCTCATCATCCGTCTTTCTTACATTCAATTTTATAGGTAAGAATGAAAATGGGAGGCTTGGAATAAAAATTTGGAGCCATCCTTCTTTATTTTTGGTTCTACCACCATTTCCTTTCATTACTTGTGAAATATATAACCTCTCGCACGCAGCTGTTTGATAACGTATTCATTTCAGTTAAGAATATACCTGAGTGTTTATTCCATTTTTAATATATAATATTAATATATAATATTTAATATATTTTAATAGACCAGGCAAACGTTGTTTTGCCATCAAAGAACGTTTGTGCATTTATTAATATTGATAGGTAACAAATTAATTAAACAGTAATGTGTTATTATTGAATGTTATCTTCATACATTTTTATGTTGCGTACTATCTATATATAGTGAATGGTGAATGTCAAAAAACATGATACCAATATGTTAAACAAAAATGGCGTAAGTTACTTTCCAATTTTTTTATTTTTATTTTTTTCATTGACCTAGCAGGTACGAAATGACCACACACTGATCTCACATGGAGCAAGCCCAAGTGGAATCAAAATTTAACCATAAGCATGCAAGATGAACTAAAGTTAAGATTCAACTTAAAATTCATTACATACCATAACAAAGATTTAAACAAATAAAGCTAGCATTAATTCAATGGCGATAATTAAGACGACGTTACATGTGTGGGAAACAGATCGATCAACAGACAGACAACAAACAGACAGATGAGATGATGCCTTTACTTTGAAACAATTCAGAAGAATCTGTATAATTTGTTTGAGAACTATATGCCTACCCTTTGCACGTATTAGTGAGCTTATTATATATACGTACATCTGAATAATCAAAATAAGTCCACCCCAGGGCCACCTACTGGAGCCAAAATAAAAATATATATTGTAGATTCGATTTTTTGTAGCCTATACAAAATATAATTTGGTGCAGTATTTCTAAGGTCTACGATTAATTTCGTATATGCACTATGGATCCGAATTGGCCGGAAGTTAAGGAAATCATCTTAAAAAAAATATGTGCTTTGCGTATAATTTTGCGTAAATCTTAGGTCGATACTTATACTACTAAATAATTTGCATAAATTGGTGCTCGAAACAGATATTCCACACAATTATTTATTGATAAAACTAATTTTTTCTCTTTTCTCTGAAGACGTAGAATAAGAGTTTCTGTGATTCGTTCCGTAATCAGCTCTGAAAAATGTCTTATATTGCATATAAAGAGCAAATCATAGTCAGGGTCGATAGATCTTTAAGATGAGTAGGATTGTGTCATCTTAACGCATTACACTCATCTTAGAACCTTTATGGTAGAACCTTGGTAGAACCTTTATACAGAGAAGCATCAGATTGTGTTTAATGGAAGCTGTCGTTTCTGACATTGATTTAAAGCCGAATGGGACTCCGAAGTCAAATAAATTAAAGTTAATTTGATTAATGAAAATATATAAATATATAAATATATAGTCTTGGCGTTAATGTTTTGCTCCAATGAATTTGAGACGGACCACAGTAAACAAAATATTCCATGCAAATGGAAGCTATTCACGTTGGGTTTCTAGCGAACACCGTCTTTACATATTCAACAATTAATTTCAAACATCAAATCTTCAACCAACCAGTTATCATGCTTCAATGAAATAGTAAACACTCTCGTAATGCAATTTAAGAAAACCACTTCAAAAAATTACGCTTCTTAGGAACAATTTTAGCTCTTCCTCAACTCATCTGAATGAAAGCAAAAGTTAAAAGTATTTACCCCATTTAAATGGGCTAAAACAACTTGATAGTAAGTAGTGTTGTAAAATGGCATAAACAAAAGTAGGAATTCAAAAACAAGAACAACAATTACTACTACCAGAACAACTAGCAACGTGCACTTGCGGTTCGAAGAAAGTAGCGAAGCAAAAAATAAGTGAGCCAACTAAATATTGTACAATAACCCCCAAATATGTACTGACCAACACCTACACAAAGAACCCACTCCAAATTTCAGTTAGTGAAAATAAAAAATAAAAAAAATAGGAAGAAGAAACACTAAGATAAGTAGGGTACTCTTGCGCGATAGCCTGTGCTCGAGCCACGCTGTAGTAGTATTGAATATAGTCCGTGAGGGTGCTGTTTCTGTAGTTGCCGCTGGCGGGTCTACTGGGACTAGCGGGGCTGCTGACACTGTTGCACTTAATTAGATTGCGCTTTGGGTGCATGTTTGCTTTTCGTACAACAGATCAAGCGGGCGAGCTAGCGAGAACAAGCTGCAGGACGAACAAGTTATAAAATATTTTCTGTTTTCTTTTGTGTTTTCGTTTTTCTTTAATTCTTCTTTTCTGTTGAAAGAATGTGAATGTTGCTGAAAGTAATAGTAAAAAAGGAGCGAGAAAAAAGAGAAAAGTTGTGAGAAAAATGTTAGAAAAAAAAAAATAACGAGCTCCAGCAGGATTTCTCATATCCACAGGATAATGACGACAAGACAAAGACGACTTTTGTGATTTCAACTCTAATTTTGGTTTAACAGCATTGGCACATGTTCAACACCCGAGGGCCTGAACTCATGGGTTGCCGGACATTATCTAACGCTAAAATAATAACGAGAAGTTCTTTTTTTAAGTTGGTGGATGGATTGTAGAATAATATTGAGGGGATCTTATTTGGAAGCATATAAATGTATTGTCGCAGGATTCAACAAGTGTACTTGTCATATTTTTGTAGAGATAATTTTATCAAAATATATAAAATTCATTTTGTAACATTTACCCCCATAACACAACTCATTTTAACACCCCTCCGCAACGCCAACTAACATCCTATTTTCTGATGGCTTCATCCTTTTGCGTGCCTCTACGTAATTACTTTCGTGTCTTGACGATTGTTGAGTGAGTGATAAGTGTTGCATTCAGTTGCCATAAACCAACCCCACCACCGCCTCGCCACCTAATGCTCGACACATTGCTATCTCACTCAAGTTGACCCAAAAGCGTTGTTGTCAGTTCCTCACTGCTGCACGTAGATACTTGCCGCGCTTATGTATGTGTATTACTGCTACCGCGGCTACAAATGTTTTTCGTAAATTGTTAATTAAAGTTTTTTCTCTCTCATTTTTCGGGGTTTGGACATGTGGGAATATGCTTGCAAGATGCACCATAAAACAACAGAGAAAATTACTTGCATTTTTTGCTAGAAGTGTGGATAAGAATATTTCTTTTTGTCTCTTTTTTAAGTTCTGGTCTAAAATTGTTTTTGAGCAATGCTGGCATATTTTGAAATTTCACGAAGAATTTGAATTAACATAGAAATGTGTGGCGTTTTAAGAGATAAAAGTCTTCATGTGTACCGTCTCGGTAGAGAAAATCAGTTAGTTATTTTAATGGCAAAAGGGGCTTAAACATAAAAATAAAAAGGTTTAATTAACTAACTGTGCATCTATCTACCTTATTTTCTGCCCTTCTGAATCAACAATCATCTGTCCAGGCACCGTTATAGCTAAACAGAGTACTAAAGGATGGGATATTGCCTTTTTCTTATATTGTGTGAAATTATGTGATGAGTTTTTCTAACACCGGACAACAACTTCATTTGCGTTATCACTGAACTCACAGATATAGTTTTCTTTTGAATCTGAAATTTTCTTGACGCATAATAAATGTTTTTTTGTGTGAGACGTTTCGGTGGGGGTTATTTCTAAACCCACGATTTCATTTTGGCATAAATCAATAAGTACGTCCGACTCTCTTAATTTGACTGTTCTCGTCTGTTTTGCAATAGACCTATGACAACGCAAACAAACGAGGTATTCGCGTTAGTCTAGTTTGACATGCTACAACGAGGTTCACTGCCTATTGCTTTGGCTCTTATTTGTATTTCTTCGGTGAAAAGGACGGGGTGGAAACCCAAGCTTTAATAATCGTTGGCATGAGTGCGACTATTCTGTATATTGTAAAACTGTTTACACCATTCCAAAAATTTTGATTCAGATCGTAAGTGCCTTTAAAATATAATTTAGAAATAAGAAGTCAAGAAGTCAAAACACTGAACTTCTCCTAAAAAATCTACGGCTACTTCGATTTTACGATTTTTTTGTTTTAATTCCGATTTGTGTAATTTTTGTGTAAAGATCTGGTCAGCAGTGTCATTCATAAGCAGCTGAGTACTTTCAATGACGTTCAAGTTCCCTTCCAATAAAAAGGTAATTATGCCACATTTAATGGAAGATTATCATTTCTTGCTTTACAAAAAAAGTAAAACATAAAAACATCAGTCAACACATCGACAGCAGACGATTGTCAGGGAACCAATTTATGCGGGTTTACAAGCCGAGTCGAATTGAGTTGACGCAGGCCATCTAGTCGACTGTGTCCGTTCAATGTTAGTCAGACGTCGTCACAAACAGCGAACAAACAGAAGGCGATCAGTTCATCGCTTGACACAGCGGTTATGCTGCATTTTATCGCACTCACCACACCACCAACCACGACCATTACCACCAGCACCACAGCCGCCGTCGACGGTTACAAACAGGCAGCAACAATGACAGCAACAACAGCAAAAACTATTTAGCTGATTATTTTCAATTGAATTAAATATGCCAACAACAATAAAAACAACTACAACTACAACAACAACACGAACTAAAACCGAAAATATTCCAACAAAATGCGACGCAATTTTTCGTTGTTATTTTTGTTGTGTTTTCCGTCGATTCTATTCGTGATACTTAAAGCCGCACTCACTCGCACAAACGCACACGCAGATAAATATACAAAAGGCAATTTCCATTTCACCACTTCCAAGTGGTCAGTCGGTCGTTGAGGCCAAGAAATGGTTCAAGTTGTTGTTGTAGTGCTCACTGTTATTCTTACGTAAACGTGGGCTTTTGAGTACACGTACACATCCATACATAGAAGCAACTTTGCACTCGCGTCTTTGCCTTGATAAGTTTTGTTGTTGGTATCGAAGACGTACTTGTAAAAAACAACAACAATAAGCAAACAAAAAAATTATAATAACAAAAACAATTCTGAACGATTCTTTGTGCATTACCCAAAAGTCTTAACTTTGGGGTCGTTGGTGGGTTGGTTGCTGTTTTCGGATGGCGGTCGATTGCGAAAGAGCGAGAGAGATACAGTGAAGTAGCAACACACAGAACGAAAACTGTTGAATGTGTTGCAGTTGAGTGAGAATGAGGATTGGTAAAAAGAGCGTAGGATTCAATAGTGTAATCAGAGAGAACTTATTCAATGAATGAATACTCTTTGAGTGTAATAATTGAGAGAGCGTGCGAATGAGTGTGGATGCATCTTCCATCCCATAATTAAGCCAAGCAAAATTGGCTCTTCGAATATTGCAATTTTGGCAACTTCGAAATTCAAATCATTCTTCTTTTTTCCTACAACCACAAGTCTCAATAACGAGAGTAAGTGCGCAAAAGAGAGCACGCGTGACTCATTACATAAATATGTATTTAGAATAATTCTAAATCTTATCACTTTCTACTGATCATTTCTGAGTAATAACGAAGCAACGATACAAAGTCTATTTTGGTGCTTAAAATGGAAATAGCGACCCAATTCCGAGGGGCACAACTCCGATTTTGGTGCGAAATTAATTACCTTTTTTAGTTAGGTCTACAAAAAAATAATCATTTTGAACTTTTCATTAAAGATAGAAACATTAAAACTAAGGACAATTTTAAAGCTTAATTAAAACATAGGAGTTTGCTTTCTTGCTTCTCTAAGAAATTTAAAAACATATATTCCGAAATAATTGAATGGTAGAAATCCAAAGCATAATTCCTGGCCATCCTTTTATTCTCCATACCCATATTGTAGAATATGTAGTACTGTAGATTACACTTTTTGCATATAGAAGACGTATACTGTACAGTGAAGATAGTCAGTGTGGGAATCCTCCAAGAAAGAATCCTCGTTTCTGCTATTCACACCTTATTCACTTCTATGACAGAAGGTGAGACAAACCGACAAGAAAAACATGGCCATTGCTGTAACTTTAAGCGATAATGGTTAGGATTTTCAGTAGTATGTTATATAGTATAATTAGTCCAGGTTTAAATGCTGGAATATTGCTATTAATCCGTCACTTTATTGTTGAAGAACTAGTACACCTTGACACAGATGAAACGAGGTTCGCTAAGCAACCATATAATCATAAAAATCACGAGGACATGCTATTATCAGCTCCTTATAATTAACTCCTTACTACGCTCCGAAACCAAACTCACCTTCTTTAAAAAAGTATTAGCGTACAAGTGTAGGCATAGGTGAAAACCGGGAGATACATTGCTAAAATCCGCTGACATAAGCTAATTATACAAAGCTATGCAGGCTAAAAAGATAGCTTCATCAATATTGTATTCAAGGAGACGTAGGATAAGTTTTTGCATAACGTAACGCACGCATATAAGCAAACATCGTAACGCTAACATATAACGACAAAATCATAGCGCTCTTATACAATCAAATATCCTGATCGGCTCGCGCATGATGATATACTCCGTAGCCTAGTGGAAGTCAAATACGGTTGCCGCTTCAGAGATCGAGGTTCAATTCCCACGTTGTGCGGGGGAGAAAGTAAAGTCGCACGTTTCATATTAAGAGCTCATAAGTGCTAAGCACACTCACATATATTTTATGATATAAAGCGAAAACTATCTTGGTGGGACAATATGAAAAAAAAAGGAGACGTAACTTCCGAAAATTAGTATAATATTTCACCAATATAATTAATCAAATATTTTCCATTGTCATTAACAACCTCTTTCCATCTTTCGGGTACAACCATAGTCCCGTTTTTCTGGGGTTTCTGATTAAGAAGCTGGTGCAATACCGTTTTGCTGCAGGGTATTAGGGAATTCATTGTTACGCCATAAAGATAATTCTACATAAAGCGAAATAAACAGTAAGCAGATGGTCCGGGCTATATGCTGCATGCCTCAACACTTTCTAGTTGAGTTCCTTCAACTTTTGCCGAGTCATAACGGAAGTGTGTGTTCTAGCATTGTCGTGCTGGAAGATTATGGCCTTTCCGTTAACCACTTGCGGCAACTTTTCGTTCAGCGCTTCATTCAGTCTTGTTAGTTGTTGGCAATAGAGTCCTGAATTCATAGTTTGCCCAGGTAGGAGAAGCTTATAATGTACAAGGTCCCAATTCCACTAAAGGCACAGACATAGCTTTCTCGTATATCGCGCCGGCTTAAAAATGGTTTGGGCTGGCCTACCTCATTTAGACATGACCTTTATTGCACATTGTTGTCGTATGTTGCCCATTTTTCGTCGCCACTTATCATGTTGGACAGAAAAGTTGCCAAATCATTCCGTTTCAGTAACATTTTGCAAATTGAAACGCCATCAATAAGATTCTGCAAAAGTGAATGAGCGAGTTCGTACTAGTCATTGAAATGAATTAAATGAATGTGAATGTTGCGATGAGAGATCGCTCATTCAATCAAAAGAAGAGAGACGGAAATGAGTGAATATGAATATGTTGTTGCCTGTTGTGCCTTTTACTCATTTACAATAAGGTTTTAATTTCTTTTACTTTAATTTATTTTACTTTCTTCTATTTTAATTTAATTTTTCTTTTCTTATAATTTATTTTATTACCTTTAACAAAATTTTTTTTTCTTTTAAAATAAATATATATTTATGTTTTTGTTTCCTGTATTATAATGAATTTCAATGCAAAACCGAATGCAAAAAAGGCAAACGAAAATTTAAAAGTTCGTTTAACAAACATAAAAAATTACTGCGACCACCTTGCAATAACATATTTAACTTACAACTTCTTTGATCAAAATCACTTTCCTCTTCATTATTAACATATAATGAAATGAATATCATACCGTAGGAAACTGTGAAAAGTACGAGAATCATGGATTAAAGTATAAAACAGTAAATTACACACGTGCAGGCCACAAAATGTTTTTTTTCTACTTTCCGTTGTTTGGTTCTCCTCTCTTATTCAGTTAAAGCTGATTTTAAATTTTTTATGTCTTCCTGACCTACTCACTTGGGTTGGGTTGGATCAAAATTTAAATATTTAAACGATTTCGTATGACATTTTTCGTTGTAGTTGATGTTCTCTTTGTTGTTATTTCAAGACAGAACCGAGTCTATACTCGTAAAATTCGAGATATTTTGCATATAGTGCAAGAAATGGAAAGTAATTTTCTATTAGTGCATTTCGATGAGGGTAATGAGAATATAGCTTGATTCTCATTAGTGTGAAGCTAAAAAGGAAAGCGGCTCACGTTTAAAAACAGGAAGAGATCATAAATAAGATAATTGGTAATTGTTTGTCATTGCATCTTCTCCTACTTAAAGAACATTATAATTTTTTTATGAAGAGAGCGCCTCTGCGATCTAGTGTTATCTCTTATCTATAGCCTATAACTTAGTTCTCTTAGTTAAGACTGTTAATGAACGTTCCAAACCTTACACGGATTCCTCCAAGTAAGTAATGTTACTGTCTGACGAAAAAACAGGTTCTGAAAGACTCAATTTTTTATATGATATAGTCAGCGACTAAAGTTTAAATATACTCTAAATTTGGGAAGTGTATTTATATGTTAGTCCCTGACTATATATAAAACTACGTTGAACAGGTATATAACCGAAAATAAACGTATATACAATTAAATTTTTTTGAGGGTCACCCTATCCTGTTCTGGGCAAAATATAAGTCCTCCAGTTTTCTAATTGCCATGCGTATCTATGGTATGTCCCATATAAACTCGACTAGAGAATTCATGCCAATTTAATAACGGAAAAGCCTTACTTTTGATTAGTACATCAGCCTTTTCATGGTCGTCGAAGGCATTCGCTCAGCTGTAGAGACACTTAGAAAAAGCACTAGAGAAACTATACATTTTCAGTAATGCTATGTTCACAAAAACAATCCCGTTACTTCTTATTCAATACTATAAAAGTTGTTCTTCTTCTATGGTTGAAACCATAATTTTCCAACGCTCTATTTAACCAACAGAAAAACTTCTCATTTTCCCCCGACTACAGAAACGAGTTTTAATTTATCCACACCCTACTAAGCAGTGTAAATATTGGCTTCCGACACTTTGTTTTGCATCAATTTTTCGTTGACATCTGGCGATTTTTTTCTTCTTCATTGTTTTCATACCTCTTCTTTCTCTATTCTACATCTTGCTTATTCTATGGAGTTTTAATGTTGATTAAGGCCTTCTCTATTACTCCCCCCACTGTGAGCACCACCATCGCATTATAGCAACACATAGACAGTGAGACTGCCTGCTACCAAAGATAATAAGCCACGTCCAACGCCACCGATTCATTCGGGTTGGGTTGGGTCGAGTTCATCTTGCGTCTCTTATCGCTCCCTCTTTGACACGACCGCCTGCTCACTTTCAGCTAGAGACCCCAATGATTTGGGTTGGCTTGTCTTGGCTTGGCTTAGGTTGGGCCTGAGAATTACGTTATTTCATTATTTGTACCACATTTTTTACCTCCTTTTCGCGTATCATTGACCTGTGTCAATATTTATTGACTAAAAAAAATAAATAAACGTAAGACTGGGTTCGATTTGATTTGGTTAATTTCGATTGAGTTGGGTTGTTTTTATTTTATTTATAGCCAACATTTTCATATTTGCATTGCTCGAAGTGTTTAAGATAAGATCAAGAATGAGATAAGCAGCAATTTACGTGAAAAAATATTTCCAAATAGTTTTGAAATAGAAACTAACGACAAAGTTACAGCTGAGCATGAATCACCCAACGCAACTGCAACATAAAAAAAACAAGAAACCTCAAAGGCACTCAAAGCGCTGCCAATGAGTTAGAGTAACTCAAAGAAACAACAAGAATTACTCAAAAACGCAACCAACACGAATTATTTAAATACCGTTATGACTTTACTCACGCTGGCATTGTTCGGCGAACGCCGACGACTCATGTTTTGATATTGTTTTTGTTGTTATTGACAAAGGTCAAAATTAGCGCAGCACACACGCAGCCGACAGTGACTGAGAGAGGGCGAGCAAGCACACATTTCGTCTGCACGCTTAGTCAAAGCCGCACGCACACATGCGCATACACTTCGAGTCAGTCTCACGTTGGTTTTTTGTATGTTCGCTGGTTCGTTCGTTCTGTCGTCGGGCAAGTGTAAAATAGAAAATATTAAAAATGTTGGTTGATGGATGAAAGGGATTTGAGCAGTTCGTAGCCTAAAACACTTTCGGTTTCATTCGCTAAGTATTGACATAGATGAAGAGGCGATGAGTAGAAATGCATAGTTATATGTAAGAAATAACGACAAACAACTGACCATTAGGCTTGCAAAGTGTGTTGATATGTTCCAATTCTTTCCAATTATACAGATACTTTTTAGAGTCAAAAGTATTATAACTTAAGCATACTCGAAGTAAACCCTTTTCCTTGTTTTGGTTTCGGTTTTCCAAACCCATAAAAAACGTTTTTTTTTTTGTCTACTTTTGAAGAAGTCTTGCGCTAAATCGAAATTTTTCCCAATTCTATTTTCTTTAATTAACAACTATTTTTGTTAAAGCCGCTTTTGATGTTCCTGATTGTTCTTTTCATATTTTACTGTGGCGGTTGTTAGTTGGGTCTTTCCTCCTTTCATTTTCGCCCTACGTCAACGTTGCAGCTGAGCTTCTTCTGCGTGTGCAGAGTAAGAGCTGAGCACGCAGCTAGCAACATTTGGAGCACACATGTTTTGCATTTTGTTATAGTTCTTGTCGTTGTTGCTGTTGTCAACAGAAAAGGAAATGTGTATGTTTGTGTGTGCGTTTGAACACTTGGGAATATTTCTTCATTTATTTTTATGTGGCTTTAGGGACACAGTTATCTTATTGTTGTTGTTGTGGCGCTTGGTTAAAAGATAAGCGTTGATATAAACCAGACAATGTTGTTGTGCTGAGATATCTAAGCCAGCTTTGTGTGCTCTACACTCTTTTGACCCCTCCTCTGACGTTATCTTTAGTTCAATCACTCAGATTTTTTGCGTTTATGCACTGCGTAATTTATGCTTAATGAACCGTTTCCGGCCAAGTGTCAATTAATATATTCTAGGCATTAAAAACCCATATGTATGTACATACATATATACATTTGTATGCGTATTTGAGTGTAAAGTTCTACAATAAAGCTGATTTGCTTTTAACGTGCCTGCACAATGGCAAAATGTGATAAAAAGTAAATAAAAAGAAAAAATATTCCAGATTCTTGCCTTAATTCATGCCATACAAATATGCTCATTTCAGTGCATGCTCTATCTATCGCACTCATACTCTACTAAAGCCTCAAAAATCCACGCTTAGATCACGGACAAGGGCAATAATATAACAAAAAATATAAATATATAATAATATAAAACATTTCCGTTAGTTTCTAGTTGCAAAAATGTTGGCTTGTTCTCTTATGACATCGTCGTCATTCAAAGCAACGCACGTATTCCCTCCCACTCATGAGCAAAGAAATGCAGTCATAATAGGCAAGCCATCATCATCAGCAACACACACTGAGAGAGCGAGCGAAAGTGTGGCTGTCGTTTTGGATGCTGCTCGCACTGGATCCGTTGTAAAGTGAGCGAAAATGTGAGAGAGAGGCTGAGCATCAACATTGCTCCACACCACCACCCCTAAATGATTTTTTTATATATGTATGTATTTACATGCACCCATGCATACATACATATGTGTAAAATTAAAAGTGAACGAGCCAGTGCGTACTTAATGAGATCGCCGGACTAAGGGATGGAGAGGGCTAATATACAAACGTATGTATGTGATTACTGGCTGCGATTTTTTTTCTAATTATGGCAATAAAAGGAGTAATATTTAACAACCACAAAGTTTAAACAAATTTATAAAGGAAAAAGAGAGAAAGAGCAGTAGTAGAAGAAGCAGCAAAAGCACGGCAATCGTAAAAAGAACAATTTTCTCCTTTTTTGTTTTGTTGCCATCGGTAAAAAATCTGCGGTTGCTTATTCGCTCTCTCGCTTCTTTATTCGCTCTCGCGACTCTGCATAATTCCAACTTGGTACGAGAGTGTGCGTTCATTGTTGCTGTTGATTGCCAATAAACGGCGTTTTTTCGTTCCATTACTAGAGCGTCGCCGAATTCAGTGAACGCGAATAAGAGCGAAAAGCATTAAAAAAGAAACTAGAATAAGCAAATCGATATCATTTGTAGTAGCAGAGTTGTCAAGAATGAATAAAATTCATATACATTTTAAAAATTACAAGAGAGGCTGGACAAATTGAGCTAATTTTTACACTTTAACGTCTTTGTATATACATACATATTTACACAGTTTGTTCGCATTATCACGGTGAAGAAACTGTCATTTTTATTTGAAAACAAAAAATCTCGTTTGCATCCATATCTTAACGCCTTACAAAAACTTACTAAGTGTCGGTTATGAAACATACATAGATAAATAACTTCATAATTTAAATGTGACACTGGGGCTATGAACCTACATGTGATGAGGATAAAGTATTCACCCAACTCATGCATTTTATTCCTTACTTTCTTAAAATTTTAAAGTTCAAGGGCCAATTTTTCACTCAAACGATTGTTCACATGACTATTGCCTAACTGTAAAAAGTCATTAAAAGATGTGGTGATCAACTTTTAATATACATATGATATATTATGTATGATACATGTGTATATTAAAACGACAATACACTATTATTGGCACAATATATTAACATGAAACATATATCAATGGAAAAATATAGTGATTTTGATGTGGACAAAATATGTCCATATGAACTTTAAATGTTAAAAACTCTAGAGCTTGGTATATTTAAAAAAAATCGTATAGAATTTTGACCACTCGACGATCCTAGTATAATATATTTCTTCAAAAGAGTAGAAAATAAAAATAGATTAAAAGCTTATTTATTAATTAGAAATTAAGTCTAGAGATATGTAGAGATGTGCAAGCCAAAGTTCTTTTTCTAAAATGCTGACAACTCTGCCTATAATTAACATTACGGCCATTCTGTCGTCAGTTGTTTTTTGCAACATCTTCATACTACTTTTTTCTAAGCTCAGCGGCTCTTTCGCATACACACACAACACTCACTCGCATTTAAAAACCTCGCTCTCTTGTAATTATGTATTTCAATGGTAAAATTGAAGAAAATCTATGTAGAGAGAACTGACCAAAGAGCAAAGCAATGAACCAACCAAAGAACGAATGCGGCAATCCGATCCAACAGCAACAATTGAAAAAACGCGGCTTAAGACGACGGCAACGACGCAGCCAACGTTAATGATAACGGGATAAAGCAGCCGAACGTAGGCTTCGATCTACATGTCCATACATGCATGTATGACCAGCATATCACCACATACGTATGTACGTACCCACAAACACAAAGCCATTGAATATTATTAGCCCTGGCGAAAACTGAAAACGGCTACAAAAAGAGAGTACTTGTGCTCACGTTCGCGTTCGTTTTCGCGTTCGTATTCGCTCTGTCAAACTTGTCGCGTGCATGTGAATGCGATAGCGATAGCGCGTTGATGGCTTTTCTTGAGCGTTGATTTCGATTAGTGTTTTTCGGCCGAGTTTTTGAGTTCGTCGTGTGCTTATGTGTTCGCGCTTCCCCCGTTTTCCTGTTGGTGTGTGTGTTTGAGCGTGTTCTTTATGGCTCTTCTGTCTATATCGCTGTAGTTCGTGTGTGTGTTTTTGTGTTTGTGACAATTTTAGTTGTGTTGTTGTTCGTTTTCGTTTTGGCTTTGGTTTTGCTTTTCAATGCGGGCTCACACACATCGCACTCGACTCGGGTGGTTGTTATTTTTTTGGTTTTAGTTGCTGTTTAAACTTGGTTGTGAGAGGGTAGCTCAGCAAGCCTCAGCTAGGAGAAAACAAGGGAATTGTTTGTGGGCCAAGTTGAGCCTCAGATTTGTGAAGTTGTGTGAAGTCCTTAAATAATAGTAAAAAAAGGGGTTTTTGATTTCTAATAAAAAAATAAAAGTAACATTTATGGCACCGATCAGCAGCACCACAAGCAGCAATAGCAGTGTTATCAATCATAATAATCATACCAGCGAAAGTCTTTCCGCGATCTCTCCAACAACAACCTCGCTGCAAGACATGAGTGCCGCTGCAGCTGCGATTGCGCTCGATATGAAACCCAACAAAATTGACATCACGCAGACGCAGAAAATCAAAAAATGTGCGTAAAAAACATGACAAGAAAAGAAAAGAAAACAAAAACAACAACGAAAACGAAAACACATCCATATAAAAATTTGTAAATAACAAAAGCAAAAAGTTGTGTAAAATGCCAAAATATGTTGCAAAAAAAAGGTTATCATAAATGTTGCTAATAACTTTTTGCAACTTTTTCTCGCCTACTCACAATCACTTCTAAATTCACTACTCTACTATGCCCCGTTTTCTTTTCTCTTTGTATAGTGGTTCGACGTAATGCTTCTGACAAGCTAAAACTTATTCAAATGGTTCACGACAATCCGATATTGTGGGATTCACGCTTACCAAATTTCAAGGGCGCCGAAGAAGAGAAGAATCGCGCCTGGGAGCACATTGGCAGGGAGTTCAATGCGCCGGGACGACGGGTGGCGCGTGCCTTCAAATCCTTGCGCGAATCATATCGACGCGAATTGGCTCACGTCAAGTTGATGGGCAATGGATTTAAACCAAAATGGAGTCTCTACGAGGCCATGGATTTTCTACGCGATGTCATCAGAGAGAGAAAGTGAGTACTTGATGGAATCAGTATTGAAACAGAGGGAGGTACTGGATTCTATAGTACTATGTCAAAAAATAATATTTGGGGTGGTGAAACGGTTAGGAAATTGTTGAAAATTAACAAAGGCTAGACCGCAAATTTTCGTTGAGACAGGGTACCCTACTTAGGGTTAGTTCAACGAACTAACTATTCACAACGCACGAACTATTGTAGCCGAGATCACACAAGATCCAGTTGGAAAAATTGGGTAGGTGGTAAAATAGGGCCTGCAAGTACTCTCATTAGTAAGCAAACGTGACATAAGGCAACGACACGAATGTTTTTTTATAGAGAAAAGTGTTAATATGCCTCCATAACTTGAAATCGCCTTCTGTGTGGACAGACGTTAAAATGGTCCGTTGCCACTGGGTAATATAAGTAGGGCGACCTTATCTAAGATAGTAGATGTCATTACAGGATATTAAATGATAGGTAGACACACTGCGAGTATCAATGTGGAAATAAATGACTTCTGCACTTGTAAGGATGAATAAGTAGTAAAGACCTTGTTTGATCGCAGTTATGATATATATGTCATGTGTTCTCTGAAGGAAGATTTCACTAAAGTGTTCTAGTTATTTTTTATTCACTTGTCGAAAGAGCTCATAGGAATGTTGTTGAAGTTTGAGAAAACTGCGAAACGGTTCTGAAAGGTGAATAGGAATATGGGGATACAATAGGCAGCGATATCCAATCTCACATCTTAAAAAGTATACCTTCATAAAACATCTCATGGAAATTTTGAAGCTTTGATTTGTATTTATTAATATGCGATTATGGCACCCTGTATTTATAGTTAATAGCGCGCTCTATTACTCATGACAATACATCGAACTGGACTCTTGAGCCCTTTTTTGTTATCAATGAGCACGATTTGAGCAAACAATGCGACCCACTCACCTTCTGCTTAAACTAGAACAAAGGCTTAACAACAACAACAATAAAAAAATACAAGAATCGAATTACTCAAATTTCATTTGCCGTATTACATTGTTGCTCAATTACCTCAGACCTACTCTGTTCCTCCACCGGCACTACCTCCGTTTCTTCATGCACTTCAACGACGCTCACAACGCTTTCTGCCTAGTGCACGGCAACTTCCGACTTACAAGGCAGAAAGTCATTGTTGTTGGAGAGGGGTCTAGGGCAGAAAGAAAGAGAACTATAACGGAGCATTTTTAAATTCAAAGCACTTTACGACATACTACATAAATAACTCGCTCTCACTCGATCGGAACGCTCTATTGATTGATCTATTTGTTTCTCGAGCTCCTCTCACTTCCATACACCCTTTTTAAACCTTGTTCTTAAGCACAAATAATAATAAAAACAACAACAACAACAACAAAATTATTGGATTAACTGAATTTACATAGTTGCCGAAAACATCAACATTGCAACAAAGTCGGGCACCTCCGGTTTGATCTCAATGTTCTTCCTCTTCAAGGAGTGACTCATTCCGCTTTTATATTGAAAGTTTGTTGATGTTGTTGTTAATTTTTGTCTTATTTTCTTATTGTAAAATTGAATTTGCTCATTGAACTGAAACATTGTTGGCTTACCTATTTCTACTATAGGCATTTGTAAAAGTTGAAGGCGAAGAAGAAGGCGAAGAAGAAGAGGAAGAAAATAGCAAGATGAGGTTTTACATTCTTACAGTGTGCTGTATGTTAAAATTGATGGATTGAAAATGCTTGAACGGTGGCTGTTTTAACACACAGTATAACGTATCGAAGGAAGCAATTCCCGATCTATGTGGGTAACTGACTGGTTCTTCAAGATAAAGAGAGAAATTGCTTATAATCATTTTTAGTTATAAAACGGTTATTTTCTAAACTCTGAAGTTTACCAGTCTTTCAAGTAGAAGAAATCAAATTTATGCCTACGAGTTATATATCGTGTTCGGTTAACTCCATTTAAAAATTCATCAAAATATTCAATAATTCCGCTAAATGCTTGGTTGAAATTTAGGAGTGTCGTTATAAAAATGAATTGGCTTACGAATAACGCGAGTCACTCTAAAGTTTCATAGAAGAACCATATAATGCAGTAATATGGAATTACGAATTGTATAAATTTTATTTCTATGGCTCAGGCATGGGTATTTTTGAACTTTTATACAAGAACTAGAATGTGTTTCTTTGGTTTTTATTTTCTTATCTATAATGGGATAGTAGCTTGAGTAAGAAAGACCTTGGCGAGCTATGAAAGATTTATGCAATAACCATGAAGACTTCGCGATAGTACTCCAGTTAGCTTGTAGTGTTATAATTCAAGATGTCAAAAGTTTGATTTATAGTCAAGCCAAGCTTAGTACCGGACAGCACAGCACAGTTTTTATTTTTTTTTGAAATTAACATCCTTCCGCATACTAAATTCTTTGTTTGGATTCGAAGATTTTAACTGAAGTGAATTCAGGCTGTTGTCATCAATTTTCTTCTTACTTTTGCCTGATGATGACGACAGTTTTTGTGTACCATCAACATTTAATGTGCTTTTTTCGAAAGCGGCGTCCAGTAACAATGATCAAGCAACTAAAATGTGTTTTGGGGTGTTTTCATATACATACATGCCAACACCCGATGAAAGATACAAAAATTCAGACAGAACGATCGCAAGTATGGAAAACAGAATTTATACCAAAAAAACTGACATAAAACATCATCAACATAATTATCATCATCGTAATCTCGTAGTACTCAAGCGTGCATAAAATAAGGCCATTTCCTTTCAATTGACTGTACCCACATTTCTTGGCTTGGCTCGGTTCGGTTCCGTTCGGCTCAGTTGTTTTTGTTGGCGGCTGGCTTTGTTGCATATACTTTATGCATGCATGCATTATATGGTATATGCGTTTGATTGTATTTTTACCCACATCTTGGTACATAGTTACATACATACATAAACACACACATCCACACATGCATATTTTAATTTTACTATAGAATCTTTGTGGACAGATGACGGAATGAGCGCTGATAACAGAGCCGCCTCAATCATCAGTCTTACAGTCTCGGAGTCTCGCAGCAATAGCCACAACCGTTGTTTTGCCCATTGCCATAAACCATAAAGATCGAAAGTCTCGTTGAGAGCAGCAGCATCTGCGTCGTCTTTCTTTCTATGTATTCGTGTATTTGTGTGTTTTTGTATCTCTAAGTCTGTCTGTCTGAGACCACTTGAAATGAATTCAAAAGCTGAGTTAAGCTGAGCTGACAAATGGCATCAAAAAGAGACAGCTCAGCTAATGGAGAAGAATAAGAAGAATCAGCAGCAGCTCGGCCCAGGCTTTTTGGAGCAAACGAAAGCGAAATAGTACAACAACAACAACAGAGATAAATTAAGCAATAGAAATAACACCGCGTAATAAGAGCAATCGAGCAAAGTAAATGGTAGGTGGACGGACGGGCAGTCGATCGAGCAGGCCAAGTATCGCACACAATTGTGAGAGCTACATACATACATATTTTTTCTGCTATTGCTTGCATCTTTTTCTTTTTAATTTCTGATTGCTATATTGGCGCGTCCGCTGTGTGGACCAAGTTTAAAAGCATCGCTGCTGGGATTAAAAAAAAAAAAATAAAAACTTCCGCGAATATGGCTTCTCTTTCGACGTGCAGATACTCGATGTCCACACTCTCTCTTCCTATATGTGTAATGATCTGTGTGCGATCACTTAACGCGCAAATAAAATAAATACAGAATAATACAACAAAAATTAAAAAAAAAAAAATGGGAAAAAAATTATAATCAGTCAGCAAAAGCAGGCAGAGGAGTTGATGCTGAGAGCCGCATTCGCTGTGCTCGTCGCGATGCCTAGCCAGGCACTGCCACGGCTGTAGTTGCTGGAAAAAACCAGGGTTAAAATATTTATATTTCTTCTTTAACGTGCAACGCATATCGTCTGCTGCATGCATTTGTTTGCGTACGAGTATACGTGTATATCTGTATCTCTGTGAAACTGAGGGTAACTACAAACATGTGTGTGCGTATGTATAGTACGTTAGTCAGCCAGTCTATCAGTCAGTCGTCAGTTTGTCACGCTCATGATTTAATAAGCAAATGAGCTGGAAATTGATGAAATTATTTGCCGTTCTTGTTGTTATTCTTATTTACATTTTTGTTTTTGTAATATGGTACATACTTTTTATTGCGCTTTGTTGTTGCCTAATTTCATTTGCCACTTGTGTCCGGCAATTCTGTCATCACCTCACAACCCACTCCAACCGTTTCCCTTTTTCATAACAGAGCCTTGATCAGCCCATATGTTTCACCACATTTGCTGCTGCTTTTTAATGGACTTTGTTTGTTATTGAGTTCGGGGCATGTCTTCTTCGGACATTTTTGTCAAAGTACGTAATTTTTTTTCTACATCTCAATCACAAATAACAACAAGTAAAAATGGGCGTATTCTTCTCTTATGTTATGGAATTTATAATTTAAAATTTTTAGTGATATTTAAAATAAAAAATGAAAAGAATCACTAACTTCGTTAACTTTTGTTTGACATTTTGGGTCTCTGGCAACGTCACTATCCATCGTTCTTCTCCTCACTTCTCTTATTAACAATGGCAAACTTTACGTTAATTGTAAGCTTTCCATTATTTACATAAATATATAGGAGTCATTGATGACATTGTCCAGTTTATTTATATAATGTGAGTAACTCGTCTGGGCTTATTGGGCTGCTCTCCTTTGGCAACAAACTATCCCCTGATCACCGTAATTTTTTAATTTATTAATCTCACGTTTTTTAATCATGATGCCATTTCTAATATCCTGTGTTATATTTCTTATAATGACCGCCCTATATAGATCTTTCGATATGTGTATTATAGCTTGTTCCTATTAAATGAATAAACTTATCCTGATGTCCACCGATATCTTTCTGTAACATGGGACTACTTATTACAATATCGTCTATTTCTATTATCTGGTAATATCCTCTTTTTTAATCTATGAAGTCGTTGTGTTAACATATTTTGGGGAGCGCTTCCTGCCAATATATCTTCTTCACTTTTGGACAGTCTGGACAACAGTCCTCGTTTCCATGGCCAATTTCTAATAGGTTCTATTCAACCTCTAGTCACTTATTTGGAGACAACTACATTTTTAAGTAAAACAATTCGAGCTCTCAAAACTTGATAAGAAAAATCACTTTCCTATGAAACCGAACTGAATCGAAACCCAAAGCAAGCGTTTACCATTATGGTTTTTTCTCTTTTTGAGTATATTCCAGACCAAGCTAACAAAGAATAGCTGCGACTTCATTTCAATAGCGTTTTCGCTCTTGAGTTTAGGGGCAGAAGAAACAATACAAAATAAAAGTAGCTGCCCCGGAAGCAAATATTGATAAGCCAAGACGTCAGGCATAGCACAGACGAACGAGAGACGACGTCGCAGCTATGACGATATGAACATAGAGAGGGTGTTTGACTTGGTGAGTGAGTGAAGGAGACGAGACGCGATTTGGACAGAAATCATGTCACACTCACAGGCAGGGAGTCAATGAGAATATGAACGACCCACCGACCAAACAAACACAGACCCTAACACTGAAAAATGCGTTTAAAGCCGCGAATAAATGTTGTCAGGCAAATCAAATTAACAAAAAAAAAAAAAATAATAATAATAATAATAATAATATTAAACATAGACGCTCTGAAAAACGTGGAACATGTGGAAATGCCGTTGAATCAGATTATAGACAGCGGTTTGGATGCTCTCTGATTCATCTTCCCTTTTGACGACTGTGTGGGGCACGTTGATCTAGAAAAAAATCTGTTCTGCGTGCGTGCGTGCGTAAGTGAAAAGAAGCACTTCAGTTGCAGTTGCAGTTGCAGTTGCAGTTGATGTGTGTGTGTGTGTTGTCCTCTCACTGTATTAAAGTTGGCTTCATTATTATAGTCCTCCTCCACCTAAAATCTTTACCAAGCATGTCATGCATTTTTGGTCTATAAATAAATTGCAGCTGTTCTACCATCCTTGAAGGCATGGAAAATCGAAACGTGTAATGTGACACTTTTTGGAATACACACACACAAAAAAAAAGGAAAGAAAAAAAGCCATTGAGAATTTTCCTAATGGTTGAAGAACCTCATTCTATGAGAAACAAACTCACGAAAAAGCAATTTCTTGGCGTTTTTGATCTCAGTTGAGTTGAGTTTAGGCGTTTTTGTTTGGGGTTGAAATGCTATTTTTAGTTTGGTTTATCTGTTTCACTAGCTTAGAATTTGTGCTTTGGATTGGGAATTGGTTACTAAATTTCAAAAAAGAAGAAAAACGCCAAAACTAGTACACAACCAAGAAGCGTTGAAAGCGACTTTAAAAGTACTGAGCAGTTGATCAAATTGTGACTTCTTTGGGATACGAAATTAAAGGGCTCAACTGTGAACTTGATCTTGAAGATTTTGTAGTTTTAATTAAACATCAGAGTTCCTAAGCGGATGATCTATGACTGATTGGTTGAAAGCAGAACGGATTTGTTTCTGAACTCTTTCGAATAAATGCTAAGGTCAGGGCTACAATTTACACACGGATCTTCTGCGACCGCAATGCATGCCATGTCCGCTATTGGCTTCAACTCGGACGTCCCCAACTTTGGTCGGAATAATTTGTGAATATCCTTGTTTTTCAGATGGAAACCTGACGTTATGCTTTCCTAAGTTTATCGGGGTTTTCCAAGTTTTCATTCATGTTTCTGTGAATAGAATTTTTTCCTGCTTGTAGTAAGTGGCGGGGGTCAATATTAAGTGCGATTCGTTTCACAGCAGGGATATTGTTCTGACTGATTTGATAGTCGGACTTTTACATTGGCGATTGATCATGTAACATATTCACAGCGTATTTACCAAAAATGTTATGCAACAGCGGTGAAGTATGAGATGCCGAAGAACTTTCAACAAATTCCTATGGGCGAGATGTGACCATAAGTATATTGGTCGCTATCAAGAAGTCGTTGTCATAACAAGAATCGATGTTTTATCGGAAAATATAACATCACGACTAACAGGAGGCACTTAATTCCGAAACTTCGTAGGATGATTTGGCTTCTCTGGTGAAACTCTAAACTTGAGTAAAAGGCCGTTATGGACTTATAGTGTACAGCTTTGGGGCCTTGCAAAAAATTCACCAAAGGCTACAGTCAAAAGATCACAACAGAAAAGGCAACATTACCTGTATTACTCCTTACGATACTCGGATGAGTGATTCAGCGATGACTTGCTGATGAGAACGAAAAACTCTATTCCAAACAAGTTTTTTTTTACTATTGTAATTTTACTTGATTTTCTTTAAAATTCTTTGGTTGTGGTATTTCCATTGAAAGATCGCAAATAAAGAACACATATTATATTACGTAATATTGTATAATGGCCCGGATGAGAACAACATGTAATCAAGTTTAAAGTGGGCGAGGTCTACCGTTGGGTAGGGGAGTGAGGTTGGTAGGTATGAGACTGAAAACGGACTACCGACGATGCTTTAATAACATTTCGTGGGGAAACACCTGACAATTATTATGTAGTAAAAGTATGAAAACAGTTTCCGCTGAGCTTAGCTGGGACCGTTGGGTTAACTTTTAGATGTACAAACGGTGATATCCATAACACGATACAATATAATAAAATTAATAAAATCTTATCTTTCTTCTTTCTGTAATCTGTCCTTCAGGGGCGGCTCACATGCAAACGACACACTTGCCATGGGTCTGAATCTTAGCGCATTTGCTGCGGCACATCACATCAACAATAACACCTCCACCACAAACAACAACTCATCTGGTGGCGGAAAATCGTCCAATTTAAAATTGGCTAACGTTGCAGCACTACATACATCATCACCCTTCAGCGATGCGGCTTTAAATCTATCCAAGTGTTCGAGTGTCAGTCAAGAAGATTACTATTACTTCGTTAAGCCCGAAATGGAACATTCCTCGAACAGCATTGCGGCTGCCGCTGTTGTTGCTGCAGCTGCTGCAGCGGTTGCAGCCAGTCAACCTTTGCCAGCGCATCAGATGCAATTGCAACATCACAACAATAACAATAAAAGTCACAGCAATCACAACAATCACCATAGTAATCATGAGCAGCAACAGCAACAGTTGCACAATGACAGTCGCGTCACTTCGACACGCAACGACAACGGTATAGCCGCAAGTGCCAGCACGAATGGTGGCCATCACAATTCCAACTACGACGACATCGATGCATCTTCGTTGCGCAGCGGCGATGATGATGAGAATGGCTCCTTGCACAATACACACGACGAGGGCTCCGACGAAGTTGAAGAACTGGAGGCCATCGATGCCGATTTCCCATATCCACTCATACTCGATTCGAATTCGCCGACAAGCGCGAGCAACGAACGTGGCGCCGATGGCAGCAGCAGCGGGGCCAATACGCGAAAACGTCGCCGCCGCCAACTCGATGCTGAGTTGGATTGCAATGATGGCGTTTGTGGTGGTGGCGGCGGGGCAGGCGGCACGGACGATGATTACGAGGATCAAATGTTGCAACAACATCGTCATTTGCGTCAACAACAGAATGCTGCATGCACCTCTGATATTCCGCCGCCGCAAACGGTGCGCGAGGTACTCAATTCGAAATTCTGCGGTTTCATCTCGGCCAAGTTGAATAGCATGGAAGACTCTGAGGCCGATAATCTCATGAATCGCATACTTATGCTACTCGTGCAGACGCAGGCCAATGAGGCAAAATAAAGAGGTGATCGATGATTTTATCGTAGTTTTTAAATTGCTAGTATAACTCGCTATGTGTTGTTGCATCTTCGGTTTTATTGTCGTCGATATTTTAACGTTGAGATGAATTTTAATCCATACACAGAAAAAAACCGTTCATTGATTGATCGCGCATGAAAACAATTGCTTGCCATTATTTTCATTTATATTTTACCTCCGTTTTTTTTTTATTTTTATTTTTTTATAAAATGTCTTACATCCTCGTTATGAACAATGCCAAACTAGTGCCATACCAAAAAAAAAAATATATATATATATATATATATATAAATAAATAAGGAAAAGGATCTGAAAAAATATATTGTGCCAAAACACTTCGAAAAACTCAACATTTACGCGTTGCCAATGAATTCACATTTAGTATTAGCTTTTAGTCTTTGTGCGCTCCAAACGCAGAAAATTCGTTCCTGTTCTACCATTCATAACTTCACCATCACATTTTCCAATGAAGAAGTTAATTTAATTTTTTGCTCGTACATTTAAGTTATCTTTTAATTCGTCTTTTGAAGGTGTACTAATTTTTAAGTTTAACCTTAGGTTAATTCTATTTTATATATATTTTATATAAATTCGTTTGAGAAGCTTGCCATTATGAACAAAGATACCTTCGACAAAATGAGCTATACTGAATTAGCGCCATATTCATGAGATACAATACATATATAAACTTTTCCGTGTCAATGCATCGGGAAAATTCGATTTGGATTTTTTTTAAGCAACGCAATTTGCGTTTGTAAATACTATTAAACTTATACATATTTAAAAATAAAATAAACAAAAAACAAAGTTAAATAAAAGCGCTGTAAAATCAAACAAATGTATTTAAATGGAATTTACGAGTATATATAAATCTAGCCAAGTGCGAGTTTGCCTAGGGTTTCGTACGTTGAATATGTTACCATATTTTTAAAATATCTCTGTCGAATATATTTTCGGGTTTCTCTGCATTTTATTGGAAACACACTTAACCAAACCGAATGAAATATTCAATCATATCCACTAATTTCGATTTGGCGAGGCAAGAATTTTATACAACGCTCTCTCAATAAGAAAGTAACTGTTTCGTCAATTTTCATCTAGATGCAGTGTCATTGGATATGAGATAAATATTGCTTAACGATAACGATAATACACATGAGTTTCTGAAGAAACTGTCTTGAAGATTAACTGGGCACAATCGCATTGAAGAATCTAACCTCTAATCTTCTGAGTGCACACAGTACAAATAATAGATTGGCTAGGCGTGCAAGATTTATGTGGGCGAAAAGGAACAAAGATCGATGGTTGACACTATATACTTAAATACACTAGCCAAATTTACGGCAGCTTATTGGCAGCTATTGCTTGAAATTTGAAGTTATGGCTCTGGAGTGAAACGTCCAAATACTCATAACAATCTTTTAAACATTTATCCAAATTATCCATATTATCATAAGCTGCTGATAAGTGAAACAGCCACGTTACACTTAACAAACCAAACCCGATCGTGACAAAATCACTCTTTTGACTACTGCGAGTATTGTACTACATTCTACTACAATTAAAGGCTTCGGAAGTGGAACTTCTGTGGTCCGAAGTAACTAAATAAAGTTTTGCGCGACGTTATAAAAGCCCGTCGAGTAGAATCTATTATACAAAATTAGAAATGAATGCATCTATAAGAAACAAAAGAACACAGAAAGGACGATAAGAAGGCCTGCGAGGAGAGACTATTGATGGTCAGTAAACATGGGTTGAGAAAACAAATAAACCAGGAAGCGACGCCAACAACTTCAGAACCAGATACGAAGCACATGTCCTTGGTGAGTGTGTGAATGTCTCTTTCACTCTTGCTCTTTCACAGTCATACTCGTATGAGCCATAAATCGCAGTCACAGACTCGGAGGCTAACAAAATTTCAAAAACAGTCTACACTTCAGTGAATGCGAAGTGGATGAATAAGGGGCCGTTGAAAACGAGTCCTTTTTGGATAAAAACGCGTGCGCGTGTTACTTGAATGTGCTTTCGGATTGCATGCTTCTCCCTTTGTTTTTTTAATTGAGGCCAGCAACCCTCGTTTGCGGATTTGATTTCTTGGCTGCTACCTACTTATTTGGCTCGGCTGTATTCGTTTTGGCTTGATAAATGACAGGGGTAGCAAATCAACATAGTACTCGAAATTGTAAAAACGCTAGTCGCGCAGGCGCGTAAAACTGCTAAAATGCTTTGTTCTGTGGTAGCAAACTGGTTTTCGTTTTGAGCATTTTTGCTAGCCTTGGTAGAAGGGAGGATGCTGCTGGCAATTCTCACTTCTTGGTTTTGGCAGCTGAGGAAACATCTTGGGTTCAATGACATCAGCACTTCGCCAGCCATCGAGTCAGCGAGGGAGCCAGCATGATCAGACCAAACGGAGACGATTTAGTGCAATGAATGAGCAAAAGTATTGTATGACTCTGATTGATGTACATCGGTTTTTTTAATTGAAGTTTTTATGTCCAACTTGCGTTGTTTTCATGAGGGCTGAAAAGCCGTTGAGAGAATATCTAACTACATACCTCAAAATGAAGTGGCATGTTTTTGGAATAAGTGCAGCGGAGGAAGTTAAAAGTGTGCAGAATCCAAAAAACACTCAGAAGTTAGTCATCAGAAGCTACTAAAACTTGGACCCTACAACTTTTAATAAAACTTTAAGGCTAATATGAAGTCTTGAGTGTAAAACTACTTAGTACGCTTCCAATTTGAAAAGAGATTAGACTTCAGCAATAATGTTTTGAGTTCTGGTAAGACCAACAGAACATTTTTTCGTAAAATCTTCACGAAAATCGTAAAGCCCATTTAGTCACAGAAAGCTTTTTTGGTAGGATTTGAATCCCCCTCCTCAGTTTAGTGACCAAATAAATTGAACAATAAATGAATTTTAAACACAAAGGTGCTACCTTTCTTTTAAATAAATAATATATTTTCTACGTGTGGTTTACTTCTTGTAGAGTCCATGTTTACTAACGAGTAATTTTAATGTGTTTTGTATTTGTCTCTTAAAATTCACGTAAGGTTTTAGTTGTGACGCCCTGATTAGTTACACCTAATGCCTCTACCCCGAAATAGGTCTATATTTAAGGATTATAAAAGTGTTCGCATTAGCTGTAACAAACTGGGCAGTGCATCAACATTCTTTTTAAGGCGAAGGCATAAATATATCATTTTTCTATGCAAACACATAAAACATCACTATGAAAAACTACTATTAATTTTATTCTGAGAGATATTTCCTGAGTAACTAGTACTCAGTGCTAACATTAACAGCATTTGGAATGGTTAACGTCTGCAATGAACCAGGGATTTTCGTCAAAGTTCGATAAACAAACAACTTTACCGCACAGGGCTCCACTGAATCCATAAAAAATTGTGTTTCAGGAAAATAATATTTTTGTAACTCAGTAAACCATATTTTGGCAAATTTCAAAATTAAAAATTCAACAAATTCAATAACTTCACTCGAAGAGGCATAATAGAAGCAAATAAAATACAATCGAGTAAATAGGCAAACAGAAGAACTTAAAATCATTGCGTCTATATTTTAATATAACTGATTCAAATCAATTCCCAAATACAAAATGAAATTGCCAAAATGCTGCCTTTCCCAGGATGAAGTTGAGCAGGAAGCTCCCTTGTCTAATACCAAGTGTAATTCGCCCCGTTCTAAGGGTGATGTGAATATGGATGGGAAATACTGTCCGCGCACAGAGTACGAGTGTGAACTGGAGGGTCAGGTTGAGATGCTGCAAAATGCGCTCTTCTCATTGTCTTCACATTTTGCCAAGGTACAATTTCGCCTACGTCAAGTCACAAAAGCCTCCAGTTGCGAGCGTCAGCGGTTGCTGCGTGAATTGGAGCATGTCGCCTGTGAAGGCCTCGATGGGGGTCAATCACAAGACGAGTTGCCCACTTTACTCTGCGACGCACGCTCCATGGGCGACATACGTGCTAAGCAGCGTTTGATCATAAAAGAATTGCGTAGTCAGTTAGAAGATTTAAGTGAGTCTAGCCAGTGGGGCTTTGATACGGAAGGAGGTGGTTGCCCTTGTCTTGCGAGTAGTCGTCACCCCTGCCACAGTGAATTCTATTATAATAAATTTACCGATCGAGAACAAGACGAAGAAGACGTATGTGGAGTATGTGAACCGAATCAATCTTCAGATACTTGTTGCAGCTGTGAGCATAGATTGATCGCTCAGCAGATGGAGGGCTATGAGTACGTCTACCGGAGTGATCCTAGACAGAACATAAAACAGTTTGTAAGTGAAAATGGTTACATGTCTCAAACGTGGAATATGGAAAACTATTCGCAAGATAATGAAGATGAGTTCAGCAATGCAAAGCAAACTAAAGGCACGATCACGGATTTTCAAGATTATCCAAGGACTAAACAGAAAACCAAAAAACAAAAGAAGGGCAAAGGCAAAGGTAAAACCAAAAAAAGTAAGCAGTCGAATGGTCGTAGTAACGGATCTGGTGGTAACAGGCGAAGTAGTGCCAATGGTAAAGCGAACGAATTAATAATTTGCATTTCATAATTTTTATTAACTGGTAACTTCTTCACAGATAGCAAAGGTGTCGACTACAATGGATACGCGGCCGATTTTAGCTCAGAGCCTGGCACCCCGAGAAAAGGTTGGAGTAGCTCGGCAAATAACATTAACCGGACCATATTAGACCAGGCGAATCGGCTTGGTAGTAATAGCGAAACGAGCCAGAGCAAACACAGAAGGAATAATGCCGATTGTCCTTGTCACGGTAGGCTTCCTTCCCAATGCAGCCGAAAAGCTAAAGAAACATACATTGAACGAAAACTTGTGGCATATCAGGAAGTGAAGAAACAACCACCCGTACGCAATTTTATAGCCGATGAAAGTACAGAGTTCTATAAAGACTGCCTCGCTGAAAACTTGTCACAAAGGGCAATGGAAAATAAACATTTTGGTACGAGGGAAGAACTTGAGAAAGATAAAACATCATTTAGCAGAGAGAACTACTCCGACAGAGATAATTTGGGCCTTTATAAGAAAGGACAACTGCTATATAATCCAATTGGTGTTGTTAAATCGGTGTCATATAGCGATGGACATGCGGAGAATCTAAAGAAAGTTGACCAATCGAAAAAAGATAGGAATCACGAAGGATATACGCAGGATGCGTCCAAGACTAATGGAAGGTCTAAAATCAATAGTTATGTAAGCCCTCGACAAAAACAGTCCGAATATCCAGAGGAATGGCATCCAGTTAGTTGTCAATGTTCTAATTGTCAGCAAAGATTTACTCAGAACTTTACAAGAACTTCCCAAAACAAAGAGAAAAGAGCCTCTGTTTCTCACGTTATTGTGGACCAGGATTCACTATTCTATAAGGATACTATTGAGGAAAACGCCGCTAGGAACATAGAAAAAGCTAAGTTAGAAGAAGAGAAACGAAGATGGGGGGAAAACACAGAATTCAGAGAACACACAACGAATAGAAAATTACGAAAAAATACCAAAGACCGAAATGAGAAAATATCAGAAGTAGATGAGCCCTCAAAGGCTGAGAAAATTAAAAGCAAGCGAATGAAAATAGCGCCAACCGACTCGGAGTTAGAACGAAATTATTATTTATTAGAAGTAGAAACTAACTCCTCCGTACGAAATCCTATGCGCATTGTCGAATCCGGATCCCCAAGAATTAATCAAAATTCAAAGGCAATTCTACAGAGTAGTGCGTTAAATAACGAGAAATCTAAATCTACTTCGGCGTTATATTCTGGGAGTATCGAACAAGCCAGCAGATCTAACGCCTGCTGGAATGAAGAATGCGAAAAATCAAAGTGCCAATGCTATTCAGATCATTCAACAAGAACATCATATAGCAATCTGAGCAATGCTAGTAGAAAGCTCTGCTAATCAGCAAAAAATTCTCGCTGGATGGAAGAGAAAGCATTACCAACGGAACCTCAAAGTAGTCCCAACTGCAGACAATCAAAAGGAACTGCTTGTTTCGGAGGCTCTTGCAAACGCAAGTCGATGAGCTAAATGCAATATATTATGCATCCTGGGTCAAGTATCGTTTTTTATAATTTTGCGAATATAAAACTTGAACGTTGTACATTATTAAGAACTATAATGCACGTAAGTGTTTTAGATTTGTTTAGAATTATATTTTCGATATTAAAGTATGCAAGTAACATCACGTCGCAGGTTGCTAAAATTGAAAATTAATTTTATTTTTATATATGAACTTTAGACATAATTGAATTAAACCGTTACAAATTCTTGACCTTTTTACAATATAATATTCTGACACACACATTTTTTCTTATGGTTGGCCGTTTTTTTTTACGTATACTTTCAGGCAGGCAGGCAGGCAAATGGTTTAACTGTATGTGGAAAGCGAACCCGAATGATTTCGTATGCGTTCACGCAGGAGCCGATGAAGATTTTTGGTTGTATGCGAGCGTTACGCTATGCTAAATTTTACTCTACTGTAACCAAAGTTGTTTCACATCAAAAACCTCAAAAGTCTAATTTTTAATTTTCCTTGATTTTTATGTTCGATTTCATTGGCTCAAGCATTTAAAAGTAACAATGAATCTAATTTTGAAGAAATTTCTAAATTATGAATTGAAATTAATAACTTTCGCATAAAGATTACAACTAAATATAAATTTATTCGTGCATTCGGAATATATATATCATTACTGAAATACCACCATGAAGACTGCAAATCAAACAAAACGCTGCCACTTCGAATATGATGTCAACGAATTGGAGTTGGTAGAAAAGTCTAAGTCACTTCGTAAAAGTCGTAGTCTCGATTTCATACCGGGTACACCATGCGTTGAGCAATGCAGACGGCAGAACTGTCGTAATCTTACCATGTACGAGACTAAGCTAGAGAAAGAGATTGAAACACTTCAAGAAACGCTCTTCACGCTCTCATCGCTCTTCGCTAAAATCCAATTGCAAATTCAAACCTTAAGAAAGATCTCGGATTCTGAGCAACAGCAACAAGTGCTACGTGAATTGGACCGTTTGTCCAGCATAGGACTTATGGGGTATAATACAAAAAAAGACACAGACAGTCTTCTCTGCGATTCACGATCGATGGGCGACGTGCGTGCCAAGCAAAGTTCTCTAATCACCGAGTTACATAGTAAGTTAGACGACCTGAACGAATTTAACAAATCGTGTTTTGACACTGATGAAGGTGGTTGCTATAAGCTTGTGGGTACTCCTTACCAGGAACAAGGTCAGTTTGAAATGATGCCGGAACACGGCGCCAGTTGTATGTGCTGTGAGTGTCGAGATTACTTTACGGAGCAAGAGTATGATGACCGGAGTGGTAATGTTAATGAAGACAATATCGACACATTTTCATTATGTAGTTGTAACGATGTGTCCGGGTATTCGGAATCTGAAGAACTGCAGAGCGATGAAGAGAAGGAAGCAAAAACACGTATGGCTAGAAAAGTTAATAATAAGCGCATTCTAAAGTCCAAAAGTAAAGTCAAAAAGAACGCTAAATCCGCTACAAAAACAAATGGTAAAAAATCGTGTTCTACTTCAGTCGGTGACCGTGGCGTTTGTAAGCGCAAAAGTGCAACTCCCAAATCAAAGTCTAAACAGACAAAAAGCAGTGCATTACACTGCAGGCGATTTCATAAAGAAAATAAACCGAAGAAGTGGGAGGAACTTGATGCTGAACGTGAAATGGTCCTATTTCAAAACGTACAAAAAAGCACCAGCTTACAAAATCCCACAGTTGTTGAGAGCCAACACCTGTTTGCTGATCAAATGGAAAATAATCGATCAACAAGTGTGTCGAAGAAGGGGAATACAGAGAAAAGGGAAAAACAACAAATATCTTCTGATTTCTCGGATACATCTCAGACAGAGCGAGCTAAAAGGATATCGAAGTCCCGTGAAAAAAGAAAAGAGTCTGAAATGGGCTTTAAAACACAACAACAAGCAGTTTTCCACTCCTATAATTCGGATACAACTGAACGACATAACGTTTTATATGAAAGTGTGTATAAAGATCAATGCGTATACAACCCCATCGGAGTTGCCGAAGCTGAGTTTTATCGGGATAAACCTCTTGAAAGAGACTACGAAAAAGAGAACGCTAAGGTAAGGCCAACTAAGAATATATGCGGAGGAGCACGGTCTGAAACAGATCAAAAGGCCATAAAAACAAGAAAATCCCAATGGCATACTAATGTTAACAGAGAGGAGCCTAGGAAGACGGGAAAGTCGGAAATCAATCGAACAGCTTCCAATAGTTCCGCAATGCGCTGGAGCAATTCGTTGTATACGTTTAACAAGCCCGATAAGAAATTAATGAATCGAATTGAGTGTACAGATAACGAAGAGGAAGAACCTTGTGATTGCGGAGAGAAAAAAGTATTATGTACTTGTATAAAAGAAAAGCGGAAGCGGAGTACGAATCAAAATTCTGGGAAGCGTGCAAGTTCGCAAACTCATTAGGAAATGCACTTTCTACGAAAAAAATACAAAATTACAGCATTTATGAAGTTGTATTTTTGTTGAAATACACGATTTTTCAGTTGTAAAGCGATTATGTTGATATGGGTGTAAATATTTATTGGTCACAGTACAAAATACCGGAATATTTGAGCAAATAGGTTTTTGTTTTTGGGCAGCACACTAACCATTTATGTGGCAATGCCATGCATTAGTATTTTTTAGACAATCAAAGTCGAAGTTGCGAATTCTCGCTACCATTCGGACCAATCACGCTTGGTAGCCTATACGAATTTTGAGTATTGCTGCGTGTTCCAGTTGTAATCGGCTTTACAATGAAAACTATATAAGATTTTCGCGTTTGCACACTATTTAGAATGCAATGAAACATCATTGCTTTCATTGAAATAGTGCATGGAAGGAGCGGTGGCAGTGAGGAAGAAAAGGAGAGAATTTCGAACTTGTTCAATGCTTGTTGTTCGTTTAAAACTACGTGCTATGCGACAAAGCTGATTACATTGAAATCGCACAGTTTTTGGACTGCAGATTTGATAACATCATTTTATACTAGGTGCATTCGTGAGATTGTGGTGCATTAAATGCAATTCCCGCGACACAATAGTTTTCGAAATTGTTCCGGTATCTTACATTGCATACTTTTTATACTTTTTACTTTACTGCAAGTCCAAATAAGAATATCACAAAGGGCGGATAGCTTATAGTATAATTGAAAGAAATTAAGACGATAAAGGGAAATATCTCTCTTATCATCATCATCAGTCAGCTCTACTAAGCGGGTGGGGTTTTGGGTTTCTCTAAAATAGTTCTCCATTCCTAATGCTCCCTCTAATGCTCATTAAAAAATTAGAATGGATAATAAGAGAAATCCATATGGTCAATATATGGTGAATGTGCAATATATGGTGAATGATAAACTATCAGCCCAAGACTCAGTAAGCCCTCTACATTGTATACAGTCTCACAATAAGCTAACGTCACACGAACGAGTTATCTTGATCATTAAGTCACACATGGAAAGGACATTTTTTTCCTGATCTAGCATCTTTAGTCAAATTATGATACTAGCAAATTTCGCAGGTGTCTCGTATGTATAAAGATCACAGACGCCAAGAAAACCAGTCTTTCAGATTCATTAGGTGTGATCTTTAACGCTCACAATTATAATTTTACGTATGTAGTTTTAGGTACTATGCTCTCACGAGACATCACTGAACAAAAGCATGGAGATCTTAGTGTTCGTATGAATGTATTGGCATCATCCTTCTTTAGTTACCTTATATTAAAGTGTTACCCAAGATCTTTTGAACAGGTGCCCAACCGATGCAAAAATTCATCATATTGAGTTGAATGACTTTATATATCAATGCTGTCTAGAGGTCCAGTGTAAATATTTCGTTCCATATATTATACCATACTTCGTATATTAGCCAAGCAGTGGAATATTTTGCATGGACAGCGTAAGGCAAAACAAATGGTCTACTATACAACAAATAGTAATAAAGATAAATCGGTATGATTTAAGATTAGAACTAGCTTTTCGCCGAGTCAACACTCATATATGGCTAATAACTATTACATGTTTGCACTCCATAACGAAGCTATTTTAGAAGTTAAATAATTTATTAAACAATTCAATTATCATGTGTAATTTGAACCATTGCCTCTACCTCAAATAATGTGATACTGAAACGTTTTCCTTACCCTCACACGAATTACGCCGTCGGCTATGCAACACTTTCCATGGTGTGGTTTACCGGCCGGCCGGCATATTAAGGCAGGTTAGTGTACGTGCTTTGCTACAGCTGATTCAGCTCAGTCGCTGTTAGTGGGCGCGACCTCGTGCCTGCCTACCTTTGCTATGGCTGGCCTCTTGCAGTTTATCGCAATTTATGTTTATTCATTATGGGTTGAGCAACGTGCTTTTGTACTGCCGCCTCACAAAAATTGTCATTTCGAAATGTCAACTGACATCAGTTTGCGGTTTTTTGAAACAAAGTGTCCACAGAGCACAATCATGGCCGGCGAGCGCGCCTGAAATACGTTTGTCAACAGAGCGTAACAAGCCAGCAGAAGAGAGCGCCTGGAATTATGGCAAACATTTTACTCATTGAAACGTTTGGCATTGAAACTGGACATTTTTATAGCACAGCGGCATTTTTAAGAGACTCTTTTCTTGTTTACTTAAGAGAGCGAATAGTATTGGAATGTGAAATCGGAAGTTGTAGCGGATTCTGTTTGGAGAAGTACTAGATTTGACTTTAGTTGACAGAGTTATGAAAGTACGACCGGAAAGTATTCATTGTACGTTTCTTAAAAGGTGCAAAAGGTAAAACGTAAATGTAGCACGTATTTGGTTATAATATATGAATATAATGGCAACTTTTAGGCTGAGGAATGTTTTTGCAATTAAATTCTCTAAGGTTTGTAATATTTGGAGTACAGAAAGAAAAGGAAATATGAGTTAAAAGGTCCAAATATTTTGACTTTAATTAACAGAGATGTTAAAAAGTTTGACAGAAAATTATGCTATATAAATTCCTTTAAAGGGTTTAAATATATATAATTTAGCACGCGTATGACCATATAATCTATTTTTGAAATGAAGCATTATTTCTCGGTTGTAAATTTTAGGCAAGTGTCTAGGGATTATAACAGTATATATTATAGGTATAGATAATGTATATAGATAATAGACGCTCCAAAAAGCAAATTAATTTATGCATTATAAATTTTCTAAAGAATATGCAGTACACTTATGAGTGTATGTACTATGTACTGTATGAAGTGTAGAAAGTAGATTCTGCGGCTTTTAATCAAAACCTGAAGTGTGAAAGTGTGTTTTAAACTTTAAAAACCACTCATGACTCAAAGCAGCCCCACCATATGCTTGTAAAACTGTTCGAATCGCCTCAGCTGCAGATTTCTTCAAATTAAAGTATTAAATTAAAGTTCCCGCAAATGATCCTTAATCGGCTAAAAACTCAACATTTCCACACAAAAAGATTATGTGATGCTGATAAAAAATTGCTAATATGGTGTGCCTTCATGACTAATCTTACGACACGACGTTGTAAGTCTGAAATTCTGAAATAAGTTCATGGTGGGGTCTTCTTTTGAATTATGAAAATTTTGAGACAGTTTCAGACAGGACTATTTTAAGTCATATTTCAAGAAATGTTCCTCAAAGTAGAAAAAATCCTGCTGTTATCAGTGTTTTTCCTCACACCTTTTGTGCCAGATCTAATGAGAAATTAAAAATACTTTAATCGAGTTATCAGATGTAACTGAGTAATGCAGATTCCAGTGCTGAGATAACTTCGAAAAACATGCTTTTTATTCTCTCGATTTTGCTAGCACATCGCATCTATACCGCTCGCTCTATCTCTCTTTCAATGCTATAAAATGCATTAAACGCTGGCGCAATTTTGAAATCTTGACTAGGTTGATAACTTCTGATATTGATGCGAGACAATTTTTATTATATTTTCTGAGAGCACGCAAGAAACATGAAAGTACAACCGGTGCGACCTTAGGAACTTACAACATAAACACAAACACGATGCTCAAATCGTATAACCTGTTCAAATACTGGCAAATTCGACGCCGGTTATACATTCGAAACACTTTGAAATGGGCCAAAATCACGTACGACGAGAAAGACTACGATTATGCCGAATGCGATTGAGAAAATGCCTTTCATAGTTGTTGCTTTCGACTTCGAAAGCTAAAGCTTCGTGTCGTATTGGAAGGCAATACTAGCTGTGGCAGAAGCAGCAGCAGCACGAGCACAGCTGAAGACGAAACTGAACCAGTGAAAAGTGATTTTCTACACTACAAGCGATTTTCGTGTGTGCAATTTTCCTCAGTTGCAAACGAACAATTTAAGCGAAAAGTTCATTAACTCGGACACCGTCGCGATGCACTCACGTTGAAAACTAGCAACACCGAAAATACGCACGTTTTCTTCGGTTTGAAGAAAAATTCATTAAAAAAATAATATATAAAAAAATTGTTTGAGGAAAAAACACACATAAACAAAAGTTGAAAACAAAACAAAAAACACTCAAGACCTACTAAAAAACTAGCTCAGTTTGGCAATTGAACAAACAAAAATATATTTTCAAAGTGTGCGCGTCAACAAAATCATCATCGACCACATCTGCAATGTGAATTTTATTTTCCACGGGTTTTGCTCTACTTTTGCACCGGAATTGCAGCTGCTGCCTGCGTTAGTGTTGATGGCATTTTGCACATGATTTTTTACGTTCCAATATTAAAAGAATCGTTTGGAAAACAAATCGTATGCAAAATAAATTTGTAAATATTTAACTAACAAAGACACTCTTTTGGTGCCAATATTTGTTTTGGCCAAACGCATGTTCCTCATTTAGACGAATTTCCACTTCGATATAAATCATTGAAATAAATTTGGGGCGGACGTAATGAAATTGTTGCTTTGTAAATAGTTTAAGGTCGAATTGAAAGTCGGTTTAGGATGCCCTACCTAAGACAGAGTACTATAGATAAATAGGGTGCGGTCGGAAACCTTCTATTTTAAACTTAAGCTGAAAAAAAAGAAACAAAACAAATAAACTTCAAAGGGTAAATTAACATTTCACACACACAGCACACACCAAATACCACACACTCACACATACACATCCATGGTATTAGACATTTATGCCAAAGTCGAGCTAGGCGCTTTTATTCTACAATTCTTTTTACATTGAATTTCTGTTAATTTGCGCTTCTTCTTCCTCTTCATCAGTTCCAAATCTCACAAGGCGTTCATAATTTGTAACTTCCAGTTTGCTTTTGAAGCTCATATTTCCTTTCTCACTTCATTGAAGAAGTTGGTCTTTGTTAACTTAAGCAACTGGCCAAAAAGTGCAGTATACCTTATAGTTATTATATTTGGCAAGGCAATGTATTTCGAGCTATTTCAGCGCCTTACAATATGCCCCACAATTCATTGAAGTACGTACAGCTTTGATTAGCTGACCGCAGTAGGAGCATATTAAGATATAAAGCGATTTAACTGCGATTTAATGCGAAGTGGTCGTGGAATGAAAAATGTTGTTGCCTGCAACGAATGTTTATCGCTTAGCTGGGTTTAAGATTTTAAGCAAGGTTTACTTAACTTCCAAATTGCGTTTGCTTTTTTTTTTTTCATTATTGTTTCATGAAATATTTTAACTCAAATAACGTCATAAAATAACTACGCCAACAAAAAAAGAAAAAAAAAAACAAATGCTGTCAAAAAGAGCGGGTAAGTTGAATAAAACTTATAATATTTATTTTCCAACTAAATACTTTTTTTCTATTTAGACAATAATTAGTTCGAAATACGCTAAGATCTATTTTATTGTATTAAATTATAATTAGCAATCTGTGCAATAACAGAAATGGTTTGTACTCACTGAGTTCCTCCATTGAGCTAAAAGTTAAATAAGTTATTGGCATTTAACTAAACAACGTTATAAACATTGAAAACTCAAAACTAACCAAGCGACAGAAACACCAAATTTACTTGAGTTTAGTAAAACTAAATGGTTTTTCTTGGATTCCATTTTCTATAAAAAATAAAAATATATCTGTTACTGTCGTAAAGTAATTAAACTTACGACCCTTTTTCAAATTTCAAATACAAATGTATAAAAACTGCAAAGAGAAGAAATAACTCTACTGACTTTTATGTTTTGTGCTCTATCATTGTAATTAGAACCAAATAGAAAAGTAAATTACTGCTAAAACTATTTTTAGATTGCTTCAAAGGCACATTTCCGTAAATGCACTACAAAAATATTTTTCCAAACAATTTACGAGAATGCGTAAAGTATTTTAATTAAATGAAAATTGCATTAGAAGCACACTACAAAGCACTGAGTCGAGTAGAATTTACAAAACGGAAAATTCTCAAGCACAACAAAAGGCGTATAACTAAAGCGAAGTAAGAAAAAAATGCAAAGCATACTTCTGTGCATTTGTGTATGTATGGTGTGTGCTTAAATATGCAGCAGCGCCTCAGTGGTATTGTTGTAGCTTGAAGCATCAATATTGATTGTCATTTATGCTTTTCCATTCAACAGAATAACGGCGCAGTCTGTGTTCCATCCTTGCGGTTACGAATTGCCGACTCTGAGCACCTGAGGCTGCGCTTCAGTTACTTTTTCGAAAGTATCTTGAAGCGGGACTCAAGTGCGAAAAAGCAGTAAAAGTGGTATTAAAATGGCAAAAAACAACAAAAGAACCCCCACTTTACGCGATTGCACTCAGTATTGAAGTAGGGCATTGAATTGATAGTGTGACAGTTCGTTTCGTTCTTTCTATTAGCATTTATTTATGATTCATAGATGATACCAATTTTTGATTATAGTCTTTAAAATATTTTCAATCGGTTTTTTTTGAACTTTTTAGTTTTTTTTTCTACGATTCATGTTCAGTTGTCCCTTATATATTTTTGGCAAAAAACTTCCATTTCAGTTGCCATTCTTGCGGTTGACCTACAGCTCATAGCGTCATCCTATATGGAATATTTTTTCCTTGACTCCACGTCGCTTGTTTTTTAATTTAAAAATAAATTTTTTTTACTCTTCCGTTCATTTGTGCTGTGCTTTTTATTAATAAAAAAGCCGAAAAAACTCGTGTGTATTATTAAAAAACCACGAAAATGTTCGCATCAATATGTGCGGTGAGCAACGATTCCCTCTGTGTATGTGTGTTTATGGGTGAGTGTTTTCAGACTGGCTGTGCTTGCTTGTACGTGTAGCTGTGCTTTTAGTGTATTTATTGCCAAAAGGCGTATAATTTTCGCAAGCACGAAATTGTTCGGCTGCTGATGCTGGTTGAAAGCGGCTGGCAGCCACGGCAGACATGATTGCAAAGTACAAAAGCGCGTAAGCGTATTATTAATGGGCGTATGCGGTTTCAATTGTGCGCGGCCCGCTCGTTTTAAATTGTTAGTTTCGTTTGTGCCAACGGCACTTTTGGCATCCAGGCATACAATTTCATTGTACTAAATTCTTCTTCCATTCATTTCGACATTGTTGTCAATCTCTCAAAATAAATTTAGTTGGATTTCATATTTCATCATACTATACTCCATTTAATACCTTTTTTGTCGGCAACATCTCACCCTGCACTCAAGCTTTTAATAATAAAAATCCATTATCAGTTGACTGACTGCGTTCCTTTGCTCAGTTCTTGCATACTTTATAGCATTAAATTAAATTTTATACTCAACATACATACATATTTGGAAAGTGTTTAATTAATAAATTGTGAAAAATGCAATAAAAATAAATTGCTTGCTTGTTTGTCGGGCAGTTTGTCTCGCTGTCTATGGGTTTGTTCTGCTTTATAATTCTCGCCGACTGATTTACAGTTATTATTAAAACAACAGCGCATCTATCAAATCATAATTTTATACTTACAAATTTTTGAATTAAAAGTTAAAATGATTTTACTCACTGCGTGTTGTTTATTTCAAATTCTGGGAATTGCGGTGTTCTCAGTTACCTTTAAAGAAAATTGTTAATTATATAGGGTTTAAGAAATTTTCCACTAAAAGTATGTAGTACATTTCTCAAAATCACAAATAAAAACAAATTGAAATAAATAAAAATTTTATGGAAAATAATTAAGTTTAAGTATAATTGGCTACACAGTCTCAAATCGGTTTTTTGGTTGTCACGAATATTGTTTTAAATGTTAAATGGTTTTAAAAATGAAGTACGATGTTTGCTTTTTTATACTCTTCAATAAGTAAGGAAATAAAATCCGGTCAAAAATACTCCTAGTTGAAGGGTCAGATTTGCGTTTTAATTTTATACTGCAGCACTATAGTGTATTTCGAATCCGGCTTTCCAAATGAATTAGGTTTTAAAGAATTTATTTAAAATTAAATTTCTTTACGACATTTTATTTTTATAATAATTCTATTGACGTCTAAAAAATGATCTGATTAATGAAGAAGCTATTCATTATATACATTTTGAAAGTAACATATCTTGGAGAGGATACATGCAGTGCTGTAAAATTATAATTAGATTGTGATATGGACAGTACCTTGTCCAATTCGAGACAATTAGATCATGGAGCATAAGGAATGAACCATTAGCTCACTTCGAAGACTGTGCTCTCAAATCTAAAGCATATTTGTTATAGCATGCAATATTCTACGCAGGAGGGGTTATATGGTCGATACCTTATTGTATCCAATATATCTATCTGTGTTATTATATTGTTACGCAAACTAGTAGTTCTTTCCATGGACAGCTGAGTGTTAGCACCTAGAGAAATGTAGCCCATTTGCGTAGTAGGATCTAAGCATATCTGATGGAACCGACGGTGTGAAGCACCTGAGATGGTGTTAATGATAAATTCTAGTAGTAGATTAATAAGCGTATGTGATAGGTTTTGAAATGGGGATGATGAGAAAATTCCCTATTTCTTTTATGTAGTTGACTAGCTGAATTAAGTTTGTAATGACACTTCTTGGCTGAGGCTCAATACTCATATAAACAAAAGCAGGATACTGTTAAGAACAACACTTAAATATACGTTAAATCACTTACAACCAAATAAATTCTAAGTGCATATTGTTCCATTCTTAAGCGACTGAGTTGAATGGCTTTTCTTGAAAATTACTTTGGAAAAAGTTAACTCAAGGTAGTTATTTTACACAAACACAAAATGTTTTAATACTTCTTTATTCTTATGCATTCGTATTTGATTTCTTACTATCTGCTAAAGACTTAAGTCTTGGAGACATGCTTTTTCAAAAATAATTCAGTTCCCCTAATATGGATTACTAAAATATTAGGTTCAGTATTAAAGCGTAAAAACTGTAAACTTTAATAAAACTGGTAAACAAATTTAAAGTAATAATTGATATGAAAACCTTCAATTTGGAAACAAATGCTGAAACGTTTGCACGACCATTAGCCAACAATTTAAGAAAAACGCCCAATTGTTCCAATACTAACTAACGGCACAAAAATAAAGGAACTTTGTACAATTTGAACAACAACGATAATAGGCACGACTCAAAAAGCATGTGTGCACTAAATTACAATGTATCTATGTACAAGAATGCGTGGGTATGAGTATGTAGATGTGAGCGTATGCATTAAAGGCATTTACCACACCTGCGGCATTGCATGTCAATGGAAAATTCAATAAAAAAAAACAGCGAAAGGAAAATGCATAGAAAAAAGGATCTAAACCAAGTTAAAACTCAGCGCGTGCAGTACAACATAAAAGCACCAAACCAAATGGCATGCAAACCACGCTTCGTCGGATCCTCGGTTTCGCTACTATTAGAGCGGTCCTTCTTACTCCTGAAAGTTAATTGAACTGCATACGCCCACGTAAATTTCGAGAGTAGCGACTACACGAAAGCGAACTGAGTTTAGCAGAGCCACGTCCACGCCTTCGCTCATGACCAACACGGTAAACCAAGCGAAGCCAAGTCAAGTTAGGGAAAGCCAAGTGAAGTCAAAGTAAATGTAGCAGAGCAGTAAGCGAAGTTTAAAACACATTTTTGCTATAGCATATTTTTGGTGCCACTTGAAGCGATGCCGTGCAAACGACAAATCGATTTAAGGACAACGTTTATCGTTTGCTTATTTTTTGTTGTCAATTTGTTACAATTATTTGTCGTTCGTCAGTTGGAAAACGTATTGATAAATATGTAAACAGAAATATTGCTTGAAAAGTTAGTTGGCTTTTTGCGTCGCTTTTGTATTCTTTATTTGGATTTTTGTTGTGTCTTTTGCGGCGCACATCACGTTTTGCATGCAATCGTCACATTCAAACGCATTGAATTGAATCGCATATTCATCAATCGACAAAATCGACAATAAATATTATTGACATGCAAAAATAACCACAGTAAATGGTCATAAACCATTTTTCTGAGGGGTTGGCACTCTCTTTCAACTCATTCTTCTGAAAGGAATACATTCATTTTGTAATTATATTTAATTGATGTGCATAGGCTGTTTGTTAATATTCGGCATACTTTTAGGCTGTGCGCTATGTGTGGTATGTGGTCAATTGTTGTTTAGTTTACGTGCTGTAGTTAAAGCCATTTGGTATTTCGGTTAGTTGCCAGTGGGTTTTTTTTTTGTGTTAGTGTATTGTTTGCGTCGCCCATTACTACGTTTTTCCGCCATTGCGTTCGTGCTAAATGTTTATTAGATTCAGTTTTTCTCCCTTCACCTCCAATACATTTTGTTTGATTATTGCTCTTTTGGCCACTGGAGCTTTAATTGAAATTCATGTTGACATTTTTATTGCCGTTTTTTGGTTTTCCATTTTGACAAATGAATATAAAAATTGGTACACGGTCGAAAATTGGTAGCAGAATTGTATAATCTTACGGTAGCGTTTGTCAAATGCCAGTCTTTGGAAAATGTAAGTTTTCTTCTACATAGAAAGAGAGAATGTAACACATTTTTGCCGAGCCATTTGTTACAAAACCGCTTGTGACATTATGGACAGCCGTTGTAAGACAAACTTTGGAGGAGCCTTTAATTACGTAATCCCCCAGTGTCTTTACCATTGTCTTCGATTCCCAACCGTTGTTGCAGATTATAGAGCTGAAAATTGGCACTTTGGTACCAGGATATACTTTACTGGCAAAAATCTTATATATATACTAGTGGCCCCGACAAATGTTATTTTGCCCTCTCTTGTATGTAGTGCGTTAAAAAAGTATAACAATATACACAATATGTTTTATGCTCTTTGGTTCACACAAAGCAGTCAAGAGTAACCAAAGAGTATATATTCCAATTATTATTGTTGTATAGTCTTTGAGAGTAAGCAGCGAACGAAAAATGTTGTGCGTAGTTTTGTTGCTCTCTTGCCCCAATAACAGTGAACATAATATATAAAAAGAACAGAACGAGCTTAACAGAGAGTATACGTTTGTACGTTTTGCAAGCAACTCACAAACACAAAAATGAAGAAGAAGCATAGCAGAAAAAACGAAAAAATGTTGAAACTTTTTGTACTTGTGCTTGCAGTGGATCGTATCAATGTGCTTCAATTTAAAGGCATTTCGTTTACAATGATCAAAATGAGAAGTATTATTTTTACAACGTACTTATGTGATCGATTGCAGTAAGTATTTTCACCAGCAGTAAGTATCTTCAAAGTGTGTACTCTGACCTTGAATGATTTTTTAAGCCACCTAAAACAAGGAGAAAGACTACAAAACTAGGGGGCAACTGACGTCAACTTAACTGAAGCAAGAAACCTTCTATAAGGAGAATACTTATAAGTGTTACAGATCATATATTTTATATAATGGTTCTGGGTAGCTGAATAAGCCGCCGTCTAAGGGTCTCCTAGTTCAACTTATTTTCTACATGTTAAGCCGACTATGTACTTCTATATAAAATTAACGCCAGTGAAACTTGGAGTAACTAGTTCTATATAGCTATAGATATATATATTCTATACTGCTTGGTTAAACTTTTATTACTAAACTTGTGACGTTTTCTATACACACAGTACCGATAAAGCTATAGATAAGTTACCTAAACATTAACTAGTTATTAGTACTTGTATATGGGATGTTACAAGGAATTTGCTGGGTTAGGTAAAACTCGATTAGCATTTTACTTTATTCTATATTCTACGAGTATATCTGTCTAGGTATAAAGTGTTTATTTTGATAGGGTTTATGTTCGGATCAATAAATTATTTTGGTAAAGTTTTCTTTTAGTGTACTTAGATCATTTTTATATGCAATAAATTATATTTCACATCTATTTAGCATTTGGGGAATGCAAGTGTTATGAATTAAGTATTTTTTTTCTCTTTGATTTGTGGTTTTTTGAAAAGCAAAGCCCGAAGGACCACTGATATGAATTGGTCTAGTCAAAGTCAAAAGAACATGATTCATCATATTTCCTAATGTAACATTTACATTTGACGGCCAATAAATTATGTTAAGTTACTTCAGCCATTGTAGTTCTTGGTCCTTTTGTTATTCCTTTTGACGGTAAAAGTTAAATAAAAAACCTTTGTGTAATGGAATTGACTGCAAGATAATAGAGTTGCCTTGGTGTCAACTCAAACCATATGCTTCAAAAGAGTATTATTAACTTATAAATGCTGATTAAATACCTTTCAAAAAAAGAAGAAGAAAAAACAGAAATGTAATTAAACAAAATATGCGGAATATAAAAATAAGTCGCAAGTGAATTTAATTAATTTCAATACTATTAAAAATCATGCATTTGCAATAAGACAAAACTGCTGTCAATTCATCATTCTTCATTAAGTGTGGTATTAACACAAAACATGTGAAAAGATTAAAAAAATGAAATATTGTAAACTATGACAAAAAAGTGGCCCAACAAATGATTTATATCCATTAAATGCACAATCGGAGAAATACGATTTTTTTTTCATATAAAAATGAATAATTTTTTCCGGGACTTATTTTTATATTTTTTTATTGTCGTTGTTAAATTTGCACTTAACTGACTTCGCTGACACAGTGAGGCGTGCAGCAAATAAAAATAATAATAACTATAATGATAATTATAATAATGAGGCTCATAATTAATTTATTATTCGAGCGTTAATGCGGCGGCGCATGGTTGAATGAATAAAAATTATTGTAATTATTAATCGAAAAAGGTGATAGATAGATGGATCTTATTGTCATTGGTAGAGTTGTGGTTAGTATTGTCGGTGGAGTATTGAGTGGTTGACAAAATTGAAGTAGTGAATGAGTTGCATTCCTTTGGCTGTTTTTCTTCCAAATTGTGCTTTTTTTGGTGGCATTATTTTACAGTCTTTTGTATTTAATTGATCGTTAATACGCCTTCTATTTAATAGATTTCATAGTCAAGTCTTCGTTTCGTGTTTAAATTTTTACTGGTTTTATTTTTGTATTTTTCACTTTTTTGATTTTTATTTTCATTCGAATATTTGAACATTTTGACTATGTACAGTTTGAGCAGCACTGCCGCGAAACGCAATTCTGAGATGCTACATTGTTTTTGTATTATATTTAATCTGTACAGTTTGAGAAGCATCTGAAAATGGAGTTGGTCTTAATATTTAATAAAAAATAATAAGCATAATCGTAATAATGCAGATTGAATAAGAGATATCGAGTAACTGGGATAAATTCGATACTTGCCAATGTTGAGACTTCCAAAAGAAAACTGAGGCAGGTGTGAAACAAAAAGTTAGTAAGGGTAAAAGCCATTTGTCCGGTTAGAAGACTGAAAGAATAGCTTTAATTAGGAGATTATAATTCAAGCGGAATCATAGTAAGATACATACAAATAACATTGAAAGCAGCGAAGTGTTCACCAAATATAGGTAACAAGCTGTTGCGCTATATTGTGGAGACTGGAAGAGGAGGGAAAATTTTAACAGATCAATGAACATCATTAGTTTTTTTTTTTCATAAGCTTCACAGAATTTAACGTCCTACTTGCAGGTTCGCAAACCCCTATACCCATGGCTTTTTTCTGGCTCAAAACGTAACGCCATAATGTAACTTTTGATTTATGAATGTTGAAATGTGGAAAATTCTATTCCACTACAACCATCTACACACATATGTATTAGGAGTAATTTTGGAAGAGTTGTATGTTTATGTGTGTGTACAAAGGAGCAAGTGTACACATATTGCCCATTACAACAAGTCATTAAATGTCATATATCAATCAAAAGCACACTTTAAGAAAAAATAACAACAAAGAACGATTGCAAAATTCATCAACAGGACAAAGGACACAGGACAAGCTGGCAGCCAAAGAAGCTGTCAACACGTTTTCAAAATGCAATGCCGGAAGTGAGTTTTTAGTATTGTATAACTGAACGTTTCTGTTGTTGAAGTTTTGCTGAAACTTCTCTTATTAAGTGGGCTACACGCAATGCCTAAAATTATGCAATGACATTGAAAGTTGTTGAATGCAATTGAAAAACGAAGTTGTTTATAGGTTTTTCATAATTGAGAATGTACTTATATCGGTCATAAAATTTCATAAACTGTTTAGTGAAAGAGTAATAAATTTTCGCAAGAAAGTATGCGGTAAAAAGGTTTCATACGATTTTTTAAATATTCGTAGTAGTAGCTTCAATGCGTTACAAATGAGCTGGAAGCCACTATAACGACAAGTATTGCATAATTTTAATTAAAACAAGCGTTTTAATGCTTTGTAAGTGTACTAATTGTACTAAATGCCCTTTAATAGCCTTAAAGAATAGTTGGCTTGTTAACCTACATAAAATTGTACAGAATGTCATGCAAAAATATGCTCTCTCATACACAGAAACAGTCGTACAAATACTGAGATTGCTGTATAACATGGCATATTCACACATACACACACATACATGAATATTAACAAAAATACAATGCATACGCATAGCCGCTGGGTAGAGCTCTAAGCTTCACATCTGGTGCCACTTTAAAAAGACTACTTGACTACTTACAAATGCCAACAACGACAATGAGTCGTTCTCAAACAACAACAATCTAAAGGAACAAAATATATGAGAAATCTGTGTAAATTCCATTAACGCTTAAGAGCATTGCATACATTTCGGCAAGGAAGTCAGGAACGGAGAAACTACGACAAAAACAACAAAAACTAAGAAATATACTAGCATAGAAATCACGAGTGCAACCGGCACCAGGAGCAAAGGACATTGCATATTTGTCTACTTGCCTCTATCTATTTCTATTTCACTCAGTCGCACTCACATGAGCAATTTATTTAGCTCTCTCTTGTTGGATTACATATCCTTGATGGTCGTGTGAATCAAGCATTCAAAAAAGATATTACATTGTTGCTTTGAGGTAAGTCGTCTCAAGTAAACTGTAGTACTGCTAAGTACGGCACATGGGAATTTTACGTATTTAAATATGCATAAAATCACATTGTCACTGACAATGCCAGTACAAAACAGCGCACAAAGGGAAACAAAAATGTTGACGACGATGTTATATAAATAAATAAACAAGACCAATAAAAACAATCCAAAAAAAGTTATGTGTACACCCCTGCTTAAACAAAATGTTGCCTTCACATTGCTTAAAGAAGCAAGCTCATAGCTTCATTTAATGTCCTTTCTCAACATGCATAAGATTTTTATATGTATACACTAGTTCCTGTTGGGTTTGTCCATAATAAAAAATGGAGCACCAAGGAAAGAAAAATGCATTTAAGCTAAACGTGAGTTAAGTTCGAAGCGATCTTAAGTGGAGTGTGTCCAAAAACTGCCGACACAAAAGAATAGACGATGCACAGCAAAGTGCTTGAAGACATGCTTTTATATTTTCACTAAGACTGGCAGGTGAGAATGACAGACGTTCAGCAACAATAATAACATAAAATAGTTGGCTAAAAAGGGACACACACGTGAGGCTTGAGTGGAGCCACTTGACGGTGAAAAAAACGAATAAATAAATAAATAAAATAAATTCATACCTACGGAATGGTGACATAAAGTTTTCTTTTTTATATTCTTTACGATGCATCAACTTTTCGGAAAAATTGTTTTATCTTGCATTGGCAATACGAGGATTTTTATGCTACATTTTTTTTCACCATTTCCATTTTTCATATACGACGTTTTGGCGCCATTTGAGTAACCGCATGCATATACCAAATACGCAGGCACACTACGTAAAAATATCACCTCTGCCGCATTTGGTTGCTGCATCCGTTACATTTTTCAACTCTGTGCAAAGTGTTACCACAATGTACTCGACTCCCACATCTTTTGCGTATTCGTCTAATAAAATAATTTCATTTTACAATCTAATGTTGAGGCAAATTAGTTTTTGTGAACCATTTAAAGAAGGAAATCAGTCCCAACCGAGACTTTTTGAGTTCTCATATTTAGCAAAGAGTCTGGCATGCTTATGTACCATTGAGAAAACAAGGACATTACTCAATATGCTTCAAATTATTTGCACAATTAGGATCAAATTTCACAAACGACGAAAGCACAGCAAACCAATTTAAACTAATATACAGTCAAAAGTACCTACTTATGAGGCTTACGACACATCTACAAGTCCATGGAACATGGCCTACAGGAACAACTTTGGGAATAACAATATACGTAGACGCACACAAATGAATGCTCAAAAGTGAGTTGGAGTGTTCATTTCAACGCCAACACAAATTTCAAATTTATTTTGCACAACTCAAAATTTACGCCAGTCACGATTTTGTAATTTGTTGACGGAGTTTTCCATTCTTTTTTGTCTGCTATTTTTCTCCTATAAGGCTTTTCTTTTGTTGTTGTCGTTTCGAGAAATGTGTGAAAAGCGATGAGAAGTACAACAGCAAAACAAACGCTTTTGGCAGGACAAGGTGGAGTTGACGAAAGGAAGTAGAAAAAGTAGAAACTAATAAAAGCGCAAAATGATTAAACATAAAAAGGCACACACACACACACACACACACACACACACATACACTTGAGCTTGCTCATTAATGACACCAACACATGCACACCGAGTTACAACAACGATTATGTATGTACATTTATATTTTTATATGTGTGTGTGTGTGCGTGAGCCCCTTGGCTACTAAAACGATAAATGCGGCGGAACATGTTGGCAATTACTCATTTTATGATGATGATCACCACATTTGACGACGTTCGTTTGCACGCTGGCTCGCACGCTTGGACCTTTCACTTTGGACAATCAAAATGGGCGTTTGACTCCGCTCCACTGCGCCCTGATTCAATGTCAGCACACGCTTTTCGAAATGATATTAGTCACGTGAATGTGCGGAGAAAATATGGGCCAAATGCCAAGCGCCACCATAAAATGAAAAAACAACAACACCACTATAAAAGGGGGAAAACCGACGACATAAATTGCTTTAATAAGCCGGTAAAATGCTTAAAATCAACGGAAATTCACGTCAATCTCGAATGAGCGTATCGGATGGGTTGTGATGATGATGAACAGTACGTGGCTGGTTGTGGTTTGAATTGGTAAGGTCGCTGTTGGTGCAGGTAGGCAGTTCAAAGAGGCGTAGCTCAGTTGAGCTCGAGACATTTATTTTGTATTCAACTTTTAAACGTTCGTTTGCTTTGATTTTTTTGTTCGTTTGTAATGTGCCCAGTCATTGTCTTAACTTAGCTCGGCTTGGCTTAGATAAAACAAAATGAATAATGTAGATTTAATGTCCTTAATATCCCTCATCCTACAAGAATCTAAAACGAAGCAACTAAAAAAATATAAAGGCACTAAGGGCTTTGACAACTTTTAAATAAAAACGGCAATGAAAAGAGAAAAAAAATAAATTAAACAAAATACCACAAAATAGAGTGATTGTTCTCTTTTCCTATCTTTATAAGACAATTAACAGAAATTGTCTCTACTGGCACGCTTCTTTCAAATTAGTCATCACATTAAGGCAGTAAGAAGTACTTGTAACAAGAACAACAAAAACACAACAAACAACAACAAAATCAACTTGAACACAACTTGAGCACAAAGCCAGTCATCACAAAAGACCGGAAGTTCGAGTTTAATACGCCGTCTGTGTATTTGTATCTATCAGTTGCAGTTCACTTTCCTTCTCCACTCATCGTATCCAACAATATCTATTCCTTTCTGATTATGTACTAAAGCGAAGGCCTCGTTGGCATCAGCGTGCTCTCTACTTGTGTGTATTCGCCTGTGTCTGTTTCTCTCTGTGTGTGCTTGTCTGTGTGTATGCGGAAGTGCGCGCTTAAGTGCTCATTATGTTTAGTTAATGTCGCTATTTATTAGCTAAAATCTAATGGGGGTTTTTAGCGAGTGGCTTGCTTTTCCTTTGTTTTATGTGCGCGAAATTTATCATTTGAAATTTGAATTGTTTTGTTTTGAGCTTTCAGTGTGATTTATGAGGGCGGATCAATCATGTGGTAGCTTTTATAATGAATTTATTTATTTTTTTAATATTTCTTCCTTAAAAATACTAAGGTATTTTGAAGTTTTTTAAATAATTATTTGTATCAGAAATGACTGCTTGCTTGATGCCAAATATCTTTCAGCTGAGCCATTTATTCAAGTGTGAAAACAGAAAGTAGTGTCTGAGAGTTAGGCATGCAATTCCTCACCCACATTTATTAAATTGCGATATAGATGATGACAGTCCAATAATTTGTAATTGATCGTTGATTTATTATCTTCTTCATGGTCATCGATTTCGATTAAGACTCATTCAAATAGACTTGCTAGGATTTTTGGGTCGAGGACCAACCTTGACCTAATTATCCTGAAAGGAACCTACATAATATATTAATCGAAGGGCCATGATTCAGATAGTAATTACATAATCTATATTAGGTGTAAAACTGAAATATATGGATCAATAGTTTTTAGCTATTCATTATTTGAAGAAGTTGTAAACTATTTTAAAATGGCACCCGTCTATGCGATATGCTTGTAAGTAATGAAAGCGACAACGGTTGCTTCTCACTCAATCTACACTCTAAGTTCCATATTCAAAACCACTGCCAATGTCGAACCACGGTTGTCGAATTTTATTTCTCAAGACGTGCTAAAAAATATATACTTAATTATATGTTATGGTCACTTGGGTGCTTATGCCCTCTATATTATCACCCAAAGATCATTACTGTATAATCCTATATCGAATTTTTTCAGTTATTTTGGTTGACGTGGGCCCCAATTCAGCGTCCATTACTTTCGACGCTAGAATTATATAAACGACAACAACTTATTTTAAAGCTCAAATCCAAACAAACTAAATGAAACTCTTTTTATTTAAAAACCATTTTGTCACAAATGACTACAGCTCGACCAACTGCCTCTTATCTTCTTTTCTCTCTCTATATATGCTAAGAACTCTTTTTAATTTAGTTTCTTAATCTATCTATTCATAATTTGTAATAAATGATTTTACTAGTGTAGGGTAAACCTAGTACAATATGGGTCAAGGAATTCAAAAAGTTATTGAGTTTCACTCAACCCTCCTACATACTGAAATATATATTTGTGTACCCTCTTATGAAGAAGGATTCTACGATAAACATCTGTTGTGACAATGCCTACTTTCTAATAACCATGGGTTCACGTGTTTAACTAGCTGATTTAGACAGAGGTTTTTTATGTTAAAGCAATTTTCTTTAGAATTCAATTGATCAAATTAAAATTGATAGTTGTTTGAGTAATCTCAACATTTATCATTCTTCACATACATTTTAGTCGTCTTGAAAGAAATTGACTGATTGTATTTAAGTCTGTTTTAGCTCCTTTTTAGGGCACTTTTTCCATGGCAGCTTTTTGGCAAATTCTTCCTAGCTCGGCCACTTAGTAACAAAGAAAGCGACAAAAAGGACATGTGCATAAATTTCCACGCTGCCTCCAAACTTAAGCTGCTCATGTTTTTATGGTTCTTGTTGTTTTTATTGTTACAATGCACCCAAGCGTTGGCGAACAATTGAAAAGCACAAAAAATAAAACAACAACAACAACAAGAAGAAAATCGTGTGAGAAAACTTCACTTAAAACATAAGTCAATGCGCAAAAAAGAAACGCCACAAAAAATAGAGAAGCAATGAGAACAAAAATACTGGCCATAATACTCTACTTCCGCTTCCGTCGGCTATAGGCAAGCACAAGAGACGCCAGCGAAATTGATTTTCAGGCGGGCAATTTGTCCGTCGTTTATGGATTGTTGCTACGCCCAAAGCAGCAACAGCAGCTGCTGTCTTGACTATACACGAAATCCGCTTATGGATTCAATCGACAGAGTTGACTCAAGATGGCAAAAGGCTACAACACACTGCAGCAGCCGCACCACTTTGACACCTGACACGACAGGAAAAATAAATTTGTAGCATACTTTTATACGCTTAGCTCAGTGTTCACGGGCCACATTTCTTTTCTGCAAAAGGATGACGATTTATTTGCCGCTTGTGGCTTTGTTGAATTGTATTTACTTCACAGACTAACTGACGGCGAGTGTTTTTCTGATGCTACTCCCCGTTTTTTCAGGGCATTGCCTATTTTAAGGCAAGGTTGCCTTTGCATTAAACATGCACATATATTTCAGACAGTCCAAGCAGACAGGCAATCAGTCAGGCAATTCGCCTTCTTAAACTCATTTAGCCCTCTTTAAATTACAGTGTCCGCCTGTTCGATGAATCAATATTGCCTGCGACTTCAATTAGTATCGATTTGGTCATTTCTTTTATTTTGTAATTACATTTACAGTTGTCTGGCTTGGTTGTTTGTTTGTCAGTCAAACATATTGACTGGTTTCATTTTATCTGCAATATCATCATGAGATTTTCGGCATTTGACATTGATTAGCTAATTTTCATGAACCGAATTGCATTTCAACCAATATTTCAGCCAAATGGGCAGCGTCGATTGTGAAATGCAAATAAAAAAGCCTGTTTGATGTGGTTCGTTCGTTTGGAACATGCAATAGTTTGGTCAGATAAACAAACTTGCTTCGCGCATTTAATAAGGCAAGTAAATAGCGCGCTAAATGTATGGGTTGCCCCGAAGTGTAAATTTTTTTTAGGAAATTAGTTGCGGAAGATTTAGACTTTGATTTTTAAGTAAACAAATGGTGGATTTTTTTAAATATTCACATTCTGTAACTTTGTCATGGAGTTTGTAACATAGTGATCTATGTGTGTTTACAAATATATTGGAACCATCCGGATCCGATCACTAGAAGGGTTAGCTCCCATACAAGCACATTCAGTTTGATTTCTAATAACAACTTATTAGAAAAAATTCTTTGTTTGTGGATTTTAGTTTATTCACATGATCTATCCTTTTAACAATACTCTACGTTAACGGAGTAATCGCCTGTCGCTCACAGGAGGTGTTTTCGAAAGTTTCCGTAAAATTTATTTTGTAATCATTTGAATATAAACACAAATGGTAACGTTCTTACCAATTGGCGAGATAGAGCATAACGCCGCCGACATAGGCAAAATGAATTATTTGTTGTATTTCTTGGACTATTATTTTTTGTTTTTCTAGAATTAAAAAAAAAAAAAATTCAATGAGAGCGGAATTCAATGGCTTCGTACTGATGCCAATGTAAACAAATATAAAAAAATGATACTCTTTCATATCCAAAGTCAAATTCAGAAATCATAATAGCGTAGATCCCGGACAAAAGTTCTCTTTTGTCGATGTCGTTGATATTTGCTTTGCTGAATCGATAGATACAAAATTGGAAATTGCCTGTCTGTCTCTATGCTCTGCAGGTCATTTATCAAAATTTTGGGTGCTGGTTTAGTTTTCCTTTTGTATTTATTGTAGATATATAAAATTTCATAAATTATATAAGCGTCAATCAAGCGCAGCTGGCATAGTTTTTAGTTGGAAATTTGGAATTATTTCAATATAAATATATTTTTCATTATAGTGTTGATGTTTCGGTGATAGAAAAGACGAACTAAAAAGGAAAGTATTTAATGGCACAGTTCATAACAATTTGTGAATATAAAATTAATATAAATCACAAAATGGCGTTACGGTATTAATTGGGGTGTATAGTATGATGTTGACTTATCGGAACGAAGTCAAGATGAGTCATGAAATCTTGAAATATTCAGAAGAATGGTGAAATATAACTGATGTAACTTTACCGTCTGTCTATTTACATTTGTCATTTTTATGTAGATAAGATTATTCCGAAAATTACATAGCCACTAATGACCATCTGTGAAGATTAAGCATATGTATAAGGTAGCATCACACAGCTACTATTCTCTGATTTCAAGTGAAAATTGAATTCCAAGGCAAAGTAACATGTGAGGAGTTTTTAAAGACATCAGTGGTGTTTATAACCTGTCATCATTTAAAACAATTGCGATTAGATAAATGATAACTATTGTGACATAAAAGTATCTACGCTTTCAACATGGAGAACCATTCGTCCAAGAGTCACAAAGAATTTGAATAGAATTGACTGGGCTTATCCTAAAGGCTTAAAGATGTTCATCTTCTATTAGTTAAAGCAGCATGAGTAGCTGAATATCGAATGAACATCAAAAAAGAGTATTTTCCTTATAGGCTATGAAAAATTGTTAATTACAAATACAAATTAGTTTAATAAATTGTATTAACTTGAAACGCAAAATACATGGATCCAAAGCAATGTTGTGTGTTGTGAGCAGCTAAAACCGGTTGAGACAATTAATGAAGAATTCTAACAGCTGCAACTGATGAGGAATGGAACATATAGGCTTCTGAAAGAAGGAATATATCTGAGCTATTTAAAGTAGGAAATAAATGTAGGAACACGCAGATCACAAGTTTATTATATTGACTGAAATTTTTGAAAGAGAGCTCCGATAATTGATTCTAGTTTTTTTCAAAATTAACAAATTTTTTGCGTCTTTCAAGTGGCCATTGTGACACTCGTCACATGGTCGCGTCAGGTGAGGCGCTTGTCCAGGATCTCTCCTGCTGCGCCTTTCTATTGGTGAACCTTAACAATATATGTATAGTATATATTTTTAATTTTCTCTATAGTTTTTATTTGCTTGTATAGTTAGACGATATTTTTATTTCATTTAATGATAATGTATGAAATAAACATAAATAATATTGTAGTAAGTTATATATTTACAATATTTCAAGTAAATAGAAAAGTTTTTGTTAGTCAATGCTTTCATATACTCATGCTTAAAAGACATACTTCTACCTATTCTCAAGTTCAACTCAAGGTTAAACATGGCATCTTCTGATGTATGTCCACAATTTTATGACAGTCGAGATGGCTTAAGTAAATGCTTGGCCACTTGGTTCTTACAGTAAAGTCAAATAGAAACTTTCGCCATGCTTCTGCTATAGGATACGATTCTACATGTCGAGGTAGCGTATGTTTTTATTTGTGTGTGCAAATAGCTAAATATATACAGAAAACAAGCTAAAGCATAAGTAAACAAAATGGCATTACAAAAGTACATAAAAGAGCAAAATACAAAGAGAAAAACGAAAACCAAAATATACCAAATAAAAGCACCGAGAAGTGCAAAGTAAAGCGAAAAATTTGCGATACTAAATAAACAACACTGTAGAGAAGGTGGAAGAGAAAGGGAAAATTTCTGTATGCAACTTCAGTAGGTAAGCCTACATATAGTTGATTGATGTGTGTGAGTATATTTAAGCACCCGTAAGTTTTCGTTTTTACTAAACTAGCTCGAAAAAATAAAAACTTTTGAGACATGGCTACAATTTTAGATACAAATGAAAAGAAAAAAATTACGAAATATAAGAAAAAAACATATGGACACAGAATCATAAAAAAACCAAATTCCTGCCAAGTCGTCTTACGCGAACGAAACAGGAAATGGCTGACAGTCAATGATTTGCTTCAGTCTTATTTGTGTGTTCAATTCACTCAATGACAACTACTATTGGCAGAAACTGTATGAGTGAACCGAAGTCTGAGTCTGCTATTCAAATATACTCAGCGTGTGTGTGTATGTTTGTTTATTGACAGATTTGACAATTTTCCACTTTTATACCTTACTTGGCTTTAGCCATTGCTCACTCATTCAAACACACACCTACAGGTTCACTTGTGTACAATCCGAACACCATGCGGCTTCATATCCTTTGTTTTCTATGGAATCCTCGTTCTCACAAATCTATTGTTCACATAATGAAATGTGAAAATGTGTTGAGACTGCCTGGGTAACTCTAGCTAAAATTGCAGGATATCACATACTTCGCATGCTGCATGCATCAAGTTACTTGAGTTATTCACGTGTAAATCCCTGATGGTATTACTTTTCGTAAATTTTTGTTTCGTTTTGGAAGATGTCTCAATGTAAGCAATTTCCATTTGGAAATGGAATTGAAATCGATTTCTTTGAGGCAACCAAAAGTATGCTAATCGAAAATTTAGTATAAATATTATTTAATTTCTTTTAATTTTTTCTTGTATGTAATTAGTAGATTTATAATATATTATAAGTAAAAGAGTAAATAGTTGGGAACATACGTTTAAAAAAGTTTTTGGAATGATATTCTATATAAGCGAATCATTGGGTTTTATGAGTTAGTTTAATTATTGTAGAATACTTTTAGGAACTATTAAATCCTTTTTCCTAAATGTAAATGTTAGGTTCCTTTATATTATCTTTATATATATATTATATTATTGCATATCACGCTTGTTCGGCAAAAGTAAACGTTGAATAAAAATTATAACGAGGGGACACAATCGACAGTTGGAATAAGTAAGTTTTTTTTTTAGTATCTTTTCACATTCCTTTAAAAGGCTGCATATATGAAAAATATTACAGGGGAGTAGAAAAGAATTGAAATAGTCGGTACAAATTATGTTATGTCATACTACTTACTTATTGAATGCAAAATCTTCTGAACAAAAAGGGAGTTCAACACAAAGCCTTCAGTTCGAATATTCCAAACGATTAATAAGTCATTAAATCGATGAGTGCTCAATAATTGCAATTTAAATAAGTATGCATTTTTGTGGTATTTTAAAGTTCAATTTTAACTACAAAAAAAAAAAAAAATTTAAAACCAACAAACAAACCATACATTTTATTTATTTTTTTTCGTTTTAATAATTTCCTTTAAATTCTTCTCACTATTGTAAATATTGAGCACTATGCGGTTTCATTGCTTTATTTCATGAGAATGAATCTCTAGAAATTGCAAGAGCCGAGCAAATAAAAGCGTAGACGACCAACAAAAGACGGAAATAAAGTGGAGTATACGAGAAGATGGGAAATGGGAACATCAACCGAAGCGGAAGCAGTAGCGGCGTAGGTCGACTATGTTAAGAAATGAAGCTGAACTCAAATCAAATCAATTCAGCTGCTGCTGACCAGCGTTGGTGTAGCGCATCAAGCAGTGGCGACGGCAAAGGCGAAGCACCGGAAATGCAGCCATGTTGCAGAAAATTATTTATTGATTTCTTTTCGGGGTTTTTCTTTTTCTGTAGCGTTTTTCTTTCCCTCTCTCATTTCGGGATTCTTTTCTCATTTTGCTTGTGCTTTGTTAAGTAAACGAGACAAAAGAAAGAAGCAAATTAAATGAATTTTCAAATTGAACTTTAGACTGTGCGAGTGTATTACAAAAAGATTGAATGAGTGAATGAATTGCTGAATAAATGCATGAGTGAAGTGGTGTGTATGCTAGAAGCGCAGCTTCTATTTAATTGAAAAGCGCTTTGATTAATTCAAAGTGAATTAATTTACAGGTCTGTCGCATTCAGCTAAACAAATTACTTTAAATCATTGCGAATCATCCAATCGACCAAGCAAAACAGCGCGACTCTTTCGAAACACTTGAAAGTCAAGCGCTTAGCACATTGATTAACGTCATTTGTCATGCAAGTTATTCAATTTGTATTTAATTTTGACCGCAAACATTTGCTAATTGACCACAATGAAATGAAAGGACGAATAGACGCAAGCATACATACTCACACACGTACACAAAGTAAAAGTTGATCGCAATGCACTAAACTAAATGAAATAATTAATTATGTAAGCTCAGTTTCGTTCATTTGTTGTTTGCGTACACGCAAACTGGGTGACACGCTCACATACATAGTCGCACTCACATCCTTACTTTCGCTATAATCAACAACGTCCTCATCATCCTCATCACCATCATATATATGGCATTTGCAACACTTCTTGACTTAAGTGTTGATAATTGCTCACCTTTGGTTCGCTTGCTGTTCCATGTTGTCCTGGGCTTGCACGTCCTCTGCGTCATCACTTTTAACATTAGCATCGCCAGTGCCATCTCTACTCAACTCAACTCATGCTATGCTGCCCTTGTCGTGTAATCAAATGACATTTAAGTGACATTTAGTGCTTAATCGCTAAGCATTTCGGTTTCGTTAAGTGGCAGCTGTCTGGGTTGATGCATCGAATTGTGGCGCATTTTGCAACACAGGTTTGACTTGAGAGTGTGAATTGAAGGAATATGAGTGTGTAGGTATGAGTTAACGTGGTGCTGTGTGGGCAATTTTTTTATGAAATATTTCAATGCAGAAATATCAATTGCACTATAAATAAAAAATAAAATAAGATAACAAGCTAAGCCTTTAAAGGCTGATTAGTTATAAAATGAAAGTTTTGGCACTTTGGTCTGGTTGGTTCTCCTTTGTCCTCTAAATATTCTCTCTGCACTCTGTGCCTTGGGGCAACTCAAGAGAGTCCGTATCAAATAAGCGGCACCCCATTTTCAGATTTTGCATCTCCTTTTTTTGATTAACTACGAATCCTTGGGATACATATCGTCTCAAAATAGCTAATATTATGGAGATATTCGATATTAGGGAAACAAGGCCCTTCCTGTTGGAGAACCATGTCAAACAAAACATCGAAATCGGTGTCCATCAATCTTTTTCAAACGCCAACCTGTAATTAGTGCACTCAAAGCCTTCAACAAGTTGGCGAGTATTGTCCACTTTACGACAGACATCTGTAGACAAATCTTTAAATTACCTACAGTATTAAGCCGTTTAGACTTCATGTTCAGCATGCCTTCATCAATGATAATGGAGGATTTGCAAGAAACGAGAATTCTTCAATAACAACAACTCATCGCGTATCCTATAACCCGTTCTATGCGCTATTGGGTGAGATATGGCGAAATATAATTCACCATAGATATTAATCATAATATTTGAACTCCAACTATAAGTTACATTTACGGTCTAAGCAGCCTGGAGAGTTCTGTTGAAGTATGATATGTATCAGAGAGAGCTCTGTTGCAACAGTTTGGAAGGTAGTGATTTTGGTTTTTTCTGTTAAGGTTTGAGCTTAAAAATAGGTGCTTTAATTTAAAATAATAACAAATCGTTTTCCAGGAACCTTTTACATTTTATCTAATAGCATTAAAACCCCAAACAATAATGAAATGTAACGCCTACAATACTGCAAAGCCACTCATCATGCGTACTTTGTAAGACAAATAAAGACCCACGCTACGCCTACGACGAGCAACCGAAATATTAGACATCAATTCAAGTCAAGTTGCTGCAGAGCGCCAACCAAGTTACAAGAAAAGATAGGCATGAGGCGGGGCGAAGCATTTTACAACAAAACGCATGCAAACAAGCCGCTTGCTTGCTCAAGTGTCAAGCTCAACTGCGTCATAGTGTACACGTTTTAGACAAACTTCATTTCACTGCATGTCGGCCATGTCGGGTTTTTTCATGTCGGATGTCTTTTTTTTCGATTTTGGGTGAGGAATTTTCTGAAGCGTGCCGTCAAGCTTTGGGTTGCCTCTGTAACTTGACTTGGTTCAGCTTGATTACGCAAAATCGATTGACATCATATGCTTGAATTGTCTTTTAGGTTGGGCTCTCTGGATTTTTTTTGCATTCAGACAAGCGGCGGGTTAGCTCGATGTCCGAGTCGACTTGACTTAGAGCCTGCTTGTTTATTAAATTGAAAGTTTATATATTGCCTACTTTAAGGCGTATGTAGTATAAGGAAAAGACGTAAAAAGCCACAAAACTGCCACAACAATGAGTTTGATTGATTGCTAACTTTCTTCTTTATTGTTCTCGTGCCTAGTATTGCTAAGGATTTAATAAATGAATGTGGTTTTTATTACCCAAAAAAAGGGAGGAAGAAAAAGAGATGTTTGCTTATTTTCTAGCCTTACAAGCGGGGAAAAGTCTAGAGAGCCATTGCGAGACGGCTAACTTTGAGAGCCAGAAAGAGAAGACTCAAAAGTTGTCACCCACAGGATCTTTCTACGAGAGTAATTTTCTATATGTAATTAAGTAATTGTAAATATGTAAATAGGTATTATTCAGTTTAAGTTATTTGTAAGTCCATAGGTTTACCTTACTTTTTATTGTTCTCATATATACAATTAGGTTAGGCTGCCACTGAAGGTAGTAGGAAACTAGTTAATAATTATTTTAAATATATATGTGCATTATATTATATATATATATATATTCTAGCCTTAGGGGATGCTTGCCCCAAACAGTATAAACTTTTCGGTTTCATTTGCCACCGTTTTTGTAGGTATGTGTGCATGTTCGTAATTGCTCAACACAAAATTTGATTAAACACCCTATGGCATATGCTACTCAAGCGAGTATATAAACTATCTTTCGTTGCAAATGCGTTGCACATTCGTCAAGGTCGATCTACTCGTAGTCGTCGTAATTGTTTGTAATTCTTTGGTGTTCTCGTTGTCGCTGTTGTTCTTCTGGAAGTTATTCTTTGTCATCTTGAATACTCGCAGGGTTGTCTATGATGGAAAATTAAATTTCAATTAAAAACTTTTCACTTTGTGACTTAATGAATTTTTCGGATTAGCTATATGTAAAAGGATTAACTCAGTTAGCCGCAACCCGACGTTCAGACAAGTAAAGAAGGGGAGCTACACTCAAAAAATAGCAACTTCAATGGCAATGAGACAAAGACTTCTTATCTACTGACTTAGAAGAAATAAGCCAATGTACAACTTGAACAAAGCGAGTATATTTCAGAAATATAGAGATATAGAAACCTCTCATAGAGCGTCTTGATGTTAGATGAGTTTTCCTATATTCAGATGCGGTTGTTCGTATGCTTATGCAAAATTGGTTATCAAATTTAGATTTTATATTAACATTTCGCTACACTATAATACATATTCTGGGAAACGAATTTGAGTATAATACTTAGAATACATAAAGATAAACTCAGGGATCAATTGATATATGATTGTCTTCCTTTCTTTGTTGAAGGCTTGAAGGAAATTCCATATTTTCTTATCGCGACGTTCAAAAATTGCATCATGGGAATCTCCTTTAGACAGTAAACATAGTTGTCAAATTAGATGGCACTCCTCCAAAGTTAATGTTAATACCTTCTGATTTCGTAGGCAGCTTTCTTCTACCACCTATGTATATAGTATTTGGGCAAATAGAAATCTAGCATTTTTTACGAAATATTTTGTTAACCTTCTGCTCGTGTATAATAGTCTTTTTTTTCAGTGTGTTTGGTGTATGTTGTGTATGACCTCGACTTGAAACTTGTTTATGCTTCGCCCACTTTATCAAAGTCTTTTTGGCAGCGCTTCCGACATTCAACATTTATTGTTGTACTGGTGTTGTTGTTATTTTCTTGTCGTTACGCGATCCTAGTTGAGATTGTTTTATATTCCAGACTTGCACATTGCGGTACTGACAAATCCCGCTGTGCGGAAATTATGTGCGGCTTCGCGAAACACGCTGTGGTGGCGCCTTGCTATCGTTTTGCCTAAAAGACGAATACGTTCGTTGTCTCTCTCCATCTTGACCAGGCTGTAGTATTCGTCAGATCGCTTGAATGACATTTACGAGGAGTGCGCCATTTTAATTTAATTTTTGTTAGCTACACTCGAATCGCAGCAACGCTTTCTACATGTATGCTGCGCGGATGCTCAAAACTTTTTTCTTGTCCTACAACTCCTTTGGGACTATCGTTAGGCTAAAACGATTAAAGGGTTATAGTGCATATAGCGTGTGTGCATGTCATTGCGGTTTACTCTGCCGTTGTACTACCCCTCCAACATTACAGAGTCAGACAACCATGACTGTCATCCAATGATGGCGTAGCAGTTATGGGCTCTGAGTCATCGTTGTCAGACTTGGGGGGAAGCGTAAATAGAAATTGTGGCGACATCATCGTCATAAAAAGGTCGTTTCAATGGTACCCCTTGCAAAAACAAAACGAAAGCAACAAAAAAATCCGCAAAAATAATGTAAATCCTGGTGTTATCCTTCATTTTATTTCGTTACATGTTGACGGCGATGGCAGCGGCAACTGCTGCTGGTGCTGCAGCCACTGCTGCATTTCATAATTGGTGGCCTCACTCAACTCGACTGATCTTGACTCTATTCAACTCGAGGCATAGTCGCTACGCTGCCACTGCACCATTTGCAGTTTATGTCGCTTGGTGAAATACTCGATGGCAGCATCAGTTTATCTTTTTACTATTGCCCATGCGCTTCTGCTGCTGATGCTGTTACTAAAATATAAATTTGATGCCGCCACTGGCTGTGGCGCATTTTATTATTTTAACCAACACATTGTCCAACATCTCCCCTCCCCACAGAATTTTCGTTATTCGTACTTGTTGTCCTGCTTTGTAATTACTGTCACGTATGTGCTGCAAAATTTTATGTGCGCTCATCAAATCCGCTCAGATCCCGTTTAATAGCAACTTGTAAAGTGTTGTTGTACTCTGGAAGGGTTTGGTTGGATTACAACGTATTTTTCTATCTTCGGATGAGTGCTACCACAAACCAGCGTCAAGAACTGTTTACTTGGAGAAACACCGTTTTTGTACCATACTGTTTATCATAAAGTAACTATTTAAAATTTCCTTTTTTTCTAAGGCAACAGTACAAAAAAATCTTTGCTCATCTATTGAATTGTTCATTCGCCCACAAGTCACATATCAATCATCATTTTAATTCCCATTTGTATGGGCCCACGGACCCTCAAAAGACTAATTCAAAATCAATGCCAGTAATGGCAGGTTGCTTTAATGCTAATAGCTGAACGCTCTGGCCAAACTTTGGCCAAACTATTTTCCACACTTTTTTGGTTGATTGCTTTCCTAAGGATTATGAACCGACAATAGCGTAATTCAGTAGAAAGAAAGAAAAGCCTTATGAATTTCACCACAAATCTCCCGATAATCTGCTTAGAGTTTTCCCTACATTGTATTCGAGCATTCAGCTTCAATACTTTTCCGCAGATAAAATGTAGTCATTCTCTTTGCAGTCATTCCAGCAAACAAAACCGTGAAGAATTGAAAAATGTGCTGCCTATTGAATGACGCCGTATTGATAGAAATCGAGTGGAGTCGACTTGAATCGAAGAAAAGCGAAGAGGCAGTCGAAAAAACTCATAATGAATCTGAATCCTAAATAAAAGTGTTGCAAAACTTTGCCCTTCAATACATTTGCGCAGCCAGCTTAACACTTTTCCGCAACAATTTATCGGCAGTTCGAATAGTGTGCGACAGTAAAAGCGGAATAGAGTGTGTTGTTGCCTTTGTTACAGAAAAAAATCCTCCATCTTATTGAGATTGTGTGGCTCTATCTGGGACTACTAGGACCAACTTTGTGCACACAAATTCTACGCATTGCAACTAAGTATGGAAAACCCCAAAAACAGCGTAAAACTTGGGATGCGAATTGAATATCAATACAATAAACTAAAGAAATATAAAAGAAAAAAAATTATAAAGAAATCATTTAAAAAGAAGAACTGCGACTGCGACGACTATCTGCAGGAAGCAATCGTAAGCGAAACCACCATATTACATTGATTACAAATGGCGTAAATTCCGTTAGAGTTGCTCGCATCGGAAGTGACGCGCACAGAAGACGGAAGTGGCGTAGCTAAACAATGAAAGGCAGTCAAAGAAATTTTCTTGTCTTTGTGCGCTACACTTTATTTGCCTCGACTTTTTCCTTTTCTTTTTTTTTCGACTTTTGTTTTCTTTGCGGCTCCACTTAAAGCTCTTCGACAATGTGGTGGCAAACTTTTGCAACCAAGTTTTCATTCGTGTCCTGCCTTCATCCTCGCCAAGGTTCGGTGAGATTTGCTTGGGTTGGGTTTGGGTTGGTTTGGGTTTGGTTAAAAACTTGCGGCGTATTTCATTTGTAAATAGCAGTTGAGCTCGGCTCAGCTTCTACCTACAGTGCAGTATTGAATGCAGCTGCATTCGGATCCTTGTTTTTGCTTTTCCCCCTATTTTGTCACTTGTCACACCGGCCCAATAACCAGGCTAATGTTGCTGTCTTTTCATTAAAGACACCTTCAGGCACAAAACTTTGTCGTCGTGTTCCGGCACATGTGCGTTTCATTTATTTATTTTTTTTTAGTTCCTCTTTTGAATTTCTTTGAGTCTTTCGAGTTCATGTGATTGTACGTATATGAGTGTGTTTGAAATTTTTTTCCTTTACGGCTCTAAAGTCCATTTGTGCTCGGTAAATAAAAACTGGAAATGAAAATATAATGGTAGCTAGAAGAAAAAAAAAATGAAAAAAACACCAACTTTAAATGAGAACTTTTTACACCTTGGCTATTGAATACACTTTTGGTATCTTCTGGCATCTAACGCGCTGTCCACTGTCGACTCTTATACTGACAGATTTGAGTATTTTTCAATAACTGGACAAAAGGAAATAGAAAACTATCCAGATTTCGTTTAAAAAATTTGGATTTGAAACAAATTCTTTTTAGTGCTGGAAAATTGATTAGATTTTGAGACTTAATTTTGTTTTTTTTCCTTTATATTTAATTTTTGGGTGGCATTTCGGACTCATAATTTTTTTTTTTTGTGTATTCAATTTTTCTGTTATTATTAGAACAACTTCAATTAAATTGTATATACAAAAATTAACAAAACAACTTAAATAATAAGTGGGGATATAGTATAGTGTATTAGAAGGATCTATTACGGAGGTCGGCAGGGGGCGATCTTCTCAGCCGTCTCGCCACCCTAAATCCTCCCATTCTGCGTCGTTTTAGAAGGCGCCTTGCTAGTTTATTTGGATGATTTTTTAACCTCTCTATATATTTCTTGGCCTGACGATTAATCACATCGCCAATTTTCGGTATTTTTAAGTCGTTTTCAAAGTCCGCCGTTCGCATGAACCAAGGGGCACCAGTAAGCATTCCCAATGTCTTGGCCTGCAGTACTCTCACCTTCGTGATGTTTGACCTCGCTGCTATGCCATACACCTGCAAACCGTATCGCCAAGCAGGAGCAATTATGGTTTTGTAAATGTTCATCTTATTTCCCAAGGACAATTTATTCCTGCTAGTTAAAAGCCAATGCAATTTACCAATCCTCTGTCTTAAGGATTTCGTGATACTTAAAATATGCATCTTGAAAGTTAGCCGCCTATCCAAATACACACCCAGGTATTTGAAACCTGAATGGTGTTCCAGCAGCTGCTTTCCAATGAAAACTCCCGGACAGAAATCCGGCCGTAAGGCGTACGTTACATTGGCACATTTGTTTTTGTTAATACAAATGTTCCAACGTCGTGTCCAGTTTTCAAAAATATGCAGGTATTGCTGCAGTGAGTCCGTGGCTTCGTAAATGCACTTGTTTCTGACGAGGATAACCGTATCGTCTGCAAACGTGGCAATGATCAGATCCAGAGGATCCTTCAGTGGTATTTCTGACCCAGTGGGCATGTCGTGCGTGAACAGGGTATAGAGTGTAGGCCCCATAACGCTACCCTGGGGGACACCTGCGCAAATCGCCTTGATGCTAGATTCCACACCATCCAGTACCACTGAGAAGGTCCTATTCTCAAGGTAGCTACGCACGATTAACCATAGTTGAGGCGACAAGAGATTCTTGAGCTTACTGAGCAGGCCGCCATGCCAAACTCGGTCGAAAGCCTGTTTTATGTCAAGATACGCTGCCACCACGTACTCCTTAGCCACAAATCCTTCGAGAATAAAGTTAACCACCCTATTCAGCTGCTCTGGAGTTCCGTGAGATTTACGAAAGCCAAATTGAAAGGAAGGAACTATTTGCTTTACCTTTTTTAAGTCCGGGATCCTTGTCAGCAAACAGCGTTCAAACAATTTTGCTACAGTGGGTAGCAGGCTAATTGGCCTGTAGGTATCTAAGGTGTAAGGGCTCTTACTGGCCTTATGAATCATGCAAATTCTCGCCTTCTTCCAATGTTTCGGCACATATCCCAATCTTAGCACTGAGTTAAAAATGAGGACGAGAAATAGCACAGCTCTTAGCGGCATTGCCTTAAGTGTAAAGTTGTCCAGTCTATCTTCACCTGGAGCCTTTTTAGTGTTCAACCCTTTAATATGTGCTGAGACTTCCTCGGCTGTAATGGGAGCAACCGGGAGGCATAATTGGCCGGCGCTTTCAAGTCTCATATGGATCTGGCGAACGCTGAGTTCTGAGCTGGTATCAAATGGCTGAAATCGAGCTTCCAATTCCTCGGCGAAAGCCTCGGCTCGCTCGCTTAAAGATCTAGCCCAGGTTTAGGGGTTACCTGTTGTTTATACCTTCTCGCCAACTTCCACAAGGAGTGCTTTTTGTTGTCGTCGGGGGAGACATTTGACAAAAACCTGTCAGTTTCTTCCTGTTTATGCAGCGTCAGCAGCTTTTTGACTCTATTCGACACTCTACGAAAAACACTGTCCACAATAGGGTCGCGGGTGCGACAAAACTGTCTCCTAAGTCTCCTCTTAATAAGCAGCACTGCTTCTATAGCTGGGGGAAGTCCAGAACGCACTCTTGAGCCATGTGGTGAATTTAAGAGGGCGGCAATGAGAGCAGCTGAGTGCACCTTATTTAGAAGGATCGAGTGCGCGTCCTCAATGCCTTCGGGCATCAGGATTTCCAAGTTTAAATTTAGAGATTCATCCAGATCTCGGCGAAATGCAGCTAAGTCAGTTCCAGGTGGCAGCAGTCGTCCTTTTATTGTTTTGATCTTCGGAGTGGAATCAAAATCAACCACAAGGGGAGATGATCAGAGGATAGTTGATACTCAGTCCTGATAGACAACTCGTCCGAACGCAGCCCATTATAAATGATAAAATCAATTGGGCTGGGTGTGTGTCTTTGGGCGTACGGGAAATGGCTTGACCAGTTGCCAGGATTTGAGTTGTTGAGTTTTGCACAACTTCCTGTAAGCAGCTACCCCTTCTATCCGCTCTAAAGTTACCCCAGAATCTGCTTTTGGCGTTAAAGTCTCCACCTATGAGAAACATTCTTCCTAGATTGTTTAAAAGATCTTCGAAGTCTACAGATGACCAATTTAGATGCGGAGGTAGATATAATGCAGAGACTATTAACTCGCCCCTACTGGTTGAAATCTGTATGGTAGCCATCTGTAATTTCGCTGTTCTCACTGGCTCTTGTAAAGAATAGCAGATTTCTTGCTTAATAGGCACAGACGCTCCTCCTCTATGCCTGTTGCTGGGATGGTCAGCCTTGTGAATGTTGTAGCCAGGTATAAAGATCTGGACTCCAGTTTGCAGCCATGTCTCAGTGATGAGCAACACATCAATGTTATGGTCGGTTAGGAAATGCTTAAGCTCCTCAACATGCCCAGAAATTCCATGAGCATTCCACAATCCAAGGCTAAATGAACGGGTCATCATTTACGGGTATTCACGAAATTGAGGCATAATTGTTTGAGGAACTGATTGCTCTCCTTCAGTTCATTAAGCATTCATGTAATTGTGTCAACTTTAGCTGTGAGGGCTGTTATTGCAGCCTCTAAACTGCTAATGCTGTCAGGGGTCTGTGGCGATTACTGTAGATGCACAGGTCGGTTGTTAACATTGCAAGATCTCTTCGGAGGATTAGTTATATGCAAACCAGCACGTAGTGTGTCTGCATATGAGGTGTCTCCCTTGACCATTACTGCCGGGACGTAACTCACTCTTCTCATAGAATCTTCCCTGTTGCTGACACTCGCCGAAATTAATATATTGGGTTTTAGGCTGTTTAATTTCTTTTTGAAAACTCGGCAGTCCTTACTCCAAGCAGCATGTTTCTCACCGTAATTTATGCAGCAAAGGTCCTCCACAGCCAAACATTGGGTGGTCATATGGTTTTGCCCACATTTTCCACAAATCAATTGTCTCAGGCAGTAATTTTTGGTGTGCCCAAATCCAAGGCATATATAGCACTGAATGACAGTCAGGTTCTTTTTTGGAATTTCAACCAACACACGTTGCCTGCCTATATGCTGAATTTTCAGAGCCTCCTTATTGTTAGGCGCTTTGGCAAGGTTGATGAAGAAGAAGTTGTTTGGTACCATCTTTTCAGTGTCTGATCCATTAACCTTAGTGATTAACTTGCGGGGGTTGGGTATAAAAGGCTTCCATGATAATATTGTGGTGGGTGGTGCTAGCCAGGTTGCGAACAACTACCCTGAAAGCTTTGTCCTCCTTAAGCTGGTATGTGTAGTGTTTAATGTTACGCTCTTTTAGGTAACGAACCAGAATACGATACGAATCAGAATCCTCAGTATAGACCCTTACAGTATCATTTCTCATAACTTTAAGTGAGAAACTGTTTGGTCCGGAGACCAGAGCCAGCTCCTGTTCCAAAAGGTGAGCATTGCTCACATTATCAATGCTGATAGGGGGTGGTTTTCTAGTCCTGCGAGTGGTTTCAGTATCAATTCCCTCAAGCAAAGCATCAGCGTCAAGGACCATTTTCTCGGCTTCGGCAAGTGTTTCAGTGGTCTCATCGTCATTCCAAGCGTCAAGCGTCAGATAGCAGAGCAAAGCGATTTGATGATGTGCCAGGACTTTCCAGAGAAATAGAAGATTCCACGGTTTGGGCTGACCTCTTTTTCCCCTTCTTTACCCAACCATGACGGGAAAGTGGACTAGGTGGTCTTTTTGATGCAGCCGTCTGCCAACACACCTGAGCACAAGGAGTAGCAGTTGTGGTACAAATCGGAACCATGCTAAAAGAAACAGCTGGCACCGGGGCAGCGCCAGTCAAAGAATGACTCTGCAAATCAACGAACGAGCACATTTCAGGTAAGGCGCTTGAATGCGTCACTATATACTTGGAGACATTTGATGTTGTTGTTGTTGTCGTAGTTGATGTACAGTTGTCATGTTGTTTATACCCATGAGGTATCATTAGGAACCCGCCGCAACTCGGAGTCAAAGAGAATTGAGTCATCTCTGTTAGAATTGCTAACACCCGAAACGTCGCAAAGATTCCGAATTTTTACTATTTTTAATGCATTTGCCGCAGCGCGGCGAACCGAATGGCGCTTAATTTTACCCGTTCTTATTTTTAATTTTATTTTTAGCTGAGGTTATAGCATAAGGAATTTCCTTAT